>OX451741.1:725008399-725608399 GCA_948472305.1 Vicia faba | reverse complement strand
AAATAAAATCTCAAATGAGAAAAGATAAAATGACATAAAAATAAATGCTCTAGTGAGCAAAAGGAAAAAAGGATGAGATGTAAATGCTAAAAAAAATAAATGGTACATATAAGTAAAGGCATAAAGTAAAGTTAATTATTACTGAATTAGTAGTTAGAGGTCAAGTATAACAAAAGGTTAGTTAAATGACCATCTTGAAGCTTGCTTTTGAAAAAACATTAGAAGTTTGATAAAATAAAATCCTCTCAACAACAAGTTTTATTTGCTTTTTGTTAAGTATGTTATTCATTTCAAGTACTCAAAGCCAACACATATGATCAACGGTGTTCAAATGATCAACTTAGACCAAAATTCATGAAGTTATTTAGAGGATTTATAGAATCAAAGCCGCCTAACAATGAACTTCAAGGTTATTGGATCCAAGGTTCCAAACTAAACAAACTTGGGCTCGCAAACATAGGTTTGTGCCACGAATTATTATTTTTTGAATCAGGACAAACTTAGAGTTATGTTAAGCAATCATAAGTGGATTTATATAGAAGTTGTAGCGGTAGAATTGTGGAGACTAAGCCATTGGGTTGACTTAACTCGCAAAGATCAAGTAAAAAATTGAAATCGCGCTTTATTATTTCTAAAGGAAATGGGAAAAGAGTGAATAAACCCAAAAAGAGGGGGAAAGTCTACGTACGGGGGTTGGTTATGCAAAGGGAAGGAATTATCACCCTAGACATCTACGGAACTCCGCAGGAACCTCTTTGAAAATATGTGTATTTTGGCTATAAAAAGGTGTATTCAAAAATAGATGGTGGAGATGAGAAAAGAAATATTTTTTACAATTTTTGCATCCTCCGCGGTTGTGAACTTTTAGTGCTTATGTAACACCTTTCGTGCAATAGTGGATCAGGTTACCCATAGTTCACCTCACAAAATTTAAAACACATGTGCGTTGGTTAACTTTAAGAGAATAGACATCATGGTTATATCCGAGTGGAAAACATAGTTACTATACTATGCATAATTTATGAAAAAGTAGAATTTGTGTCATCTCAAAGTGGATGATATAATTTGGATTTAAAATCCATCACTCAATACCTTAGTGGAAAATGGCTCACTTCACTACATATCATAGAAGTATAGTAGCTTGTGTCACCACAAGAATCGAAAAGAGTCAAATCTTTTAAGAAAAAGTTAAAAGTAAAAAGCCAAAGTGACAAAATAGTTTGAATGAGGTTAATGATTTTTACTCTTGAGAAAGATGTCAAAGTATGATTAAATTGATTTAAATTTGATTAAGAAGTTTTTAAAAAAATGCATGAACTTAAGTCCATGTTTATTATGAAAGCGGTTCAAGTTAGAAAACAAGAAGAGTTTTGAAAAGGAGGGAGAATTTTTTTGAAATTAAATAAGAATGAAGGAGTTGAAGGGACTATCCTAAAGAATAAAGTAAAATCCAAGGAAAAGAACAATCTAACCAACAAGAAGCCTACACTTAACATGAAGAAGTCAATGTAGAATTCCCATCCTTTGGATTAAAACCAAGAAAGCAAAATCACTAAACCTCCAAGGAATACCAAGCTTCAGATCAATTAAGAAACAAGAAAAGCCTTCATTGAGGAAAATTGGCTAGAATAACAACCCATATAAAGGGATTCTCAATCACAGGCAAAGCATGCAAATCAGAATAACCTACACACATAAAAAATTCAAACCAATGCCTTGGTGTAAACCCCAAGGATTCAAAATATCTTCACAAAATTATCAACCAAAGATCATAGAGATCCAATGTATCATGGCTTTTAATCTTAAGTCTCAGGAATCTAGAACTCCACAGTGCTAGGGATAGTAACCATATAGTTTAAGTAACCCTAAAGCTTTTAATGTTCAAGTTGATTATTAAGTGTCTTCAAAAGGAAATAAAAGCTCAAGTGTGCAAAGATAAAATGACATAAAAATAAATGCTCTAGTGAGAAAAAAGAAAATATCATGAGACATAAATGATAAAAAAAATTAATGGTACCTAAAAGTAAAGGCATAAAATAAAGGCCTAAAGTAAAGTTAATTGTTAGTGAATTAGAAGTTAGAAGTCAAGTATAACAAAAGTTTAGTTGAATGACCATCTTGAAGCTTGCTTTTGAAAACTCATTAGAAGATTGATAAAATAAAATCATCTCAACAACAACTTTCATTTGTTTTTTTGTCAAGTATATTTTTCATTTTAAGTACTCAAAGCCAACACATATGATCAACGATGTTCAAATGATTCACTTTGACAAAAATTCATGAAATTCGTTAGAGGAATGATAGAATCAAAGCCTTCTAACAATAAACTTCAAAGTTATTGGATCCAAGGTTTCTAACTAAACATACCTAGGCTTGGAAACATAGATTTTGGCCATGAATGATAAATTTTTGAATCAGGACAAATTTAAGGCTATTTTAAGCAATCGTAAGTGGACTTATATAGAAGTTGTAGTGGTATAAATGTTGAGACTAAGCCATTTGATTAACTTAACTCGCATAGATCAAGTAAAAAATCGCCATCACGCTTTACCAAAGGAAATGGGAAAAGAGCGAATAAAACCAAAAAGAGGGGGATAATCTAGGTATGGGGTTGGTTATGCAAAGGGAAGGAAATATCACCCTAAACATCTACGGTACTCTGTAGGAACCACTTTGAAAATCTGTATATTTTGGCTTTAAAAAGGTGTATAGAAAATATATGGTGGAGATGAGAAAATAAATATTTCTTACAATTTTTACATCAGCCGCAGTTGTGAACCTTTAGTGCCTACGTACCACCTTCCGTGCAATAGGGGATCAGGGTGCTCGTAGTTCACCTAAAAAAATTTAAAACGCATGTGTGTTGGTTAATTTTAAGAGAATAGACAGTATCTTCTTATTCGAGTGGAAAAAATACTTACTATACTACCCACAATTATGAGAAAGGCGTATCTGCGTCATCTAAAAATGGAGGATATAATTTGGATTTAAATTCCATCACTCAACACCCATGTAAAAAATGGCCCACTTCACTACATATCTTAGAAGTGTAGTAGCTTGCGTTACTACAAGAATCGGAAAGAGTCTAATCTTTTGAGAAAATTTTTGAAGTAAAAATGAAAAGTGGAAAAATAGTTTGAATGAGCTTAATGACTTATAGTCTTGAGAAAGATGTCAAAGTATGATTAAATTGATTAAAGTTTGATTAAGAATTATTTTTGAAAATGCATGAACCCAATTCTAAGTTTATTATGAATGCGGTTCAAGTTAGAAAACAAGAAGAGTTATGAAAAGGAGGGAAAAGATTTTTTAAAATAAAGAAGATAAAAGGAGATGAAGGGACTATCCTAAAGCATAAAGTAAAATCCAAGGAAAAGAATGATCTAAGCAACAAGAAGCCATTACTTGACATGAAGAAGTAAATGTAGAATTCCCATCCTTTGAATTAAAACCAAGCAAGCAAAAATACTACACCTTTGAGGAATACAAAGCTTTAGATGAACTAAGAATCAATGAAAGTCTTCATTGACAAAAATTGGTCAGAGTAACAACTTTATACAGAGGAATTCTCAATCACATGCAAAGCATGAAAATCAGAATAACTTGCACACATAAAAATTCACACCAATGCCTTGGAGTAAACCCCAAGGATTTCAGAAGATATTCACAAAAATATCAACCAAAGTTTTACATTAACACTTATGGTTTGGAACAAAGCTTCACAACAATATTTATTTCTAGGAACAAAGGTTGACATCAACACTCATGGCTGGGAACAAGGGGTTGGCATGACCACTTATGGCTGGGAACAACATAATTCTACTGGGGTAAAGTCCAATGAGGAGAAAGAGATAAATGCTGACTACAAACGATGGTGAACTACCAACTCAAGTATAAGGGTAGAAAAAAATACAACAATAACATGTTTCAAAATATTTTGGCATTCCTCCTATAACGGATCTCAACTTCTTCTTTGATGAAGATATCACTTGAAAATGGTAATAAAATTCACTTAACTTCTTGATTTTACAAAGAACGGTAACTGGTTCTTGTTTGATCAAGATATCACTTGAAAATGGTAATAACTCGTTGTAATAATCTTTCGACAAACTTTCTTTATCATAGGAGTGAAGTCAACCTCAACAATAAACTATCTCCCATAAAGTAGAGACTACCATCCATCAGAGTAAAAACATCTTGTCTGGCATTAACTAACTTACTGGGGAAGTACAGGTTGCTCAAATAAAGAGAATTCAACTTGTTGTTATGATAACATTGTTGGGAAGTGAGTTTCTGACTTCATGGGGAAATACTACGGAGGTGGTAAAGTCTTCACGTGAAAAATAAAGGAACATTCTCAATCCAGTGTCACAGCTTAGGGAGGTCAAAATAATACTGATGTCAAGACCAAAAATTCAAACCAAGAACAAACTGACGTGAAACAGTCAACCAAGACACTATCCAATGAGGAATAAACTCAAATGGGTGTAAGTGATTGTTGGCATCAATTTTGGTAAAACACTGACTTGATAATGTTTTTCTAAATGTCTTGACATTTGAAGCAAACTGGTTTTGAATGATGTCAATAAAGATGTCATGACATCTTCCTCCTAATCTTAACGTGACTTCATATTTGTTTCCTATTTTTATGCGCGCCTTTATTCAGGATTTGTGACTCATAGTTTGCAAAAAATATGGAGGAATATTTTTCTATTTGTATTATCCTTATGGATTATATCTTGGCATGTTTTCATGGAAATATTCAAGGGATTGAAATATTTGCTTTTCAGCCCAAGCCCATTGTTGCGCCTTTATAAGGATTTACATCCTTATTCATCAAGCTACAAATTTTAAAAGAAGAACATATTCTTTCAGTTTTTAGAAGTCTAAGTATTTTTAAATGTAATACACTCTAAGTATTGGTTTAATACTTGAGTTGTAATTTGAATTTTTAATTATGGATCATTCATACGCTTTTAAGTATTGAATTATTGAAGTCCTTAAAACTTAATATTTTTGTTGTTCTTCACTGTTAGTGATTGAAAGGATTTGAGGAGGGCCTCATACCTAGTTGTGTCTTAGGTAGAAGTATAGCACGGGTAGTGATTAAGTGATTAGATTGTAAACTGGTTGTTTACTGAGGGTCTATGAATTGATACTATTTAGTATACTTGTCTATGGCTTGGTAGCCCCCAGAAAAAGTATTGTTATACACCAAACTGGGTTAATAATCCCTTGTGTTTTTACTGCTTTTAATATTGTTGCATTTTATACTGTCCTCGGATATTTGTGTCGTGACATCTCCTTCGACATCTCATATTTGATACCTGAATTTTAACGGGGATCAAATTAAACCCATATAATGAGTCGGGAAGAAAGGCTAAAGTAAAATTCTTCCACGAGGGATAACTCAGTGGGAAACTTGAAAGGATATACACTTTCTTCTTAAGGTTGGAATTCTATTGGAGATAGGATAACATAACTCTACAAAAAGGGTAATATGCTATAACACGGTGGGAGAACTGACTTTTGGGTTTTGCGTTTTATCGCAAATGATGCAGATAGCAAGAGTCTCCCTCGAATTTTCTTTTATCCAATAAAGGAAAGAACAAAAGAACAGGAAAGACCTTTTGAAATTTTTCTGTGGGGGGTAAGTTATGAAAAGGGAAGGTGTTAGCACCATTTTCATCTGTAGTTTTCTACGGGCTCTTTAATCGCTAGCTCACTTTTTTAAATGCTTTGTGTTTCTGTATGTTTGAAATTTTTTTGAAAATGCCTAAGTGCCGCAATTTTGTAATGACTCTCATATCGTTGAGAATGTATACAAAATGTTTGTTTTGAAAATGTTTGTTAAAAGAAAGTGTTGTTTTGTGGAAAGATGTTTGTTTTGAAAAGTTTGTGAGCAAGAAACTACGAGCATTCTACCTACTTGAAAAATCTTTGTTCTTTTCCTCCTCCTTTAGATGGTGCTACCCTACTATTAGTTAGTACGAAGCCCTATCATTGGATGTGAGGGACAAACGTGGGTCATCATACATTCATAGAAGGTAACTTGTAGGACGCTTTAGCAATTTTCATAAGGGACTAAGATCGTTTATAGAAGGCAGCATCGAAGGGTCATTGAGGGACTACGATCTTTTAACCGAGGGTCTTTACTAAAGCGTCTCACATTCAAGGAACATGATTGTTTTTTATCTGAGGCAACAAGTGAGGTTACCTTAGAGGTGCGTGTGTGAATAGTGATTGGTTTCAGTTATTTTTGTCTTGAAATTAGGGTTTTGCTATTGGTTGATTTTAATCTTTCCATACATCTCCTAATTACTAACAGTATTAAGAAAAGCAGTAAATTGTGGAAATTAAATGTCCTACGCTATTACAACGCTTAGGGAATGAGGGTATAAATATATGAATGGGGATGAAAAGTAATGTAAACCCTAATTAAACTATTACATATTGTAGCAGTTACAATAATTGGGAAATATTAATGCGAAAGCAAAGTGCGAAGGTGGTGAAAAGGGAAAGAAATTTAAAAAAACCCTAAAATATTTCTAAGTGTTTAAGAAAATATTTTGTTGTTTTTTTTAGAGAAATATTTGAAATATAATATAAAAATTAGACCTAATTCTAATTAATTCATAAATTAATTATTTAAAATAAAACAAAGTGTGACTAAATTAATTAATTTTTATTTATAAAAATTAAATTAATTTATTAAAACCTAAATCTAATTTTTTTTAATGATTTTATGATTTTTTCTGATTTTATAAAAAATGATTACAAAGAAATAATTAATTAAAACAACAAAAAAGAAATTAAAAGGGCCTAATGATGCAAAAGGAAAATTGCGGGTATGAAAAAAGTAAAACATCTATGCCCAAATCCAAAAGCCCAGGCGCCTCTGAAATTCAATGTGGACAACTCAATGGGGTGCACTGTGGGGGAAATCTCCAGTAGCATCAGATCTGAATTGATTGAGATCAAGTGGTTGAAGGCTGAAGAAGCATGGCATGCGTGTTGGGCTTGTTCACACTGAATGTGCATGAAAAATAAGTGAAAAAACAAAAGGGTACCACTGGGGCTCGAACCCAGGTCTCCGAGGTTAAACGTGCTTGTTTTACCACTAGGGTCGCTGTTTTATCCAGTTATGAAATAGCACCCAATAAATATATTACAAACTTATTTTAAAAAAATAGAATTCCCACTTCTTCTTCCTCGCGCCAGGAAACAACAACAATATTTTTTATTTTTCCAAAAGCTTCATTTCTCAACTATTTTGAAATCTTCCAAAACCAAACTTGCTTGAAATTTAATCACGAATTCAACCATGTAATCTACTAAAGCTAAAACCCAAAGATCAAAGAGAATTTCTATTGGTACCAAAAACAAACCCTAATGGTTCAGAGTTAAAATTCTCATCACACAGGTAAAATAAATGAAAACTAATTACATGGTTAGCTTTAGGGCAATGATATCTACATCTATTATTCAGAAACTATACACAAATGATGTATGTATATGGATATCACAGTTTAAGGTTTTTACTTCTTTAGAGAAAAGTCTAAAGCATCTTCTATGGCCTTTCAATGCAATGTGATGATGGATTACGCTTGCTGGGACCCTCCTAGAGCTAATGGGATAAGTAGTTTCCTTTGAAAGTTGTTGAATCACTCCAACTAAGTCAATGTGCATGCTTCGATTATCGAGTTTAGAGGATGATGAAGATGGTGTTACAAAAGTGTAACAGGTGTTTGGATGTGTTATATGTGATGTACGTAAGGTGTATGTATGGTTGGTTTGGCCATATATTGCTAGGTTTGAGGGATTCGAAGAAATGGACTTCAAAGCTCAAAAATAGAGTTTTATGGCAATTCTGACTTTGAGAGTGTACGAGAGATTTAGAGGGCTTGTCAATGGTCCTTTTATCAATGAGATGTGGTCTCTATTTATAGGGAAAGGTTAGAGGTAATGAGAAAACCAGCTTGTCAAATTGAAGAGTTATGGTTTGGTTGAAATGGAACAGCCTAGTTTTGGTTAAAATTGTTGTTCCAGTACATAGTACAAAAGGTTCTAAAGTGGTTAGAGGCTTTAGACATGTTGCTTTTGGTTTTGGCATTATGTGTGTGCAGAAGAAACAATTTAGAGGCTCAAGGATAGTGGATTTTGTACAAAAACAAGCTTTACTAGAATGGAAGTGTAGCATTTCTCATTTAAATGGCAAAATGGATTGGATAAAGCTTTAATCACTTGGATCATGGCTCAAAAGTGAGTGTAATATTCTGATTATGAATATATTTGGAGTTTAAAGAACTATGAAGTAAGATCATGTAGCTTAGGTTTCATATTTGGCCATAAGGTTTTCAAAAGAATGACCTATAATTCAAGTTTGACATACCATATTTATCTCCTCAAAACTTCTAGCACAAGTATGATAAATTTGTGTTCTTGGACAATATGGAAAGCTTGAATTAAGATCTACAACTTTCATGTTTTAGGTTTTTGCCGAATCAATTTGGATCTTAGTGAAAAATGGCCATAAAGTAGTGACTTAGTTATGAACGAAACACTTAGAAATTTTTCTAAGTGTTAGCTAAAAATATTAGAACTTCATGGGCCCATATCTCTTAATCCAAGAACCTTTTGAGGAACATCCCACATTAACAAAGTTGTAGAATTCATCAATCCCTACAACTTTCATGTTGAAAGTTTTCCTTAAATTAACTTGTATCTTGAGGAAACTTGCTTGTGAAATTAGGGTTTTTTTGGGTACAAAACACTTGAATTTTTCTAAGGGTTTGAAAATCTTCAATTTTGAATTAGGTTGACTTTCTTGATTCTTAATGACAAAGTTTGATAGTTTTGAATGTTTTGATGATTCTTGATTTTTGAATTTCAATGTTGACCAAAAAAGTCAAAGTTTGACTTTTGCGTGACTGTTGACTTTTTATCAATTGATTCAATTCTTCAACTATTAATCACTTGTATCTTTGAAAATGTCTTGAGCCATGTAATTAGGTCAAGATGTTGTATTTGATAATTTGAGGGATTTCCCTGAGGAATCATGATCAACCCTTGATCAAATGATGAACATAATCTTAAAATGTTAGATGTTGACCAAAAATCTTGAATTTTGATTGTATGTTGACCATAGTTGACCTTTTACCCAATAAAATTGACTTTCAATCTTCTGAGCCATTGACTGGGCAAACATGTGAGGCAAGACTTGAAACTTGACATAAGAATTATTAAGTACCTATGATGAACCATGAAAGTAATTTGAAACCCTTGCAATCCAATCTTCTTTAAGAAGCACCAAACCCTAGATGAAGACCCTTGCTTAGGAGGTGATTTTTACCAATCAACTCTTGAATAGTTTTAAGCAAATGGGGACCTCATGAGAATGTCTTGAAGAAAATGGGAGGTAAAATTTTGGGGTACAACATATGCCAACAAAAACATCAATCAATACAAATGAGAAATGAATTTTAATTCAACTATGCATGATGCATATGAATGTATGAAGATTATCATGTATATGCTGACTAAAAAGACATACTGCAATGGGGATAACAAGACAAACCAACTTGAGTAAGGATAACACTCGGCTAATTCACATCCAGGATGAAGATTACATAAGAAAGTAAGCACCAACTGAGGAAACAAAGTCCTACTTCAAGACTTTAACTTCATTGGGAAGAAACATGGTTTGAAAAGAAAAAATAATAATCAAAGCAAAGTCATATAGCAATAAACCAATATAGATGCAAGGGTTTAACACCCTCCTCTAGGCTTCACTAGGGAATATCATACACACTTCGCTAGGGAAGACATGCCACATCGTCTAGACTTCAACTAAGGATTCCATACTGACTTCACTAGGGAAATGAAACCACGCACACTGAGGGGAGCCCAAATACATTCTTCAATATCAAGAGTAATGGTTGCGCAAACTTCTCCGGGGGAGAAACTATGAAACTTCACGGAGATAACAACTTTAGAGAGAAGCATCATCTTGGCTTCATATAGGGAATTAAGAAGCTAACATCGCAACAAGAATTCAAAATTATGGGGATTTTAAATCAAACTGAACACTTCACGAGAGAAAACCCAAAAAGTTGATAGTTGTCTCAATACTAATTAGAAAATGATACTGCTTTTATCTGGATACCTGAGAGCACACAACAACAATGTCATAACTGGAGAGAGTAATGTTATGCAAGAGATTCTACATCAGTTCTCAACACAAAAATGGAGAAACAACTCCATCAAATGAGAAAGGCCCTCATAACTTTTCAATCTTTGCTTGATTATAACCTGGTTGGGGAAAGAATCACGCTCATCATGGGAAATCCACATCAAGACCTGAATGGTGAATATAGGATAAATTTATCGAACCAACCAAATCCAAAACCGTATAATAACTTGGAGAAAATCTAAATCAACTTAACTTGGGAAAAATGGGATCACAAACCCAACATCTGACCATATATCAATTGGTACGAGATCTAAATATCCAAGAAACAATCACAAGTGGACTATATGCATATCAGAAAGAGTAACCCAAGATACTTATTGGGGAATATTTTAAAAACTTCAGAGTTCTTCTATCCTTGGAACCACTACTTTTGTCCAACTTGAATCACATAATTGAAGTAAAAATTAATTTGCAAATTCTTTTCAAAAACATGTTTTTATTGTGAGGTCTTTTTGGTTTTGAAAATTACTATAAATAATAAATGAAATTTTTATAAACAGAATAAAATAAGAATTACAAAGAATTGGATAAAGGCTCAAAATTTATTAATAGAATGGTAGTCCACAAATGGCATGACTTCATGGATGATTACAAAGTTTTATAAAATGGTAAATACATAGAAAAGGTACATTAAACTATAATGAAGACTATTCTACCTAAAAACTTTAAACACCTGAGCATAGGCTTCAATTGAAAAGTGATGAGAATTCGAGAAGATTGTTGCTTCATTGATCAAGTCTTGTTTGACGCAGTTACTTGCCAGTAACTCCCTAACATTTTGCTAGATTTCCCTTACGAGTTTTCAACCTACCAGGAAAATTTGTTCTATTTATGTCTCTAACTTTTTCCTAGATCACCCTTTCGGGTTTTTAGCCTATCGAGACACTGTTTTTTTTCCTAACCCGCCCTTTCGAGTTTTCAATTTAGCGAGTTGTTCTTTTATTTCTTTAGATGAAGTATTTCTTGACTACGTCAACATTCATAGGACGTGAGAAATCCTTACCATTCATAGTTTTAAGAATCAACGCACTGCCAGAGAAGGCTTTCTTGACAACATATGGGCTTTCATAATTGGGAGTCCACTTTCCCCTAGAATCAACTTTAAAAGACATGATCTTTCTGAGCACGAGGTTGCCTTATCTGAATTCACAAGGCTTGACCTTCTTATAGAAATCTTTCTTCATTATTTTCTGATATAATTGACTATGACACAAGGACGTAATTCTCTTTTCCTCAATTATATTCAAGTAGTCAAACTTGTTTTGGATCCATTTAGCCCCCGAAAACTTGGTTTCCATTATTACACGCAAAGAGGTAATCTCAACATCAATGGGGAGCACTGCTTCCATGCCATACACAAGAGAGAGTGGGGTTGTCTCTGTTGAAGTGCGGACAGATGTATGATATCCATGAAAAGCAAAAGGGAGCATCTCTTTCCAATCCTTATAGGTAACAACCATCTTCTAGATAATCTTCTTAATATTTTTATTACTAGCTTCAACATCCCCATTCATCTTAGGTTTGTAAGGAGACGAGCTGTGATGGATAATCTTGAATTCTTCACAAAGTTCTATCATTATCTTATTATTAAAATTTAATATGTTATCAATGATAATCCTACTTGGAACACCATGCGAACATATAAGATTGTTCTTGATAAAAGGTACTACCACTTGCTTGGTGACGTTAGCATAGGAAGCTGCTTCCACCCCCTTGGTGAAGTAGTCAATTGCCAATAAGATGAAATGATGTCCATTTGACGCCTTGGGTTCAATAATTCCAATCATATCAATAGCCCACATAGAAAAAGACCATGGGGAAGAAATAACATCGAGAAGTGTTGGAGGCACATGAATGTTGGAGGCATAAATTTGAAACTTATGGCACTTCCTTAAAAATTTGTAACAGTTAGATTCAATTGTCAGCCAATAGTAAATTGCCCTAAGCATCTCCTTTACCATCGAATGTCCATTGGAATGGGTATTAAAGGAACCTTAATGGATATCATGCATTAACATGTCTGCTTTGTGTCAATTCACGCATCTGAGCAAGACCATGTCATGATTTCTCTTGTATAACACATCTTCATTGAGGAAAAAGCTACCAACCAACCTTCTCAATGTTTTTCTATCTTTGTTAGACACACCGAGTGGGTATTCTTGAGTTTAAAGGAAGTGGTTGATATTATAATACCAAGTTTTTTCATTTGACGTCCCCTCTATAGAAAACACATGAGTTGGTCTATCAAGACGTCAAACTGTAATCTTAGGTATATCGTTTTAAGCATCTGCTTGGTACATGGAAGAAAAAGTGGCTAAAGCATATGCCATATGATTCTCATCTCTGGGAATATGATGGAATTTAACTTTATTGGAGAAGGGTAACAATATTCTTGCACAATCTTTATAGGTAATCAGAACAATGTGATGAGTCTCCCATTCTCTTTTGATTTAATCTATTACCAAAGCTGAATCACCATATACATCAAGAGTTTTGATTCTGAGATCTATAACCTCTTCAAGACCAATGATACAGGCTTCATACTCCTACATGTTATTGGAACAATCAAATGTCAGCCTTACAGTAAAAGGGATATGTGACCTATGAGGAGTGATAATTGCAGCACCAATTCCTTTTCCATAAGCATTTACAGCTCCATCAAACACCATACCCCACCGGGATTCAAGATGAGGACCTTCTTCAGGAAATAGTTCATCACAATCTTTTACTTTCAAATACATCACATCCTGATCATGGAAATCATACTTAACAGACTTATAATCGTCAACTGGTTGGCGAGCAAGGTAATCTTCCAACACACTACCTTTAATAGCCTTCTGAGTATGATATTCAATATCATATACAGACAACAGTATCTTCCAACGGTAAATTCTTCCAGTAAGAGAAAGAATTTATTAAATACACTTAATTAGGTCCATTTTGGAAATCATCGTAGTGTGATTAAACATATATTGTCATAATCGCTTCGCCGGCCAGGCCAAAACACAATATGTTTTTTCTAGAATAGAATACCGTGAATCTCAATCAGTGAACTTCTTGCTTAAACAATAAATGACATATTCTTTTCTTTCTGTTTCATCTTGTTGTCCCAAAATACAACCCACGGAGTTATCCAACCCAGTTAGATACAAAATCAATGGTCTTCCTTCAAAAAGAGGGAGCAAGATTGGAGGCTCAAGTACATACTCTTTAATTGTTTCAAATTCCCTTTGGCAACTATCCATCCACACGCAACCTTGACTTTGTTTAAAAGCTTGAAGATTGGTTCACATGTTGGTGTCATATGGAAAATAAACCTGGAAATGTAATTCAAACGTCCAAGGAAGCCTCTAACTTGCTTTTCAGTTCTGGGTACAGGCATTTATTGAATTGCCTTAACTTTATTAGGATCAACTTCAATTCATTTTTGGTTGAAAATGAAACCTAACAACTTTCCTAAACAAACACCAAAATTACACTTGTTTAGATTCAAACGGAGACGATACTTCCTCAAACACTGAAATAATTTCAACAAGTCTTCTATATGCCCTTCCCTAGTCTGAGATTTGGCGATCATATCATCAATATATAATTAAATTTCCTTATGCATTAGATAATGGAATAGGGTTGGCATAGCCCTCTGGTACGTTGCACCAGCGTTCTTAAACCCGAAGGGCATCACTCTGTAACAGAATGTTCCCCAGGGTATGATAAATGTTGTTTTTTCCATGTCCTCAAGAACCATCCTAATTTTATTATATCCGGAAAATTCGTACATGAATGAGACCACTTTGAATTTTGTTGTGCTATCAGCCAACATACCATATTTGGCAATGGTAAATCATCTTTCAGACTTGTTTTATTTAAATCTCTATAATCAATGCACATACCGACTTTTTTGTCTTTCTTTGGTACTGGAACAACATTAGAAATCTACTGAGGGTACACTGATGTCACAAGAAAACCAACACCAATCTGCTTCAAAACCTCTTCTTTAATCTGCACTGCCATGTTAGGATGAGTTCTTCGTAGCTTCTTCTTGATTGGTGGATATTCTGGCTTTAGCGGCAAATAATGTTCCACAACATCAGTGTCAAAACCAGGCATATCTTGATAAGACCAAGAAAAGATATCCATATACTCTCTCAGCAAATCAATCAACCTTCACTTCACATCGGAATTAAGAAGTGCCTCAATCTTGACTTCTTTCAGATCTTCCTCTGATCCCAAGTTAATTGTCTCCAACGGCTCTTTATACGGTTGAATGGTATTTTCCTCACGCTCAAGCAAATGTGAAACCTCTATTGGGATTTCATCATATTCTTCTTCTTCAGCCACATACATAGGATATTAAAAGTTGAGAGAGGGTGCAGGTTTATTGCACTCAATGATAATTTTTATTAATAATCACTTTTTATCGGATGGAGATATCTTGCACTATTAAAGATGTCTTGATTTTTACTCAAAGAGGACTTCAGCTTCACAACTTCCTTCTTCATGGAGAAACCCAAACCAGTCACATTCCTATTCACAGGTGGATTAATAACCTGCCCCCACACCTTGCTAGGGCCTTTCTGCACTACCTGTTGCGCATCCTCAAATGAGGTGATAGAACCTTCATTCTTCCTTATATTATCAATACACAATACTTGGAACTGAGTTCCAATAGTGGCTTCATCAGCTTCTACAATTCTAAAGGAAGACAAATGAGATATCAACAGAGCTGGCTCACCATTCACAATGGCTACCTTTCCTTCATGGATAAATTTCAGCTTCTGATGCAAGGTTGAGGTAACAATTCCTGCTTCATGGATCTAGGGTCGTCCCAATAAACAGCTATAGGATAGAACAATATCCATAACATGAAAGGTGATCTGGAATAAGTGTGAACCTATGCGAATAGGTAAATCCACCTCTTCAATGAATGATTTTCTCGAACCGTCAAAAGCTTTTACTACAATGCAACTAGGATGCATAGGAGTTCCCTAGTACTTAAGCTTCATGAGAGTGCTTCTTGGTATGACATTTAAAGAAGATTCATTATCTATTAGCACATTGGACAAAGATTCATTCTTACAATTCATAGATATATGCAAAGCCAGGTTATGGTTTCTCCCTTTATCAGGTAATTCGTTATCACAAAAGCTCAAATTATTACAAGATGTAATATTCCTTACATCGTTGTTGAGTTGATCCAAAGACATATCACTTTCAACAAAAGCCTGATCTAGCAGCCTCATCAGAGATTCCCGATAAGAAAAGGAATTCATCAACAAGCCTAAAATGGAAATATTAGATTGAGTTTGCAACAACGGATCCACAATCTTGTAATCAACCATCTTGATGATTTTTAACAAGTCATCCATATATTTTTCCAAGGAGGCTCCCCTAGATTCTCCTATCATTTTCTTAGGTTCAACATTCTCAACAACCTTCTTACCATAATTAACATCTCCTCAGAAGGTAGGGGCAAAGACACGACTACTATGCGTTACCTAACTAGCTTCAGCCATATTCTCAACATGGGACCAATTTTAGATAGGAATTTCCACACCATCTTCCAGGATAGTTTCATTGTACTTAAAAGGCACAGCCTTGTCTGATTCACATAGGACAAAACAAAGCAAATAAATAACTAGGGGAGCAACAATGGGCTTGTTGTGGTACAAAATCCTTATCAGTAAATGTACCTTCATTAGAAGAAAAGAACTCATTGGTTGAATCATACTCATCATCGGACAAGGCCTCATCTCTATTTTTTGTGATTCTGATAGTACCATTATCTAACTGAAATTGAACACCTCTTCTTACAACAGAACAACCATGGGAATCTCTGCAACAAATATTACACAAACCATAATGATGTTCCTCCTGACCATCCATATAACAAAAATTAGCGTGCAACTGCACCAGATCATCATTCATGTAATTCACATGAAAAATACAAAATTTGTCGGGACAACCATAAACCATATTCACATCTTCTTCATATTCAAACCTTGGCCTGATTTTATGTATAAGACCTTCATCCATCATTTCTTGAAGATCAGCTCTCACTTTATCACTTCCATGGATATCTGAATTGCAAATACTACAACCAGCAAGATCGTGTGTATAATAGCTGATCACGTAGAGATCAACTTGCATCTTCACTAAATCACCACTAACCAGATTGATATCAAAAATCCTGAAATCCCCAACACAACCAGCAACCATATTTACAACACTTCCACTTCCATGTTTGGGTAGTGGATTATCCTTCACATTGGGACTAACATCTTTAAAAGATAGGATACTAGATCTTACCATCTTCTGCACTTCAGACATTAATGGATAACAATTTTCAATGTTGTTCCAATGGGCTCCTTGATGAAAAGCACAGGTCTGGTCATCTTTATAATACCATGGCAAAGTTGAAGGTACCACTTGGGCAGCAACATCGTGACGATGTTGCACATACTCCTTAAATGATTCTTTATCTTTCTGAGCCATGGCTCTCAGTTGGTCATGGTCAGACGCCATAGACATGTTATACTTATACTGTTTCACGAAAGCTTCACCCAAGTATTTGAATGTGCGAATGTTGATACTGTCCAATCCTATAAACCATTTCAAGGTAGAACTCCTTAAACTATCTTGGAAGAAGTGAATAAGCAAGCGTTTGTCATCAGTATGAGTGGACATCCTTCTGATATACATCACCAGGTGGTCACGGGGACAACAGTTGCCCTTGTACTTCTCAAATACTGGGACCTTAAACTTTGTTCGCATTGTCGTATTAAGAACTAAGTAGAGGTCCCTAACATTCTGTCCTAATAACTCTTTCCCTTGGAGAGCCTTCACTTCTTACTTAATTTCATTGAATTGATCTTGAAAGTCACTCATTCAGTTATAAAAGCCCAAACTTCCACTTTGTGGAGTAGCAGGATGATAAACATCATCGTTAATAACAGGCATAGAATTCATTGTAGGAAGTGCAACATGATGAATCTCATTATTAGCAACAGGAATAGCATGCACCACAGGGGTGTAGAAACATCAGTAATTTGAACAAATGGAGAAACTTGAGTAGCATGATTGTAACCTTATGGCATAAAAATCTCAGGCATTCCCCACAGGTATTTGTGAAGCATACACTATTGAGTAACAGTAATTGGTGTAATAGAGATGGGAACTGACAGAACCTTTGAAATAACAATTGTGTACTGTGGTTGAGTAGAATTAGGAGACGAAGGAGGATGTGGTGGCTGATTCTGAGCAGCCACTAATTATTCTACCAAAGCGGTCAAATTGGTCATACCAACTCTCAAAGCAATTACTTTTTTGCACAACCCATTATTCTCTTGTTCCAGATTTTCCATCTTCTTTCTAGAATTAGCTCGAGTATTGTAATAATGAGACAACTTACTGACTGAATGAAGCAGAGAGACAAGTAAGACACATGTGAAAGATAAGAATGCAAAAAATATGTGAAAAATGATGCATGATATGCAATGCATATGATTTATTGTGTTTATTCAAGGAACTCAAAGAATCATAAAAAATTGCAAATATTAAAGTACTAACACATTTGGAAATACTGAAAAAACTCATTTTAATAATAACTTTGGAATGGATTACAACTTTTAGTACAATTTTCAATAATCCTAAGTACAAGAGAATAAAAATAGAAATTAAAAATCATAAGGATCCAAATCTGATGAAGATCTCTCCACACACTGACGCTTTCCTCTGAGTCTTGCAATCTGAGCCTTCAACTGCTTTTTCTCTTCTTCATACTTGTCGGCAACTTCTTTCCATCCACCAGAATCAGAAAATGGGTGACCAGGACTGGGCTGAACTCTGGAGGGAAATAAATCCTCTTGCTTCTCCATCATATCCATAGCATGACTCTCAATAATCTCAATCAAGTCATCATTCTCTTTCAATTCTGTTGAGTAGGACACCTCTAATGTTTGGTACTTGTTCTTTCATGCTTCCTTCTCTTCCTGTATCCTAACCAAGGCAATTTGAATCTCTTCCACATCATATAAGAGAGGAGGACTAGTCCTTATAAACACTTCACGAGAATAAGGTATCTTCAACTGAATTTCCCTTGCTTGTACCCAATGGAGATGAGGCTCTAAGGAAACATCCCATCTTGGTCCTAATACTTTTCTACCCTTTCTATGAATATGTAGCCAAGCCTTTTCAATATCTTCCTTATCTACCTTGTGATTTTCTCCTTCGTTGATAAAGAAAACTCTCAGATGAATGTTGCTTGGCTTGTCTCTCATCGGATATCCAAGCAGACGACGCGCAAGAACATGATTGTAGTTAATTCCTCCTTTTGTACCAAGAAGAGGCACATTGGGGAAAATACCACAACTTTCAATACTATATACATAATAATAAGCTTGGTGATTCCAATCAATGTCAGAATGAGTGAGAGCCATAATCTTTGGTGTCCACCGTGGTTCCTTCTTGATATCCCAAAAAGCAACAAATTAGGGTAAGTGAGAAATAAACCACTCGTATAACAATGGTGTGCAACAAATGATCATGCCCCCTGATAAATATTCTGAAGATGGATGGAATAATAAGTATCTCCTAGCAGCGTAGGGACTGGATTCCTAATTGGAAAGATCCTAAGGGCATTTCCATTAAGACAATCGGCCAAACAATCATCTGATATAAAATCAATGAAGTAACCATCGAACGTCTTTTATTCCACAAGTAGGGAAAGGAAAACATCAGGTAAACCTAAGAATGGAGAAACCATTTTCAAACGACCGAGAGATCAGGTAAGGGAGTTTGTTACGCGAGGGGAAGGTATTACCACCCCACACGCCTGTAGTACTCTTTGGTATCCACTCTTGTTATTCTTAATCTAATGGGTGTGGTTAAAATCTATGTCTATTGCTTAAAGTTGAAAAGGGAATGCATGCAAAGAAAATATGGGGAAAATAAAGGAATATTTACAAATATATGCTCGATTAGGCCCCACAAAAACCTCCGCATACATATCCCTTTTAAGGAATCAAATCAGCTGTAGTTCGGCTCATGTTTTTGTGGGTTTTCTTTTAGTTGAACAATGTTAAATTCAATCATTCCTCCGCTGCTCATCCTTTGGAGACTTACGACCTGTTGTGGAAAGGAGCTAACATGCTCTTAGAATAGAAAAGCCGATCGGCAAAACGAAAGTGGTTGGTTAGTGTTTTTTAATTTAAGAAAGGGTTTAAATTGTTAGAGAGTGTGTTTATTAGTTTAATGGAAATGAAATTTTAGTTTTAGATGCAAGGATGCAAAAACAAAGAAAACGTCTAAGGGATACTATCTAGAATCTAATTCCTAATGTTATCATACAATAATGGCCCTATGGTTGAGTTTTTAAAGGGAAATGTCTACCTAAGTGAACATACATGGATAGATATAGTAATGTCTAGCTCGATGACTAATCCTATCTTAGAAATCCTAAGGGAGCATGGAAAATATCTCATAAAATAGAAGCAAGAGCAGTCATACTATCATAATAGAGAATACGAGAATGGATGGCGAAACATCTAATGGGAGATGGCAAAACATCACAGATCCTGTGACAAGAATCAAAACAAACAGATGGAAAAACATCTGAAGAAACAAAAGCTCGAGCATCACTCAAATATCAAACACTTACGAGGCACATGCCATGTAGTAAAAGAGGTATGTCACACCATAGATAAGCAACCAAGCATCAGACCAAGGGTTAAACCGTAGCC
The DNA here is from genome assembly GCA_948472305.1 of Vicia faba. Classification (NCBI taxonomy): domain Eukaryota; kingdom Viridiplantae; phylum Streptophyta; class Magnoliopsida; order Fabales; family Fabaceae; genus Vicia; species Vicia faba. Next base: position 725,588,410 of record OX451741.1, on the reverse strand, counting down.
GAGGGGAGCGAATCACCCGAGTCAACCAAGCCATAAAACTGTAGGAATAAAATAGGTCCTTAATTGTGATATTAATTACCAGGGCAAGAAAGATCAGGGGAAAAAAGATAAGGTGTATGTGTATACCGAGCATCAGTGTCGGTAAACACGAGCTAAAGAAGGTGTGGGGATCCGATTTCAGGAACCCTTTTCACTTGCCTTAATTGGGCACATGTTCAGAGCATCTAATTGCAAAAAGTGAGCATAGGAATGACACGGACGGAAGACTGCAGGGGTTGATTACTAACCTTCTCCACTTGCCTACTTATAAGGACTTAGAGATAGTTGCCATAAAAGGACCTGAAACCATCATTCCACTATGCAAGCACAAATAGTAAACAAATAAGTACATGGCCTCCTGGTGAGAACTTCTAGAATTGCCTACCAAGTGGCACGGACTCCCAATCCTAAGTAAGTAAAATGCGGGAATGGTAAATCAGATGAGAAAGTACCGAACGAATATAAATCTGCTACAAAGTAACTAAAGAGAAACGAAACCTAAATATCTTCAAAACAAGCTTGCATTAATAAAGAAACGAGTCAGAAGTCGTGTTGTCAGACATAAACATCAAGGCCTCAATGTGAAAATAAATCACAAGTAGTATGTAGTAGGAACAACCATATAAGCATCCTGCAAGACAATTCAAACTGACGAAGCATGCAATAGTGAATATATATATATATATATATATATATATATATATATATATATATATATATATATATATATATATATATATATATATATATATATATATATATATATATATATATATATATATATATATATATATGAGAAACAAGATAGATCGCCTTAAAAGCAAAATTGTATCCCACAAATAGAGTGGACACAAAGTAATGAAAGCTCATAAAGTACATAGCATAACTTAACAAAACAATTAGTTTTAACAAGGTAATGTGAAGAAGATAAAAGGTCAACATAAACATGTCATACACTAGTCATTTATCATGACTAAGAATGCACTCAGTTAGTCATTTTAAATCATGGTACAAACTCCATAGAAATCAAACTAGTATCCGACAAAACAGTGTAGTTTAGTGCGCACAAGTGTGTGGTCAAGTGATCATGGAAAGACATTTCAATTGAAGATGAGATCAGAAGTAAACATATAGGGTTAGTGTGTCATAAAACCTATGGAAGCCCAAAAAAACTCTACTAGGATAATCCTAAGCACAAACATAAAATTAGGTCAAAAATCAACCCCAAACTACACCCTAAGAGTGAAAGGAGTGCAAGGAAAGGGTAGATGAATGATGAAAGTGATTATGGGAGTATATTACCATGCAAGTAAGTATCATACCAATATCTAGATATCATATTCAAATATTACAAGTCATTCAAGAAAAGTCACACATGTATCATACAAAAGGGAAGTGTTGAAAATAGGCAAACAAATAAGTTTTACATTGAGCAAGTATGGATTTAAACAAAGAATAAATGATTTTAGAATCATGGAATATGTGACTTATATGATAGGTTATCTCAAGATGAGACTCAAGAGTAACCAGGTAGAATATGAGACTTCATACATAATCAAAATCACCTAATTGATGAGCAAGATCATCTAAAAGGAAATAAAACATTTTATCTTAGATAAAATGAAGTTGATAAAGATCAAATGAAAATAATAAAGCATATTATTTGTCTTTGTATGATGATAAAACCCTCATAAGATACTAATCATGGGTCTAAAAACCTTAAGAAATGTTAAAAAGGTAACACACTTAAGTATCATGATATATTGAAGAAAGTATAGTCCCTTAATGCATACAAGCAAAAATGATCTAGGTAAATTAAATTAAATTTCATTAGATTCTATGAGCAACAACCAACATCAAGGTACAATTTTGGGACAAGGTATACAATCATAAGAAGCAACCATCAACAACTAACGTACAAAACCTAAACAAGAAGTAAATATAGCTCCCATTGTGTCACCATGATGAATTAGCAAGTGAATAATAACCAAGTGGATCATAGAAGCATAGATATTAGATAAGATAAGAGAAGTAATAAAAAGACTTTAATACAAAGAAATATGGGACTTTAAAGTCCTCCAAAACAAACAAACTCAAACTAGGTTAAAAAACTAGTATATAGCTCTTATTATGTCATCAAGATGAGTTGATAATGAGATATCAACCAAGGAATCTAGGAGAAAAGTAAAGAAGTTATGAAGATCCTCAAAGTCTGAAGTAAACTCACAAAGCATCACTCATTATGTATCAAAGGTATTTGGCAAAAAGAGTGCATTGAAACTACTTCCAATCTTGACCAAATTTAGTAAACTCAAACACACAAGCAATCAAAAATTAGGGAACTTAAATGGTTCAATGTGATTGAACTTAAGACACTAACAAGTGGTGAGAATAAGTAATAAATAATAAGGCTTGCTTCCTTAAATGTTGCATAAATGCGTTTCAATATATTTCACATTAAGAAAATAGTATAAGCAAAAGATCAATTCTATGATGAGGCAGAAAATGATTAAAAGAGATAAATTGGCTCACAAACCTTGAGTAAGGTAATCCTTGAGTTATCATATCTCAAAATCACTTTGAATAATAATCATGATGAAGATTTTATCAAGGATTTTTATCAAAAATTCTCCAAATTAGGGTCTTAACTTGCTCAATTTAAGAGCTCCACAACAATGATCATCAAACACTATAATGGATCGATTGAAATTATTTCGAGCTCATGAGATATCAAGGGAGTCCTGGGAATATTGAATGCAAAGATCAGCCTAAAAAAGTTCACAAAATAAAAAAATATAGATCATAATATTCAAACAACTCATAAAACATCACAAACAAACAAAATTAAGTCAAAAATAGAAAAAGGACTTCTAAAATCTAACAAAATTAATCAGGTAACTCTAAAGGTTCCTAAAAGTCAGAGACATAGTTAAAAATCCTTAGAATGAGGAGGAGATATGGTATTAAAATTAAAATGTCAAAACTAGTTATCAAAGTATTAAAATTGGACAAGCTTCACAAATTAATTTGATAAAATATGAAACCAAACTTAAAAATTTAACAAAAATGAATTAAATGATCTCAACTCATCCAAGACCCAATGGCATATTTTCTTTGATTTTTAGAAGTAAGGAAAAATAGCGGATTAATTTTTTATTTAGGCTTAAGCAAACATAGGGGCCAAAAATAACAATTATCTTCCAAAATTAAGAAACACAAGAAAAATAGATATAACCCAAAATTATAAAAAAACCAATACAATTAGTAAAATGCCTAAGGGTCAGTAAGTGTATTTTTCTATATTTTTACAAATGTAGGAAATTGAAAAATTAAATCAGGTTTTAAGCATAATTAAGAAAACTCTAAAAGAAAGGGACATTATGCTTCCACAATTTAAAAATCAATGCAAAACCATTTATAAAATTGATTTAAAATTACCTAAAATTAATTAGGGCAGAAATGAACCCTAAGCATATTTTTGTTGATTTTTAGAATTAATGGAAGGATTCAAATAAAATCACCACATTATATGAACACAAATCTTTAAATAAATAATACCTTTAATTAATTAATTTAACTAAGGAACCACGAAATTTCTAAAATAAAAAAAAATATGGTGACGTAATAGACTCATTATCACATATTTTGTAATGTTTTTGTGATTTTTGTATCAAATAAGCTATTAAAAATTGAAGAAAACAAATAGAACAAGCTAAAATTTATAAACCAATGCATGCTCAATCGAAAAGTGACACCTCATCATCCCTGCAAAAGGAACCCTAACATCACATGCTTCAGATCCACTAAACGATATTCAAGACCATCTATCTTGCTCAACTCTCTACGAAATTCAAAAAGTATAAACACAAAAAGTGTAGATCTCATGGAGATCTATAAACCGGTACCAAGAACATCATCAAAAAATGCTAAATCGGGGAGAAAACCGAACACCAATTCACGCATTTATCACTTTTCAGAAAATTTGCAGAACATGATTTCAACACAGATCCACACAAATTATACTTCAAACATAAGGTTTGGCCAGCTAATCATTTAATGAACACGAATGTAACATCACATAACCAATGGAATCGAGGATGCAAGCACAAGATAAAGGTTATAGAATTCTCACCTTGTGAAGAAGATATTCAAATGCTGGAGCTCAAATAAAGAGCTAGAAATCCAGAGATGCATGGCTTAAAGCTCTAGAAACAATTTAATGGAAGAAAAGTGAATAGAGCTTGAAGAGAAAACAAAAGAAACTTGCTTGAAGAAAGTAGAAGAACTCTCATATCTACTCTCTCTCTCTCTTTCTAGACTTTTTGTTGTATGTGTGCAGTGGGAAAAAACCTGCAAATGAAAGAGGGGTGAGGTCTCTTATATAGAGTCGGGAAGAGTTCATAGGAAGTTTTAGTTTTGAAAATAGCAAGCTGTCAAACAATGTTAAAACAGGTATGATATGGGTCGCGTTTCATGAGCATAAGTTGTGATTTTGGAGTCGTTTTAGAACAAAAAGAATGAGATGGGATACCTAGCACGTGATGCAATTTGTCCCACTTAAGAACTTTTCTTAAAATGGTATGAAAGATAGTATGTGTGTATGAATGAAAGCTTTTACTTGTTTGGCTATTTTGGAAAGAAAGATGATAATAACTTCGTGCATGAAGCATTCCATAAGACCCTTGTAGAAAATAATCACACATGTGCAGAAAATAACAACTTGGCTCTACATACTTGACTCACTGATCATCTCATTTATCCATAAAATAACTCTCAATTAGTTTGTGCGAATTGCAAAGTATGGAGGACTATAGAAAGCTCTCATGATGGAGATTAACATAGGGTCTTACATTTTTGAATTTAGAGCCTGGAGCATGGAGAAATCATGGTGTACAGTTAAAAAAAACAAGAAATTCGCAGGCCTTGGCTAGCGCGCATGACTGCCTGCATGGCGTGCATGAAGTCAATTTGGAATACCAACTTAAGAGTTCATATCTCACTTAATATTTGTCCATTTGGTACGGTTCAAAGCCCATTAGGAAGTTCTCATTGATATCTTGAAGATGCTCCTTTTAAATTTTCAAATTAAAACTTGAGCAAGAAGAAATTAGCTCACACATTTTGAACACCATGTGTTTGATCAAAATACGTGTGTGACTGGTCAATGATAAGGCAACATGGAATCTCTTCATGGCCATAACTTCTAACTTAATTTTCTCTTAAATAATTCAATTTTGAGATTTTTACCATCATAAACAAACTTTTAGGATTTTACTCATGTTTTCTGAATATGTATTATTTACCTCAATCTGATTAACCAAACTCAAATTGTGAATGGCCAAAATTGTGTACTATGGACACTTGAGAACTTTTCAAACATTCAAGTAACTTTATGAACAAGTAAATCCTAATTTCCTCAATTCCTTTTATTCAATGATGAAGTTTGTCATGAAATATGAGATGAGGATGTCTTAATTGATGGTTGACCAAAAGTCCACTTCGTCAACTTTAACTCTGACTGATGTTGACAAAATGACCATTTTGCCCCTTGTGATCAATTGAATCCTTTCCAATAAATATTTAACCTCAATCATTAAATTAAAGATTCTAAATAACATATAAAAACCCATGGAATCCAGTATGAATAAAAAAGTTGAAGGAATTTTGATTAAAATCAAAACCCTAATTTTGCACCTTGTGTTAGAAACATGATGATCAAACTTCAAGACCCTAACTCCACTGGAACTCTTGAGCAGTTCTTTGAACAAAGTTTCCTCAAATGATAATAAGAAGATAAAGCTCCAGGAGATTAGCTTGGACAAACATCAAATCACACAATAAGTCAAAACCCTAAATTTCACAAATGATGGAAACAAATGAGTTTCTTCAAAACCTTGCATAACTGTGGTGCTTGATCTTGAAACACTCACAAAGTTCCTTCATCATTTTGTGAGAGATTAGATCCATTATCAGTAATGATCTTCTAAGGAATCCCATAACGACAGATTATGTTGTGCTTGATGAAACGAGCCACCACCTGCTTGGTAACATTTGCATAAGATGTGGTTTCGACACACTTGGTGAAATAACCAATAACAACCAGAATGAAACGGTGCCCATTGGAAGTAGTTTGTTCAATCCTACCAATCATATCAATGCCCCACATTGCAAAAGGCCAAACAAAAGTCAAGACATTCAAAGGCACGTGCAGAACATGAACTTTGTAAGCATAAATATGGCATCTTCGACAAATTCTAGCATGGTTATAACAATCCTTTTCCATGGTAGACCAACAGTATCCAGCTCTCAAAATCTTTTTGGCCATTGTATGTCCGCTGGAATGAGTCTTGAAGGCGCCTTCATGCATCTCTTCAATGATTCTCGCTGCTTCATTCTTATCAACACATCTGAGTAGTAAACCATCTTGATGCCTTTTATACAACATACCACCGTTGAGGAAGAACTTAACTGAAAACCTTCTCAAAAACTTCTTGCCTGTGACAGACGCTTCTTCAGGATACTCTTGCATTTCAGAGTACCTTTTGATTTCATGAAACCAAGGGTTACTGTCTAGTTCCAACTCGGGTTCAAAACAAAATGTTGGCTCATCCAACCTTCTGATGGTAATGGAAGGTGCGTCGTTAGCCCACTTAAATTTGAACATGGATGACAAAATTTCCAGTGCATCAGCTAGATTTTTCTCTTCTCTAGAAATGTGTTCAAACTTGACCTCTTCGAATTATAAAATCAACTTCATAACATGCTCACAATTGGGAATCAGGTTCTGATGCCGAGTCTCCCAATCTCCATTAATCTGACTGATAACAAGATTGGAGTCCGTATATTTCAAGTATTTGATTCGCAAATTAATTTCCGCTTTAATACCATAGATGCAAGCTTCATATTCAGCCATGTTGTTGGTACAACCAGAATAAATACTAGTTGTGAATGGAATGTTGAATCCTTCAGGAGAGCTAATAACAGCACTAACACCGTTTCCCATATCATTAGAGGCACCATCAAACACGAGAGTCCACTGTGATCCTAGTTCTGGTCCTTCATCTAGACCAGGGGTATTGAAATCCCAGATATACATGATTTCCTCATCTGGGAACTCAAACTTCGTCAGTTTATAATCATCTACTGGTTGATGAGCAAGATGATCATCCAATATACTACCTTTAATTTCTTTTTGCATAGTGTACTGGATATCATATTCAGTGAGTATCATCTTCCAACGGGCTACCTTCCCGGTGAGAGCTGGCTTCTCAAAAATGTACTTGATCGGATCCATTTTAGATATCAAGTAGGTCGTATGGGTCAACATATAATATCTCAAGCATTTGGAAGCCCAAGCAAGTGCACAACAAGACTTTTCAAGCAGGGAATACCTTGACTCACATTCAGTAAACTTCTTACTTAAGTAATAAATGGCATGTTCTTTCTTTCTGGTCTCGTCGTGTTGACCGAGAACACAACCCATGGAGTTTTCCAGTACAGTTAGATACATTATTAATGTCTTCCTTTCTACAGGTGCCATGAGTATCAAAGGTTCCTGCAAAGAATATTTTATTTTATCGAATTCTTTTGACAATTTTCATCCCACCTAACCATTTTATTTTTCTTTAGTAATTTGAACAAAGGTTTACATGTGGATGTAAGATGAGAGATAAATCTAGAAATGTAGTTTAACCTCCCTAAGAAACCATTGACTTCTTTTTCTTTTTTCGTTTCAAGCATTTCTTATATTTCATTTAATTTAGCAGGATCGACCTTGATACCTTTTTCACTTATAATAAAACCCAACAACTTGCTGGATCTCGCCTCGAAGGTGCACATATTTGGATTCAAACTCAAAAGGAACTTCCTCTGTTTTTCAAAAAACTTTTCTAGATGAAACAAGGGGTTCTTCTTCTGTATCAGACTTAGAAATCATATCATCCACATATACCGCGATCTCCTTGTGAATCATATAATGAAAGAGATTGACCATGGTACTCGTGACGTGATAAATGTTGTCTTCTCCATATCCTCTGGTTCCATCTTGATTTGATTATAGCCTGAAAAACCATCCATGAAGGAAAACAACTTAGAATGAGTCGTGTTATCAACCAACACATCAATGTGGGGAAGAGGAAAATCATCTTTAGGGCTTACTTTGTTCAAGTCCCTATATTCCACACACATCCTGACTTTACCATCCTTCTTAGGCACAGGGGCAATATTTGCAGTCCACAGAGGATATTTGATGACTTTCAAGATATTTGGATCCAACTTTTTCTGAACATCCACTTTGATCTTTTTGGAAATTTCTGGATGAGTTCTTCGAAACTTTTGCTTGATAGGAGAACACCCTTCTTTGAGTGGTATAAGATGCACAATGATATCTGTATCCAACCCTCGCATTTCTTCATAAGACCAAGCAATAATATCATAATACTCTTTAAGCAACTCAATCAATCTGGCCTTCACACTTTCTTTGAGATATGCCCCTATCTTGACTTATCTCCTCATGTCTTTTGTGCCAATATTCACCACCTTGATTGGCTCTTCATTCAGCTGGATAACCTTCTCCTCTTGTTTCAATAATCTTGCTAATCCTTCGGGGAGGTCACAACCTTCATGGTTAAAGTTCATTTGCACAAATGATGTTTTGGTGTTTTAATGATAGTGTGTAAAAAGGAAACATCACCATTTAAAGAAAAAAAATAAAATTTAAAAAGAAAGAATTGAAAAAAAATATTTGAATACAATAACATCCTTTATTCATGATAAATTTTTGAAAACAAACATGGTGGCCTTACACAAATGATCCACTACGCATTGGGAAGAGTGCAGGAATTATGACATGATAATAAAAGAAAACAAGAAAATTACTCCTCAGCGCTTGAAACTTGGACAACATCCACATAAGTCCAATTGTTGAGTTCTCGGCCCAAAATACTTGGACGAATCCAATCTTCAATGTTGTAGCTACCATCCCCCTCATCACCAACTGCATTGGTGTATGCTTCTGGAGCGGCACTACAATGGGAAAACATCACAGGAATATATAGACTAGGTGCTCTGGGAGCTGCACTCTGCTGACCAGGACTGAAACCAAGACCGAACTTGTTGAACTTAGGGATAACATCCAACACCTGAACCAAACCATCAAGATTACCATTCCCCACTGCAACTCTTGCGTCCTTGAGAGAAGACATAAAGTTCCCAGGTTTCCTTTTCTGCTCTGGAGGAGGAATATTGACCGTATGAAGTGTCTCTAAAGCTTGGAATAAAGTCTCATGTATCTCACCCTCAACTTCAACATAGTGAAATCACAATATACTCTTCTTCACTGCTCACAAGTATCACTTTTCCCTCCGTGGGGTACTTGAGTTTCTCATGAAGAGTAGAAGTGACTGCCCCTGCTTTATGAATCCATGGATTCCCCAACAAACAACAATATGCCGGTTGTATATCCATAGCGAAAAATGTAGCAGTGAAGGTGCAAGGACAAACCTTGATAGGTAACTCCACCTCTCCAAATACTGATCTCTGGGACCCATCAAATGCTTTCACCATCAAGTCACTAGGACATAGCTCAAGACCAGCATAATCAATTTTCATTAAAGATGATTTAGGAAACACATTCAAAGATGACCCAGTGTCCACCAAAACCCAGGATAAAGTAGTTCCTCTACACTCCATAGAAATATGCAGTGCCTTGTTATGGTCGCACCCCTCAGGAGGGAGATCAAAATTTGTAAAGCCTAAACCATTCCAAGCTGATATATTAGCACAAACATTCTCAAACTCATTAATTGTTATCTCATGTGGCACAAAAGCATTTTTTAACAGTTTCATCAAAGCATTTATGTGGGGTTCTAAATAAATCAACAAGGACAAGATAAACATCCTGGAAAGGGTATGACTCAACTAATCAATTATATTGTAATTAATCTTCCTAATAATCCGTATCAACTCTTCTACTTCATCAGGAGCTAAAGAAGTTCCCAGTACAACAATTGACTGAGTCACATTGGCTGGAGTAACTTTCGGATTACCAATCATCACCTATTGCTTGCCTTTTTCCCTTTCTAAGGCATCTGCAATATCTTGTACATTGGAGGGACCAAACACTCTTCTGCTTCTAGTCATTCGACCAACACTAGAGAAGTTATAAACATCTGCTTCATTATTTTCAATAAGTTATTCTTCAAAAGGACGGGGATTTGTCTCTTTCTTCACCCCATGGTAATAGACATCAACACCATAATTCCATGGGATGGCCTTCTCACTAGTATATGGTATCGGACCAGGTACTGTAATCATCAAACGAGGCGTCCTAGGCAGAGTAAGAATATGAACCAGAGTGTAAGGAATGGATGCCATAGTGATATCTTCCTCAGTAACTTTTCGGAATCTTGGTCTTCTATCAAACTATAGGGAACCATCATCCATCAGAAATTGGATGCCAGCTTTCAAATCATCACAACCCTTTGGTTTCTCTTTGCATTTGACACAGTCTGAAGCACAACTTGGAAAGATAGCATTGTCGAGCAGATACCTCTTGACATACAACAATGAAGTAGTCACTTGTTCTACATCCCTTACTAAATTCAAGATCTCACCACTATCATTAATCATATTAACAACAACACCTCCATGAGTAGGCAATGGGTCTTAAGCAATATTCAGACCATTCGCTGGAGTAAACTCAATTTCCTTGGCATTCAACAAGTCTTGCACTTTTCACTTTAACGCATAACAATTGTAAGTAGAATGACCAATTCTTCCAGAATGGAATTCACATCTTGTGTTAGCATCACAATTAGCAGGGAGCCTTCTACTGGGCGCAGGCGGATTTCTCAAATTGATTAACTTTAAGTCAAGCAAGTAATGTAGCACTTCAATAAGATATACTAGCAAGGAATCAAACTTCCTTGGTTGTCTTTGTTGTTGATTGTTATTGTACTGGCAGGGAGCATCTTGTTGTCTATGCTGCTGAGGAACATAATTATGCCTTTGATGTTGAGGAATAGGAATAGAAACAACATTGACTTGTTGGTGCTGACGATCTCCGCTTCTTCCCCTATAAGAATAAACTGCACTTGTATTACCCTCCCTTTTCTTAGGGTAAACATTGAACGGCTTCTTACCACCCCCTCCTAATGAACCACTAGAATTACCAACTTGAATCTTTCCCAATTTCAAATCTACTTAAATCCTTTCACCAACAATCCCCAACTCTGCAAATCTTGCTGAAAAAATTCCTATCATGTGATCATAATAAGGCCCTTGCAGAGTGCTCATAAACATATCAATGAGTTCTCACTCCATGAGTGGAGGTTGAACCCTTGCATCCAATTCACACCATTTTTGGGTGTACTCTTGGAAAGATTCCTTTGGCCCCTATGCCAAACTCTGTAGCTGAGTGCGATTAGGTGCCATATCTATATTATACCGGTAGTGCTTGAAGAAAGCACGGGAAAGATCATTCCAGCATTGCATATCGGTTTTTTCCAACTTCATGTACCATTCCAAGGATGCCCCATACAGGCTATCCTAGAAGTAATGAATCAAAAGACCCTGATCTTAAGTATGAACCAACATCTTTCTGAAATAAGCAGTAGCATGAGTAACAGGACATTTGAACCATTGTAGTTTTTAACACCGAAGGTTTGAACTTAGGGGGAACCTTCACCCCAGACACCAGCCCGAGATCATTGGCATCCATGCCAAGGACTCCTTGTCCTTCCACAGCTTTTAGTCGTTCTTCCAACAGCCGATACCTTATATCCTCAACTGGAACTTCTGGCTCAGAACGCCGTACAAAAAACTGATCTTCATCTTGATCATAGTCATAGTATTGCTCATGATAGTTCCTTGCACCCTTATTATCTCTTCAGTTACCCATAAGACGAGGTCCCAGAGATAGAGGAAACTTCCCCATGTTATCGGCCCGTAGAAAAGGATTTCAAAGAGGCCCGTGAAGATTCCCGAAAGGTGGATCTTGCACATCCCCTATTCCAACAGAAATGTCTTGATAAAGCCTGTGGTTCCCACCATCTGCGTGATTGCGGTGCTGATTGTTCACGAGAGCAGCTAACTCATCCTAACAGCGATTCACATTCGTAATGACCTCCATGAATTGAGTCACCTGAGTGGCTATCTAGGCCCTCATTTCAGCATGTTTAGCCTGGATCTGTTCCATCTGCCTTGGCAAGTTATTCCTGGTTGAGTATAGGTGAGTAGTCGTCTGGATCTCTGGATAAGAAAAGAAGAATCAAGATAAAAATACCGTCTTGAGATAACCTGTAATGTATGAGGTGTATGATATGCATGATATGTTTTGGCATTTCCAGGTATTCAAGATCTTTGTTAACCATCAAGGATATCTAACAAGCATAAGAAAAGATACAAGTACGGATAATAAGAAATGATAAAAACTTTTCATTCATAATAATAGTCCTTAGGATCAAATGAGTTCATACATAAAGAAGCCAAAATACATAATGAAATATAAACAATCCCATCCAAAATGTCTGGTGGTGATTAGAAAACATCACTGTGGTGGATCCCTAATCTCTATGTAGTACAAAGGGCCACCCTATTGGAAGTATTCTTCACTCCACCCTTTGGTCTCTTTGAACAATTTCTTCGTCTCCTCACGATCTCGTCCACGAGAAAAACTATCAATCACCACATCTTTCTGGAATAACTGTCCTTCTAAATACTGACATTGTTAAAGAAAGTAATCACATTCTTTGCACTCTGGAAAAGGGATAAGTATAGGCGCATTTTCCAACTTTTCTATTTGACTTTGGAGCATGGCATTTTCTTCCCTCATACGAGTTATTTTCTTTTCATGTTGTTTATCTAGTAATTTGACATATTTGAGTTGCTTTTCTAGTTCTTTAACCTTCTTATTATGACTTGCTTTCAACTTTGTTTATTCCATTTGGAGACTCTTAATTATCTGTTGAATCTTAAATAGTGCATAAACCTGATGATTAGCTACACCAAAATTCTCAATCCTTATCCTCTTTGATTGCTTAAGCAAACCGTGACTCTCCCGTAGATGATCTTTCACACGAATCTCTTGCAAAAGTATTTTCTTTTCTTGCAAAGTGAAAGAGAGTTCAATATTTATGTCTTCAAGATTTGTTTGTAACTTAGTATTCCGAGCTTTGGCATTCTTGAGGCATGCCATAGACACAAACTCAGATTCTTCTGGCGTAGATTGCTTAGAAGATGTCTTAGCATGGAAAAGATGATCAATCATACTTTCAGGAGATGCAAAACTATCAGCCAATGGATCATAAACAGGTTTAGGGTACAACGATTACTCCCTCTTATAAAGTATTAACAACATCTTCTACTAATTCTGAATACCACTAAAATAAGCGTCAAGAGCCACACCTCCACTTCTATCAAAAGATTGCTTTCCTTTCCGACGAATATGTTTCCAAGTGACTCTCACTCTTTCGAGCATAACAAGATCTTCTCCTTTGCCTAAATAAACGGTTTCCCTTACTTCCCGCTCAGTAGGTTCATTCGTCATCACAAACCCGAATTAGCGACGTGCCAAAATGGGATTGTAGTTGATATAGCCTTTTGTTGCCATAATTTGTAATGAACTCCTTCAAAATTCCCATGTTGTGCCAGGCAATGTCGTAATAAGTAAGTCCCATGATTCGCGGGGCCCAAAGATATGACTCAGCAATATCAACAAACGGTCCTCTTGTAGGCATATGCATCATAAACCAATTGTAGAGTAAAGCTGTGCCGCATACGACATATCCCCTTTTACCATATCGAGAATGGATAGTTTAATAAGTATCAGCTAGTATGGTTGGTACTGGATTATCATTCATAAAGACACAGATTGCTGCCAAATCCCCCAATTTTTCTGCAACAAGTAAGAGGATCAATCCGAAAATCAACACCGCCAATAATGCATTGAAAGCAGTCTAATTCCCTTCTTCTGCAAACCTTTTGGCCTTGTTTATCAGATAATCCCAGAAAATACCTTGCGTGCCACACTTATTGATCCAATTACCTTCCACTTCACTAAGGGTCAAATAAAGAGCTTTAGCAATAGCCATGTAGTCTGGGGTTTCTGGAACTTGAACAAAAGGAATATTATATGTATTCTTTACATCGAGAATATATGCATACTCTTCAAGAGTCGGCTCTAACTGGTAATCTTGAAAAGTAAAGCATCGCAATTGTGGATCGTAGAACTGAAGAAGCACTCTCAAAGCCCATTCCTCATAATAATCATTCACTAGTGGCAATAAGTCCCCGTGTCGTTTTCTGAAGATATTCTCATTTGGTCCCTTCACAAGAACTCCCAATTCTCGCAATCGATCACCAGAAAACACAAATTGATAGACATAATTCTTTCTAAGGGTTTTCTGCACTTGTGCCCATGTTGTTATTCATCCTTGATGCTAATGGCAGCTCCTGAATACCCTGGAAATGACATGCATATGCAAATTAGACACATAAATACTATCATATATTACTTTTTTTTTTGTATACACTTCTTTTGAAAAATAAATATGCCATGATGTGATGCAGTCATATGGGAATTGAGGTATCTGTTGTGTTGTTCAGAATATGCCGGGAAAACTAGGATCAAAGGTCTGAAACTCTATAAAACGAACGATCATCAACAAAACCAAGTCATCAATAGAACTGAGTCATCAACAGTATCTATAAGAATCAATCATCCCTCCCTACTCACGGGCGAAACTATGTCAGGATAAGGCAAGGGTAACTCAAAATCATAGGTACACCTGAAGCCACTATCGTTGAAACACCTACGTGAAATGATAGCACCTCATTTGTAATCTAATCTGAGCATGGACGAAATGACCGTACTAGCAAACCAAAGTCTACTAGTTCTTCATGTTCCACTCTATTCCTAAGGTTACTACGATTGTCACTTGGTCGGGGTATTGAGCCTTTTACCTCTTGTAACACCCACCCAAAGTGGAGGCAAAGCCAACACATCAGATAACCAAATATGGAAAAAAATAAAATGCAAAACATATGCTCAGATAATCATGTACAAAATAAACAAACTTAAAGTATAAAAATAAACACCCAATGAAAAGAAAGAAAGAGCTAGGAACGAATGCGAGATGGATCCGAAATTGGTCAACAACTTCTCCAGTGAAATCTCCAGCTAAAACAACCAATCGAATAATCATATGATATAAAATCAATGAAGTTGCCAATGAACATCTTTTATCCCATGAGAAGGGAAAGGTAAACATCGGGTAAACCTGATAAGGGAGAAACCACGGTCAAACGACCGCGAGATTGGGTAAGGGAGTCTATTATGCGAGGGGAAGGTATTAGCACCCCACACGCCTATAGTACTCTATGGTATCCACTCTTGTTATTCTTAATCAAATGGGTGTGTTTAAAATATATGTCTAATGCTTAAAATTGAAAAGGGAATGCATGATAAGAAAATGCGGGGAAAAGAAAGGAATATTTACAAATATATGCTCGATTAGGCCCCACAAAAACCTCCGCCTAGGTATCCCTTTTAAGGAATCAAGAGAAGTCGTAGTTTGGATCATATGTTTTGGTGGGTTTTTGTTTTTTAGTTGAACAATGTTAAATTCAATCATTCCACAACTGCTTGACCTTTGGAGACTTACGACCTGTAGTGGAAAGGAACTAACATGCTCTTAGAAGAGAAAAGCCGATTGAAAAAAAGAAAGTAGTTGGTTAGTGTTTTTTACTTTAAGAAAGGGTTTAAGTTATTAGAGAGTGTTTTTATTAGTTTAAGGGAAAATAAAGTTTTAGTTTTAGATGCAAGGATTCAAAAAGAAAGAAAATGTCTAAGGGGGATAATCTAGAATCTAATTCCTAATGTTATCATACAATGATGGCCCTATGGTTGAGTTTTGAAATGGAAATGTCTACCTAAGTGAACATACATGGATATATATCCTAATGTCTAGCTCGAGGACTAATCCTATCTGAGAAATCCTAAGGGAGCATGGAAAATATCTTATAAAAGAGATGCAAGAGCAGTCATACTGTCATAAGAGAAAGTACGAGAATGGAGTGCGAAACATCCAAAGGGAGATGGTAAAACATCACAGATCATGTGACAAGAATCAAATAAACAGATGACAAAACATCTGAACAAACAAAAGCTCAAGCATCACTCGAACATCAAACACCTACGAGGTATAGGCCAAGTAGAAAAAGGGGTAGGTCCCTCTATAGACAAGCAACCAAGCATCAGACCTAGGGTTAAGCCGTAGCCGAGGGAAGTGAATCACTCGAGTCAACCAAGCCACAAAACTGCAGGAATATGATAGGTCCTTAATTGTGATATGAATTACCGGGGAAAGAAAGATCAAGGGGAAAAGACAAGGTTTATGCATACATCGAGCATCAGTGTCAGTCAACACAAGCTAAAGAAGGTGTAGGGATACGATTTCAGGAACCCTTTTTACCAGCCTTAATAGGGCTTATACTCATTCAGATCTTGGGAACATGTTCAGAGCATCTACATGCAAAAAGGACTTAGGAATTGATTACTAACCCTCTCCACTTTCCTTCTTATAAGGACTTAAGGATGGTTTCCATAAAAGGACCTAAAACCATCATCCCACTATGCAAACATAAATAGTAAACAAACAAATACATGGCCTCCTAGTGAGGACTTATAGAATTGCCTTCCAAGTGGCACGGACTCCCATTCCTAAGTAATTAGTAAAATATGGGTATAGTAAATCAGATGAGAATGTACCGAGCGAATATAATCTCGCAATAAAGAAACTAAACATTAACGAAACCCATATATCTTAGAACAAGCTAGCATCAACAAAGAAACGAGTTAGAAGTCGTGTCTTCATACATAAACATCAAGGCCTAAATGTGAAAATAAATTACCAGAGGTATGTAGCAGGCATAACCATATAAACATCCTGCAAGACAATTCAAACATACGAAATATATAAAAGAGATCGCCTCAAAAGCGAAATTGTATCCCACAAATAGAGTGGAACACAAAGCAATGAAAGCTAATGAAGTACCTTCCACAACTTAACAAAACAGTAAGTTTTAACAAGGTAATGTGAAGAAGATAAAAGGTGAACATAGACATGTCATACACTTATCATTGATCATGGATAAGAATGCACTCAGTTAGTAATTTTAAAATGTGGTACAAACTCCATAGCAATCAAACTAGTACCCGACAAAATGGTGTAGTGTAGTGCACACAAGTGTGTGTTCAAGTGATCATGGCAAGACATGTAAAGTAAAGATGAGATCATAAGTAAACACATAGGGTTAGTGTATCCTAAAACCTATGTAAGCCGCAAAAAAACTCAACTAGGGTAATCCTAGGCACAAACATAAAACTAGGTCAAAAATCAACCCTAAAATACACCCTAAGAGTGAAACGAGTGCAAGGAAAGGATATATGAAGGACGAACATGATTAGGTGAGTATCTTACCATGCAAGTATGTAGCATACTAATATCTAGAAATCATATTCAAATATTACAAACCATGCAAGAAAAGCCACACAGGTATCATACAAAAGGGAAGTGTTGAAAAGAGGCAAACAAACAAGTTTTACATTGAGAAAGTATGGATTTAAAAAAAGAATGGATGATTTGAGAATCATTGAATATGTGACTTATATGATAGATAATCTCAATATGAGAATCAAGTGTACCCAAGTACAATATGAGACTTCATACATAATCAAAGTCACCTAATTGATGAGCAAGATCATCTAAAAGGAAATAAAGGCATTTTATCTTAAATCAAATGAAGTTGATAAAAATCAAATGAAAATAATAAATCATCTTATTTTTCCATGGGTGATGATAAAACCCTCATAAGATACTAATCATGAGTCTAAAAACCTTAAGAAATTTTAACAATGTAACACACTTAAGTATCATGATATATTGAAGAAAATATAGTTTCTTAATGCATACAAGCAAAAAAGATCTAGGTAAATCAAACTCAATGTCCTTAGATTCTATGAGCAACAACCAACATTAAGGTACAATTTCGAGACAAGGTACACAATTATAAGAAGCAACCATCAACGACTAACGTACAAAACCTAAACAAGAAGTAAATATAGCTCCCATTCTGTCACCATGATGAATTTGCAAGTGAATACTAAGCAAGTGGATAATAGAAGCATAGAGAGTAGAGATGAGAATAGAAGTAAGAAAAAGACTTGAATATAAACAAATGTGGGAGTTTAAAGTCCTCCAAAACAAACAAACTCAAACTAGGTCAAAAAACTAGTATATGGCTCATATTGTGTCATCGAGATAAGTTGACAAATGATATATCAAACAAGGAATCTAGGAGAAAAGTAAAGAAGGTATGAAGATCCTCAAAGTCAGAATTAAACTCACAAAGCATCACTCATGATGTGTCAAAGGTATTTTTCAAAAAGAGTGCATCAAAACTACTTATAATCTTGACCAAATCTAGTGAACTCAAACACATAAGCAATCAAAAATCAGGGAACCTAAATGGTTCAATGTGATTGAACTTAAGACACTAACAAGTGGTCAGAATAAGTCAAAAAGGATAAGGCTTGATTCCTTAAATGTTGCATAAATGCATTTCAATATATTTCACATCAAGAAAATAATATAAGCAAAAGATCAATTCAATGACGAGGCAAGAAAATGATCAAAAGAGATCAACTGTCTCTCAAACCTTGACTAAGGCTACCCTTGAGTTATCATATATCAAAATCACTTTGAATCATAATCATGATAAAGATTCGATCCAGTTTTTTTTACCAAAAATTCCCCAAATTAGGGTCTTAACTTACTTGATTGAGGAGCTCAAAAACAATGATCATCAAAGACTATAATAGATCAATTGAGATTATTCCAAGCTCATGATATATCAAGGGAGCCCAGGGGCTATTATGAATGAAAAGATCATCCTCAAAAAATTCACAAAAGAAAACAAATATAGATCATAAGATTCAAACAATTCACAAACCATCACAAACAAACAAAATCAAATCAAAAATAGAAAAAGGACTTCTAAAATAAATAAAAAATCCTATAACCATAAAGGTTCCTAAAAGCCATATACATAGTTAAAAGTCCTTAGAATGATGAGGATATATGGTTTTAAAATTCAAATGTCAAAACTAGTTATCAAAGTATTAAAATTGTACAAGCTTCACAAATTTGGATAAAGTATGAAACCAAGCTTAAAATATTTTTAAAAATGAATTAAATGATCTCAACTCATCCAGGACCCTAGGACATATTTTCTTTGATTTTTAGAAGCAAGGGAAAATATTGGATTAATTTTTTCTTTAGGCTAAAGAAAACATAGGAGCCAAAAATAGCAATTATCTTACAAAATTAAGAAACACAAGAAAAATAGTTATAAACCAAAATATAAAAAAACAATTAGTATAATGCCTAAGGGTCAGTAAGTTTATTTTTCTAGATTTTTACAAATGGAGGAAATTGCAAAATTAAATCAAGTTTCAAGCATAAGTAAGAAAGCTCTAAAAAAAGGGACATTTTGCCTCCCCAATTTAAAAATCAATGCAAAAACATTTAAAAAATTGATTAAAAATTACCTAAAATTAATTAGGGCAGAAATGAACCCTAAGCATATTTTTGTTGATTTTTAGAATTAATGGAAGGATTAAAATAAAATCACCACATTATATGAACAAAAATCTTTAATTAAATGATACCTTTAATTCATTATTTTACTTAAGGAACCACGAAATTTCTATAAAAAAAAAATTGGTGATGGAATAGACTCATTAAAATATATTGTGTAATTTTTTGGTGATTTTTGGATCAAATAAACTATTGAAAAAATTGAAGAAAACAAATAGAACAAGCTAAAATTTAAAAATAAACACAATCTATTACAATTGTTTTGAGAAAAACGCGTTGTAAATGAAAACCAATGCATGCTAAATCGAAAAGTGATACCTCATCATCCCTGTAAAAGGAAAACTAACATCACATGCTTCAATTCTAACAAACGATATTCAGAACCTTCCATCTTGCTCAAGTCTTAACGAAATTCAAAAGTATAAACACAAAAAGTGTTTATCTCATATATATCTACAAATCGGAACCAAGAACATCATCAAACAAGTGCTAAATAAGGGAGAATATCAAACACCAATTTGAGGATTTATCACTTTTTATAAAATTTGTAGAACATGATTTCAACATAGATTCGCACAAATTATACTTCCAACGTAAGGTTTGGCCAGCTAATCATTCAATGAACACGAATGTAACATCACAGAACCAATGAGATCGATGATGCATGCATAAGATGAAGGTTATAGATTTCTCACCTTGTGAATATGATCTTCAAATGTTGGATCTCAAACAAAGAGCTAGAAATCCAGAGGTGCATGGCTTGAAGCTCCAGGAACGATTTAATGGAAGAAAAAGAATAAAGCTTGAAGAGAAAATAGAAGAGACTTGCTCGAAGAAAGCATAAGAACTCTCATATCTACTCTCTCTCTCTCTCTCTCTCTCTCTCTCTCTCTCTCTCTCTCTCTCTTTCCAGATTTTTTGTTGTATGTGTGACAGGGGAAAAACATGCAAATGAAAGATGGGTGAGGTCTCTTATATAGAGTCAGGAAGAATGCATAGGAAGTTTTATTTTTTAAAATAGCAAATTGTCAAACAGTGTGGAAACAAGTATGATATGGGCTGCATTTCATGAGTATAACCTACTACTTTTGAGTCATTTTAGAAAAAATAGAGTGAGATGGGCTAGCTGGAACGTGATACAATCTGTCCCACTTAAGAAATTTTCTTAAAATGGTATGAAAGATAGTATGTGTGCATGCATGAAAGCTTTTACTTTTTTTGCTATTTTGGAAAGAAATATGGTAATAAATTCGTGAATGAAGTTTTCCAACGACCCTTGTAGAAAATAATCACACATGTGCACAAAATAACAACTTGGCTCTGCATACCTGACTCACTGATCAGCTCATTTATCCATCAAATAACTCGCAGTTGGTTCGTGCGAATTGCAAATTATGGAGGCCTATAGAAAGCTGTCATGATGGAGATTAACATAGGGCCTTAAATTTTTGAATTTAGAGCCTGTAGAATAGAGAAATCATGGTGTAAAGTTTTTAAAAAAAACAAGAAATTCACAGGACCGGGCGCACATGCATGACTGCCTTTATGGCGTGCATGAAGTCAGTTTGAAACACCAACTTTAAGAGTTCATATCTCATTTAATATTTGGCCATTTGGTATGGTTCAAAGCCCGTTAGGACGTTCTCATAGCTATCTTCAAGATGCTCCTTTTAAATTTTCAAATTGAAACTTGAGCAAGAATAAATAAGCTCACACAATTGGCACACCATGTGTTTGATCAAAATACGTGTGTGACTGGTCAATGACAAGGAAACTTGGCATCTCATCATGCCCAAAACATCCAAATTAATTTTATCTTAAATAATTCACTTTTGATATTTTTCCCTCATTGACAAACTTTTAGGATTTTTCTCAAGCTTGCTGAATATGTATCATTTTCCTCAATCAGACTAACCAGACTCATACTGTGGTTGGCCAAAATTGTGTACTATGGACACTTAGAAACTTTTCAAACATTCAAGTAACTTTATGAACAAGTAACTCCTAATTTTTTTAATTCCTTTGATTCAATGATGAAATTTTTCATTAAATATGAGATGAAGATATTTGAAATGATGGTTGACCAAAAGTCCACAGGGTCAACTTTTACTTTGACTGATTTTGATCAAAATGACCATTTTGCCCCTTGTGATTAATTAAATCCTTTCCAATCAAAATTTAACCTTAATATTTCAATTAATGATGCTCAATAAAATATAGAAACCCATGGAATCCAATTTGAATCAAAAAGTTGAAGAACCCAATGCACATTTTACCTAGGAATCTCATAGATATGAGAACTCCTCTCTCTCTCCGAATTACCGCATTGATATTAAATAATCCTAGTCCCAAGGAATGTCTCAAGAAAACAAAAAGAATAACACTCTTCCAATACAACACATAGATTGCATAAAAGCTTCACTTAGAATAATACTCAACTATATGCTTAAAAGCTTATAGGAGAATAATAACTGGATAAACAAGTAACAATCAGTCAACTCAATTGAATCAAAAGATACATGAGGACGTACAAAAAACACATGGAGAAACTAAGGAACTCTTAAACCCTGAACCCTTATTTTTCACAAGGTTTTACAATAAAAATATGCTACTTTAAAAACTAGGTCTTGGACGACTCTTTATATAGACTTCTTTAGTTGGGCTTAGACTCTTCAATCAAATTCAATCTTCAGCTCTAAATCCCTACATAATCTTCACTACAAAAATAGAAACAAAAACCAAATATTTCAAATATTTCCTAAAAAGTCTCAAAGATCCCTTTTACGAAACAAATCAAATATGTAATTATTCCTAAAAATCCTTAATTGTGTGAGCCTGTTATGAGTACTAGAATCCTCTAGAATCTCATATTTTTCAATCAAATATTCTAAGATATTATCCAGTTATGTTGTCATGATGTTCTATTACAACTTGTTACAAAACCTGATAGAACATCTATCAAATAAGTACCAACATACTTTTTTGTACCATCTAGTCAAGATGTTATGACATCTAGTTCAAGATTAGGCTGCAATACATGTTTTTCCAAATGAAACATGTTTTGATAAAATTGTTGTCAACTACTTATTTTACCAAAATTGTTGCCAACCATAAAATCACAGACCTAACAATCTCCCCTTTTGTAAAATTTTACCTAAAACAACATTTTCACAAAAAACGGAGAGAGGAATAAAACCTCAAGCACAAGTTACATGAAACCATGTAAACTCTGTAAAAACATAACACAACTCAGAAGCTGGTACAATTAGACAAATCCAGTACTCCCCCTGTCATACACAATCGATTCTCCCCCTCGAGGGAAAAAAACCCCAAATTAGAGCACATGCAGTAGAAGACACAGCAGAAGAAACAACTTCAGTAGCTTCAACACAACCAAGCATGAACAATCATGCTTCCCTTGAATGATTGAATAAGCAACCACAAAGAGCCAATCTCTCAAAGAAGTAGCACACTGTCTTATTACAATGCTAAGTCAACATGTCAAGACATGTTATGCAACATCAAGACACAAAGCATATCAACACTTTACTCCCCCTTTTTCAGCAAAAATATTGACAAAAACTGTACACAAACAGTGGAAACACATTACACTTTATAACATATTGCATACAAGAAATAACACAAATGGAAACAAACAGATGGAAAATCACACTCTTGGTCAGCTTCAGGTGGCCTTCCACCTCTTGCCTCTATTAAAGATTTGTCTGCCCCTGTCAAAGAGTCAACTGCATTCCTTGAAGTTGTAGCCAACCCCACTATTTTGCAGAACACCTTGCTTCCAATCCTTATTAGTAGCAATTTACTCAGCAAGGTTTTATAAATCCTTAGTAGTACAACTTCCAATCCCATTTTTTTATAACAGCAAGTTGTTCCTTGTTGTCCATCTGCTCCAGAGTCAAAACCTTTCCTTCAATAATATTTTTGACTAGTTATTTACAACTACCAAGGTCTTTGTTCCAGTCACATTGAATGATATATCTAAAAGAGTACAGATCTTCACTGTAAAATGTCATGGCATCCTTCTTGACACCATGTCTCTTCAACACTAGTTCAGAGAATTTTTTTCTTATTTCCCTTCATTCTGCTCCACCAATATACCAAGAAGCGCACTCTTGCTTCTTAATGATCCAGAAACCCAAACTATTCCTCAAGGAAAAACATTCATCAGTATTTGATATCTTCATATTTAATTCAGTGATGTTCCCTATATTAGAGTAAAATGTATTTAGTTCCTTAGATTTTTCTATTTGTCCTTTAGTAGACAGACCTTTGCTGGATTGAGAATTCACTGACCCATTGTTTGTGAATTCACAAATTTAATCCCTTAGTGCTTTACCAGTTTGCACACAGGATGTTCCAAACATTGATACATCTTCTCTTCAGTAATTGAATCATTAATTTTCACATTGATAGATTCTATTGTCATTCTAGTTCTGGATTTAAAATCTCTATAAGCTCTTCTGCTTGAAAGAGTAGCCCAGAAATATTCCTTCATCCTTTATGGAATCCTTCTTTCCCACTTGATCTTTGTCAGTAAAGATCTGGAATTTACTTCCAAAGATATGGAATTATTTAACTTTTGGTTTTCTTCCTTTCCATACCTCATAGAGTGTAGTAGTAGTACCTCCTCTCATAGTGGCCCTGTTATGAATATAGCACTCAGTATTTATAGCTCCATCCCAAAACTCAAATGGAAATTGCTTAGCACTAAGCAAGACTCTGGTTGATTCTTGTATATATCTAGTCTTTTTCTCAACAATTGCACTTTCTTGAGTTTTCCAAGAATAAGAGAACTCATGGCTTATCCCTTCAGAGTCACAAAATTCAGAAAATTTTGTATTTTTAAACTCTGTCATTGTCATTTCTGACTTTGACAATCACACTTTTATTCTCCTCTTGAATGCTTTGACACATAATTTTGAAGACTTTAAAAGTATCTTATTTTTATATAAGAAAATTTATCTAAGTATATCCAGAAAAGTCATCTACAATGATAACAACATACCTTTTCCTTCTAGGTTGCCTATCTTTAATGGTTCCTTTATATCCATATGAAGAAGTTCCAAAACTTTGGAAGTAGTCTAATGTTGAAAAATTGGGTGTAACATCATGATTTGCTTTTTGCTTTCACACTTATCACAAACTTCTCCTTCCTCGATCTAGAGCTCTGGCATATCTCTAATGGCTCCTTCATATATGACTTACTTATTTATTTTAAGATGTATATGTCCAAGTTTCTAGTGACATACCTTTACTTCATCCTCATTTCTTATTGAACATGTGGAAGAGTAAGAAATTCTTTGAGATTACCACAAATAGCAGTTGTCTTTGGACCTTATTCCTTTCATTAGAACAACTTCTTTCACATCTTTAACTAGGAATTATGATTTAGAGAAGTTGACTAACAAACCTTGGTCACACAATTGACTAATGTTAATAAAACTAATAGTTAATCCTTTCACAAAAAGCACCTCTTCTAAAATGGGACAACCATCACAAATTAGCTTACCCTACTCCTTTGGTTTCACCTTTAAACCAATCACCAAATCTGACAGAACCTGTGGGGTGAGGCTCGACATCCACCAACATCTTCTGGACCCCTGTCATATGTCTAGAGCATCCACTGTCAAAGTTCCATTCTTCACTAGTTGAGTATCTCAAGTAAGTATGAGTTAAAAGGTTATTATCCTTATTTTCAACACTTCTCTTTTTTATAACTATATTGGCCTTGCAGCGAACTGAAGATTTTGTATCTCGATACAATTTGTAACAGAAAGGCTTATATGACTAGACTCACCATATTAGTGACATCTCCAAGTATATTGCGGTTAATTTGAAGATTCGTCTTATTTTCCAGGATGTTGTAACATGTGTTTTGACATGTTGATCTTTTTCTTCCTTTTAGAAAGAAGAAACTTTTCTTCTGAAATTCTTTTTAGTTTATTATCAAATTGATAATGAGTGTTGGCATCCTCATCCTATTTTACCATCTTTATAGAATATTTCAAGTTATCAAACTTAGAGTTTAAGCGTGTTAACTCATTTTGTAGATGAGACACAATACTTAAGAGTTTCTTCCTCTCATTCTCCAAGTTAGCAATGATCTTTATTTGTTCTTCCTCTTTCTCGAGGCTTTCATCACACCTGTCACACGTCTCCTTGTAGGACATATCCAGCTCTTCATAAAGATCATTCTTCATCTTCGGACTTACCATCATCAAACCAAGATATAGTGAAACCCTTCTGCTATTTCATGACGAAGTTGGGACTTTCAGGTCTAATATAACCATATACTTCACATTCAAAACATTGAATGCCTCTTGTTTGACTTGACTTTTCTTCTGTTCTTGTTTTCTTCTAAGAATCAAGATTGTTACTGATGTCATATAAGATGTTATTGACATCTGGTCTTTCTCTTTTGTCCAATCTTTTTATTACTCTATTGAATTTCTTCCCAAGTAGAAGAATGGTATTAGATAGATCCTCATCAGTGTCTAGCTCATCTTGACGTTCAACACTAGATACAAAAGCTATGCCTTTGTTCTTTTTCTTAGTCTTGTCACCAATTTCCAATTCAAATGTTTGAAGTGACCCAGTAAGCTCATCAACTCATAATTTGTTGATGTCCTGAGCTTCTTCAATAGTTGTAAACTTCATGTTAAATCTCCTTGGTAAGGACCTAAGAATCTTTCTGAACAACTTTGCTTTGACATTTTATCTCCTAAGGCTCTTGATGCACTAGCAATTTAAAGAATCTTCATTTGATATTCCAGAATTATCTCATGATCATTCATCTTCAAGTTCTCAAATTTTGAAGTGAGAAGATGAAGTCTTGAAATATTCACTTTAGAGGTACCTTCATAAGTTATCTTGAGAATCTCCCAAGCATCCTTGGCTACAATACATGTATTAATCATCCTAAAAACATTTTGGTCTACTCCATTAAATAGAGCATTTAAAGCCTTTGAATTTCCAATGGCCTATTTATCATCAATTTTTTCCCAGTCTTCTACAGGTTTTATAAATTATTTTTCATCTTTTTCCTTCAAAAATACATGCTCCCATCCCTTTAGGACAACCTTCCAAGCTTTGCTATCCATATATTTCATAAAATCTACCATTTTGACATTCCACCAGTCATATTTTGAACCATCCAGCATGGATGGTCTATTGTTATATCCTCCTTCTTTCTCCATAGTTCCAGAAAATATATCTATGGATCTCACCCAATAATAGAACAAGGTGTCTTCCCTTGATGCTAATTGAAATTCTATAATAAACAATATCAGAAGTCAATACTAATGTCTTAATAACATACAATGTCACGATGGATGTTATAACATCTACTGACAGAAAAATATACTTGCTAAAACAGAAAGATTATGCAGAAAATTAAATTGTAGAAACTTAAAGAACACAATCAATTATTAACCCAGTTTGGTGCAACACACCTACACTAGGGGCTACCAAGCCAGGTAGGAAATACACTATCAGCAGTATCAATTTGAAGCTAAACAGTCCCAATTTTGACTTCTAACTTAATCCCTACCCAATGCAATTTCTACCTAGATACCTCCTAGATATGAGAACCCTTCTCAATCCCAATCCCAGGGAATGTCTAAAGAAAATAAAAATAAGGACACTCTTCCAATACAATACTAAGGTTGATTAAAAGCTTCACTAAGAACGATATTCAACTCTTTGCTTAAAATCTTAGAGGATAACAATAACTTGATAAACAAGTAACGATAAATCAACTCAAATGCATCAAAAGATACATGAGGACGTACAAAAAACACACCGAGAAACTAAGGAACTCTAAAATTCTAAACCCTTATTTTTCACAAGGTTTTACAATAAAATTATGCTACTTAAAAAACTAGGTCTTGGACTACTCTTTATATAGACTTATGCAGTTGGGCTTGGACTCTTCAATCAAATTCAATCTTCAGCTCTAAATCCCTGCAGAATCTTCACCACAAAAATAGAAACAAAAAATGAATCTTTCAAATATTTCCTAAAAAGTCTCAAAGTTCCTTTTTATGAAACAATTCCAATCTACAATTGTTCCTAAAAATCCTTAACTGCATGCACCTGTTATGAGTACTAGAATCCTCTATAATACCATATTTTTCAATCAAATCCTCAAGGATATTTCCAGTTGTACTTTCATGATATTTTATTGCAACTTTTTACAACATCTGATACAACATCGGTCAAATAAGTACCAGCACACTCCATTATACCGATTGGTCAAGATGTTATGACATTTTGTTCAACATTAGGCTGCAATACATGTTTTTCCCAATGGAACATGTATTGATAAAATTGTTGTCAACTACTTGTTTTACCAAAATTGTTTCCAACTATAAAATCATAGACCTAACAATAGTATTGTTGCACTAACAAGAGTTGTACCCTTCGCTATAAAGAACTTAGCGGATAAACCAAGAATACCTTTCTTAGTCACAAGATTAGCCTCAATATTAACCAAGGTGTTTAGAACTTTGTCTTCAACATCAGTATCCAACACTCTCAGAATATTTCCATAAAGGTCTTTGAAATAAAAGGAATAGCCACTAAAGATCCTAAATTTCTCAACTATTTCAACTAGGGACTCTTGAAACTAAACTTATGAGTGTTTCTTTTCCCAGAATCCATAACCATAATACTTACAATGTTTGCAAAGGAAACTTCTGAGTTCCTTGAAAACCAAGTGAAAAAGACATTTATGAATGCATGATTATGCCACAATCACAAACATGATAGGTTCAGAGCGTCGTAATTGTCAAAAAATAAGAGTCTCCACCAGTACTTTTTATCCTAAGGACGAGAAATTAATGGATAACCCTAAATCGTTCAGAGATTCTAATTCGCGAGTTAGTTAGGCGAATGGAAGGTGTTAGGCACCCTTCATCTATCTTGTTCTCAAGGGGCATACTATTTTAGGTCGTAGGGTAAATTTGGAATTTATCTTTAAAAGTTATTGTTTCCATATGTTTAAGAAAAGGATTTAATTTATTAATAGAGGGACTCGCCTTGGTTTTAACCGCGTGCCTACGTATCTCCTTGCGAAGAATCTGAGTACAAATTTGTGGTTCATATGTGTTTGGTTAGTTTTTTTTATGGAATGTGAAGATATTCGAAATTATCCTTATACCTCGTCTGGGTTTGAAAATACCATAGTCCTAGACGCAGCTCGCAGTTAATAGGAAATAACTACACAATCCTTTTTTGAAAATAAGTTGAATTTGAATTAAGTTAGTAGAAAAAAAGTGTTAAGTTTGATTAGTTAGGTGTCTTAGATGCATGATGAGAAAATAAGTTTGAACGACGCAAAATTTCTTAGAAAATAGGGTTAGTGTTTTAGAAAATAAATAATAAATAACTATTTTCATCTTATTAAAAATATACTAAATATTTTTAATAATGATCCAATATTTATTTATCAAAAAATGTTTTTTATGATGAATATGCAAAAATATGTGCAAAAAATGACAAAACATGATATGAGAGAAAAAAATGATAATTTATAAAAACAAATTAACTAATTAAATAATATAAATTAATTAATTAAATACAATAGGGTGTATTTTCAGTTGGTTAGAAAAACAGGGGGGGCACAGAAAGTAAGGGCTTAAGCCCAAAGTTTTGTTTCAAGTACAATGGCCTAGGGGGTAAGGTTTTGAAATGAAGAAGTAAAAGCAGGGTGCCAAAAGAATGGGCCTAAACCCAAGTAAAGTTTGAGTCCATTTAGACTTGGTGTGTGGAGCCGTGGGGATTTATGATGTGTTGAGATTATGAGGAGCGTTTGATACTAATCAAAGGGCCCTCAAGAGTTAATCTTGGAGCGTTGATCAGAAGTATAAAAAACGAAGGGACGTAATCTAACATTGACCGAGGGAGTATGATAAGAAAAGCACACGTGACATGTCAATGGTCACCTTATCCAAGGGATCTTAGGCAGCCACCTGGTGTGAATCTAAATACGAAGGAAGTATTATAAAACAAAGTGAGTGGCCTCCATCTCATTTTTCTCTTCTTCTTCTCTCTCTCTCTCTACACAAATAACACAAACCATTTAATTTTCTAGAGAGAGAGAGCCTTTGCCTTCCTCTAGAATTCATGAAATCAGAAATAGGCTTGGCCAGCGGCACCGGCTTGGGCTACCCTAAGCCACCATGATTCCAGTTTTCCAATTGAATTTCAACCGGGACCTTCAAACCTTCATCTGAGCCATTGTAAGCCAACCCAGAAACCTATGAACCCTAGATGAACCCTAAGAACTCAAAGGGTTTGTGAAAAACCCTAACCCTAACCCAAATTTCAGAAAAATAACAAACCTCAAACACCAATCAACATCAACAAATTATAAACCCTAAGCTAACATTTTAGAGTTACCGTCCATGCTGTGAATCTCTATGTAATTTCCTCTTCTAGTTTTTCTTCTTCTTCTAATCCCTTTCTCTTTCTTTTCGCATGTACTTGGAACGAGGCTTATCTCTTAGATTTAGGGTTTAAGTTGTGAAAACCTAATACTCTTTAAATGAAGAGCTTTAGTGAGCGTGGGTTTTGCAGTAGCGCACAAGAATCTCTAAGGGTTTTTGTGTTAAAATTCTCCGTCCTTCTTCTGTTTTAATTCTTAGGTTTTTAGGAATTAGGATAGATTCAATTGGGAAATATATTTAGATGATTATAAATTCCAGGTTAGAGATTGATTCAATCAGAATCAATTCAAGATTTGATTTGATTGTATTGTAAATTAAAATTTAGGGTTATGAATTGTAATGTATTTGGACTATTTTATTATAAATAAAATAATCAAATTTCAATCCAATATCTCCTTCAGATTCGATTCAAAAAATGGAACTATGGGCTTTTTGTGTTAACTTAAGGAAGAACAGATCCACGGCCATGTGCGCAGCAAAGGACTTAGGGTTTTTACCCTAGTTGACTGGGTCAACAAACTTAAAAAATAGTAAGATAAATACATATAATAATATAAAAAGAATAGTAAGATATATAATAATAATAATAATAATAATAATAATAATAATAATAATAATAATAGTTAATATATAATAATAATTAAATTAATATATAACAATAATATTTAATCAAACATATGAGAATCAAATGTTGACCTCAGCCAACCCATTCACTTAATGGGCCTGACAAGCTTAACGCACCTCTTGAATTGAATATCAAAATAATTAAACCCATCTAAAGAAACTACACCATCTTTTCCTAATTTAACACTATTGCTTCTAAACACCCAATAATATAAAAAATATATAATTTAATAACCAAAAATATAATAACACCCAAAATTTAAATGACGTAATAACAGAAAAACAAAATGATCACTAAAGGGGAAATTTTGGTGTATGAAAGTTGCCCTTATTTAATTGCTCTTCGATTGAGGGTGCGAGAATACAAAGGTCTCGAACATTCGAATAGGAGGGTAATTAAATAATGGAAGACCCCGAGATTTGACCGCAAACTTGAAAATATATGAAAAAGATAAACCAAAAGACAAATAGGCAACAGTGACGCAGTTAACTCGCCAATGCCCGAGTATAATGTATAATCAACCTAGATATGATGATGTGGATTGCTTGTCAACACCTAGAAAAAGTAAACGTAGATTTTGTGTATTTACTATAACCTAGGAGATAAATAACATGAGTTTGAAAATAGATAACTTATTGTTGCTTTGAGACTGATGCAACGGTTATACTGTAGTTATTTTGTATTTACCACGACCTAGAGGGTAAATAACATCAGTTTGAAAATTGACTTACTAACGCTTCAAGACTAACATAGTAAGCTACCTTATAGATTATGCATGTTTATCGCAACCTAGGGGATAAAAAACACAGGTTCGATAATTCATTGTCACTTGGAGACTAACATAATGAACTATATCGCATGAAATAGATAACTTATTGCCGCTTTGAGACTGATGCAACAAGTTATAATGCAATTTTCGTATATCTACTACAACCTAGAGAGTAAATGATACAGGTTTGAAAATAATCTTACTAACGCTTGGAGACTAACATAGTAAGGCATATCATGGACTTGTGTATTTATCACGACCTAGAGGATAAATAACATATATAATTCATCATTTCTTTGAGATTGATATAATGAATTAGGCCGTAGACTTTTGTATACCTACCACAACCTATGGGGTAGATAACATGAGTTTGAGAGATATATAACTTACTAAAGCTTCGAGATTAACATAGTAAGCTATATCGCAGAATTACATATTTATCACAATCTACGGGATAAAGAGTGCGAATTTGATATTTGAATTTCAGTTTGACAACTAAATCTTATATAACTAAACCATAGATGTAAATCCCAAATATGTCAGTTGTGTATGTTCTCAACCAAGGTATTCGTTGAATAACGCTAATGTTTGAACTTTTTGTTCGCACAGATAAGTTAGCTAGAAATAGTCCCCAAGATAGTTAATAGTATTATTAACCAAAGTAGATTTGAAAATGCAATGTATAATGTATGTACACAATGCCATAAATTGATATGATACCCAAGTGTTATATATGCACCAAATGTTTTGTATGTACATGCACCTAGTGTTTCGTAAATGTTTTTGATAGTTTTCTCATTTTTAAACCATTGGGTTCTCTAAGTCACCAACTCCCCATCGTTGTTTGTTGTTTTGTTGTGGTGTCTCCAAATTTATTTTAAATAGATAAGTCATGGTGAATAGTGTAAATGCAATGTTGGTAGTTGTATCGTAGGCGTCTTTCGATGTTTTTCTAACCAAAATACTTTTTAAGGTTTTACCAAATGCTTTTATTTGTTTGTCAAATCCCCAAAATAATTTTGACGCATTTTTTTACATAAAATAATCGTAGTGTTATGCAAACAAGTCGGGAAAAAAGAAAAACACAATTGAAATTGAATTTGTAAAAATAGACTGTTTTATCAATGAAAGAGCCTTTGAATAGGCGAAAGTATAAGAAGAAATTCCTAAAAGAGGTAATTGCAGAAACTTTAAAATCAATTTTAAAATGGAAATGAAAATGATAATTGATACTGCTATTTCTCCAATGTCTTTTGATAACTCTGATCTTCTTTACTTCTGAATCAGATGATTTAGATCAATCATTCTCCTCCGTGGTCGTGGTAGTGAATTCTCGAATCACTATCTATTTGTTCTTTTTTTTGAATAAGATCCCTAAATTTGGATCCCCCTTTCGGGGTTTCAATCCATCGAGATAATGATTTTTTTTATATGTCTCTAATTTTTTCTTGGATTGCCCTTTAGGGTTTTCAATCCACCACGATGCCCTTTTTTGCCTAAGTCGCCTGTTTAGGGTTTCGACTTAGCGGACCTTTTATACATAGTACTTTTTGACAACACTTGAGTTTGTCGATTTAATTAATTCTTCCCCATCCATTGTTGTAAGGATAATACATCCTTCTGAGAATGTTGTTTTAACCGCATATGGATCTTTGTAGTTGGGTGTCCATTTACCACGTGAATCCAAATGAGGTATCATAATCTTTTTAAGAACCAAAACTCCTTCTTTGAACACTCTAGCATGGACCTTTTATCAAATGCCTTCTTCATCCGCTTTTGGTGCAACTGACCATGAGGTCTCTAATCCTAAGTCCGAGAATTCCACAACTCCAAAATGCCAAGGATAGTAACCAAATAGTCCAAGTAACATTAAAGTTTTTTATTGTTCAATTTGGTTATTAGGTATCTTCAAAAAGAAAATGAATATCTCAAATGAACAAAATAAAATTAACTCAAAGATAAATGCTTAAGTGAGCAAAGATGGAAATAGCATTAAATAAAAATGCTAAGATAAATGGTGCTTAAAGTAAAAGTATAAAGTAAAAGCATAGAAATAAAAGTCAATCCTTAATGAGTTAGAAATTAGAGGTTAGTTGAATGATCATCTTGAAACTTGCATTTGAAAAATCATTAGAAGATTGATAAAATCAAAGCCTCTCAACAATAAGTTTCATTTGCTTTTTGTCAAGTATATCACTCATTTCAAAATCTCAACGCAACAAACAAATGATCAATGATGTTTAAATGATCCACTTAATCCAAAATTTATGATGATTAATTAGAGGATTGATAATACCAAAGACTCCTAACAATGAACCTCAGGGTTATTAGATCAAAGGTTTAAAATTAAACATACTTGGGCTTGTAAACATAGGTTTGGGCTACGAATGATCATTTCTCGAATCGGGACAAAATTTAGAGCTATGTTAAGCAATCATAAGTGGAGTTATGTAGAAGTCGCACCTATTTTGAGACCGGTCAATAGCAATCTATGTGTCATATGTTTGAAGTGGTGATATGTAGATCATCCTCTAATAACATGTAGCACAAGTGGGAAGAAGATAAGATGAAGAGGGAGAGGAAATATTTGAATTAAAAAATTAATCAAACTATCATTAAAATCATCCATCCTCTTTGGTGGAGTTAAACTCAACACCCAAGATTCAATGATGTTAATGAAGTTCATGATCAACAATCACACAGCCAGAATATATTAAAAAAACAACTTGCATTTCATGAATAAAATAAAAAGGAAAAATGATTTTTAAATTATTTTTTAAAATGAAAATAAAAGGTAAAATAGTAAACTATATTCAAAACATCAAAGAAAAATTTAAAGAGACCATAGGCAAATCAGAAATGACCTCAATTATTTTTATAAAATTTTTGGTAATTTTTAAGAACAGAAAAGTATTTTTAAACTTATTAAAATCACTCAAATAAATGAAAAAAGATCAAAACTAGTAGAAGTCAAAATAAAAATCTAGAAAAAATTTCAGAAAGTCAAAAATAAAGAAAATCATCTTAATGAAATTTTTTAGAATTTAAAAAATACCAAGAAGTATTTTTAAACAATTAAAAACAAGTCAAAACAAAGATAAAATCATAAAAAATATCAAATCTGAAATTAAAACCATGAAAAAATAAAAATCAGAAAGAGAATATTTAAAAAGATTTTTGTGAATTTTTTCATAATTTTTGGGTTAGAAATGAATTTTCTATGGTTTTTTTGAAGTTTAAAACAATTGAATATAAAAAATCAAAAAATCAAAAATAAAGTCAAAAAAGTATGGACCATTGGATGAGAGTAAAAACGTGTTAGTTAATAGATCCAATGGATCTGGCGAATTGTGCATATCATAGTTTTTTTTTGGAAATCACACCAAATCATTTTATAATAAATATAAGTGATTTAAAATCTGGCGCGTTGGATGAAGTTTGACTAATGAAAGTAATCAAATCCAAGGGTTCCTATGACACGCGCATGGTAAAATAAATGCATTGGATAAAATTCAAAAAAATTACATGTCACACTATCATTGGCTGAAGCATAACACGTAGGTCGTCTTCAACCTTCAGATGCCCTAAATTGAGGTTTCACAAACTGTAAAATTAGAGAACAAGACTGGTACCATTAGATTCGTCTCTTCAAGACAATTCTAATGATACCCTCACACCAAATTTATATAATATATGCCAGGCTGAATTTGAAGAAAACCAGAAGAAAAAAAATAGCGAGCATGAAAATCCCAAGTATCTCTCTCAATTCTCAATGAAAATGCGAACCGTAAGAAGTGTGAGAATCAGAAGGATGAATAGAGTATAATAAGGCTTTATTTGGTTCAAATTGATTGAGAATTATACTTTAATGAAGTTAGTGAAAATTTCTCTGAAACTGGACTTGGTTAGCACGATTTAGGACACCTCAAGGCTAGATTCTTCTTCTGTTAGCTTCAGTGAAGTTCAAGGATAAAGAATCTACAGAGAAATTGAATTGAAAAGTGGAGAAAATAGGAATTCGAAAACTCAAAAAAGTGAGTTATGCAGGGAGTTCGGCAGGGTGATTTTGGCTGTTCAAGCTTGTGAAAATGAGAGGAGTGAGGTCCTTTATTTATAGGGAAGCGAATGGTGCAAAGAATTCAAAAGTGAAAAAAGTGTGACCATATATGGATCAAAACTCAATCAATTCCTGCATTTTGATCCTTAACTCAAATTTGGTAACTTTGTTAAACATGTTTAAATAAAGAACGTGTGCTACATATGTGATTAGAACCTACATTCTGAATTTCAAATTCTGACTTTGGAGAAAACTTCAGTTTTAAGGTACCACTTTGAATCAATGGTGTACACATCTAATGGGGTCTTAGGGTATGAATCTTGAATAAATTGAAAGATAAGGTCACAGACTTTACAATGTGCAAAGAATGAGATCAATTGGATGCTTGAGCTAAAAGTTGTGATGAGTCAAAGTTGAGAAAAAGATGATGACTTTTTGTACTTAGAAAAATTCTACATTTTTCTTCAAAAGTGACCTATAATGTTTTGATTCCAAATAAGGCTTTCCTCCAAAATTAAGCTTTGATCATTGATGCTAGCTTGAAATGGACATCCAAAAGAGAATTTTGCAACTTGAATCACTCAAAAATACCATGTATTGAAAAAGTTGGGGCCTTGTAAAATTGTTGAAAATTCATGAGGTGACTAATAATCTTTTGGGTTCTTAAGGTATCATCCACTCATTTTCAAGCTTTTCACGTAAAAGAAGAGTTTAAGTTCACATCCTAAAGACCATTGTGGAATAATGGGCTAAGGGAGATAAAAATTGACCAAGTTATGATCTTTTAAAGTCACATAAGGAAATTTGATGGCCTATCTAGAGGACTTGTAGTCTTTCTTCATCATTAGGCATCTTCCACACAAAAATTCCTTAAAAATATTGAAGTGATTAGTTTATATCCCTTTAAAGAGAAGCATGTCTTTGGAATCACTCAAAAATACCAAAATATAAGCAAGATATAGCCCTTAGAAGTTCAAAACCCTAACTCCTAGAGTACTAAAATGACTTGGAAACCTCTTTCAATTTTGACAAACTTTCTTGCATAATTACTCTTGCCATGTGAATAAAAGTTGTTGTGGATGATAATAAGAACCAGTAGCAACAAAAACCACTTCCAATTGTTAAGAATTGAGAGAGTTATGCATTTGTGATCAAGAAATCAAGATCTTTTCTAATTGACAAATTGAAGCATGATGAATGATAGTAGACCTTTTCATGATGTGACTTGAAACCATCTTCAATCATGAAGCTTGAATATCAATGAAGCTTTGTTGAAGAAGACATGGAAATAAACTCATGAACCTATAAATCAATTGTTGAAATGTGTTGTGCCCTCACCTATAGCATCATCATTTAGATCAAACATTCATAGTATTTGTTAGTTAAAAGTTAATCAATATAAAACATAGATGATCACAACATACAAATCAAGGTGCTTGGTGATTCCTCACGAGAAAACCTAAATATAGGGAGAAGAACAAAACCCTAGTGTGATCTTGATATGATTAAGTTGCTATGAGATGACAGAAGAATCTTAGGGGGGAAATCGGGGTACAACAGCTGCCCTTATTTAAGTGTCTTCTATTCGAAGATACGAAGGTTAAAAATCTTTTTGTCTACATTATTGAAGATAATTAAATATAAAACAAGCCCTAGTTTTTGCTCTAAGATGCCATGAAATGCTTATTGTTATGAATGCAAATGAACATATCCAAATGTGACACGGGACACCGCTGGGGAAATAGAAAATAATGGTTCAAACGAAAATTAGATTAGGAAAATAAATCACTGGTGAACAGAAGACTCGACTCTATTGTGGTAAATCCCAAGGAGGAGATAAAGCATCATCAACTCAAATAAATGAGGAAAAGCAATGTATAAGAATGATCGACAGGTAACTGCGAAATACCCATTCACTGAGAGGATAGCAAAAAAAGTAACATCGACTCACAGGGAATAGAAATTGCAAGATAATACCGGTAAATACCAATATTAGGGTAGGTCATAAATGACCAGCATTAGTACTTATACTGGAAACATATGAATTCTTCTGAGCAAAGTGAGTCTCAATAATGAACTATCTCCTATAATGACGACACTACCATTCATTGGAGTAACAAAATCTCAACAACAAACTATCTCCCATAATGACGAGACTGCCATCCATTGGAGTAACATATCTCAACAACGAACTATCTCCCATAATGACGATACTACCATTCATTGGAGTAACAAATATCAACAACGAACCATCTCCCATAATGACGAGACTACCATTAATTGGAGTAACAAATCTCAACAATGAACTGTCTCCCATAATGACAAAACTACCAGTCATTGGAGTAATAAATCTTAACAATGAACTATCTCCCATAATGACGAGACTATAATCCATTGGAGTATCAAATATCAACAACAAACTATCTCCCATAATGACGAGACTACCATCCATTGGATTAATAAATATCAACAACAAACTATCTTCCATAATAACGAGACTACCATCCATTGGAGTAACAAATCTCAACAACAAACTATCTGCCATAATGACGATACTACCATACATTGGAGTAACAAATATCAACAACAAACTATCTTCCATAATGACATGACTACCATCCATTAGAGTAACAAATCTCAACAACGAAATATCTCCCATAATGTCGAGACTACCATTCATTAGAGTAACAAATGAATTTTCTCTAGGAATTTACAAACTTAAAAGGGAAGCATAGGTTGCTCAAATAAAGAGACCTTCCACTTGTTGTTATGAGAGGGAAGTGCAACAATGCTGTTGGGAAATGAATCTCTACTTCTCTGAGGAAATGGCAATATATTCCTGCTAAGGAGGTAAAGTCTTCTCGTGCAAAATAAATGCACATTCTCAAAATCTAGCCTAAAGCCCGCATAAATCAGAATATCAATGTTGTCGGGGACCATAAATTCAAACTAGCAATAAACCAGAATGAAAGAGTTAACCAAGATAGCACCTGATGAGAAATAAACTTAAAAGGAAAACACGTTCCATCCAGATAATGAGCTGAATAAGAAGTCTGAAGAAAAATTCTTCCATGAGGGATATCTTAGTGGGGAAATTAAAATAGCATACACTTTCTGCTTAAGGTTGACAATTTATTGGAGAGAAGGTAACATAACTATGCAAAAATATGGTAACATGCCAACAAAATATTAATGAATGCAGATGAGCAATGAATCGTTAAACTTAGTTATACATAATGTATGTATGAATGTATGAATGTTATCACGTACATGCTGACAACACAGACACACACCATTGGGAATAACCAAATAAAACAAGCTTGGGTAAAGTCAACACTCGGCTAAATCACATCAAGGATGAGAATCTCATAAGAAAGTAAGCACCAATTAAGGAAACAAATTCCTATTTTACGGCTTAATTTCACTACGAAGAAACATAATCCGAAAATAATCAAGTCAAAACAATAAATCAATACAGATACAGGGATATAACATCCTCCTCCAGGCTTCACCGGGGGACGTCACACATACTTCAATGGGGAAAAATGCTTCAACGTATGTACTTCCACTGGGGATTACAATACTGACTTCATTAGGGCAGATGAAAACCATGTCATCGAGATATCAGTTGAGGATCTCGTGTTGACATCATTGGGGAGTACAACACCAAATCATCGAGGGGATCCCAAAGTACATCATTCATTACTAAGAGTATTGATTATACAAAATTCTCTAGGGAGAAATTATGATATCACACAGGGATAACAACTTCTTGAGAGAAACAAAATAACACAACTTTACATGGGGATCTAAGAATTTAAACAAAACAACAAGAAATAAAAATTATGGGGATTTTAAATCAAACCCAGCGCTTGGTGGGAGAAACCCAAAAAAGTTGACATCCATTTCAACACTTCTTAGAAAAGATACTGCCCTTGTCTAGTTGATTGGGAAACAAACAACAACAATAATGTCATCACTACAAAGAGTGATGTTTTGCAAATGATTCCATCTAAGCACACAAAGGGAGAAGGAATTTCTATCATATGAGTGAATACCTCACTAGGGAATCTGGAATAGAGGCTTTAGACCATGCAAAACCAGAAATCAAGATAAACATCCTAGAAGAAAAACTGAACCAAGACTTGACTGGGGAAAAAGGGATTACAAAACTGACGCCGCACCATACATCAGTTGATATCATCTCCAACTATTTGATAAAAACAACAAGTTCAAATGGATATCAGCAAAAGTGACCTGAAAGAACTTTTCTGGGGAATATATACTTCCAAAACTTCAGAGTTAGTTCATCCTCGGAATCACTATTTTTGTTTTTCTTAAGTCATAAAATCTAAAGTAAAAAGTAATTTGTAAATTCTTTTCGGAAACAGTTTTATTATTAAATCTCTTTGTTTTGAACATTACTATTAATAATAAAGGGAATCTTTGTAAGCAGAATAAAATAAGAATTGCAAAGAATTGGATAAAAGCTCAAACTTTATTAATAGAATGGTAGTCTGCGAATGGTGAGACCCCATAGATGATTACAATGTTTGAAAAATGGTAATATATTGGAAAAGATACATTGAAACACAATGACCACTATTCTCCCTAGCAACTTTGAATTCCTGAGTATAGACTTATATTGAAGTGTGGTGAGGATCCAAGAAGATTATTGCTTAAATGATCAAGTCTTGTCTGATGCAGTTACCTGCCACAAAATCCCTACCTTTTGCCTAAGTTGCCATTGTGGGTTTTCAACCTAGCGGTAAGAATCTATTATCTTTATGTCTCTTATTTTTCCCTAGACCGCCCTTTCAGGTTTTCAGCCTACCAAGACACTTTTTTTGCCTAAGCCACCCTTTTGGGTTATCGACTTAGCGAGTTGTTCTTTCATTTCTTTAGGCGAAGTATTTCTTGATAGCATCAACATATATAGGACGTGGGAACTCCTCGCCGTCCATAGTTTCAAGAATCAATGCGCTGCCGGAGAAGGCTTTCTTGACAACATATGTTCCTTCA
The DNA here is from genome assembly GCA_948472305.1 of Vicia faba. NCBI lineage: Eukaryota > Viridiplantae > Streptophyta > Magnoliopsida > Fabales > Fabaceae > Vicia > Vicia faba. The sequence continues at coordinate 725,547,771 of OX451741.1, read as the reverse complement.
AAATTGGGAGTCCACTTGCCCTAGAATTAGCGTTGAAAGACATGATCTTCCTGAGCACGAGGTCGCCTTATTTTAATTCTCGAGGCTTGACCTTGTTATCAAAATATTTCTTCATTATTTTCTGGTATAACTGGCCATGACACAAGGCTGTCATTCTTTTCTCTTCAATCAAATTCAATTGGTCAAACATGTTATAGACCTATTCAGCCTCTGACAACTTGGTTTCCATTATCACACGTAAAGAGGTAATCTCAACCTCATCGGGGAGCACTGCTTCCATACCATACACTAGAGAGAATGGGGCTTCCCCTTTTGAAGTGTGAACCAATGTACGATACCCATGAAAAGAAAAAGGGAGCATCTCATGCCAAGCTTTATAGGTAACAACCATTTTCTGGATGGTCTTATTGATGTTTTTATTAGCAGCTTCAACAGCCCCATTCATCTTTGCCCTATAAGGAGATGAATTGTGATGGATAATCTTGAATTCTTCCCAATGTTCTGTCATCATCTTGTTATTCAGATTCGAGCCTTTGTCGGTGATAATCCTGCTTGGCACACCATACCGACATATAAGATTATTCTTGATGAAGCGTATTACCACCTGCTTAGTAACATTAGCATATGAAGTTGCTTCCACCTATTTGGTAAAGTAGTCTATTGCCACCAAGATAAAACAATGTCCATTTGACGCTTTAGGTTCAATCATTCCAATCATGTCAATACCCTACATAGAGAAAGGCCACGGGGAAGAAATAACATTGAGAAGCCTCGGAGGCACATGAATTTTGTCAACATAAATCTGACACTTATGGCACTTCTTTGCAATTTTGTAACAGTTAAATTTCATTGTCAGCCAATAGTAACCTGCCCTAAGCATTCTTTTCGCCATCGAATATCCATTGGCATGAGTGCCAAAGGAACCTTCATGAATTTCATGCATCAACATGTATGCCTCATGTCTATCCACGCATATGAGCAAGACCATGTCATAATTTATTTTAGATAACACATCTTCATTGAGGAAAAAGCTACATGCCAACCATCTCAATGTCTTTCTATCTTTGTTTGGTGAACCAGCCGGGTATTCCTCAGTCTGGAGAAAATGCTTGATATCATAATACCAAGGTTTTTCATCTAACGTCTCTTCAGTTGAAAACACATGAGTTGGCCTATCCAGACGTCGCACTATGATACGACGCACACCATTCCAAGTATTTACTTGATATATAGAAGCCAAAGTGGCTAAAGCATCTGCCATCTGATTTTCATCTCTAGGAATATGATGGAATTTAACTTTACTAAAGAAAGGTAATAATATTCTAGCATATTCTTTGTAGGGAATCAAGCAAGGGTGGCGAGTATCCCATTCTCCTTTAATATGATTTATTACCAAAGATAAATCTCCATACACATCTAGAATTTTGATTCTGAGATATATAGCCTCCTCGAGTCCCATGATAAAAGCTTCATACTTTTCCATGTTATTGGTACAATCAAATGCCAATCTTGAAGTAAAAGGAATATTTGAATCATGAGGAGTGATAATCACAACACTAATTCCTTTCTTATAAGCATTCACATCTCCGTCGAATACCATACCTCGCCGAGATTCAGGATCAGGACCTTCTCCAGGAAAAGGTTCATCACAATCTTTTATTTTCAAAAACATCACATCCTCTTCATGGAAATCATATTTAACAGACTGATAATCATCCACCGGTTGGTGAGCAAGATAATCTGCCAACACGCTGCTTTTTATAGCCTTCTGAGTATTGTATTCAATATCATATTCACACAAAAACATCTTCCAACGGGAAATTCTTCCAGTAAGATAAGGATTTTCAAAAATATACTTAATTGGATCGATTTCGGAAATCATCCAAGTAATATGATTCAACATATATTGCCGCAACCGTTTTGCCGCCCAAGCCAAAGCACAACATGTTTTTTCGAGCATAGAATACCGTGACTCACAATCAGTAAACTTCTTCCTGAGATGATAAATGGCATATTCCTTCTTCCCTGTTTCATCTTGTTGTCCTAAAATACAGCCCATAGAATTATCTAACACTATCAAAAACAAGATCGATGGTCTTCCTTCAACAAGCAGGAGCATATAGGAGGTTCAAGTAGATACTCTTTAATACTTTCAAATTCCCTTTGGCAATCAACTGCCCACACACAACCTTGATCTTTCTTTAATAACTTACAGATTGGTTCATGTGTTGCAGTCATATGGGAAATAAATATAGAAATGTAATTCAAATGCCCAAGAAAGCCTCTAACTTGATTTTCATTTATTGGCACTGGCATTTCTTGAATTTCCTTAACTTTATCAAGATCACCCACAATTACTTTTTGGCTGACAATGAAACCTAACAATTTTCCTAATTGGACACCAAAGGTGCATTTATTTGGATTCAAGCGGAGATGACACTTCCTCAAATGCTGAAATAATTTCAACAAATCCTCTATATTCCCTTCTTCAATCTAGAACTTAGAAATCATATCATCAACATATACCTCAATTTCCTTGTGCATTAGATCATGGAATAAGGATTTCATATCCCTCTGGTACGTTGCACCAGCGCTCTTCAACACGAAGGCCACCACTCTGTAAAAGAATGTTCCCTAGGGTGTGATAAACGTTGTTTTTTTCATGTCCTTAAGAGCGATTTTGATTTGATTATATCCATAAAATCCATCCATGAACGAGAATACTTTGAATTGTGTTATACTATCAACCAACATATTAATATGTGGTAATGGAAAGTCATCTTTTGGACTATCTTTGTTTAAATATCTATAATCTACGCACATACGAACTTTTCCATCTTTCTTTTGGACTATCTTTGTTTAAATATCTATAATCTACGCACATACTCCTAAGTCTGAGAAGTCCATAACTCCAAAATGCCAAGGATAGTAACCAAATAGTCCAAGTGACATTAAAGTTTTTTATTGTTCAAGTTGGTTATTATGTATATTCTAATAGAAAATGAAAAGCTCAAATGAGAAAAATTAAAATGACATAAAGATAAATGCTCAAGTGGGCAAAGATGAAAATAGCATGGAACGAAAATGCTAATATAAATGGTGCTTAAAGTAAAAGCATAGAAATAAAAGTCAATTGTTAATGAGTTAGAAATTAGAGGTTAGTTGAATGATCATGTTAAAACTTTCATTTGAAAACTCATTAGAAGATTGATAAAATCAAAGCCTCTCAACAACAAGTTTCATTTGCTTTTTGTCAAGTATGTCACTCATTTCAAAATCTCAAGGCAATAAACAAAGGATCAACGATGTTTAAATGATCCACTTAGTCAAAAATTAATGTTGATTCATTAGAGGATTCATAAGACCAAAGATTCCAAACAATGAACCTCATGGTTATTAGATCAAAGGTTTTAAATTAAATATACTTGGCTTGCAAACATAGGTTTGGGCCACGAATGATTATTTCTCAAATATGGACTAAATTTAGCGCTATGTTAAGCAATCGTAAGTGGACTTATGTAGAAGTCGCACCTATTTTGAGACTGGTCAATAGAAATCTATGTGCCATATGTTTGGAGTGATGATATGTAGATCAGCCTCTAACAACATGTAGCACAAGTGATTAGAGGATAAGATGAAGAGGGAGGGGAAATACTTGAATAAAAAAATTAATCAAATTATCATTAAAGTCATCCATCCATTTTTATAGAGTTAAACTCAGCACCCAAGATCCAATGATGTTAATGAAGTTCATGATCAACAATCACACAAACAGAATATATTAAAAAAACAAATTACATTTAATGAATAAAATAAAAAGGAAAAATTGATTTTAAAATTGTTTTTTAAAATGAAAATAAAAGGGGTAAAATAATAAATTATATTCAAAACATCAATGAAAAATTTAAAGAGATCAAAGACAAATCAGAAATGACCTCAAGTATTTTTATAAATTTTTTGGTAATTTTTTAGAACAGAAAAGTATTTTTAAACTAATTAAAATAACTCAAATAAGTGTAAAAAGATAAAAAATAGTAGAAGTGAAAATAAAATTCTAGAAAAAATTTTAGAAAGTCAGAAATAAAGAAAATGATTAAAAACAAGTCAAAACAAAGATAAAATCATAAAAAATATCAAATATGAAAATATAATAATGAAATAATAAAAATCAGAAAGAGAATAGTTAAAAAATATTTTTGTGAATTTTTTCATAATTTATGGATCATAAATGAATTTTCTATGATTTTTTGAAGTTTAAAACAATTAAATATAAAAAAATCAGAAAATAAAAATAAAGTTAGAAAAGTATGGACCATTGGATGAGAGTCAAAACACGTTATTAAAAAGATTCAATGGATCTGACGCGCTGTGCATATCATGGTCATTTTTGGAAATCACACCAAATCATTTTTTAATAAATATAAGTGACTTAAAATATGGCGCGTTGGATGAAGTCTGACTAATGAAAGTAATCAGATCCGAGGGTTTATATGACGTGCGCATGGTAAAACAAATGCATTGGATAAAATTTAAAAAAATCACATGTCACGCTATCATTGGCTGAAGCCAGACACATAGGTGGTCTTCAACCTCCAAACGCCCTAAATTGAGGTTCCACAAACTGTAAAATTAGAGAACCGGACCAGTACCATTAGATTTGTCTCTTCAAGACGATTCTAATGGTACCCTTGCGCCAAATTTATATAAACTATGCAAGGATGAATTTGAAGAAAACCAGAAAAAAAATATCGAGCACGAAAATCCCAAGTATCGCTCTCAATTCTCAATGAAAATGCAAACCGTAAGATGTGTGAGAATAAGAAGGGTGAATAGAGTAGAATTGGGCTTTATTTGGTTTAATTTGGTTAGCACGATTTAGGACACCTTAAGGCTTGATTCTTCTTCTGTTGGCTTCAGTGAAGTTCAATGATAAAGAATCTACAGAGAAATTGAATTGAAAAGTGGAGAAAATAGGAATTCGAAAACTCAGAAAATTGAGTTATGCAGGGAGTTTGGAAGGGTTATTTTCGCTATTCAAGCTTGATAAAATGAGAGGATTGAGGTCCTCTCTTTATAGGGAAGCGAATGGTGCAAAGAATTCAAAGGAAATTTGAAGTTTGGAGGGAAATTGGATCAAGTTCGAAAGTGAAAAAAGCGTGACCCCATGTGCATCAAAACTTAATCAATTCCTGCATTTTGATCCTTAATTCAACTCTGGGAACTTTTTTAAACATGTTTAAATCAAAAATGCGTGCTAAATTGGTTATTAGAAGCCACATTATGAATTTCAAATTCTGACTTTGGAGAAAACTTCAGTTTAAAGGTACCGTCTTTGAATCCACGGTGTTCACAACTCAAGGGGTCTCAGGGCATTAATCTTGAAGCAATTGAAATATAACACCAAAAACTTTACAATGTGCAAGGAATGAGATCAATTGGATGCTTGAGCTAAAAGCTTTGATGAGTCTAAGTTTTTCTTCAAAAGTGACCTTTAATGTTTTGATTCCAAACAAGGCCTTCCTCCAAAATTGAGCTTCGATAATTGATTCTAGATTGAAGTGGACATCCCAAAGTGAATTGTGGAACTTGAATCACTCAAAAATACAAAGTATTGAAAAAGTTATGGCCTTGTGAAATTGTTGAAAATTCATGAGGTGACCTATAATCTTTTGGACTCTTAAGGCATCATCCACTCATTTTCAAGCTTTGCATATAGAATAAGAGTTAAAGGTAACATCCTCAAGATCATTGTGGAAAAATAATGTGCTTAAGGAGATACAAATTGACCAAGTTATGATCTTTTGAAGTCACATAAGGAAATTTGATGGCCTATCTAGAGGACTTGTAATCTTTCTTCATCATTAGGCATCTTCAACATAAAATTTCCTTGAAACTCTTGAAGTGATTAGTTGATAACCCTTTAAAGAGAATCATGCCTTTGTAACCACTCAAAAATCCCAAAAGATGAGCAAGATATAGCCCTTAGAAGTTAAAAACCCTAACTCCTAGAGCACCAAAATGACTTGGAAACCCCTTTCAATTTTGACAAACTTTCTTACATAATTACGCTTCCCATGTGAATAGAAGTTGTTATGGATGATAATAATAACCCATAGAAACAAAAACCACTTCAAAATGTTAATAATTGCGAGAGTTGTGCATTTGTGATCAAGAAATCAAGAACTTGTCCAATTATGTCAAACTTCTTCAATCAACCATTGTATCTTTTGACTTTATTTCACAAATTTAAGCACGATGAATCATAGTATACCTTGTCATGATGTAACTTTAAATCATCTTCAATGATGAAGCTTTAATCTCAATGAAGCTTGGTTGAAGAAGGCATGTAAATAAACTCATAAACCTATGAATCAACTGATGAAATGTGTAGTGCCCTCACCTATAGCATCATGATTTAGAGAAAACATTCATAGTACTTGTTAGTTAAAAGTTAATCAATATAAAACATAGATGATCACAACATACAAATAAAGGTGCTTTTTGATTCCTCATTAGCAAACCTAAAGATAGGGAGAAGAACCAAACCCTAGTATGGTTTTGATATGATTGAGTTGATATGAGATTATAGAAAAATATTAGGGAAAAAAATTGGGGTACAACAAGAGGGATAGAATGATTCATCATACCTCTTCATTTTTCAGAGTGTGTATGAAGAGAGTAATAAACATCTGTGATTAAAGCGGGAGTAGAATCAACACTCAACACTTTTACGGCCCAAAACACACTAATAGAAACATCATATATGTAATCCATAATATGCGGAAAGAGAATTAAACCAAAAATAAGTAATGTCGAACGATATACACAAGGCCCCCATTCTTTCTTATCAGCAAAAGGAAGAGCTTTGGACTCCAAGTACTCTCTTTTAATCCCTTGAACTCCACCATCTTTCTTGTATTTAAGAAACAAGTCAATAAAGGGTATTCCCAACTCTTTAGCCAAATCTTAGACATTGATAGTCTACACAATCCCCATGTAAAGTTCATCCTTGATTCTAGAAAAATCTAGGATCCTATCAAATTCCTCCAATGTAGGTGCCAAGTGAAAATTCTAGAAAGTGAAACATCTGAGCGGACGGACATAAAATCGAGCTAGGGAATTAATAACTTCCTCTTGCACAGTCACTTTTTTTCAACTCAAGGATGTCCCTATAGCACCGAACAACCATTTTCATATCTTTCTCAGTCAATTTTCCCTTAATCGGCTTTGTTTTCTTCATATCAGGAATCACGACGCTAACTCGGATGGTTTGTTTCTTGTTGGTATTCATTTTTAAGATAGTCACGAAAAACCTTTGATTATTTTTCCTTAGAAATCATGTGAATAAGACATGACAAATGCAAAAATAATCAATATTTAAAATGTAATGACGTATGTATGCATGGTAACGTAACATGGTAGAGGGATTTTGAAAAGTATCCTTAGTATGTAGGTTCCTAATTTCGTCGTATAAATATTCTAACCTCCCCATAAGGTGGCTTCCTTAAGGGTATCATAGATAACACTAGAGGGAAAGGCACAAGGGCATCCCTTAAGCAGATCCTCTTTGTACACCAAGATTTCTGTCTCTTAAGTCGCACAAGGTCTCTCTATGAGATTTTGTTTTAGGGTTATACAAAGAGTCATTGGCCAAATTCCCAAGTCCTAACTCATAGAGAGTCTAGCCCTCTAAAAGATATTCCTTGGAATTTAACCGACTCTAGGCGAGGTCGTCACAGAAGCTCATAGGGGTGTTAACCCCCCTTGGCCAATAGACAATCCTTCTTTCTAATGTTTGACTTTATGTTTTAAATTAAATATCACACCAACAACATAAAATATGATAATATGAATAATATTAATAAACAAAATAAATAAAAATATATAGAAATAAAGCATACCAAAAATAGATAAAAGAAACCGTAGACCTAAAGGAGGAAAGACTCTAAACCCTAGGGTTGTCTCCCCGGCAGAGTCGCTGACTGTCGGAATCGGAAAAAAATAAGAGAGTCGCCACCACTACTTTTTGTCCTAAGGACAGGAAAATAACAGATAAATCCAAATTATTTAGAGATTCTAAGTTTGCAAGTTAGTAAGACAAAGGGGATGTGTTAGGCGCCCTTCATCTCCCTTGTTCTCAAGGGGCATCCTATTTTAGGTCGTAGGGTAAATCGGGAATTTCTAATAACTTAAAGGATTTAAGTTTTAAATATCAGGACTCGCCTTGGTTTTAACCGTGTGCCTACGTATCTCCTTGCGGAGAATATGAGTCCAAATTTGTAGTTCGTATGTGTTTGGTTAGTTTTTTTATGGATTGTAGAGATGTTTAAAATTATCCTTGAACCTTGTCTGGGTTCGAAAATAGCATAGTCTTAGACACAACTCGCAGTTAATAGGAAATATATCCACAATCCTTTTTTGAAAATAAGTTGAATTTGAATTTAGTAGAAAAAAAGTGTTAAGTTTGATTGGTTAGCTGTCTTAGATGCATGATGAGAAAATAAGTTTGAACGATGCAAAATTTCTTAGAAAATAGGGTTAGTGTTTTAGAAAATAATTAATAAATAATTATTTTCATCTTATTAAAAATATGCTAAATACTTTTAATAATAATCCAATATTTATTTATCAAAAAAGGTTTTTTATGATAAATACGCAAAAATATAGTTTTAATGCAAAAAATGAAAAAGTAAGATATGAGAGAAAAAATGATAATTTATAAAACAAATAAATTAATTAATTAAAATTAGATAAATAAATAAATTAAAGACATGGGGTGTATTTTCAGTTTGTTAGAAAAGCAGGGGGGTGCAGAAATTAAGTGTTAGAACATAGTTTGATTCTACAACTCTTGTAAGAGGTTTGATGATAACAAACACTCAAAGAACAACTATGCTCCCTAAATTTGTATTTTGTTTTGCAGATAAGTTCTGATGGAAGAAGCACCAAAGATGAGTTAAATAGCTGTTTCAACTCTGATTCTATACATATCTTAAAGAAGTTCTAACAATGCAAACAGGACTCCGTGTTTTTGATCCATAAAGTTCTAGAAAGAAGCAACGGTAACTTTCATCTTCTGAAGCAAGCATGTTCTGAAGCGTTGAAGTTCAATTATTGTTATTCAAAAGTAACGACTGAAAGGGAATAAGGATCTCTATTTTTGGAAAGCTCTTTAATTATCATTGATCAACATTCCAAAAGTTTCTACATGCATCGCCTATTTAAACAAAGTTTGAAGGAGAAATCGTTTATGATTTTACACGCACAGCAAAGAAGTCATTTTCATTATCTTCAAACGTCCTAAATCTAAATTGTGTAAAACATCACTTGTGATACTGATTTATTAGAAAAGATTTTTGTACACTCTCTTAAATATTGTTTAGTATATTTCCTTGAGAAAACCAGATTATGGTTTAAACTCGAGAAGACTTTGACGGTTGTCATAGTAGCTGTGTAAACAAGTTTGATTAGTGGATTAAGACCTCGTTGAGATAGGCGAAATCACCTTGGCGGGTGGACTGGAGTAGTTTTAGTTCAAACGAACTAAGATAAGCAACATGTTCTTTTATTTACGTTTTAAAAACCCAAATTCAAACCCCTCCTTCTTGTGTTTTTCCATTCTTCAGTAAGGGCTTAAGCCCAAAGTTTTGTTTCAAGTCCAATGGCCAGGGGGTATGGTTTTGAACGGAAGAAGTAAAAGCTGGGGATCAAAAGGACGGGCCTAAGCCCGGATAAAGTTTGAGTCCGTTTAGAGTTGGTGTGGGGAGGTGCGGGGAGTTATGATGTGTTGAGATTATAAGGAGTGTTTGATCCTAATCCAAGGGCCCTTAAGAGTTAATCTTAGGGTGTTGATTAGAAGTATCACAAACAAAGGGACGTGATCAAACATTGACCGGGGGAGTATGGTAAGAAAAGCACAGGTGACTGGTCAACGGTCACCTTATCCAAGGGCTCTTAAGGAGCCACCTAGCATGCATCTAAAGACGAAGGAAATATTATAAAAACAAAATGCATGGCCTCCGTCTCATTTTTCTCTTCTTCTTCTCTCTCTTTACAAAAAACACAAACCATTTAATTTTCTAGAGAGAGAGGCTATGCATTCTCTCTAGATTTTAAACGATAATAAATAGGCCTAAGCCAGCGGCGACGCCATGGGCTACCTTGAACCACCCTTAATTCCAGTTCTATAGGTGAACTTCAACTGGGAACTTCAAAACTTTATCTGAGCCACCATAAGCCAACCCAAAATCCTATGAATCCTAAGGTTCATGCATGAATCCTAATAACCCTAACCCTTATCCAAAAACCCATAAATGTTAAAGGGAGGAACCCTAACCCTATGAATCAAGAACCCTAACCCTAAGAGCATGAACCCTGACCCTAACTTCTCCAGAAAACCCAATTCAACCAAAATTTCTGAAAAACAACAAACCTAAAACACCAATAAACATCAACAAATTATAAACCATGAGTTATGTTTTTAGAGTTACCATCCATGTCGTGAATCTTTATGTAATTTCCTATTCTGGTTTTCTTCTTCTTCTTCTTCTAATCCATTTCTCTTTCTTTACGCAGGTACTTGGAACAAGGCTTATCTCTGAGAATTTAGGGTTTCAGTAGTGAAACCCTTATCCTCTTTGAATGAAGAGCTTTAGTGAAGGTGGGGTTTGCATCAGCGCACAAGAATCTCCAAGGGTTTTTGTGTTAAAATTCCTTGTCCTTCTTCTTAATTCTTAGGCTATTATAGGCATTAGGATAGATTCAATTAGGAAATATATTTAGATGATTAGAAATTTTAGGTTTGAGATTGATTCAATCAGAATCAATTCAAGGTTTTATTTGATTGTATTGTAAATTAGAATTAGGGCTTATGAATTGTAATGTATCCGGACTATTTTATTTTAAATCAAATAAACAAATTTCAATCCAATATCTCCTTCAGATTCGATTTCAAAAAATGGAACTCTAGGCTTTTTGTGTTATCCTAAGGAAGAAGAGATCCACAACCATGTGCACATCAAAGGAATTAGGATTTTTACCCTAGTTGACTTGGTCAACAAATTTAAAAAATAATAAGATAAATGCATATAATAATATAAAAAAAAAATAGTCAGATATATAATAATAATAATAATAATAATAATAATAATAATAATAATAATAATAATAATAAAAATAATAATAATAATAATAATAATAATAATAATAATAGTTAATATATAATAATAATTAAATGATTATATAAAAATACTATTTAAGTGATCATATGAGAATCAAATGTTGACATTGGTCAACCCCTTAACTTAATGGGCCTGACAAGCTCAATGCACCTCTTGAATTGAATTTAGAAAAAATTAAACCCCTCAAAAGAAACTACACCCTCTTTTCCTAATTTAACAATATTGCTTCTAAACACCCAATATTATAAAATATATAATTTAATAACCAAAAATATGATAACACCCAAAACTTAAATGACAAAATAACAAAAAAACAAAATGATCACTAAAGGAGAAAATTTGGGATATGACACAGAGGTTCAATGTCACAAGCATGGAGCCAAGATAATAACCAACCCACAAGTTATGTTCTATTGGTTTAATCATCTGAGCAAGTAACCAGATTCTAACCAGGTTCCCAGATTCGTAGATCCATCTTTAAGATATTACCAGTTTAAACGACTTACTCGCCAACCAATAATATTCTCAAGAGAAACTCGTCTGAGTGTTGTATCATGTATCAACCAATCCAGGTCTACATGGGATGGTAACCACACTACATCCTAAAAAGTCAAAGAGGGGTAAAATGGGTTATAAAGGTCCTCGGCTTCTCAGATTCCCAGGTCGAAAGCAACAACATCATTACGATTTACTTGCAATACATCAATACAATTAAAAGGACCTCCACTGAGCGGGAGATCTCAAGTCAAACAAATGATGCTTAACACCAGGTAAGCCAAGCATGACTATACCACCCTCCTAATCATAAGTTTACTCATGTTTGGGCATAGGATCTATTGAGGGGTTAGAAAAACACAAGAAAGGGGTTTGAATTGGGTTTTCTAATAAGGTTATGCTTTTTAAAATTATTTTGCAAACTAACAATAAAGAATGTAACTACAAAAATACTATAAATTACTCTTTAGTTTATCCAGGTTCACCTTTAACTCAGTTACTCCTGTCCACCCTCTTCAGATGATTTCACCTTCAACAAGGACTTAATTTATTAATCTCAATAGATTACAGGTGCATGGGCTACCAGCCGATGACTAATTACAACCATCTAAGAGTCTAACTGACACCTTAGCCCTCTCAAGTCTCAGACTAACAACCTATTAACCTGAGGTAATAATCAATTCTTAAGATAATTACAACCAACTGAGTTTATGATGTTTGCTTCTAAATAAACAGATTAACACAACTATGAAGAACAAAGTCTCTGATATAAATAATGAGCAACAACTCTTTGTATTGAGAAATCTAACATTAACACAAAAATAATGAGCAAAAACTCTTTGTGTTTAATCCCTAATATCTTAACACAATAACGAGAAACAACTCTTGTGTTCTTGATATTCCTCTAGAAGAATATTTATGGATGTATATGAATAGTGATTCTTCTTTTCTCTTGATGTTTCTTAATATTCATCAGTTAGATTTCAAGTTTGATAATGTTGTGGAGTGATTATTCAATCTTCAAATATTGATGAGGTCTCTTTATATAGACTTGGAAATTAGACTATTGATAGTACGAAGATGTCGCTTTAATTTTTCAGCTATAGTAACGATAGTATTTCATCGTGGGAGACAACATAGTATAATACGTAACCATGTAGTGAAATAATTTAAACATATTGACTATATTGTAATCTTCGTGGCTAAGTTTCTTAATACTTTATCTTCTGATGATTTACTCCTGACATGAAGTAGTAAGCTTGGAAGATATCTCTTGATCTTGTCTTTGTCGTGTTTACTTCTTGCTGGATTGATTATGATATGATGATGAAAGTGATCTAGAAGATGTTTCATTGTTGTATTGTCAGAATATTTCAGATAGTTGGATATTGTCTTCAGATATATAAGAAACAGCTTATCTGATGAACAATGTCCTATTTTGGAGTGAAAGCTCTTCTAATCTGGAATTCTTGAGTTGATCCTTGATTCTTGATAATCAGATTTTCTAAGTTGCATATCTAATATTTGATTTCTGAAGCAACGACTTATATCAGTACATCTGATTTTGAAGTCTAATTCCTTCTTTATGATCTCTTGAAACCTGATCCTTGGATTGAGCTGAAAGCAACAACTTATGTCAGATACATCTTGTTGTCTGATCATGATTTTTTTTCTTTCTTTGGAAGCGTATATGTTTTCTGATCTGAGAGCGACACTTTCCTGAGAAAATACTTGATTCCATTTCTAATGAACATTCATCATTCCTTAGAAATGTTGATGTTTCTATTAGAGAAGGTAACAATAGTTCTTCTATTGAGCGTAGTGGTACTTCTGATGATATTTTTCTTCTTATGACTATTACTTCTATTGAGTAGATTTGCTTTAGAAAATATCATCCTTTGATCTTGTCTTCTGATGGACTTTGAGATGTTGATTAGAAATGAGTCCAGAAGACCTTCTTTTCTTTGATCCTTTCTTCTGATGGAATACTTCTGATGTTGAATAAAGGTGTGTATTCCATGAATTCCCTGAGTCTTCATAATCTTGACTTGGTCTTCAGAAACATGAGCAGCAACTCTTTTGATGAATTGGTCTTGACTACTGATCTTGGAGTAAAAGCTTTATTTATATGTGTTCAGAATATTGACTTCATCTTTAGACTTGTAAGAAGAATCTCTTCTAATGAACTAGTCTTGACTTCTGATCTTCTGTGTTGGAAGCTTGTTTCTTGTATCCTCTTGATTTCTGATCTTGAAGCAACAACTTATCAGAAACTCTTTCTTCTTGGACATTCATTGAGATTCTTTTCTTGTTGAACATTTACCATTCCATAAAACTACTGATGTTATATTAGAAACATAACTCAATGGTTCTTCTTTTGAGTGTTAAGGTGATTCTAATGATATCTTGATTAATAATATCCAAAATTCTAATAATGTATCTGCACACTCAATGACACCACTAGTACTAAAATTGTTTCTGATAAAATATATGCTAGTTAACATCAAAACTTAGAGATTAAATACATATCCAAATCTTGTTTTAATAATCTCCCCCTTTATGGTGATGACAAAACCATGTATTTTGATAGAACAATTTTACAGGGTTAAATGATAAACAAAGTAAAGTAAGAGTATATAAAATTCCCCCTTAGTTGGAAACTTCCCCTGGGAGAAACAATCTCCCCCTGAATCATAAACTTATGATATTTTCAGTGCTTAAGAGAAATGTTATCCTTTCTCACAATTCCTACTTAAAGCGGATGGAAGCGATTTGTTGGAGTTTGCTTTACCATAAATGCTTTCTTCATTAGAACCTTTTAATCATCAGATAGGTTCATTATAATAGCTTGATCTATCACACCTGTTGGACCCTAAAATTTTCCCTCTTTTTTCTCAAGACATTTCACAAAGGACCTCCAATGCTAAAGGATTCTCAAGGACTTGATCAGACAAAATCACCTCTGAAACACTGAGACCACAAACTAGGGTTTTAACTAAGAACGATTGATCATTGACTTTTGACCTAATACATGACTTAATGGCTTAAAGTATAATCTAAAAGACTCAAATATAACATGTTGACCCAATTCCATGACTTAAATCATTTCTCGAGATCTGTGGATTGATAGTTGAATCTTGGTCAACTGATGGAAAGTCAACTGATACACCAAAAGTAAAACTTTGACTATTCGGTCAAAATTTGATTTCAAAGATCAAAATAATTAAGACGTTTAAAATAAAAATATTGACCATCAAGAAATCAAGAAATCAAGAAATTCAAAAGTCAATGTGAAAAGTCAAACTTTTCAAGACTTAGAAATTTTTCTAAGTGTTTTTTATACATGATAATTTGATTACTTCATGCCATTCATTCACAAAGATGCAAGATGATTCAAAGAAAACTTTAAACATGAAAGTTGTAGATCATGATGATATCTACAACTTTCCTTTGCTGATCAAGTCCAAGAAGTGCTTGGATTTTGATTTGCAAATTCATGAAGTCATGGCATTATTTTATAAACACTTAGAAATTTTCAGCAGGTTTGGTCAAGTTTTTATCTCAACTTCTTGGCCAATTTTCATCAAGTTCCAATTGGATTCTTCAAAAATAAAAAACATGAAGGTTGTAGAAGATGTTACAATCTTTCCAAAATGTCCAGGAACTCATTGAGATCATACCTGAGCTAAGAGAATCAAAGGCAAAGAGTTAGGGTTTCAAACTTTATTTACAAGGCAGATTTGTGATGAATAATGAACCAACACCCTAGCTATGCTGCATAATATTCACTTTACAGGCCTCAAACTGGTATATCACTCCTTAATTAAATTCTTACACAACTGATTAAACTATGTTGAAAAGTAACATATCCATTCTTGAAAAGCTCACTTTAATCACAAAGTTAATTTCTTGAGCCTCTAACTTGTTGTTCTGATCATACTCAACTCCTACAAGTCATAACGAACATGTTTAAAGCGATCAAACATTTTAGATAGCTTGGTACCAACATTAGAAACATGTTCTTGATGCTTGCTTAAAAAACAAGCAAGATAGCCATAACATGTGATTTCAAAATCTGAGTTGTTTCAAGTCTCAAACCTTCTCTATAAATAGAAAGGCCATTTGAAAGATAAAGGGCCAGAAATTGTATTCTGTAGACTAGCCCTCAAAATCTTATACTCTCAAAAATCCATAAATGTCCACAAAACCCCCACTCTTGAGCTTTGAAGTCCAAATCTTTTAACCTCTCACACCTTGCATGTTCTGTCCAAATAAACCATTCACATACTTCATATACCTCATATAGAAGTTGTTCAAACACAAGAAAATCTTTTGTTACATCATCATCACCATTTACCAAAACATAGCAACTTGCAACATAGCTTCTTCAACGCTAAATCAAAGCACAAATTTCAGTTTTAAGGTAAGTTTTCTTGATTTTGAACTCTTCATACAAAGCATCATTAATGGTTTATTAGTGAAGATAAAATGTAGATATCTTTTTCCTTAAAGCTAATCACATGCTTATTGTTCATTTTTATCAATTATATGTTGAGAACTGACTTGTACAAACAATAGAACATTGTTAGAGCTAAAAAACTACAGCATGAGTCAACACTTTTTTTTTACAGAACCAGGGATGAGTCGACACAAGACATTATGAGTCGATACATACTGCTATCCAGACCCAAAACAGAAAGACAAGAGGTGTGTGATTCGACACAAAACATGAATGTGTCGACACAAACAAGAAATGAGTCGACACATACCATTATGTATCGACTCATACTGAGTTGATTTTGGGTTTATAGGAATAAGAAAGGTTATGTGTCAATGCAAAGATGCATGTGTCGACACATAATGGTGAAAAATATTTTTTTTCTTTTGTTTTACACTGTTTTTATATTCTCTATATATTTTTTCTTCATTGTTATTCAATATGGTTGTAATAATCAGGCTTCTACTTCATTCCAATTTGTAAATTGTACCCCCATCCCCCAAGTGATGTAATAGTTTAGGATTTTAATTTCCGCAATTTAACGCTTTAATATAATTGTTAATAATTAGGGTGTGTATAGTAAGATAAAATCAACCGTTAGAAAACCCTAATCTCAAAGACAAAAAATGCACGCAATCAAACACACTTTTCACACGCGCACCTCTAGCGTAACCTCGCTTGTTGCCTCAGAAAATAGTCATGTCCCTCGAACGTGGGACGCTTTAGCAAAGACCCTCGAATACAATATCGTAGTCCCTCGATGACCCTTCGATGTTGCCTTTGTAAATGATCTTAGACCCGAACAACAAATTGCTAAGATATCCTACAATGTTTCCTTCTATGACTATACAATGACGCACACCCGTCCCCTAACATCCAATGATAGGGCTTCTTAATAGTCAATGGTAAGATAGAAACATATAAAGGAGGAGGAAAA
This sequence comes from Vicia faba, assembly GCA_948472305.1. Classification (NCBI taxonomy): domain Eukaryota; kingdom Viridiplantae; phylum Streptophyta; class Magnoliopsida; order Fabales; family Fabaceae; genus Vicia; species Vicia faba. The sequence continues at coordinate 725,530,661 of OX451741.1, read as the reverse complement.
GAACTAAGACTTTTTGAGTAGGTAGAACGCTCGTAGTTTCTTGCTCACAACATTTCGAAACATATTTCAAAAACGCCAACACTTTTCCATGAAATATTTGCAAAAGTCAACACTTTGTATGCAATCTTCTAGAGAGGAGAATAATTACAAAGTTCTCCTAAAAGAAGGCACTTTCAAAAATACTTTAAAAAACCATCACAAACATATTTCAAATAAAGCACTTCAAAGTGAGCTAGAAACTAAGAGCCCATAGATAACTACGGATGAAAAGGGTGCTAACACCTTCCCTTTTTATAAGCTACCCCCCGAAATCAAGAAAATTCTCAAAAGGTCTTTCCTATTTTTTTCACCCTTTCCTTTATTGGATAAAAGAAAAGTCGGTGACGACTCTTGCTATCTGCAACAATTGCAATAAAACGTAAAACACCCAAGTCAATTCTCCCACAGTACTATAGAATTGGAAACTCTGCTAGGGAATGATCAAACTCAAAATGGGGTTACCTTAGAGCTAGGTCATATTTAAAATTCTTAACTTGTTTGAATTGTTTGCTTTACATTTCAGGTTTATGTTTGGGTTTGTATTGATCCTCCACCTAGATTGGGGACCATTATTAGGTAAGTAGCAATAGAACATAGAGACTGTGTGGGGTATACCGACATGGTTGAAGCCATGGCTACGTTAGTGTGACACATTTGTTGGTACTAGTAGCCCTTGATTCTAGACAAGGAGAATACAGGGCCACTGTGTGGTGTCATGAAGCACTAACTGAACGTAGAACCTTTAACTGAACAACTTGGCCATTAGGAAATAGTGAGGTAGACGACTTTCGTGCAGTCTGAACTTGGTTGATACTCGATATTATGCTCATTAAGATCGGACTTTCGGGATATTTCTGTTTCCAATAAAGAGGCTTGCACTGAAACAATGCCCGATGAAGAAAGATCAGTGATATTGAGATTCCCTAGAACCCGATTACCTTCTAGGACAGGTTGAACCAACTAAACTTCAAGAGGGTACTTACCTATGAACCTCATGCAAGCCTAAACTTAAGGACTTGTTTTCTTTATGTGTATATATTTACTTGTACATAACATCATGACATCATATCATGGCATTTTGCACTAACCATTTCAAGGATTTTTGGGATTTATCTTTATGCTGTTTGGTAGGACATGGCTTCCACTCATAGAAATACTCTCAAAATCAACCTTGTAAGAGTGCCTCATCAACTCAAAGAGTTAGCGTGAAGGGTTCCCGTGAATTATCCGTTTACCACAAGACATGGTCGACTTCTCAATTTGGTTACCTCAAGCCATGAAGAAGACATGATGAAAATGCTCTTTCAATTCTTGACCCTTTAAACCATTGATTTACATTTCCTTATTACCAATTAGTTCCCACCATGGAGGAGTTCTCTCAACTTTTAGGAGTTCCAATTCTTGATCAAATACCTTTCACCGGTATTGAGAAACACCCGAGAACTGAGGAGATTTCTCTAGCTTTACATTTGCAATAGTCCGAAGTTGTGGCAAACTGGGAAACAATAAGTGGTGTTAAGGGTTTTCTAGCCAAGTTTCTGTTTGAGAAGGCTCAACAATTTTGGGATGTTTTGGACTTACAAGCCTTTAAAGAAGTTTTGGCTCTTCTCATCTATGGGATGTTACTATTTCCTAACCGGGACCAACTTATAGATGTGAATATGGTCAAGGTTTTTCTATCTCGTAACCCGGTGCATACCTACTTGGAGATATCTTGCATTCTCTTCACACTCGCACCATGAAGAGAAGGGGAATTCTTATGTGTTTCACTCCTTTGTTGTCTAGGTGGTTTATTTCGCACCTACCTCAATTTGTTTTGAAGAATGAGCAAGGAATGAGATGGTATAATAGGTTGATGTCACTCTCGCATTCAGATATTCATTGGTGTTCTGATCTTTGGAGGATGTTATCATTATTGAATATTACGGGGAATTCCCTAATGTCCCTCTCATTGGCATCAGGGGAGGTATCACCTATAATCCTTGTTTGGCTCTACGACAATTTTGGTAAGCTCGGAGGGATGTCCCTCATGACACGCTTGTCCAAGGAATTGTTTTGACTATGAGAACGATGCTCAAGGTTATCATTAAAGATTTATACGTGCTTGGGGCATGGTGAACAAAGTTGATAGTAAGACATTGGGGCATAAAATTTCCATTTCCCTTAAGCCTTACCTAAAGTGGGTACAACCTCGTGCTCAAAGTCTCGTGATGCCTTACCACGCCATCCTACCTATGATTATGGAGCCCGTTGTTAAGTCAAACTTTGTAATGATTATCATCTCTATAAGAATGTATACAAAGTGTTGGTTTTGAAAATAGTTCAAAGAGATGTTTGTTTTTGAAGATGTTTTGAAAGTGTAAGTGTGGAAATGGTTTTATTTTGTAAGCAAGAAACTACGAGTGTCCTACCTACTTAAAAGGTCTTTGTTATTTTCCTCCTCCTTTATATGTTTCTATCTTACCATTAATTGGTAGAAAGCCCCGACATTGGATGTGAAGGGACGGGCGTGGGTCATCGTATAGTCATGAATGGCAACATTGTGAGATATCTTAGCATTTCTATTAAGGGACTAAGATCATTTGTAAGGCAACATTCGTAGCGTCATCGAGGGACTATGATCTTCTATTTTGATTATTTTTGCTAAGATAGCTCACATGCATATCATGATTATTTTTCTCAAGGAAATAAGTTGAGTTAACCCTTGAGGTGTAAGTGGAGTTAACCCATTAGGATTTTCTAAAATTGATTTTTATCTTCACAAACAGAAAATAAATGTTCTATGCTATTACATCATTTGGGGGATGGGGGATACAAATGTGCAAATAGGGATTGCAAGAAATTAAACCTAATTATCTATTAAAAACCATATTGAATAGCTATGAAGTAAATATATGAAATATGTAAAAAATAGCACAAAAGAGAGAAAAAAACAAATCTTTCGAACATGGGAAGAAGGATGTGTCGAATCATGTTTTGAAGCATTCTTATATGCATCGAACATCTCTTTATTTCTCCCTTGTAATTCTAAATTGAACTTAGTATGAGTGGAAGCAGAATGTTGTGTGTCGAATCACACATCCTTTTTCCATTATGTTTGGGCTTGTAAAGCTGTATGTATCGAAGCCTAAGGCTTTGTGTCTAACCATGCCATAATTTCTCACTCCAACATTGTTTCATGGTCTATACAGGTTAGTTCTTAACATATAATTGAAATGAAAGGAAAACAAAAAAAAAGGTAGCTTCGAAGGCAATGATTATTACATGTTATCCTCGAAGATGAATCATCAACGATGCTTGAAACGAAAGGTTTAAAGTCAGAAAGACTTACCTTGAAGCTGGAACTTGGTATTTCAAACTTGAGTTGATGCCTTGAATGTTCTTGAGATCGAAAAGAAAACAGAGGTGTTGTTTATAGTTCTGGGTTTAAGAGTTTTTTTAAGTCTTCATCCTTGTGTTCTCTCCTCTCTCTTTTTTTATATTCTTCTCTTTTTTCTTTGCCAAAAGCCCACCCTTTGTGTGTTGTGAAACAACTTATTTATAGAAGAGTCTTGCTAGGGTTTTAGGGGGAAAACAAATTAAATTTGAACAGTTTGGGTATGCTATTTTCATAGCTTTCGAGGTGCAGCTCTTATATGCTAGTTTGGTGCAAATATGTGACTGGTTTAGGAGCAGCATAGCAGGACTGTTTTGCAGCAGTTTTGGAGTGTTGTGGCAGCTTGGTGTAGGGTTGTTTCATAGAAGTACAGCAGACTGCTTTTTGACATGGTTTTAGGTTGTTATATGGATAGTACATCAGGCTTGGGCTTGGCAGCATATACGACTTTTTTCAGCAAGCATCTTGAATACTTCCCCCTTTCGTTTTGATCACATAGATCCACAACCTTCGACCAAACTCATCAACAGACAAAAAATGTTGTTTCCACCAATTGTATGTTCTTATAATGGACCACTTAGAACCTTCGAAAAAACTCTTCAACAGACAAAACAATATTGTTTCAACCAATTGTGTGTTCTTCAAATGGACCACTTACAACCTTCGACCAAACTCATCAACAGACAAAACAGTATTTGTTTCCACCAATTGTTTGTTCTTCAAATGGTCCACATTCATCTTTGAGTATGCAAGATGATCTTATTAGCATAGTCAAAAGAAAAGAATTTCTGGATTTCTTTCCTACCAATAACCATTAGTTGATTAAGTGGTTGAAAGTTCAAATTTCCAAACCTCAAATTGTAATTCATAATATAGAAACTATGTGTGTCGAAGGGTTTAGAGGTGGATCGAAGAAAGTTGATCAAAAGAAGTTATTGCCCAATTGAAGCTTGTGGATCGAAGAAAGCATGAAGATAGACTTGTAATTCATAGCGTCGAAACTATGTGTGTCCAAGGGTTTAGCATGTGGATCGAAGCATGTTTAGAGGTGGATCGAAGCAGGTTTCTCGAAGGGAACCATTTCCAAATCGAAGCTTATGGATCGAAGCAAGATTTCTCTTCTTCAATTTGTCAAAATCTGCCCACCACTCATTTTCGATCAGTCATGTGGTTTGAACAGCCTGAACTAGATTTTGAATTCGAACTATTATCTGCAGCTACACACCTTTCGATCTGTTTTGCCCTTTCGACAGTTTCCTCTTCCTCCTTTTGAGGATTTAGAAGTTCCATCATCGACCTGATGCTTGAGAGCCAAATATGATCCATGGAAACTATATGGGGAATTAAGAATCCAATTGTACTTGTCCAAACCCAAACCTTAATTTGAGTCCAGTGTTAAGGAAGTGTCTTGAGCTGATCAAACCTTATGCAATTTTAAGCAATGGAGATTTTTGTGAGAGAATATTTGAGAAAAGAGAGGGAAAATTATGGGGTAAAACAGCTACCCCTGTTCAATCTTCTTAATCCTGAATAGTTAGATTGGCGAGTCCACCATTCATGACTTGAAGGTGGATGATGATTGAACACTAGTGTGCCTATAAATTTGCACTCGATGATGTGGTGGTTAATTGTGTCGGGAATGGGCTTAAAGATGCCATTTGGAGAGGTGATAAAGAGTCTATTGGAGATGGGCATACAGATGCCATCCAGAGTGACTGTTGGTAGAAATTAGACTAAGCCTAAGCTTGACTTTAACTGGGAGAGTATCAGAATAAATCTTTGGTCAATTTATACTGAAACAGTAGATGTTTTGAAGGAATTGTTTGTCATGTAGATAGTCGCCCTGTCTTGTTTCAGGAATTGATCTACAATCTGCTCATGTAGATAGTCTTCCCGTCGTGTTCAAGGTATTAATCTACAATCAGTTGTTCATAAATAGTTGCCCTGTCTTGTTTCAGGTATTAATCTGGACCCTTCTTTTTGTTGGTCATCGAGATAGTTGTCGTGGCTTGTTTCAGGAATTAATCTTTGACCTTAAAGAAAGAAAGATAGTTTCCCTGTCCTGTTTCGAGAGTTAATCTTCAATCTTCTCATGTAGATAGTTATCCTTTCTTGTTTCAGGTATTAATCTACAATTAGTTGTTCGCAGATAGTTGTCCTTTCTTGTTTCAGGTATTAATCTAGAACTTGTTGAAAATTGATAATTATATTTGTTTGTTGATCTTTCTTGAAAAGGTAAAGATTTTAGTTGTATGCAATGTCATGATTCATGATGTTCTCATAATAAATGAGATTGTGTTATATGTATTTTATATGCATATCCTATGATGTTTGTAACATAATTTATGAACTCAATATATGAATTGATCAGTGGTTCTTTGTAGCATTATTGAATTGAGGGAAAATAAATCCCTGACTGCTATTGGGGATGAAGAATGTGACTCTTCATTATTTGTTGAAGTTGAATTGCTGGGAGATGTATCAGAATAAATCTTTCGTCGATTTAATTCTGACTGATATACTGGAATGAGTATCATAATAATATACATAATTGGATCATATCGGAACCGCTTTCGAAAGATGTGTTGAATGAGTTTCAGAATGACATCTGCATCTGGACCGTATCTTAACTGTATTCGAAACATGTATTGAATGAGTGTCAGAATGACATCCGCATCTAGATCGTATCTAAACTACATTTGAAAGATGTATTGAATTAGTGTCAGAATGAAATTTGAATTTGCATCGTATCTGAACTATATTTCAATAAGTATCAGAATTCCACCCGTATCTGGATCGTATCTGAACTGTATCTAGAAGAGTATATGGAAATTCATGTGGAGGAGCCTGTGTAGGGACACTTCGGGATTAGTCCGTGTGAAACTTTATTTGGAAATGTATGAGAAGAAATCTGTGTATGATTGCTTCGGGATTAGTCTGTGTGAAACTTCATCTGGAAATATATGAGAAGAAAGTCTGGGTTGGGCTGCTTTGGGATGAGTCTATGTGAAAATGCATCTGGAAATCATGATAAGGAACCTTGGTAGGGTTGCTTCATGATGAGCCTGTGTGAAGATGCATCTGGAAATTATGAGAAGGAACCTGTGTAGGGTTACTTCAAGATGAATCCGTGTGAAATATCATCTGGAAATGTATGAGAAGGAGCTTGGGTAAGGCTACTTCGGGATGAGCCCGTGTAAGACTACTTCAGGATGAGCCCGTGTAAAGCTGCATTTGGAAGTTAGAAGTAACCCGTGTAAGATTGCTTAAGGATGAGCCCGTGTGAAGCTGCATCTAGAATATTTGAGAAGGAATCCGTGTAAGACTGCTTCAGGATAAGCCCGTGTAAAGCTGCATTTGGAAGTTCGAAGGAACCTGTGTAAGATTGATTCAGGATGAGCCCATGTAAAGCTGTATTTGGAAGTTAGAAGGAACCCGTGTAAGATTGCTTCAGGATGAGCCCATGTGAAGCTGCATCTGGAAATTTTTAGAAGGAGTCCGTGTAAGACTGCTTCAAGATGAGCCCGTGTAAAGCTGCATTTGGAAGTTAGAAGGAACCCGTGTAAGATTGCTTCGGGATGAGCCTTTGTAAATATGCATTTGGTCACGTAGGTAGTTTCTCTATCTTGTTTCAGGAACTACTCTTGGACCTGTTGAAAATTGTTGATGATAATTATTTGTTGATTGATCTTTTCCTGAAAAGGTAAAGCGTTAGCTGTATGCAATGTCATGATGTATGAAATGCATTGTGTAATGATGTTCTCAAAATAAATGAGATTGTGCTATATGCGTTTCGTATGCATATGCTATGACGTATGAAATGTGAAATGTTATTGAAGCGTATCTTTGTCTGGGATAATAAATCCTTGACAAATGCTGGTGAGCCATGGGAAATGAAATCCAAGACTACTGCTGATGATGAAGAGTATGCACCTCTTCATACCATGTTTAGAGTGTTTCCACTGGGGATTCTTGTTTTTTTGTTTGAGGAGAACTCCACTGGGGAAGATTGAATTTAGCTTTGGAAATATTTGTGGAGAGTGTTTATTGCTGCTTGGGGAAAAGATTTCAGGAGTTTTAGTTGTTTGTTGCTCTACTGGGGATTTATCTCTTGATTGGAGAGAATGGAAGCTAACAACTTGTTGGGGATAAAGAACTTAATTGTTATCTGGTCGGCTTTGCAGCAACTTACTGGGGATAGTGGCAAACTTTGCTGGGGATAGGAGTCTTGTTAGTGACTATTATCTAGTTGGGTCCATGCTTTAGAAACATTTAGGGATAGTAACAACTTTGTTGGGGATATCAATGAATCTACTGGGGATTAAAAGGGTTTTATCTGTTAATTTGTACCAGTCTGGGGGATTCGTAGTTTGTTGGGGAAATAAACCCATTTGACAATCTGTTGGGGAGGTGTTTTCTTATAGAAGAACTCCTCAAGTCTTCTTCTTAAGACCAACTCAGCTGAGGAGAGGTTTTTCGAAGATTGAAACTCTGGCTGGGGATTGCATGTAAACAACTTTGTGGGGATATCCATGAATTTGGCCTTGTGGGGTTTGTACCCTTATCCGTGAAGATTATTCTGTGGGGATAACCGTATAGAGGAGGCTCTGGCGACTTCAAAGGGGATCACCTTATGAAAGGGACTTTGTGGGGATTTGTCATTGCCCATAGTAGTAAGTGTTGTAGCGCTTTTAGACAATGTGTGCTTGGTCGTACGTGACCCTTTACTGGAATACATGTTCAATTCCCTAAATAATTCAGATGCAGACCTGCCTCTGGTTATTCAGCACTTCATGAGATATTTCTTAGAACTTTGACTTGACTTCCACTGATGAGTTGGACAATAACATGTCATGCCCCCTTGATTATGGGAGATTTGTCATTGGAAGCATCTTCAAATTTTGAAGTGATTCTGTTCTTTGAGAGAATTTTCGTTCATTATATATTCGTTGTGCAAATTTCTCTATTGCCAAACAAATATCTATATGAAAACATCGGTATTCAAAACGATGCAATGTTTATGTTTGTATTGATGTTTTGAAAATGCAATTTTAGCAGATAAAAGTGTTTTTCAAGAATATGAATTCAACTAAGGATTTACAGTAAGCCTTACAGGAGTCAGGATACCTTTTGTAACAGTATGCTTTAGACCTAACCCATGCTTCAGTTTGGACTTTTAAGGGGTTGTAACGTGGCCTGGTTCACGGTTTTAAGAAACAAAGGATAAGGCTCGAAGTTTATTTGTACCTGCCCGTTCTTCATGATGTTCTTCAGCCATATACTCAGTTAGTTGTGCATTTTGAATCCCAATTGATCTGGAACGATATCTTGGTGATGGTTCGGATATTGGAAGTTTATTTTGGAACGCAGTCATTTTTGCAATATTTTTCAGGTTTGTCAAGGATTTGTGGCGCCCTCTTTTAGATTTAGTGTCCCTATTTTTTTTGCCTGACTGTTTTGAGATTATAGTCAGCGAGATGCCCCAGTTTTTCTTAAGTCTCCTTCATAGGTTTTTACTCAGTGGGCTTTTCTTTTGAAAGAAAATGACTGCCCATTTCATGGGGAACCATCATCGTCTTTTGATTCCAAAGGATGTTTGTGTATTAAGTGAAAGCTTGCGGCTGAACGCGCATTTGAGTTAACTGAGAAACTACCCTGCCCTAAGTTTTAATTAAAGGTTTCAATTTGTGTGAAAAAGAAAACTCCTACTTCTTAGGCTCAAAGGGGTAGACTAGGGATTATCTTCCTTATAACTCCAGTGTTTAGGAATTTGAAAAACGCATGTACATCGTCAGCAAAGTTTGTCCAAAAGCATACTGTGTGATATTATGGTATTAGTTTTGTCATCCTCCCTTTAAAGGCTTTAGACTTGTAGTTGAGAGTTTAATATCATACAAAAAGAGGTAAAATCATAATTTCAGTATAGTGAAAACGAATGGATTAAATCAAGACAAACATGTGCAATGCATTAATGAGAATAACCAAAGTCTGACATAAGGGCAAATGTTTAAGAAAACAAAGAAATTACAACTGAAAATTTGAATAAACAAAAGTTTCTCAGCCTAAACTTTGTTACTTCAGATGGTATGTCTTACAGAGGTGACAGAAAAACTCCAGTTAACCATCTTGTGTAAACTCCAACATTCCTTCATCAATCTGGTCTTGAATCTTGTTCTTCAATGCCCAGCAGTGGTTTTTGTAGTGTCACCGACTGTTGGAGTGGTATGCACACTTTTCATTATGTTTATAGCGGGGAGAAGAAGAATTGGGTTTTTGAGGAGGCTCCCTCAATGTAACCAGCTCGGCGTCCAACATATGATGTAATGCTTGAGTCAAGGACATGTTGATCTCGGAAAATTGTCTTCCTTTCTTACAATGACCACCTTGTCGTGGTTGGCGACATTGTTGTTGGACTTTTGGTATAGTATCCATTTTGAAGGGTGTTCTCTCGACCAAACCAACTTCTTGTATCATCTGAGGCTGATTAATGACTCGACCCCCAATTATAGATTTTTGTCCCATATGGTTGCATCCATCTTGATGAAGCTTGTTGGCAAGGGCTCTCAGCTCTTCTTGTCCCCGAGCTAAGTTTTGGATAAGAGCCATCTGACCTACCATCTGTCCCATCATTTGGAATTTCATGGTTTCCATTTCAGTTTGTAATCGTTCCAACTGGTCATCCCTACTTTCCTCGGGATTCTTCTTCGTCATTCTCTCAATGAGGAGTGCTTTCACTTCTTCTTGCCCCTTGGATAGGTTCAGGAAAAAAATCTTGAAGTTTAGCATATTGGGTCTGAAGATCTATGACGGTCTGTTCTAGAGCCATCTCTACTGAAATAAACAGTAAGCAGATGAGAAACCTGTGTGGGGAAAACTTTTCATGACATGATGCATGGTATGTGGATGCAATGTTTTCAAGGGTCTCGCGGGGTATACACAAGAAGATGTTAGAAGTTAAACTTTGATTACCAGCTTTGGTTGAAGAACTTCATATTGTTGAATGTCCTTCCACAAGAATCAAGCTCACCATGTCAAGTGGGTCATAGCCCTTGACTCAAGTTATCGTGCTTTGGTCTTTTGACAACATCTGGTTAAACGAGAATAAATCTTCTTTCCCCTTGATAGACGTTTGGTTCATCATGACCCTGCATCATAGGCCCTTGAAATCCTTGAAATGGTTATTGATAATGTTATGGTATGATGTCATGATGTTATGTACAATTAATCATACACAAGAAAGAGCAAACAAGTTGTTATGTACAAATAATCATATAGACACAAAGCCGACAAGTCCTTAAGTTTAGGCTTGCATGGATTCATAGGTAAGTATCCTCTTGAAGCTTAGTTGGCTTAACCTGTCGTAGAAATTAATTGGGTTCTAGAGAATCTCAATATCACTGATCTTTCTTCACTGGGCATTGTTTCAGCGTAAGCCTCTTTATTGGCGACCGAAATATCCCGAAAGTCCAATCTCAATGAGCATAGAATCGAGTATCAACAAACTTCAGACTGCACTAAAGTCGGCTATCTCACTACTTCCTAATGGCCAAGTTGTTCAATTAAAGGTTCTAAGGTCAATTAGTGCTTCATGACACCATACAACGGCCCCGTATTCTCCTTGACTAAACTCAAGGGCTACCGGTACCAACAAATGTGTCACACTAACATAGCTATCGCTTCAATCATGTCGGTATACCCCGCACAGTCCCCACGATCTATTGCTACTTACCTAAAAGGTGTCTCAGATCCGGCTAGAGGATCAATAAAAACCCAAACAAGGACCCATAAATGTAAAGAAATCAAGTCAAACAATGAAAGCAAATAAATGTGATCTAGCTCTAAGGTAACCCCACTTTATATGTATTTCTCCCTAGAAGAGTCACCAGTTCTATAATACAGTGGGAGAATTGACTTGGGTGTTTTGCGTTTTATTGTAATTGTTGCGGATAGCAAGAGTCTCCATCGAATTTTCTTTTATCCAATAAAGGAAAGGGTAAAAATAACAGGAAAGTCCTTTGAAATATTTTCTTGAGTTCAGGGGGTAGGTTATGAAAAGCAAAGGTGTTAGTACCCTTTTCATCCATAGTTATCTACGGGCTCTTAGTTGCTTGCTAGATCACTTGAAAATGCTTTGTTTGAAAATGTGTTTTGTGATGGGTGCAAGTTTGAAAATATTTTGAAAACGCCTTTGTTTCGGCAAACTTTGTATTAATTCTCGTCTCTATAAGAATGTATACAAAGTGTTGTTTTTGAAAATAGTTCAAAGAGATATTTGTTTTTGAAGATGATTTGAAAGTGTAAGTGTGGAAATGGTTTTAGTTTGTGAGCAAGCAACTACAAGCATCCTACCTACTCAAAAGGTCTTTGTTATTTTCTTCCTCCTTTAGATGTTTCTATCTTACCATTGATTGGTAAGAAGCCCCGTCATTGGATGTGAAGGGACAGGCGTGGGTCATCGTATAGTCATGAATGGAAACATTGTAAGATATCTTAGCATTTATCTTAAGGGACTAAGATAATTTGTAAGGAAACATTCGTAGCTTCATCGAGGGACTATGATCTTGTATTTTGATTATTTTTGCTAAGATAGCTCACATGCACATCATGACTATTTTTTTCAAGGAAACAAGTGTAGTTGACCCTAGAGGTGTAAGTGTGCAAGTGTTTATTTTTCATGCATTGTCTTGTCTTGGATTAGGATTTTCTATGTTTGATTTTATCTTTCCATACACACCCTAATCACTAACATTTATGAAAAGCAATAAAAATGGGAAAATAAATGTTCTACGCTATTACATCATTTTGGAGATGGGGGATACAAATATGCAAATGGGGATTGCAAGAAATTAAACCTAATTATCTATTACAAACCATATTGAATAGCTATTAAGTAAATATATTAAATATGTAAAAAACAAATCTTTCAAACATGGGTCGAAGCATGTGTCAAAGCATGTTTGGAAGCATGGTTATATGCATCGAACGTCTCCTTCTTTCGCCCCTGTAATTCTAAATCGAACTCAGTATGAGTCAAAGCAGAATGTCATGTGTCGAATCACACATCCTTTTTCCCTTTTGTTTGGGCATGTAAAGCAGTATGTATCGAAGCCTAAGGATTTGTGTCGAACCATGCTGTAATTTCTCACTCCAACATTGTTTCATGGTCTGTATAGGTTAGTTCTTAACATATATTTGACAAGAAAGGAAAACAAACAAAAGGGTAGCTTTGAAGTCAATTATTATTACATGTTATATTCGAAGATGAATCATCAATGATGCTTGAAATGAAAGGTTTAAAGTCAAGAAGACTCACCTTGAAGCTGGAACATTGTGTTTCAAACTTGAGTTGCTACCTTGAATGTTCTTGAGTTCGAAAATAAAACAGAGGTGTTATTTTTGGTTCTGGGTTCAAGAGTATTTTTATGGCTTCATCCTTGTATTCTCTCCTCTCTCTCTCTCTCTCTTTTTTTTCCTCCTTTTTGTTTGGCAAAATCCCCCGCTTTGTGTGTTATGAAACAACTTATTTATAGAATAGTCTTGCTAGGGTTTTGGGGGGAAAAACAAAATAAATTTTGAACAGTTTGGGTATGCTCTTTTCATAGCTTTCGAGGTGCAGCTCTTATATGCTGGTTTGGTGAAAATATGGGATTGGTTTAAGAGTATCATAACAGGACTGTTTTGTAGCAGTTTTGGAGTTTTGTGGCAGCTTGGTGCAGGGCTGTTTCATAGCAGTACAACAGACTGCTTTTTGACATGGTTTTAGGTCGTTATGTGGACAGTAAAGCAAGCTTGGGCTTTGCAGCATATAAGACTTTTTTCATCAAGCATCTTGAATACTTCCCCTTTCGTTTTGAATACATAGATCCATAACCATCGACCAAACTCATCAACCGATAAAACAATGTTGTTTCCACCAATTGTGTGTTCTTCGAATGGACCACTAACAACCTTTGACCAAACTCATCAATAGATAAAACAATGTTGTTTTCACCAATTTTGTGTTCTTCGAATGGACCACTTACAACCTTCGACCAAACTCATCAACAGACAAAACAATATTTGTTTCCACCAATTGTGTGTTCTTCGAATGGACCCAATTCATCTGAATGTACCACTTTGAGTATGCAAGATGATCTCATTGGTATAGTCAAAATGAAATAATTTTTGGATTACTTTCCTACCAGTAACCATCCATTGATTTAGTGGTCGAAAGTTCAAATCTCCAAACCTCAAATTGTAATTCATAGTGTAGAAACTATGTGTGTCGTAGGGTTTAGAGGTGGATCGAAGCAAGTTGCTCGAAGGAAGCTGTGATACGGTGGGAAAGAACTGACTGTTTTTTGGAATGCTGGTTTATGTTTTGCGTTTGTTTTTGCAAAATGTCGAGGTAAGCAAGAGTCGCCACTGACTTTTATTTTATCCAACAAGGAAAGGAAAAAAGCACAGAAAAATTCCTTTTCCGAGATATTTCTCGGGTCCGGGGGGTAGATTATAGAAAGGGAAGGTGTTAGCACCCTTTCTATCTGTGGTTATCCACGGGCTCTTAGGTACTTGCTCATATTTTTTTCAAAATTTCTTTTCTTTATGTTTGTGGGTTTGAAAAAGTTTTTATTTGAAAACATCGATCGTATGAAGTGTTTTGAAAAACATTGTTCGAAAAGTGTAAGTGTGAAATGTTTTTGTTTGTTTTTTTGAAAGAGAAAGTACTTAAGAACCATCTACCTACTCGAAAAAGGAATTGTTCTATGCTATCTTCCTTTAGACAATGTTATCCAACTATGAATGAGTAGGTAGCACCGCCGTTGGAGTTTAAGGGTCAATTCGAATTTAGGGACTTACGGTCACCAAAGCAATGTTATGATGCCTTAGCGGTAACCCTAATGTCTTAGATCATTTGTTTTGAGGCAACAATATCCGAGGCAACCGTTTCGAGGCGACTATGATCTTTGGACAAGAGGGCGACCTCTAAAACAACCTATACTCAATGACCGCGTACAAAGGGAACCAAGTGGGGTGTACCCTAAGAGTGCGCATGTGTGAGTGTGTCATTTTCAGTTAATTTTTCTTTGTACATGTTAAAGGTGATCTATGTTGATTTTAGGTTAAACATTCATTCTTGTCATGCATCCCCTATTATCAAACATCTAACAGTTCGTAAGTTGCGGAAATTAAATTGCGGAAATTAAACTAACTATTACAAGGCGTCAGGTATTTACATCGCCAAAAGCAATCCTTTTAAACTTAAATGCGGAAAATAAATAAAACGATAAAATAACTAAATGGTCCTAATTATCTATTACATTCCGGGAACAAATACAATATTGGATAAAAATGGATCGCGAACGGAAAATTAAATCGAATGCGTGTTCTAGGGTTTTGACCCTTTGATTATTAAAGAAAAGATTTTTTGGTTATTTTTTACTTTTAAGAAATAAACTATCCTAAATTAATTATTAAATTAATAAACTAATTAATTAATTAATAAAAATAATATTTTTTGGATTTTTGAGTTATTTAAAGAAATAAAAATAAATTTAATCAATGTTAATAAAAACCTAATTGTCTAAGTTAATTTTAATTATTGAAAAATATATTAAAAGTTATTCCTAATTAAAACCTAAATTAATTAAATTAATATTGTTAACAAAAATAAAATACTAAAATTTAATTTTAAATAAAGAAAATATTTTTTGGTTTTTAATTTTATGAAGAAAAAGATTTAATTGGTTACTTAATAATAATAAAAATAATAACAATAAATAATTAAAGGAAATGATAATTAAAAAAAATAGAAAGAGTTTGAAGGTTTGGGCCTGGAAAAGGGGTTTGATCAGCAATTTTGTGGCCCAATTGGCGCAGGCCTGGTTGACTTCTGGGCTCCCATACGCGCTGGTTGACTTGGTCCCATGGTAGACCATCATCTTGGATCACCAGATCTGGCCTTGGGCCATCTGGCCCTTGATTGAGTGAGGCTGTATGATAGGCCATGCGCTTGGATTTGCACTGGATAACCTGTAGAAAAATAATAACAATGCATATGGGGACCTGGGATTCGAACCCAGGTCCTGTTGATCATTGGACACACGCCTCTACCACTCAGCCATCATGCTTCATCTGTTATTATATTAGACAATAATAATAATATGGGAAAACACGTAATATGCCAGAATAAAAAAACAAAATGCGCGAATATTCGAATGGGGCAATCAGATGGGGGCACGTGGTCGTCCCTGTCCTCAGGTCTGCAAGGAAATTACCTGCAGATTTAAATCTGCAGCTAAAAGCGTAGGTCATTTCAAAAACCCATCTCAGGCCATATAAATTCCATCCAAGGCCATGGTTGTGCTTGTCTTTCTCCTCGGGTCATGTCCATGGCCATTAATAGGTCTAATTTTACCTGTATTAAAAACCCCTAAAAAAACCTAGGAAACCCTAAAATGGCGTTTTGTACCATAGAGCAGATACAATCAAATAATATGGAAAGCTTGGAAATTATCTAGTGATTGCAAATATACCATTGGTTTTTTGTAATGAAGCATGGATTTTGAAACACGAAATCAAATTCAGAGGGAGGTCGTGTATCACTTACAGTGCCTTTGAGAGCATGTGAGAGCTTGCTTTTGATTGCAGAAGGTTGAGTAGACACCCAGCAATCGATTGATGTTGAGTCTCGCTTCTGAAAAGGCCTCTAAGTGTGATTTCAGTTTTGCACTTTTTTCACCTTTTTTTAAAGTTTTGTTCTTGGTGCTCTTGCAGCCTCTAGGTCTGATTTCGTGTGCTTTGGCTTGTATATGTAATATGCAATGTATTAGGTCAACAAATTTGTCTTGAATCTTTCCACATCAATGCCTTGAGATTGGATTTGATTCACCATTGAAGACTTGCCAATTTTGTCAAAAACTCGATCTTTTTGCACATGGAATGCTTGATACGAATTTGATACATTTCATGATGATGATTCAATCCTGAAATAGCCAAAAAGAGATCAAATAATCAATGTTTGGATTTTATTTGATTTAATTTGATTAAAAGTGAAATAATTCATTAAAAAATCAAATAAAATAATAAAATTGACAAATGGACTCAAGGGTGAAGCTAAGACACGTGTGTAATGTGGCAAGTCCAAATCAAGTGGAAAAGAATGGGCCCATTTGACAAAATTTGAAGTTTTGGGGATAGTTGACTTTTGGCAATTTTGCAAAAATGCCCAACTTCAACAATGCATAACTTCTTCAATTTTGAACTCTTGGAAGTGTTCTTGGACTTTTAAGAAAGCTTAAGATGTCCTATAACCAACCCTTTTGGTCTCATCTAATTTTGATATTACATGCTCATGTTATAAGCTTTGGCAAAAAAGGTGTTTTTGTTGACTTTCAAATATGACTTATAATGTCCAAATTTATAACTTCTTGTGAGTGAATTTTATGATCTTAGGGTATGAAGATGGATTGTAGTAAATTTCATCCTCTTAAAAATGAGCTTTGGATGGGTCATTTCTCATAAAGTATGAGAAAGTTATGCTTGGTCAAAGTTGAGTTGACTTTTCCTACAAAACCCTAATTTAGCAACTTTTGAGTCTTGATGAATTTTGAGCAATCCTTGATGAATCATGATCAAACCTTGATCAAATGATGAGATATTCTTCAAAATGAGAATGTTGACAAAAATTATTGAGTTTTGACTGTATTTGGGTCACAGTTGACTTTTGCCCTATCACAATCTATTTTTGGACCCTTTGAGCAATTGACTGAGCAAACTTCCTCTGCAAGGCTTGAAATTTGACATGGATGACCTTGATAACATATTAGGACATTAGGGAGCATTTTAGGTCATTTGGATTCAAGGATCTTGATGTAACACAAAACCCTAATTTGAGGTTGACTGCATTAGGAGATGACTTGACTGTCTAACTCTTGAGCTATCTTGAGCCACTTGGAGATTTTCTTGCCATGTTTTGAGAAATATGAGAGGGAAAATTTTGGGGTACAACAGCTGCCCCTGTTCAATCTTCTTAAACCTGAGGATGTAGATTGGCTTTCGTGCCTTTCGTAATCCGAAGTTGGAAGATGATTGAACACTAGAGTGCCAAGAAATTTGCACTCGCATGAAGTGGTATCAGCCTGGTGATGTCGGGAATGGGCTTACAGATGCCATTTGGAGATTTTTGATAGCAGGTCTGAACTTCGACTGGAAATAAGAATCAGGGAGATCTTAGCATTGATCTGACTGAACCAGAGAAGGTCTTGGATTGCTTTGACTGGATAAGAATCAGAAAAGTCTTAGAATCGATTTAACTGAACCAGACGAAAGTCTTGAAATATCTTCAACTGGAATAAGAATCAGGGAGATCTTAGCGTCGATCTGACTGAACCAGAGAAGGTCTTGGATTAACTTTGACTGGATAAGAATCAGAAAAACCTTAGAATCGATTTAACTGAACCAGACGAAAGTCTTGGAATATCTTCAACTGGAATAAGAATCAGGGAGATCTTAGCGTCGATCTGACTGAACCAGAGAAGGTCTTGGATTAACTTTGACTGGATAAGAATCGGAAAAATCTTAGAATCAATTTAACTGAATCAGATGAAAGTCTTGGAATATCTTCAACTGGGGAAGAATCAAGGAGATCTTAGCGTCGATCTGACTAAACCAGAGAAGGTCTTGGATTAGCTTTGACTGGATAAGAATCAGAAAAATCTTAGAATCGATTTAACTGAACCAGACGAAAGTCTTGGAATATCTTCAACTGGAACAAGAATCAGGGAGATCTTAGCGTCGATCTAACTGAACCAGAGAAGGTCTTGGATTAACTTTGACTGGATAAGAATCAGAAAAATCTTAGAATCGATTTAACTGAACCAGACGAAAGTCTTGGAATATCTTCAACTGGAATAAGAATCAGGGAGATCTTAGCGTCGATCTGACTGAACCAGAGAAGGTCTTGGATTAACTTTGAATGGATAAGAATCAGAAAAATCTCAGAATCGATTTAACTGAACCAGACGAAAGTCTTATGATATCCTTCTGAGATATCTGCTAAAACAGCCCTCAATAGATGTAGTTTTTGAGGGGACTACCAGGTCATATAAGTAGTCAATGGTGTTTATTGATTCGTCTTTCCCTGAAAAGGTAAAGAGTCAGTCATATGCAATGTCATGATGTATGAAATGCATGATATATATCAAGCAATGATGCTCTCAAAATAAATGAGATTGTGAGGTATGATGCGTATATGTCTGTATCATGATGTATGAAAAGGTAATGTTTCTAGCTGGGGAAAATAAATCTCGGGTAGCTGCTGAAGAATAGAGCTGGATTATTCATTTCCGCTGGGGATGGCGAACGAAGAGAATAAACCTGCAGGAGAGGACGACTCTGTTGGGAGAATAAATCGATGAGGAGATTACTCTGTGGGGAAGAGAGGTTCTGCTGAAGATTCCACTGATAAATTCCGTCGGGATGAATTATCATCGCTGGTGATATTGAATCCTATTGGGTATTGAATTTCCTGTTTGTGAAAGGAAAGAACTCCGCTGGGGACGATCTCTTAGTGGCGACTTCACTGGGGATAACCTGTTAGACTTTTGTGGGGATAATCCTTTGAGCTTTGCTGGGAATGATCCTTTGAACTCGGCTGGGGAGATTTATTTTTGTACTCCGCTGGGGATAAACTTCTAGAGTCTACTGGGGATGATTCTTCAACTCTATTGGGGATGCTTTTTCAGACTGCGCTAGGAAAATTTTAACTCCACTGGGGATATGTTGTACCCTGCCGAGGAGCATTCTTATATTCCGTTGGGGAATATTAAGACTGTCGGGGATATCAAGCCTTTTTAGTGTTGATGGTAGATAAACTCTTCTTGGGGATAATATTACCGATTCATTCACAGTTGCAAGTCTCAGGTGGGGAGAGCTATCATTACTGTCTTACTCTGCGGGGAGTGAAGGTATCTTAGCCGTATTCTTCACTTGAATCTACCTTTGTACCTGGTGGACAGAGCAACTGTATAGCTTGGACAATTCTCATTTGCCCCTGTTTCTGATATTACCAGTAATCGTCTTTTGTTTCACATGTAAATATTCATGAGCAGCAATTAATGTCAAATGCATATATCAAAAATGAACATTGGATGTTCTTTGCAAATCAAAACACTTAAAGGAAAAACAGTTTGAAATTTGTCTGAAAATGAATTTGTATTGATTTTGAAGTTTGGCCTGTAAAATAGGCGTTTTTGTACAAGAAGCTGACGTCCTAGTAGGAGAACGCCGCCGAATAAATATAATTTACATAATTTGTGAAAAACTAAACAAAACAGCTATGTGAATGATCCCACTGGGTTCCAACTCTGCTATTGCCTTTATATCCTCGAGCATCTCATCACTTTGCTACTTGGTTGAAGGTAGATCAGATTGATTAGTGTCGTCCGAGCTTGACAGTCAATACCGAAGTCTGGATGCAAGGTGATCCAATGAGACATAGTGTTGCGCTTTGATCCCTAATTTTTGCCTGGACCGCCCTTTCGGGTTTTCAGTCCACCGGGATACCCTTTTTTTCCCAAGTCGCCTTTTTAGGTTTTCGACTTGCCGGGTGTACAGATTTTTTCATTTTCATCCCTTATTTTTACCCGAACCCTTTTGGTTCACCAGGAAGCCCTTATTTTTTCTTAGGCCAGTCAACCTAGCGGGTCTTTGATTATGCGTAGTATCTTTTCACTATGTCTGCATTGACGAGGTGAGGAAAGTCGTCACCATCCATGGTGGTTAGAATCATAGCTCCTCCTGAGAAAATGTTCTTAACCACAAACGGCCCTTCGTAAGTAGGGGTCCATTTTCCCCTGGGATCACTTTGAGGTAGTATGATGCACTTGATAACCAGGTACCCAACTTGACACTCTTGTCGTCTGACTTTCTTGTTAAATGCCTTGATCATCTGTTTTTGGTACGTCTGACCATGACAAATAGCAGTAAGTATTTTTTCGTCGATTAAGTTCAGTTGATCAAGCCGGGTCTGAATCCAGTCATCTTCACTCAAACCTGCATCCTTCATGATTCGGAGAGAGGGTATCTGAACTTCGATGGGAAAGACAGCCTCCATACCATATACCAAGGAATAGGGTGTTGCCCCTGTTAACGTCCGTGCTGAGGTACGGTACCCATGAAGAGCAAACGGTAACATCTCGTGCCAGTCTTTGTATGTCACTGTCATCTTCTGCACAATCTTCTTAATATTCTTATTAGCCGCTTCTACAGCCCCATTCATCTTCGGCCGGTAGGGAGAAGAGTTGTGATGCTGTATCTTGAACTGCTTGCAGAGCTCAGTGATCATATTATTGTTGAGATTCGTACCATTGTCCGTAATGATCCTCTCTGGTACACCGTATCAGCAGATCAGATTATGCCGAATAAACCGTGCCACGACGTTCTTGGTTACAGTAGCAAAGGAAGCTGCTTCAACCCACTTTGTAAAGTAATCGATTGCTACCAGGATGAAACGATGCCTGTTGGATGTCGTAGGTCTGATCTCGCCGATCATATCAATGCCCCACATTGCAAAAGGCCACGAAGCTGTCAATACGTTTAAAGGAACTAGAGGTATGTGCACCTTATTAGCATAGACTTGGCACTTGTGACATGTCCGAGAATGCTGATAACAGTCGGCTTCCATAGTGGACCAATAATATCCTGCCCGAAGGATTTTCTTTGCCATGGTGTGTCAAATGGAATGAGTTCCGAAGGTACCTTCGTGTAAATCTGCCATGATCCTTTTTGCCTCGTTCTTATCCATACATCGCAGTAAGGTTGAATCATGGTTACGCTTGTAAAGGATACCATTGCTGATGAAGAACTTCGCCACGAACCTCCTCAGAAACTTCTTGTCATTAACAGATGCGCCCTCGGGGTATTCCTGGGCCTCAAGATACCTCTTCACCTCATGAAACCAGGGTTTATCCGCTACCTCTTCAGTCTCAATGTCACAACAATGCGCAGGTTCATCCATCCTTTCAATGATAATCCGGGGAGATTCGTTGTCCCAATTGACTTTGAACATAGAAGACATCGTAGCTAGCGCGTCCGCTAACTGATTCTCCTCTCTAGGGAAGTGTTCAAAGGTTATCTCCTCGAAATGGGGAAGCAATGTCAACACATACTCCTTGTAAGGAATAAGATTTGGGTGTTTCGTATCCCTCTCGCCCTTGATCTGACTGATCACGAGAGCGGAATCTCCGAAGACACTTAGAAACTTAATCCTTAGGTCAATTGTTGCTCGAAGACCCATGATGCATGCTTCATACTCCGCCATATTATTGGTGCAGTTGAAACATAGTCGGGCGGTGAACGGAGTATGAGAGCCTTTAGGAGATATGATCACGGCGCAAATGCTATTACCTATAGCGTTCGAAGCTCCATCAAAGTACATAGACCATCGGGACCCTTCCTCAGGTCCTTCATCCAGTCCAGGAGTCTCACAGTCAGTCACTATCATGATATTCTCGTCCGGGAATTCAAAGTTCATAGACTGGTAATCATCCACTACTTGATGTGCCAAATGGTCTGCCAACACACTTCCCTTAATTTCCTTTTGGGTCGTATACCGGATGTCATACTCATTCAAGATCATCTGCCATCTTGCTATTCTTCCAGATAAGGCGGGCTTCTCGAAGATATACTTGATTGGATCCATCTTTGATATCAATAGAGTAGTGTGAGTCAGCATATACTGTCTCATCCGGCGAGCAGCCCATGCCAAAGCGCAGCAAGTTTTCTCGAGCAACGAGTATCGGGTCTCGCAGTTGGTAAACTTTTTGCTAAGGTAATAAATAGCATGCTCTTTTTGGCCAGACTCGTCATGCTGACCCAGCACACACCCCATTGATTTGTCGAGTACTGTCAATTATAAGATCAAAGGTCTCTCTTCAACTGGAGGCAACAAAATGGGTGGCTTTTGGATATACTCTTTGATCCTTTCAAAAGTGGCCTGACATTCATCATTCCAACATACTACTTGATCTTTCTTCAGTAGCTTGAAGATTGGCTCACAAGTAGCAGTCAGGTGCGAGATGAATCAGGCAATGTAGTTTAGTCGTCCCAGAAAGCCTCTGACTTCTTTCTCTGCTTGGGGAGCTGGAATCTCTTGTATGGCCTTCACCTTTGCTGGATCCACTTGAATACCTTTATCGCTTACGACGAAGCCCAGCAACTTACCAGATCTCACCCCGAAGGTGCACTTGTTCGGGTTTAACCTCAGCTTGTACAACTTCAACCTGTCAAACAGCTTCTGCAGGTGGTCAAGATGTTCTTCCTCCGTCTGGGATCTTGCAATCATGTCGTTGACGTATACCTCAATCTCGTGATGGATCATGTCATGAAACAAAGTAACCATGGCACACTGATATGTTGCCCCAGCATTCTTTAATCCAAAGGGCACGACCTTGTAGCAAAAGGTACCCCATTGAGTAACAAAGGTGGTCTTCTCCATGTCTTCGGGAGCCATTTTAATCTGATTATAACCGGAGAAACCATCCATAAAGGAGAATATCTTGTGCTGAGCGGTGTTGTCAACCAGAACGTCGATATGAGGTAGAGGGAAATCATCCTTGGGACTCGCCCTGTTCAGATCCCTATAGTCGACACACATTCGAACCTTACCATCATTCTTAGGCACAGGAACCACGTTGGCTACCCACTGAGGGTAAGAAGTAACTGCTAAAAAACCAGCGTCAAAGTGTTTCATAACCTCAGCCTTGATTTTCTCAGACATTTTCGGGCGCATTCGGCGAACCTTCTGTTTCACTGGAGGACAGTCTTCCTTGGTAGGCAATCGGTGAACCACAATATCGGTATCCAACCCAGGCATATATTCATAAGACCATACAAAGATCTCAACATAGTCATGCAACATCTGAATCAACCGTTGCTTCACACTAAGCTCCAGATTTTCCCCGATCTTGACCTCTTTCTTGTCTACCTCTGTACCCATATTCATTGTTTCCACTGGCTCTTCATGTGGCTGTATAGCCCTCTCCTCTTGGAGTAACAGTCTTGCAAGTTCACCAGGAACTTTGCAATCATCTTCACCTTCGTCTTCGTCTAAGTTGATCGGATTTTCGAAGTCATAACTGGAAGTAGCAGAGTCATTACCAGTGAGATCAATAGTGGATGTGGACATGTATATGTGAGTGTGTGTAAAATAGCTGTTTTGCAATATGTAATAAAAGAAAAACAAGGAGCGCAAAATTTGCAATGCAAGAAACGTCCAATGCTTTTATTAATGATATATGAAAATGACACACATAAAGCCCTTACAAATGAAGCCGCAGTGTCCCGGGTAAGACACCGGGCCATAAAGTTTAAAACATTGTCTGTTACAAATTCAAAACAAAAAAGTCTCATTACTGGGTAACAAAATAAATTGGGATGAAGTCCTTTGCTGTCCAGTTGCCTAGTCCACCATCAGTAGTGGGATAGATCCAGCTGTCGAACTCAGACTCTTCAACATCGTCTTCAATGGCATTCACTCTCGTATTACTGATGAACAGGGGAGGTATTCCGATCCGTGCGTTCCAAACAGCCTTTTGAGCTTCTGCAGTGAAACCCAAACCAAACTTGTTAGTCTTCTGTGCAAAATCAGGGAGTTGGCCCCAATTTGCACACCCACCTTTCTCGACCACAACCCGGGCATCCTTAAAGGAAGCCATCTTCATAGGAGGATCTTCATTGACAGTTTCAGTTGATGCCAGTGCCTGGGGAACCTCTTCAAAATGTTGAAACGGGGTCTCAATGAACTCCCCATCGATCTCTACATACCGAAAAGAGTTGAGGTGGCTCACCATGTACTCTTCCTCCCCTCGTACTATCACAATTTTCCCTTTGACTGGGTATTTCAGCATCTGGTGGAGCGTTGAAGTGACTGCCCCAGCTTAGTGGATCCATGGGCGACCTAGCAAACAAGAATAGGATGGTCGAATGTCCATCACATAAAAAGTAGATGTAAAGATCTGAGAACCATCCTTCACCGGAATATCCACTTCTTCGTGTACCATTATTTTTGACCCATCAAAGGCCCTGACAACAATGTTACTTGGTTTTAACTCTAACCCTTCACAGTCCAACCGGTCTAGAGCTTTCTTAGGTAAAACGTTCAATGAGGAACCAGTATCCACCAATACATGAGCAAGAGTAGTGCCCCTGCATTCAATGGAGACATGCAGGGCATCATTGTGATTTCTCCCCTTAGCAGGCAAGTCGGTGTCAAAGAAACCTAACCCATTATCAGCAGTCAGACTTGCCACGCAATCTTTAAATTGATCGGCTGATGTTTCTTGAGGTACGTGTGCAGTCTTCAGGAATGCAATCAGAGCCTTGGCATGGGCCTCTGAGCACAACAACAGTGATAACATGGAAATATTGGACGGGGTTTTCCCCAACTGTTCAACTACATTGTAGTCGCTATTTTTGATGATCTTTAAAATCTCTTCCATCTTTTGTCTAGAGGCTTCAATAGTAATTGTCTACAGTGCCTCCGCCCGGGAAGGCTCAAAAGTGATCCCTTTGCCCCGAGCGTCAGACGACTTGGAAACAAGGGTAAGAATGGGAACTTGAACAGGAATAGTGGCAGGTACACTGGTAGGTGTAATTACAACAGGTTTCCAGGTAGTTGGTGGAGATATATCAGGGGAGAAAAGTCTTCCGTTGCGGGTGACTTTAGCAGGTCCAATAATATTGCTGACGTCAGTATCAACATCCAACTCTTGTTTAACTCCATGAAAATAAACATCAGTCTCGTAGTGCCAAGGGACAATTTTATCAGATGTATAGGGGATAGGCCCTGGAACAGTGATGATCAATGGTGCGATTCTTGGAACAGATGTAATTCTAACAGGCTTCCTCGAGGGAGCCTTGGAAGAATTGTTGAAAATGGTGATAATGGAAACTTCTTCAGTATGAACTAAAGGAACAACAGTCTTCTCAAACAGAATTTCTTTATTATCCATCAAGCGTTGGACACCTGATTTCAAAAGATGGCAACCGGTTGGTAGGGCAGAACACATACGACAACCTTCTTCACAACCCGGAAATAAACCGGCTGACAAAAGATTCCTCTTCACAGTCATCAAGGGAGTGGCAATATATTTCACAAAAACCACAAACGAGTCTTCCTCTACAGCATTCACTCCATGCTTGGGCATAGGAGCAGTTACAACATTTGGTCTTTCAGGCGCCTCGAACTCAATCTCCTTAGCATCAATTAAGTCCTGTATCTTGTTCTTCAAAGCCCAACAATCATCTGTATTATGTCCCGGGCTATCAGAGTGAAAAGCACAGCAGGCATTAGGGTTGTACTTTGGTGATGCAGTGTTGGGATTCTGTGGAGCCTCCCTTGGAGTCACTAGATTGGTCTTTCATAACTGTGGCAGAATCTGAGACAAAGTCATGTTGAGTTGAGTGAATTGCCTTCGAGGTATCTCGGCCTTTTGTTGAATGTTGTGATGAGGAGCCCCGGCTGGTCTTGAAATAACAACCCCATTAACAGCTTGGCGGCGTTCTGGTTTATTCTGGCTTTTCGAACTATAAATAGCACTGGACTCCTTCTTAAAAGGCTTTTTCTCGGTGCTCGATGAAGAACCCTTTTGTATCTTCCCAGACTCAATACCAGCCTTAATCCTTTCACCGGTCATAATTAGCTCTGTAAACCCAGACGAAGAGCTTCCAATCAAATGGTTGAAAAACGGACCAGACAAGGTCCCCAGAAACATATCCACAAGCTCCCAATCAGCCAAGGGTGGTTGCACTCTTCCGGCGAGGTCCCTCCACTTCTGAGCATAATCTTTGAAACCTTCGCCGGTTCCCATAGACATACCCTGGAGCTGGGTACGCGTGGGAGCGAGGTCGGAATTGTATTGGTACTGCCTGTAGAAAGCAGTAGCCAAATCTTCCCAACTGCGGATACTGGCTCTGTCTAACTGGTAAAACCTTTCAAGATGAGTCCTTGAGAGTCTGTCTTGAAAGAAGTGGATCCATAGGTTCTTATCAGCGGTGTACGGCTGAATCTTACTTACATATGACCGGAGGTGTAGCTTCGGACAAGAAACTTCGTCATACTTAGCAAAGGCTGGTGCTTTGAATTTGTGGGGAATCACCACCCAAGATGATAGACCCAGATCACCAAAGTCCAGACCAGGCACTTTCTAAACTTCCATCGCACTCAACCGGTCTTCCAGTTGCTTGTATTTATCCTCAGCCGGAGGATACTGGTCTTCGTCGAAGTCTGTCTCATTTTTTGAGACCACAGGGCTAGGAGCCCTCCTTTCTTCATGACTATATTTCCCTCCAGATGAGGTGGTCAAATCATCTTCATCCCATAGCCTGTTTCCAAACCTGTGACCTGTGTTAAACAGGACTGTCCTCTTCTTCTTCTTCTTCTTCTTCTCTTTCAGAATAAGGGTCTTCAGATCTTGCTGACCCTTAGCTAGATTCATGAACAACTCTTGGAATTGAGCATTTTGAGCCTGTAGGGCCTTGATTGCTTGCTCAGTTGATGGTTCATCAGACATGATGCTGAAATAAACAGCGAAGAAGATGAGAAAACCTGTAAGGGTACCTGTTATGAGGTGCATGTACTGAAATGCGTATGATATGATTTCAAAGACATCGAGAGATTCAAATTCGTAAACAAGAAATGAAACACACTTTTATTAGATAAACTTTGAAATTAATTGTTCAACAAATTTCCCTTAAGGCGTTACAAGAATGGAAACACTAAAAAGGAAATAAAAACTGGAAAGGAAATAATCAAAGGACAGTTAGTGCTCCCATGGTCGCTTCTTGTCGGTGCGGACATAGTCATTGAGGATCAGCTCGTTCTCCAGCTGTCTTGTCAGCTTATGAATCTTCTGCTCTTGCTCGTTAAACTTTTCTCAGTAAGCATCCCGCTCTTCTCTCAGCTGCATCCAAGACCTTTTTAGTGCCCCAATGTCAGTGGGCATATGAGGATGGAGGATGGTCAGAATAACCCCTTCTTCATTAGCAACTTCAACAATGATAGGCAGGACGGCTTCATACGACATACCCAGCTTTTGGGCACAGATACGAACCCATCTGAGATATGGCTCCATTGGAAGAGAAGTCTTTGGACCCAGCTCATGTGGATCAGATCTGTGAACTCTATCCCAAGCCCTTATGAATATGCGGCGTTGCTCGTCACTATCCCCTTGAAAATCAAAGATGATACTAGGCATTAACAGCTCATGAGGTCCTTCTCTTCTAGCTCGCCTAAACTGACGTAAGGCCAAGCTTGGATTGTAGGTAATCCCTCCATTTGTTCCTATCAGTGGAACATTGGGGTATTCCCCACAGCGATCAATAATGGCCACCTCGTCCATACCCTTGATAGTCCATATGATATCATTATGAGAGAGAGACATAACCCTATAGGCCCAGCCCATGCCTTCTTTGTTCTTCAAAACTGACTTGGGAAGGTGATAAATAAACCACCTTGCCAACAATGGAGCACAGCACATCAAGGTTCCCCGCTTTCGAGCAGTACGGGCATAAAGCTGATGAAGAATGTCACCCAAGAGAGTGGGTACAGGATTACGAGAGGTGAAGATTTTCACCGCATTCACATCAATAAAAGAGTCAGGGTTCCGAAACAATACCAAGCCATATATCAGAAGAGCCATAATATCTTCAAATGACTTGAAGTCTAGACTATCCCAGAAATAATTAGCCTTACCAACCAAGAACTTAGTCAGAAAGCCCTTTGCTCCACTTCTAGTCTCCCAATTAGCCATTACCTCATCCTTTGTCATATGAAGGGCTGAAGCAATCTCTTCTGGCCTAAGGATCTTCTCCCAACCAGTAAACAGGGTCTGCTCCCGGATAGGGATACCAAGCAGGTCAGAGAACTCTTCTAAGGTGGGGACCAGCTGGTAGTCCTGAAAAGTAAAGCAATGGTACAGTGGTTCATAGAATTGGACCAAAACACTCATCATCTGCTCGTCCAATTTGGAGGTGACCAAACTGAGAAGATATCCATGTCTTCTGATGAAGGAGGTAGTATCAAGCATCTTTGCAATCAATTCTTTAAGCATAGTGGGAACCTGGACAAAGTTGATCAGGATGGTATTCCTACGCATGGGCATCATGACCTACAAAACAGAACAAAGATGAATCCTTCCTGTCTTTGAAATAGGTTAGTCTAATGCAAGATGTATGCAATGTTATGATGTCATGATGTCATGATAGAAAGCACATCACAAGTATCCACAAATAGCAATCATGGTAAAGGCACACAAGTCACACAGAGAGCCCTTAGATTTCAGGCTGGCAAGGAGCTTAGGTACTACCCTCTTTCAGTTCAGTTGGTTTAAACCTGTCCTAAAAATAGTAATCGGGTTCTAGAGGATCTCAATATCACTGACTACCCTCGATCGGTCATAATTCCAGTTTAGCAACCTTTTCTTACAGCCGGAATCATCGCGAGAGTTTAGTCTCAATGAGTGTAGCATACTGCTACTGTTCTATGGACAAGTTGGTCAATTTAAAGGTTCTAAGGTCAGTTGGTGCTTAATGACCCATTAGCAGACCCATATTCTCCTCGTTGCGCCACAAGGGATATCGATACATACTAAAGTGGCACACCAACGTAGCTACTGCTTCAACCGTATCGGTCTATGTTGTACAGTTCCCTCACAGTTTATTGCTACTTACCTAAAGGGTGTCCCCCAGATCCGTGTTAGGATCTATAGTAACTCTGATTCAACCCACAAAGATAAAGCATACAAGTCAAGCAATTGAAAACATTATGAACTATTCCTAAGGTACACCCCACTTATAAGATATCCCCAGCAGATTCGCCATTTTTGTGATACGGTGGGAAAGAACTAACTGTTTTTTGGAATGCTGGTTTGCGTTTTACGTTTGTTTTCACAAAATGTCACGGTAAGCAAGAGTCGCCACCGACTTTTATTTTATCCAACAAGGAAAGGAAAAAAGCACAGAAAAATTCCTTTTTCGAGATATTTCTCGGGTCCAGATGGTAGATTATAAAAAGGGAAGGTGTTAGCACCCTTTCTATTTGTGGTTATCCACGGGCTCTTAGGTACTTGCTCATATTGTTTTCAAAATTGCTTTTCTTTATGTTTGTGGGTTTGAAAAAGTTTTTATTTGAAAACTTCGATCGTATGAAGTGTTTTGAAAAACTTTGTTCGAAAAGTGTAAGTGTGAAATGTTTTTGTTTTTTTTGAAAGAGAAAGTACTTAAGAACCATCTACCTACTCGAAAAAGGAATCGTTCTATGCTATCTTCCTTTAGACAATGCTATCCCACTATGAATGAGTAGGTAGCACCGTCATTGGAGTTTAAGGGTCAATTCGAATTTAGGGACTTACTGTCACCAAAGCAATGTTAGGATGCCTTAGCGGTAACCCTAATGTCTTAGATCATTTGTTTTGAGGCAACAATATCTGAGGCAACCGCTTCGAGGTGACTATGATCTTTGGACAAAAGGGCGACCTCTAAAACAACCTATACTCAATGACCGCGTACGAAGGCAACCAAGTGGGGTGTACCCTAAGAGTGCGCATGTGCGAGTGTGTCATTTTCAATTAATTTGTCTTTGTACATGTTAAAGGTGATCTATGTTGATTTTAGGTTAAACATTCATTCTTGTCATGCATCCCCTATTATCAAACATCTAACAGTTTATAAGTTGCGGAAATTAAATTGCGGAAATTAAACTAACTATTACAAGGCGTCAGGTATTTACATCGCCAAAAGCAACCCTTTGAAATTTAAATGCAGAAAATAAATAAAACGATAAAATAATTAAATGGTCCTAATTATCTATTACATTCCGGGAACAAATACAATATTGGATAAAAATGGATCGCGTGTGGAAAATTAAATCGAATGCGTGTTCTAGGGTTTTGACCCTTTGATTATTAAAGAAAATATTTTTTTGGTTATTTTTGACTTTTAAGAAATAAACTATCCTAAATTAATTATTAAATTAATAAACTAATTAATTAATAAAAATAATATTTTTTGGATTTTTGTGTTATTTAAAGAAATAAAAATAAATTTAATCAATGTTAATAAAAAACTAATTGTCTAAGTTAATTTTAATTATTGCAAAATATGTTAAAAGTTATTCCTAATTAAAACCTAAATTAATTAAATTAATATTGTTAACAAAAATAAAATACTGAAATTTAATTTTAAATAAAGAAAATATTTTTTGGTTTTTAATTTTATGAAGAAAAAGATTTAATTGTTTAGTTAATAATAATAAAAATAATAACAATAAATAATTAAAGGAAATAATAATAATAAAAAATAGAAAGAGTTAAGAGGTTTGGGCCTGGAAAAGGGGTTTGATCAACAATTTTGTGGCCCAATTGGCACAGGCCTGGTTGACTTCTGGGCTCCCAAACGCGTTGGTTGACTTGGTCACATGGTAGACCATTATCTTGGATCACCAGATCTGGCCTTGGGCCATCTGGCACTTGATTGAGTGAGGTTGTATGATAAGCCATGCGCTTGGATTTGCATTGGATAACCTGTAGAAAAATAATAACAATGCATATGGGGACCTGGGATTCGAACATAGGTCTTGTTGATCATTGGACACACGCCTCTACCACTCAGCCATCACGCTTCATCTTTTATTATATTAGACAATAATAATAATATGGGAAAACATGTAATATGCCAGAATAAAAAAACAAAACGCGCGAATATTCGAATGTGGCAATCAGATGGGGGCACGTGGTCGTCCCTGTCCTCATGTCTGCAAGGAAATTACCTGCGGATTTAAATCCGCAGCTAAAAGCGTAAGTCATTTCAAAAACCCATCTCAGGCCATATAAACTCCATCCAAGGCCATGGTTGTGCTTGTCTTTCTCCTCCGGTCATGTCCATGGCCATTAATAGGTCTAATTTTACCTGTAATAAAAACCCCTAAAAAAAACCTAGGAAACCCTACAATGGCGTTTTTCACCATAGAGCATATAAACACAATCAAATAATATGGAAAGCTTGGAAATTATCTAGTGATTGCAAATATACCATTGGTTTTTTGTAATGATGCATGGATTTTGAAACACGAAATCAAATTCAGAGGGAGGCCGTGTATCACTTACAGTGCCTTTGAGAGCGTGTGAGAGCTTGCTTTTGATTGCAGAAGGTTGAGTAGACACCCAACAATGGATTGATGTTGAGTCTCGCTTCTGAAAAGGCCTCTAAGTGTGATTTCAGTTTTCCACTTTTTTCACCTTTTTTTTAAGTTTTGTTCTTGGTGTTCTTGCAGCCTCTAGGTCTGATTTCGTGTGCTTTGGCATGTATATGTAATATGCAATGTATTAGGTCAACAAATTTGTCTTGAATCTTTCCACATCAATGCCTTGAGATTGGATTTGATTCACCATTGAAGACTTGCCAATTTTGTCAAAAACTTAATCTTTTTGCACATGGAATGCTTGATATGAATTTGATACATTTAATGATGATGATTCAATCCTAAAATAGCCAAAAAGAGATCAAATAATCAATGTTTGGGTTTTATTTAATTTAATTTGATTAAAAGTGAAATAATTCATTAAAAATAAAATAAAATAATAAAATTGACAAATGGACTCAATGCTGAAGCTAAGACACGTGCGTAATGTGGCAAGTCCAAATCAAGTGGAAAAGAATGGGCCCATTTGACAAAATTTGATGTTTTGGGGATAGTTGACTTTTGGCAATTTTGCAAAAATGCCCAACTTCAAAAATATATAACTTCTTCAATTTTGAACTCTTGGAAGTTTTCTTTGACTTTTTAGAAAGCCTGAGATGTCCTATAACCAACCCTTTTGGTCTCATCTCATTTTGATATTCCATGATCAAGTTATAAGCTTTGGAAAAAAAGGTGTTTTTGTTGACTTTCAAAAATGACCTATAATGTCCAAATTTATAACTTCTTATGAGTGCATTTGCAGATCTTGGCATATGAAGATGGATTGTAGGAAATTGCATCCTCTTCAAAATGAGCTTTGGATGGGTCATTTGTAATAAAGTATGAGAAAGTTATGCTTAGTCAAAGTTGAGTTGACGTTTCCTATAAAACCCTAATTTAGCAACTTTTGAGTCTTGATGAATTTTGAGCAATTCTTGATGAATCATGGTCAACCCTTGATCAAATGATGAAATATTCTTCAAAATGAGAATTTTGACAAAAAATCTTGAGTTTTGACTATATTTGGGTCACAGTTGACTTTTGCCCTTGCACAGTCGATTTTTGGACCCTTTGAGCAATTGACTGAGCAAACTTCCTCTGAAAGGCTTGAAATTTGACATGGATGACATTGAGAACATATTAGGACATTAGGGATAATTTGAGCTCATTTGGATTCAAGGATCTTGATGCAACATAAAACCCTAATTTGAGGTAGACTGCCTTAGGAGATGACTTGACTGTCCAACTCTTGAGCTATCTTGAGCCACTTGGAGATTTTCTTGCCATGTTTTGAGAAATATGAGATGGTAAATTTTGGGGTAAAATAGAAGCCATTACCCAGTCGAAGCTTGTGGATCAAAGCATGCATGAAGATAGACTTGTAATTCATATGGTCTAAACTATGTGTGTCAAAGGGCTTAGTATGTGGATCGAAGCAGGTTTAAAGGTGGATCAAAGCTAGTTTCTAGAAAGAAACCATTTGCCAATCGAAGCTTGTGGTTCGAAGAAAGCTTGATCTTCTTTGATTTGTCAAAATATGCCCACCACTCCTTTTCGACCAGTCATGTGGTTCGAAAAGGCTGAACCAGATTTTCAATTCGAACTGCTATCTGCAGTTGCACACCTTTCGATCTGCTTTGCCCTTTCGACAGTTTCCTCTTCCTCCTTTTGAGGATTCAGAAGTTCCATCTTCAACCTGATGCTTGAGAGCCCAATATGATCCATGGAAACTATATGAGGAATTAAAATTCCAATTGTATTTGTCCAAACCCAAACCTTAATTTGAGCCCAGTGTTGAGGAAGTGTCTTGAGCTGATCAAACCTTATGCAATTTTGGGCATGGAGATTTTTGTGAGAGAATCTTTGAGAAAAGAGAGGGAAAATTTTGGGGTACAAGACATCCCTTACACTATTGTTTATCCTGACATGCCAACTACTCTCGAGGAATTGCAAAGATCTTGGATTAAACTCAAAGGGGAGCGAGACACCTTTGAAACCCAGTTCTACATAAGCGAGAAGAAGGTTTTGGAGCTCATGAGATAACTTCATAAAGAGCGGAGTTTGAATGCTTAAATTTCACCGAAGAGGATGCGCTAATAGGAAGCTTGTGTCCTTTTTTGTTTTAGGAGTTTATTTTGTATTATCTTTGTTTCTTCCATTGTAAGCCCAAGAGGAATCTTGTAACCGTTTGAACTTATAAATGCAATTAATGTTTGTTCTCTCTTTGTCTAAACATATTTAAATCATAAAAATCCTTGAAATAATTTGCATACGCATTCCATGCATCATAACATAAGAAGGTTTTCAGACACATGTTTCCTCATATTTCTACTGTTTATTTTAGTAAGATAGATATCGAGCAAACCGTGAAAGACTTGAGAAATAAAATTCTCAATTCCAAGAAACATTGTTGACTCTAGCCAAAGGACAACAAGAGTTGATGTCACTTCTGGTGGCTAAAAAGAAGACCAAGAAGAAAGCACTGATTAACATGGGGAAAAGGTTTAAAGGTCTCGTCCGTAAATTTCAAGTGGTTGAAGAGTAATCCGAGGATGATGAAAATCAGAATAAAGAAGCAAGGAGCACCCGTGCTAGGGGTGAAAACAATCAAGCTTCTGAGGATGAAGATTACTTTGATGAATAGTATCCACCGGCTGAGGATAAGTACAAGCAACTGGAGGATAGGTTGAAAGCTGTGGAAATTCAAGTTGTACCTGGCTTAGATTTTGGTGATTTAGGCTTAGTACCTAGGGTTGCTATTCCCCACAATTTCAAAATTCCAATCTTTTCTAAGTACGACAACGTTTCGTCCCCATAACTTCATTTGAGGTCTTACATCCGCAAAATACAACTGCATACCACTGACAAGAAGCTCTGGGTACACATCTTTCAAGAGAGTCTGTCTAGGACTCAGTTAGAATGGTTTTACCAGTTGGAGGGTTCCAACATTCATACTTGTGAAGATCTGGCCACCGATTTCTACCTCCAATATCAGTACAATGTTGATTTGGTGCCAACAAGAGTTGAACTTCAAGGAATTACAATGGGTTCTAATGAAGGGTTTAAAGAGTACACGCAAAAATGGAGGGATCTTGCTGGTAGGGTCCAACCACCACTAACTGACAGTGAACTAGTTGATATGTTCATGGGTACATTAGTTGGCCCATTTTTTAACTTGTTAATTGGGAGTTCTTCATCTGGTTTCACTGAATTAATCCTAACTAGTGAAAGGGTCGAAAGTGGCATTAAGAGTGGAAAAATTCCCATGACATCTGCTTCTTCATCCAACACAGTAAAGAAGCCCTTTACTAGCAAGAAAGAAGCCAATGTTGTATATGAGGCAAGGGCCCATACCAAGAAGGATCATCGACCCTCTGTTAATGTCGTGTTAATCCCCAACCCTCCATATGCTCAAAGACAATCATCGAACCATCAAAAATCTGAAATTCCTCGAAGAAAGTTCACGAGTATTAGTATGTCATTGTCCTAAGCTTTACAACATTTGTTAAAGGCCAACTTAGTGACATTGCGTGATTTGCCATCAAATCCAAATATTACATCACCGAAGTACAATTCAAATTCCAGGTGCGCATATCATTCCAATAGCCCTGGGCATGATACTGATCAATGTTGGGCTCTAAAAATCAAGATTCAAGATCTAATCGACAAAAAAACTATTGAGTTTGATCCACCTACAACTCCAAATGTGATAATTACACCAATGTTGAACCATGTAAAGGTGTCAATGCGATTGATGAATGTTGTACCCTAAAATTTTCCCTCTCATTTTACTCAATACATACTCCTAGAGATCCTCAATTTGCTCAAGTTTTCCCAAGAGTTGACCAGACAAACTCTCTCCTAAGGCTGTGTGTTTCAAATTAGGGTTTCCGTTTTCATCAAGATAGGTGAACTCCAAAGACCTCATATACTCTCCATGGTCTTAATATGTTATCAAGACCCTACATATCAAGTTTCATGCCTTGCACAAGAAGTTTTCTCAATCAACTGCTCAGATGCTTAAGAATCGATTGTATTAGGTCAAAAGTCAACTGTGACCCACATACAACCAAACTTAAAGATTTTTGGTCAAAATTAAAATTTTGAAGTGACTTTCATCATTGGATCAATGGTTGATCATGATTCTTCAAGGAATGCTCTAAATTCATCAAAACCCAAAAGTTGTTAAATTAGGGTTTCTTAGTAAAAGTAAACCAAACTATGACCAAGCATAACTTCCACATGCTTCATCATAAATTTTACATCCAAGGCTCTTTTGAAGAGGATGTGATTCCCTACAACTCATCTTCAGCCTAGAAGTTCAAAATATGCACCCACACAAAGATATGAATTTCTACATTATGGGTCCTTTTGAAAAGTCAACAAAAAGACCTTTTGGGTCAAAGCTTCTTACATGAACATGCAAGCCTCAATTGAGATGAGACTAAAAGGGTTGCTTAGGGGACATCCTAAGCTTTCTAAAAAGTCAAATAAAACCTCTCTAGCGTTAAAATTGGAGGAGATATGCTTTGTCAAAGTTGACCCTTTTTGTAAAATTGCCAAAAGTCAAATGTGCTCAAAAATGCATTTTTTGCCAAATGGGCCTAACTTTTTATGCTTGCACCTCACTTATAATATGATCCCCGACCCAAACATTTATCCACACATTATTTGCTTCATTTTTCAATTTATTTTGATTTTTCATTAATTAAAAATTGAATTAAATCAAATAATTGATGAATAATAGCAAAGATGTGATTTGATTTGGTTTTTGGACAGGTTGGCAATCAAAATATGCTGAGTTATCAAGGCCAAAACGAATCAAGCATAATTGGTACAAGAAAGGGATGATTTGGCTCAAAATATCAAGTTTACATGTAGCATGAAAATCAAATCAAATCTCTCATAATTGCAAAGATTCAGTCCAGTTTTGCAACCCTAATGTATTCCTAGATATATAATGGACAAGAACAAAGCATGGAACATGGTTTTTCAGGCGAGAACAGGAAGATCAAAGCTTGAATTTTTTTAAAAAAGTGCAGATCCAATCTTGCTCCATAGGCCGTTTCAAGCATTTCTAACGATCAAGTCATCTCCCTAGGTACTCACTGAACCCGTAGCAAGCATTTGTAAGGCCTAAAACATTTGGAATCACGCACTACAACTATCACGATTTGCTAATTTTCTCCAAATTGATTATTGAATTTCCTGCATTGTTAATACATTTGATTGGCATATTTGTGATCCTCATCGTGTTTGCAAGCTAACTGAATAATTTAATTGCATTTTTGAAGACTATATTTGCACTTGCCATTGTTAGGGTTTCCATATGCGTTTTGGGATTTTTGGCTACAGGAAAGATTAGACCATAAGCTAGATACTGAGGTGAACGGGACATCATGACCGGTTGAACCATGGGCTTCAATTCCATTTATATTGCGTTTTGTGAATTTTTGAATTGCGCAGGTTTTTAGCCATGGAAGTTATCCGTAGGTATAGGTTATATATCTAAAACGATGGATGAGGAAGAAGAAGATAACGTGTTCAATCATCATTGGACTATTTGAAAGCTGGCGCGCCTTTTTTCTTTTATTCATTAATCCACTTATTTTTTATATAATATTAATTGTTTTTATTATACTAACAAACAAGTCACATGGCTCAGATAGCAAGGCGCGTTTAGTATTGAGCATAAGGACCTGGGTTCGATCCCAGGTTCCAGTGTTTCTCTTTATTTTATTTTCCACTTACAGATCCAGCACATCTCTCATCCTGATATCCACCATACTCCATCAGCATCCAGCCACTTGATCCAGCATAGTACCAGATCCAACGCACAGGCAGTGAGGGACCATGATGCACCCTCAAGTCAACACTACAAGAAATCAAATGCTGACCGGGCTTGAAGGGTTATTGGGCCTGGAAACTCAAAATTACACCCGCCCCCATTTGCTAGCACATACAGACCCAATTTGCATTTTCTTTTCTATTTTCTTTTTAATTTCTTTAATTAATTTCTTTATTTGTTTTAATTAATTAACACAAGAAAATTATTATTTTTTATAAAACCAAAAAATCACAAAAATATTGAATTAAATATTTATTCAAATTAATATTTTTTTTTGGAAAATAAATTAAGTTAATTAGTTTATTTGATTATTTTGTTTCAATTAAAATTAAATAGAAATTAGGTTTTAAATTTTGTAATTAAATTTCTTTTCTCAAATAAAAACCACAAAAATACATAAAAACCTTTTTTTTTGCAAAATATTTTATTTTCTCGAAATTATTTATTTTAGTTTAAATTAGGTTAATTTCAATTTATTTTATAATTAAAAATAATTAGAATTAGGGTTTTAGTCGTACATAACCTAATTAAACCTTTTTTTAAAAAATAGTTTAAATATTTTTTCAAGTTGATTTTTAGGGTTTTCAATTTCTCCTCGCATTTAATTTACCGCGCGCGTTTTCAGTTTGTTTTATTATTATTGTAACTGTGTCGAGTTTGTAATAGTTTTAATTAGGGTTTTAAATTCTGCATTTTTATTTTCCGTCAAGATAATTATGTAACTGTCAAAGCCCTGTAATAGTTAGGTTTATTTTCTCGCACTTTAAATTCCTGCAAATGTTTAACTGTTAGATGCATGGTAATAGGATTGTATGGAAGAACGCTTGAAAATTAAAATGGTAGATCACCTAATGTGCAAAGACTAAATAACTGAAACAATTCATATGCATATATTCAATCCTAGGGTTTACCCCACTTCGGTTTCGTTCGATAAAAAATCATTAAGCATAGAAGGTTTTAGTGGTTGCCCTCTAGTCTAAAAGATCAAAATGTCCCATTCAAATGTTTCCTCGAAAATGTTTCCTCGAAAAGATCTTAAGACTCTAGGGTTACTACTAAAGTTTTCTAACTATTGTTTTAGTGATTGCACTTGTCCCTTCGAATGTCCCTTACAACTCCAATGACGGGGCTACCTACTTCTTAAATAGTAGGATACCATTGTCTAAAGAAAACGAGAACGAACAATCTTTTTTTCGAGTAGGTAGAATCTTAAGTATTTACTCAACAAAACTTTTCACACAAACACCTTTCAAAACCAATTTTTCAAAACAAACTTCGTCACACCCTTGAGGACTGATACAAGGGTTATCACGAAGTAAAACATTTTCAAAAACAAGCACACACAAGCAATTTGAAAAATGAGCAAGTACCTAAGAGCCAATAGAAAAACATGGATAGAAAGGGTGCTAACACCTTCCCTTACTATAATCTACCCCCCGTACTCAGAATATCTCGAAAAAATGTTTTTTTTGTTCTTTTCCCTTTTCCTGATTTTATGAAATAAAAGCCGGTGGCGACTCTTTCTTACCGCGACATTTTGCAAATAAAAAATGCAAAATGCAAACCAGTATTAAACAGTCAGTTCTGCCACCGTATCACAGAACTGGCGACTCTGTTTAGGACGAATAAGTGGGTATACCTTAGGATCTAGGTCATTAAATTTCTTCTCTTGATTGCTTTACTTTTGAGGGTTTGTTTGGGGTTACTATAGATCCTACACCCGGATCTGGGAGCACTTTTTAGGTAAACAACAATAGATCGTGGAGACTATACGGCGTAGACCGATATGGTTTAAGCGGTGGATGTGTTGGTGTGGCACTTTGGTTGGTACCAGTATCCTTCGTGGGGAAACGAGGAGAATACGGGGCCGCCGCGTGGTATCGTGAAGCACTAACGGACCTTAGAACCTTAGTTGAACAATCATGGACATTAGAAAGTAGTGAGATAGCCGTCCTCGGTGTAGAGCTGAGGATTGGTTGATACTCGATGCTACACTAATTGAGATCAGACTTTCCGGATATTTCGGCCGCAAGAAAAGATTGCTTGAGCTGAGACAATGCCCAATAAAGTATGGTCAGTGATATTGAGATCCCTTAGAACCCATTTACTTTTTAAGACATGTTTGAAACCAACTAAACTTCAAGAGGGTATAACCTTTAACCTCATGCAGGCCGTAAACCTAAGGACTTTGTGTGATTTTAGTGTGTTTGCTATACCTGTGTTTGCTATACTTGTGGTTTATCATGACATCATGCATCATAACATAGCATCCATTCATATTGCACTAACCATTTCTAAGACCAAGGGAATTTATCTTTGTTCTATTTTGCAGATCATGGCTTCTGTTCATAGAAACACTATCCGAATTAGCTTTGTGAAGACACCTTCCCAACTCAAAGAGCTAGCATGAAGGGTTATTGAAACTTCTGCATTAACTAAGAGACACGGTTGAATTCTTAACCGGGTTACTTCAAACTTTTATGAAAATATTACGAGTGTACTCTTTCAGTTATTTGATCTCAAGCACCACTGCTTCTCCTTTCCAGATTATCAGTTGATACCTACCTTGGAAGAATTCTAGCTGTTGGATATACCCATTCTTGAACAGTTGCCCGTCACAGGTCTAGAAGAAGTTCCTAAGCCATAAGTCATTGCCTCAGCTTTGCATCTGAAACGGGCCGACGTGGTATCCAATTGGGAAACAAGAAGCGGAGTCAAGGGTTTTCTAGCTAAGTTTCTGATAGATAAGGCCTAGTTGTTTTGGGATGATATGGATTTTCAGGATTTTGAGGAGGTCTTGGATCTTCTTATCTATGGGTTAGTTCTTTTCCCTAATCCGGACTCATTCATAGATGTGAA
Organism: Vicia faba; assembly: GCA_948472305.1. NCBI lineage: Eukaryota > Viridiplantae > Streptophyta > Magnoliopsida > Fabales > Fabaceae > Vicia > Vicia faba. The sequence continues at coordinate 725,490,323 of OX451741.1, read as the reverse complement.
TTCTATCAAGATTTTCCTCTCTTGCAACCCCGTGCCTACCTTGCTCAGTGATATTTTGCATACTCTCCATACTCGTACCATGAAGAGAAGAGGGGTTCTTATGTGTTGCATGCCATTATTGGCGAGGTGGTTTATTTCTCACCTCCCTAAGTCTGTACTGAAGAATGAAGAAGTTTTGGGTTAGTCACAAAGGATAATGTCACCCTCTCACATGGATATTCTCTGGTGTTCCCGAGCTATGGAAAACACTGTTATTATTGACCGCTGCGGGGAGTACCCTAATTTGTTTAGCTCTGCGACAATTTGGTTAAGCTCGAAGGGATGGTCCCCATGAGTTACTTATCGAGGGCATTGTATTCAACTATGAGGATGACGCTCACGTGTATCGCTGAAGGTTCATACGAGCTTTGGGAATGGTAAACAGATCTGGCGCCAAGACTTTGGGGCCAAAAACTTCCATTCCTATGGAACCTTACCTCCAATGGGTACGAGCTCGTGCCCAGAGGCTTATGATGCCCTATGTGGCCGTTTTACCAATGATTGTGGAACCCACTACTGAAGAAGGTATTCCTTACACGGTTCTCTATCCTTACATGCCCACTGATCATGGGGAATTACAGAGGTCTTGGATTCAGATGATGAAGGAGCGGGATACTTACAGGGATCAGTTCCATGCTCAGGAGAGGAAGGTTTTAGAGCTCACAAAGCAACTGCATGAAGAAAGAGGGCTCAATGACTATCTTGGCACAAAGAGAAAGCATCTATGGGAAATTTGAATTCTTTTCTAGTTTTAGATTTATTTTTAATTGTAACGCCTAAAAGGCATTTTGAACCTTCAAATTCAGCTAATAAAATCTTTGTTTATGTTGGTTTGAAAATTTAAATTTCCCGAAGTCTTTGAAATCATTGCATACGCATCCCATTATCATACACATCATTACAGGTACCATTACAGGTTTCTCATCTTCTTCGCTGTTTATTTCAGCACAAAATGTCTTCCGAACAAACCATCAAGGACCTTCAGGCATAGAACGCCCATTTCCAAAAAATGTTCATAAGTCTGGAAAAAGGGCAGGAGGATCTGAAAGCCCTCATCCTGAAAGAAAAGAAGAAAAAGAAGAAGGTTGCTGGTATTCTGAATATGGGCAGAAGGTTTGGAGAGAGGTTGAAGCGACAAGCCGATCTGACCTCTTCACCCAAGGAAGGGGAGAATCAGGAAGAAGAGAAGGACTCTAGTCCTGCAGTTTCTGATAATGATACCTGTGATACGGTGGGAGAACTGACTTGAGGTTTTGCGTTTGTTTTCGCAAATGTTTCGGTTGAGCAAGAGTCGCCACCGACTTTTTATTTTATCCTAAGGAAAGGTTTAAAAAGCACAGCAAAAACCTTTTGAGATGTTTTCTTGGGTTCGGGGAGTAGATTATAGAAAGGGAAGGTATTAGCACCCTTTCTATCCATGGTTATCCATGGGCTCTTAGTTACTTGCTTAGATCACTTGCCTTTTATTTTCAATTGTTTTAAATGGTGCTTGTGTGTGTGTGGGTTTGAAAATGTTTTGAAAAGAAGCCAATGTGGTGGCAACCTTTGTAATGATCCATGTGGGGATGTATACAAAGATGTATGTCTTTTAAAAAAGTTTTCATTTGTTTTTTGAAAGTTGTTTTGAAAGTGTAGTGATGTGTGGTTTTTGAAATAGGCAAGTGTTTTAGTTTGCAAGATTGATTCAAGTAACTAAGAGGTTGTCTACTCCTAAATTTCTCAAAGATTATTGCTATGTTTTAACCCCTTTTGACAAGTTTGTTCCACCATTGTATTTGGTGGACAATCTCATGTTAGGATGTGAAAGGGACAGGCGCGGGTCATCGTTTAGGCCATAATTGCAATGGTGCCAAGTATCTTTGGGCATTTTTCTTTAAGGGACTTGATCATTTGTTTGGCAATATTTTGAAAAGTGTTATCGAGGGACTATGATCATTCAATTTGTTTGTTTTGCCCAAAGAGACCTAACATACAACATGGCCCAATTTTGAAAGGCAACAAGTGGAATACCCTAGGGGGTGCAAGTGTGATTTGTGTGTCCATTTTCATGCTTGTTTGTCTTGAGATTAGGTCATAACTATTTTTGTCGTTTTTTCGCATACAAACCCTAATTCTAACATGGTATAATTAGAAAGCAATAAAGTGCGAAAATAAATTTACTAAGCTATTACAAAACCAAATAGGGGAAGGGGGGTACAAATGTTCAAATGGGGATTTTGACAAGGAATTTAAACCTAAGACTATTACATCAATATTGAAATATTTTACAAGATGATTAATTTACATAGATTAAATAAAATAAGACAAATATGCAAGAATGCAAAAAGAATTTTTATATGTATGAAAAAGGAATTATTTATGTGAAATAAAAAAAGAGAAAATAAAAAGGTATTGTCTTTTTGGAGTATTTTAATATTTAGGGCAAAACCCTAATTCTATTAAATAGAATGTATTATTATTTAATTTAATACAAGTATTTATTTACTATGCACAAAAATAAAATAAAATGAAGTATATTTATAAAAAGTATTTTTTATGTCAAATATTAATAAAATGAGAAATATAGGTATTTTTGTATTCTAACCTAAATATATATATATATATATATATATATATATATATATATATATATATATATATATATATATATATATATATATATATATATATATATATATATATATATATATATATATATATATATATATATATATATATATATATATATATATATATATATATATATATATATATATATATATATATATTAAGTTCTAAATATGCATTATATATAAAAAATAATAATATTTAATAAAAAAAAGTATTTTTCTATAAAATATTTTCAGAAAGTAAAACAAAAATAAAAATGTATAGAAATGCATTTGCACTATTTTTTAGTATTTTAAACAAAATATATGTATTTATCTATTTATGTATAAACTAAAAGAAAACTAAATAAATGCCTAATAAAATCAAAAATGGTGAGAAAAAATATTTTTATATTTTTAATGTCATGAGAAAAAATAAATAAGTCAATCTAAAAAAGAAAAAGTCAAAAAGTCAAAGAAATAAGCAAAATGGGCTCAGGGGGTTCAAAAGCAATTATGTGGTGCAAAAAGAAAAGTCAACACAGGCCCAGCCCATGAAGACCTTTCTTCAACCTCCAGCCTTCTGTTTGAACAAAACGCGCGCCACTTTCCTCCATTGCAAAGTCTTGATTCCTTGAGTTTTAGCAAAAACTTCCAACATCAAAACTGTTAAGCATCTTCCCACGAATTCACACATATAAAAAACATGTTTTAATTCTCAGAAATGAGAGAGAATTTCTTCTCTCCCAATTCTTAACCTAATTTTTGTTCAAAGTTCAGACATCAAATTCTTGCAACACACATAATATAAATAAAATCTAATTATATGGGCATGTTCAGGGCAATGATTATGACATCTTATCTTCACAAACCTAAAGCTAACAATGCCTAATAAGAGAGATATGAATTCAAAAACTCACCTGTTCAGTTGAAATTCTATCTGGCAATGGAGAAGCTCTCAGTGCAAGGTGATGATTGGAAAAGCTTCCTTGAGGTCCAGGGATGCTATTCCAATGTTTACTTTGTCTTGAAAGCTTTTGAATCGAGCTAGAGAACTTCACCTGCAAGTCAGAAATGTGAAAATGGTGGAACCAGTTAGAGGGATTACAGGTCGTGTTTTTGCTTTTGGTTAGCTTGCATAGATGTTAGGGAATGTATGTGAGCTGGTTTGGGCAAGAATGCTTGAAAGGATTGAGAGTTGGAACTCAATCTGCAGAGGTTGCTCTGTTTGAGCAGTTTCAAGGTGATTCTGAGTTTTGGGGGAGATTGGAGGTAAAAGGCTCGTGCAATAGCTTGGTTGAGATGTGTGGAATGTGTTTTTAGTTTGTCTAAGTGTTTGTAGGCTGATATGTAAGTTGTTACAAGTTATGCTACCTTACTTGAATTTGAAGCAAGCAATGGCCACTTGATCATTCTAGCCTGTACAGGCCCTCACACTATGCTGCATCTTTTAGTCTTGATCAGTGTGTTATGTCCATGAATCTTGTGTCCAAAGATATGCATTGTACCATTTGATTTGCAAACTTGACATAAAGTTCTACTTTACAAAAATGGATAAACCACTTTTTCTAATTAAGGCTTAAATCTTTGTACAATGACCAAACTCAAAGAATAACATCTTGGCACAATGGATTAGCATTAAATGGCCTAAGTTATGAACATGTTCATGAACCATTCAAAAGTGGATTTTTGCCATATTGTGAAATTCGATTCTCTCAAGTTATGAGGTTGTTTGAGAATTTCTTGGACATTTTGGAAATCTTGGAATGTGTACTACAATCCATCTTTTAAATGCAAATTGAAATTCCAAGTGGAAGTGTATGGAAAATGGTCTTGAAGTTAGGTAGAAAACCTTGTCAAAAAGGTCAAATTCTCACTAAGTTATGAATGGTTTAGTGCCCTTATTCAAAAATTTATAACTTGAGATACAAGCCTCATTTGGGAAAACTTTGTGAATCAAAGTTGTAGATTATGCAACAATCTACAACTTTCATGTTTTGACTTTTGTTTGAATCCAAATAAATCTTGGTGAAAAAGTGGGGCAAAGTTGGGAAAAAATTAGGGTTTTCCATAACTTAGAAAAATTCTAAGTTATGAAAAATTCCATTTCAAACCCTAATTTGCATTTCTTGGTTTCTTGGTGAACAAGTTTCATGATTTGGCATGTTTTGATGAAAAATGAATCTTGACTCTTGATTTTGACCAAAAAGTCAAAGTTTGACTTTTCAGTATACAGTCAAAATTGATCAATTGACTGGGAAATTCAACTGTCAATTCTTGTGTACTTGGGATTTTTTGAGCTTGATGAATGTGTCAAGACCATTTCATTGAGTCCTTGAGTCCATATGTGAGCTTGGTTTGCCATTGGCTAGGTCAAACAGTCAAAAATTACCCTTGTGTAGTCAAAACCCTAAAAATGACCCTTTTGCCCTTTTGATGATCTGATCAAATTTCTTGTGGAATTGTGATCCAAACTTGATCAAATGGTCCATATGAGTTCATAATGTTGATGTGGGTCAATTTTCATGAGATTTGACTGTCAATTAGCCACAGATGACTTTTTCCCCAATACAGCTGGTTTCTAGGTCAACTGTCCAATTGACTGGGTAAAACTTGGAATCAAGACTTGAAACTTGGTATGGATAAACTTGAGAGTCCAACATGAAGCATGAAAGTCATCTTAGGCATTTTAGGTCAAAACATCTTTGTTCAACCACAAACCCTAATTTGGGTTAACAGTGCAAGGAGAAGTCTTGAGCAGAGGAAACCCTAACTGGATCTTGATCTTCAAAGGTCTAGTGATGAGAAAATGTTGAGGAAATGGGAGGGAAAATTTTGGGGTACAACAGTTGCCCCTGTTCAATCTTCTTGAACCTGGAGAGTTAGATTGGCAAGTTTGCCTTTCGTGACTCGAGGGTAAAAGGAGATTGGACACTAGAGTGCCCGGAAATTTGCACTCGCATGTTGAAGTATCAGTAATGTGATGTTGGGAATAGGCTTATAGATGCCATTTGGAGAGGTGGTGGATAGGGAGATGGGCTTATAGATGCCATCTGGAAATGTGACGGAACTTTGTCGAGAATGGGCTTATAGATGTCATTTGGAAGTATCGATCGCATAAGAGATTCCTTAGCGGAAACTTGTGTATTTGAGAAAGACAGATGTTTTCCTGGCTTGTTACAGGTGTTTGATCTTCAGTCTCCTTATGTAGATATGCCCTGGCTAGATACAGGTATCGAATCTACAATCGGTTGTTCACAGATGTGCCCTGGCTGGGTACAGGAGTCGAATCTGGAAATAGTCGTCAATAGATATGCCCTGGCTGGATACAGGAATCGAATCTTCGAACTCTTCAGACGTGCCCTGGCTAGATATAGGAATAGAGTCTGAAAATGTGGTCAACAGATATGCCCTGGCTGGATACAGGAGTCGAATCTGGAAATGTTGTAGTTGATAGATGTGCCCTGGCTGGATACAGGAATCGAATCTTCGAACTCTTCAGACGTGCCCTGGCTAGATACAGGAATCGAGTCTAGAAACTGATCACTCTCAGATGTGCCCTGGCTAGATACAGGTATCGAATCTGGAATTGTGACAGTTGAAGGATGTTGTCTTTGGGATTGTCTTTTTCCCTGGAAAGGCAAAAACATAAGTTGTATGCAATGTCATGATGTTCAACATGAGATAGTGTTGTATGCACTTTATCATGTATGTAAGCAAGATGTATGAAAATGTGAAATGTTTATGAAGGTAGTTTTGTCTTAGGAACATAAATCCTTGACGACCGGCCGGGGAGTTGCTTTGTGGCAGAGATACTTTGCTGAAGTTTTGAAAAGAGGCCTGCTGAGGACTTTAATGATGGGTTCCGCTGGGGATAATGACGATAAACTCCGCTGGGGAACGACAAAGATAAACTCCGCTGGGGAATACCAAAGATAGACTCTTGTCGGGGGATGAAAGAACTTTGCCAAGGGCGATCTTCCGTGGCAAATAGCTGAGGATAACCCAGTTATAAGCCCTTGTGAGGGATAACTTTGAATAAAGCTCGGGAGAGACGTCCGTATCCTGTAGGGAACAAGCTTCCAGAATCTACCAGGGATGAGCTTTAAGACCTGCCAGGGAATGTTGCGCCTTTTCAGGATTGACAGGGAATCAACTCCGCTTGGGGAATGTATTGTTGAATCTTGTCTTACTCTGCGGGGCGTTGAGATGATTTGGTCACATTCTTCAGTCGAATCTACCTGGGTACCTTGGCGGACAAAGCAACCAGACTGCATCAGACAACTTCACATTGCCCCTGTCTCTGATGTCACCTGTAATTAATCTTTTGTTTTATATGCGAATATTTATGAATCAACAATTTAATGTCAAATGCATATATCAAAAATGAACATTGGACGTTCTTCGCAAAACAAAACAGAAAAAGAAAAACAATGGCAATTTGTATGGACAAGTGAATTTGTATTGATTTGAATTTTGCTTGTGAATAAGCGTTTTTGTACAAGAGGCTGACATCCTAGTAAGAGGACTCCGCCAAATAACATAGAATTTACAATTTTGAAAAGGAAACAAAACAGCTATGTGAACAATCCCACTGGGTTCCAACTCTGCTATTGCCTTTATGTCTCCGAGCGTCTCATCGCTTTGCTGCCTAGTTGAAGATGAAGCTGATTGGTCGATGCCGAAGTCTGAGCCAGATAGTTGATGCCAAATTCCGGATGCGAAGTGATCCAATGAGACATAGTGTTACGCTTTATCCCTAATTTTTGCCTGGACCGCCCTTTCGGGTTTTCAGCCCACCGGGATACCCATTTTTGCCCGAACCCTTTTGGTTCGCCGGGAAGCCCTTATTTTTGCCTAGGTATGTCAACCTAGCGGGTCTTTTATTTATGCGTAGTATTTTTTCACTATGTCTGCATTGGCGGGGTGAGGAAGGTCGTCACCATCCATGGTGGTTAGGATCATGGCTCCTCCTGAGAACACATGCTTAACCACAAATGGCCCTTCGTATGTAGGGGTCCATTTTCCCCGGGGATCACTTTGAGGAAGGATGATGCGTTTGATTACCAGGTCCCCAACTTGATACTCTTGTGGTTTGACTTTCTTGTTAAATGCCCTGATCATCCGTTTTTGATACGTCTGACCATGACAGATAGCGGTGAGTCTCTTTTCGTCAACCAGGTTTAATTGATCAAGTCGCGTCTGGATCCAGTCATCTTCACTCAGATCTGCATCCTTCATTATTCGGAGAGAGGGTATCTGGACTTCAATTGTCAAGACTGCCTCCATGCCATAGACCAAGGAGAAAGGAGTTGCCCCAGTTGACGTCCTTGCTGAGGTACGGTACCCATGAAGAGCGAACGGTAACATCTCGTGCCAATCTTTATAGGTCACTGTCATCTTCTGCACAATTTTCTTGATATTTTTATTAGCTGCCTCTACAGCCCCATTCATCTTCGGCCGGTAGGGAGAAGAATTGTGATGCTGTATCTTGAATTGTGTACAGAGTTCAGTGATCATCGTGTTATTGAGATTGGTACCATTATCCGTAATGATTCTTTCTGGGACACCGTACCGACAGATCAGATTATGCCGGATGAAACGTGCCACGACGCTCTTGGTTACTGTGGCGTAGGAAGCTGCCTCAACCCACTTTGTGAAATAATCGATCGCCACCAAGATGAAGCGATGCCCATTGGATGCCGTCGGTCGGATCTCACCGATCATATCAATGCCCCACATTGCAAAAGGCCAAGGTGCCATCAGGACGTTCAGAGGAACCGGCGGAATATGCACCTTGTCAGCATAGATCTGGCATTTGTGACAAGTTCGGGAGTGTTGGTAACAATCAGCTTCCATTGTGGACCAGAAATATCCTGCCCGAAGGATTTTCTTAGCCATGGTGTGTCCACTGGAATGTGTTCCAAATGTACCTTCATGCAGTTCTATCATGATCTTCTCTGCTTCAGCCTTATCCACACAACGTAGTAGAGTTGAATCATGATTCCGTTTGTAGAGAATGCCATTGCTGAGGAAAAATTTCGCCGCAAACCTCCTGATGAACTTCTTGTCATTGACTGATGCGCCTTCAGGGTATTCCTGAGCTTCCAAGTACCTCCTCACCTCATGATACCAGGGTTTTTCAGTCACCTTTTCAGCCTCAAGCTCGCAGCAGTATGCCGGTTCATCCAACTTCCAAATAATGATCCGGGGAGCCTCATTGTCCCATTTAACTTTGAACATTGAAGACATCGTAGCTAGTGCGTCCGCTAGTTGATTCTCCTCTCTTGGGAAGTGCTCAAAAGTTATTTCTTCAAAGTGGGGAAGCAAGGTTGACACATACTCCTTGTAAGGAATAAGATTTGGGTGTTTCGTATCCCACTCGCCTTTGATCTGATTGATCACGAGAGCGGAATCTCCGAAGACACTCAGAAACTTGATCCTTAAGTCGATTGCAGCTTGCAGACCCATGATACAAGCCTCATATTCTGCCATGTTGTTGGTGCAGTTGAAACATAATCAGGCGGTGAGTGGAGTATGTGTGCCTTTGGGAGATATGATTACAGCGCCGACGCCGTTACCAAAAGCATTAGAGGCTCCGTCAAAATGCATAGACCATCGGGATCCTTCCTCAGGTCTTTCATCCGGTCCAGGTACTTCACAGTCAGTTACCACCATGATGTCTTCGTCCGGAAAATCAAAGTTCAATGATTGGTAATCGTCCACAGGTTGGTGTGCCAAATGATCTGCCAGTACACTTCCTTTAATTGCTTTCTGAGTTGTATACTGGATGTCATATTCTGTCAAAATCATTTGCCATCTCGCTATTCTTCCAGACAGAGCAGGCTTTTCAAATATGTACTTGATGGGATCCATCTTTGAAATCAATAGAGTAGTATGAGTCAGCATATACTGTCTCAGCCGGCGAGCAGCCCATACTAGAGCGCAGCAAGTTTTCTCAAGCAGTGAGTAACGAGACTCACAGTCGGTAAACTTTTTGCTCAAGTAATAAATAGCGTGCTCTTTTCGGCCAGACTCGTCATGCTGCCCCAGCACGCACCCCATTGAATTATCAAGAACTGTCAAGTATAGTATCAGAGGTCTTCCTTCCACTGGTGGCATAAGAATGGGTGGCTCTTGGAGGTATTCCTTTATCTTTTCAAAGGCAGCCTGACATTCATCGTTCCAGCGTACTACTTGATCTTTCTTCAGTAATTTGAAGATTGGCTCACAAGTAGCAGTCAGATGTGAGATGAATCGGGAAATGTAATTCAGTCGTCCCAGGAAGCCTCTGACTTCTTTCTCTGTCTTTGGAGTCGGCATCTCTTGTATGGCTTTTACCTTGGAGGGGTCCACCTGAATACCTTTGTCACTTACAATGAAACCTAGCAATTTTCCGGATCTTACCCCAAAGGTGCATTTGTTGGGATTCAACCTCAGCTTGTATAACTTGAGTCGGTCAAACAACTTCCTCAGATGGTCAAGGTGCTCCTCCTCAGTTTGAGACCTTGCAATCATGTCATCAACGTATACCTCAATCTCATGATGGATCATTGATGGGGATCTGTAACGTATAGCCTAAATATAGTACTGCAAGTGCACAGCCTATCGAAGTAATATATAAGATTATCGAACCACAGAGACCAATTGTCAATCTATCAACTCTATTGCTAAGGTGCTTATCTAAGGTGAACAAGAATATTGATGTGAGTGCAGTGCAACAAAGTAAATGAGCGAGGTAAATAACAGTTTAAAAGACAGGTTGGAATGTAAATCATGTAATCAGATATTGGTCCGGTCATGCGTAGATGAAACTACTTATGGGGCAGTATTTTCTATTGATAGCAAAGAATCAATTTAACGGGAACTTGTAGCTTTTGACTACTAAGAACCGAATTTACTCTTTAAATTAAATTCCTTTATTGTCACATATAAAGGGTGCCTTCCGCGTTAAAGAGGTAAACCTATTTTTAAGAAATTGATAGTTTTGACTTAACAGAAAAGTAATTTTACTTGGAAAGATTAACTTAAAGAGACTTTTGGCTTTTGACCAAGAGTCAGATTTCAAACCTACAAACGTGTCCGAAAATAGTTTCAAAATCGTTTTCTAAAAAGGTCAATGATTCCTATTTAACCAATCAACGGCTTTCGCTCTTTTTGTTTGGTTAAATAATAATCAAGTCGTATCATTAGTTTGGACGGCTTTCGATCTTACCCAATAAACATTTAAACATAATTGACTTAAGTTAAAAGCAAAACATCCCCAGAGTATTTTCACTAGCATGATAATTGGAACACGACCATGATGACAATCATTACATCCAAACCTTTATAGTTTAGCCAGACATAATAAGTGCGAGTCTATAAAACGTGTAGACTATGATAAGATCGAGTAAGTAAAAGAGTGCGAGTCTATAAAACGTGTAGACTATGGTAAGAGCATTTAGAGTCTATAAAACGTGTAGACTATGGTAAGAGCATTTAGAGTCTATAAAACGTGTAGACTATGGTAAGGGCAATTATAAGTAAAGAAATGCAATAAAATAGAACCTTGCTCCAGTCGGAGACTTGAATTTGATACAAATCTGCGGAATGGTAAGGCTGGTATGATGAACTTCAACCAAAGTGCTCCAAGACTCGATTACAACTCAATCTACACCGCAATAACTCCCCGATGTGAAGAGATTATTACTTTACAGAAACTGATAGTATATGGCTTAAGATTGTACTAAGCTTGGATGAAACTAATAAATGAAAATCGAAAACTATTTATAGAGGATCCTTGAGATGCGTAAAGACCAGCATGCCCCTCAACTTCTTCTGAGCGGGAAACTTTTGTGAAGGCCGCGGACGCGGTGGCAGTGGCCGCGGGCGCGGTGGCTAGAACTGCCAGATCATGGGAACGTGGCAGTTGGTCTCTGGGTGAAAGTGGGCCACGTCATCGCGTTCCCTGTAGCCGGCGCGGCGTTGAATGCCATAAGTGCAGAATATCTTGAAAAACCCTAATTTCTTGGCGTTTTGGCTCGTTTCTTCACATAAGGCTCTGAAATGACAAGAATCCTGAAAACAAAGGAAAAAGGAACATAATACGAGAAAATGATAATAAAAACTAAGGAAAACATGTGATATTTGAGTCAGAAACATAGTGCGATTTAGTGCGATCAAATCCTCCCACGCTTAGACCTTTGCTTGTCCTCAAGCAACAACTCTTAGAAGTAGATGAAAGAAAATTATGGTGTATACAGGTTTTGGGCAAAGAGGGCTTCTAAGTTCGAGTAAGGGTGTGTTGTCAGGCACTAACTATCTGAACCAAGGGTATCGTAATTACACGACTCGCAGAAATGCGGACATAAACCTCATAAGTATACAGATCGATCCTAATATCCTTACTATGCTAAGACTTCTTCTTGTACGAGGTCCTTTTTCATTCAGGCGCAATCACATTAAGCCCGTTATCCGTACATACTCATGGTGTAGTGACCGGTTAGTGACTCTGATCTCAAGTGATGGGATTCTGGTACAAGAGTTGGTTTAACCCCTTTTTATTTTACCCATTTGCAGTTGCGGGGGATCGGACCGTAGTCCGCCCTACCAAGTCCAGCACCAGATACCTCTGGACCAACTACAACGGATGTGCCTTATATATATTTTTTTTTCTTTGTTTTTATTAGTGCTTACAACTTTCTTGAGTTGAGTAATCTTTGTGAGGATCACCCAACTCGTAGTCGTATTCATACTTTATTTTATAAACTTTTAAGGCAAAATAGAGATCATCCACTTATATTCATCGATCCTACACTTAGAGCATGCTTAGGCCGGAGCTGACTGCTAAGATAAACTACTTGAAGACCTATTTGTACAGTTTTATTCAAAATCATAGCATATTGGGAAGAAAGGATCTAATCTAAATGTTCAAAAAGGCTTACGGTGTTAAAAAGATAACGAATTTTTCAAAAAGTGAGTGCCCAAGAAATAGACCCTATCTAGGACCTGTCTCATAGCCCAAATCCTTAAAAAAACAACCACAATTCTTTGAAAAAGATTTTGTAAAAATTTTGTAAGGCTAAAAAGTGGGGGAAATGAAAGGGTACACTATGCAGAAAGACTCGCCTATCACATGCATTTTATTAACTACGAATATAACATACCTAAAAGGAAAAATGCGGAAGGGAAATAAAAGCAGGAAAAACGGGAAATAAAAGCGATAAATGCTCCTCCCACACTTAAATCGGACATTGTCCTCAATGTTCCAAAATAAGGTAGGAGGAGGTACCTGAAAACGCTAGTGGGGGCCACTAGGACCTTCACCATCCTGGTTGGTACGACCGGAACGGCGACTACGGCTGCGACGGCGGCTCTCTCGGTCCAAAACTAGCTACTCCATTCTCTCTGTCAAGGCGGCATTTGCCGCTTGTAGCTCTTGGGTCCTACCAATGAGGGTGCCTTGGGTTGCCTCCATCAATTGGAAGTGACGAGCGTATGTGGTCTGGTTAAGGTGTTGTTCTCTCTGGAAAGCCAGCTGACTTTCCATAATAGTGCGCAGAGAGCTAGCATTTTGCTGTTGGGACGCTTGCATGAAGGCCATGTTATCGGTCGCCTGTTGCTGCAAAGTAGCAAGGAGGGTGTCCTTCTGGGCCTCTCGGGCCATATGCTCACGCCACATGTCCTCAGTGACATGGAAACTAGGAGTTGTACCTGCATGTGGGTTAGAAGTAGATGGTGTCGTGTGTGGTGGTGAAAAGTGGGGTGGTTCTTCCGTACGGAAATCGTACTCATCATCAGTGTTGTTACCCTCATTTAAAGGTAGATTTGGGGGCAACGGACCAATAAAAGCAGGAGCGTTGAGATCGTAGGTCCAGTTACGCTCAAATCTGATATCAGTACGACAGGTGCAAGGAATAACAACACTGGGTACAGCGGCACCTCCAACCATGAGGAAGTAACCACCTTCCCTCCTCGTCTTGCATAAACGCATATCCTTTAAAAATTTAAGATTTGCAATACGAGGAGGAAGTGGCTCAAGGGTGGCAAGTTCTGTATCCAATCCTATGGCACGGGCAATAGTAGTAATCAGTCCACCAAAGGAAATCGGCCCACCTTTTCTTAAAACATGGTGCATGTGGGCAATCATAAATGGGACTGGATTAACTTTGGTGTCTGTGAGGCAGCTCTGCATGATAATTAATTCTTTAGCATTCACCTTGTTTGGGTTTTCCCGAGCAAAGATGGTGGATGCTAAAAGAAATCTAAAAACACGAAGGGCAGGATTGTGGATATGAGAAGCAAGTAGGCCATCAAAAGATGTTGCATTTTGTTTAGTAATCCTGGCCCAAAATGCTTCAAATGCCCAATCCGTGTCTAAAGGTGCTTCACAAACGGCACCATCCCCATAAGGCCATCCTAACATGGCAGCTATACCGTCAGTGGAGTAGTCATATTCAACATTAAACATTCTAAATTTTACTCCACCTACGGCGCTAGCAGTGTTAGGAGAGACGTTATAAATTAAAGAACTCAAAAATTCGAACGTCAGCCTAGGGTAGGTTGGTGCTTGAGTAGCAAAAATATCATGCATGCCTAGTTTTTCGAGAAGGAAAAATACACTATGGTATATACTTAATGAATATAGACAGTTTTCATCGATATACCTGGTAGAGTGTATTGGTGTTGTCAGCAATTTCTCAAGCCGCTTTTGTTGTCTTTCTCCGGGTTGGCCATCTCGCAAAATGTAGCCGTGATACTCCATAGGATTTTCTTGTGGATGAATATAAAGAGAAAGAATGGGATGTAGAGGTAGTGAAGGTGTGAGGAAGAAAATGAAATAGTGGGGGTATTTATAGGTAGTGAAGAAAAATGGTGGTTGATGAATATTTATGATGGGAATAAATGTAGTGGGGTAGGTATGGATAATAAAGGAAGTTATGGGGGGTTAAGAATGGAAGAAAATGGGATTGGAAGTGGAAAAAGAGGCAAAATGGGGGGAAAACCGAGCCACTAGCCGTTAGGTGACCGTTACGTCACCGCGGGCGCGGCAGGGATCACCGCGGGCGCGGTCAGGGCGAGCCAAGTTGGGCTGGTCTTGCTTCCTTTCCATTGGGCTTTTCCTTCCTTGCCATTAGCTTCAATTTTTGGAGGTGTACCTAGTTTTCTTACGAACGTGCATATATGTATGTTAATACATATATACATGTATATTTATTTATTTTTATATCAAAATTTTCATTATGGTGACCAGAAAAACAAAAACATTAGTAAATGAAAGATATATATAGAGAAAAAAAACACATATGCATATATATATATATATATATATATATATATATATATATATATATATATATATATATATATATATATATATATATATATATATATATATATATAGGTACGGACATCGGGTCACCAAAATAGTTATTAATAATGCAGGAAACAGATAATGCAAATAAAAATGAGTCTGAAAAGGAAATCAACATAATACTAATAATACTAGAACCAGAGATCTTGTGAATAACACAGATCTATCGCCAACCGGGAGGATGCTCTGCAGGAGTGTCTGGGCCACGCAGCTCAGTCAGCTGGCGTCGAATCTCTGCCACCTCGTGAGCTAATTCATCTAACTCACCAGCAAAGGTAACATCATTCAGTTCCAACTGTAAATGAAGGTCAGGCACCTCATTGCGGATAGTGGCTATCTCAGTGCGCATAGCAGTCAATAGAGTGCGAATATCAGGTTCCTGCAAGCTGAGGTTATTAGTAAGAACAGTAGTGCGTGTAACCTCGGGTCGGGATGTGTGATCTGGAGTACAGTCCTCGGGAGCAGGAGTGTATTCAGGAGTAGGATCTTCGGAAGCAGGAGTGTATTCTGGAGTGGGATCTTCGGAAGCAGGAGTATATTCTGGGGCATACTCTGATATCTCACCCCAACCTTCTACAGAATAGTTCCAATTAGCAGGGTTGGAAACACAAGTCATCTGAGGGTCTGGCAGTGTGAAGGTGTAAACTGTCTGGTCATCGATGAGCAATATGTACTGATATGGGTGGAAAGAGGCCCTCCTCATGAGCCCACGATCCATGAAAAAGTCTAAATCCAGGAAAGTATATCCACAGTATGGGGTCAGCTGTGCTATCATACTGTCCAAACCAAAAGCAGAAGCTATCTGTGTCACATTCCCTCCGGAATGAATGAGTCCTACAGCGGATCGAGCAGTCTGCTCGAGGCTCTCTATCAGAAAACCTCCACTAGCTATAGGTCTGGACTGACTGGCACAGTATAGGAAAAGGGTCTCCTCAGCGGTGACTAAGTGGTCACAGTAACTCCTCCCAAAGAAAGTGTGGCACAGAATCATCTCGAAGTATCGGAAAGCCGGGTTATGAATCTTCCTGGACAGCTGGGTAGAGGGGTCAAGGCTGGCTCCATCAGTAATGTCCTGCCAAAATTTATCAATATCTCTGTCCATATAGTAACTCAATGGTAACTCAGTGATAGCGGTCGGTCTAGTTTGGAAACCAAGCAAATCCCCAAATTCTTTGATGGTCAGGGTATATTCGGTACCAAACAATCTGAAACTTACGCATCCTCGCTCATCTCCTTCACCCACCCATGGGTTATAATCCACAGAGCTAAGAAACTCCAGAGTAAGGTTCCTGTAGGTTTTGTGGACATCATCAGCATAATAATCCCAGCCAAGTTGGTTGCACAGATACCTAATACTTGGCTCAATCCCGAGTGCCTCCATGCAGCTCTGATCGGGGTACCTAGTGGGTACCATAGGTCTAGCAGATAAGGTAGCAAAGCGTGCTTTTTGTGCTTCATCCCTGAAAATCACAACCATACCATCGGGGTAATGCATCCTGAAAATATAAACACAAGAAATTAGTCCAGATAAAACATATATAAATTAATAAAATAAAATAAAATTAAGAATAAACCATGGGTTGCCTCCCATGCAGCGCTTGTTTAACGTCTTTAGCTTGACGATTAGATCTTACTTTATGTGGGTATTGGTGGGTCTATAAGAATATGACTAGAGTAGTCAACAGGAAAATCGCCTCCTTTGTATAGCTTCAGTCTTTGTCCATTTACCACAAATGGAGCGCATTAATTGTTTTTGATTTCTACTACTCCAGACTTTAGAACTTTTGACACTTCAAATGGACCTGTCCATCTTGAACGAAGCTTACCAGGAAAAAGTCGTAACCTTGAGTTAAATAGGAGAACAGGGTCACCAATGTTGAAATCTTTCTTGATGATTTTTTTATCATGCCACATCTTGGTTCTTTCCTTATATATGATGGCATTCTCATAGGCATTCAAGCGAAGCTCTTCCAGCTTGTGAATGTCCAGGATACGTTTTTCTCCGGCTTTTAGGTAATCTAGATTCAAGGATTTAATGGCCCAATAGGCTTTATGTTCTAGTTCGAAGGGTAAATGACAGGACTTTCCATAAACCAATTGATAAGGAGTTGTTCCAATAGGGGTTTTATAAGCCGTTCTATAAGCCCATAAGGCGTCTTTAAGTTTTCCAGACCAGTCTTTTCTGGATAATGATACGGTTTTCTCTAGGATATGCTTAATCTCCCTATTCGATACTTCTACTTGGCCACTGGTTTGCGGGTGATATGGTGTTGCTACTCTATGTTTTACTCCGTATTTGCTTAGAAGCTTGTCAAATATCTTAGATATAAAATGCAATCCTCCATCACTTATGACTAACCTCGGGGTTCCAAACCTAGGAAAAATAATATTCTTAAACAGTTTGATAACTACCTTGGTATCGTTTGTGGGTGATGCAACAGCTTCCATCCACTTTGAGACATAATCGACAGCTACTAGGATATACTTGTTACCCATTGAGGAAGGAAAAGGTCCCATGAAATCTATACCCCAGACATCAAATATTTCCACTTCTTGGATGTTACTTAAAGGCATTTCATCACGTCTTGAGATGTTCCCAGTGCGTTGGCATCGGTCACATTTTGTAATGTAAGTGTGGACATCGCGCCATACAGTAGGCCAATAAAAACCTGCTTGAAATATTTTGGCACATGTTTTAGATGTGCTTGCATGTCCACCATAAGGTGCAGCATGACAATGTTTAATGACGTTGCCTACTTCTTCTTCCGGCACACATCGTCTGAATATATTATCTATTCCTCTTTTGAATAGGAGGGGTTCATCCCAAAAGAAGTGTTTAACATCACTAAAAAACTTCTTCTTCTGTTGGTAGCTTAAGTCAGGGGGTATGATATCAGCGGCCAGATAATTCACAATATCTGCGTACCATGGTATGTTGTTCAAGGTTGAGATTTCCTCATAGGTCTCTTCTTCAGTTGAGTTTATCCCAGCTATTAATCTTTCATAAGTAGAGTGATCGTCTATAGGTATAAGTTCAGGTTTAAGGTGTTCTAACCTAGAGAGATGATCAGCTACTAAGTTTTCAGCTCCTTTTTTATCCTTAATATCCAAGTCAAATTCTTGGAGTAAAAGAACCCATCTGAGCAATCTAGGCTTAGCATCTTTCTTACTTAACAAGTACCGGATTGCTGCATGATCTGTGTATACTATTATTTTTGCTCCCACCAAATAAGATCGAAATTTATCAATAGCAAAAACTACGGCTAGCAATTCCTTTTCTGTGGTTGTATAATTTAGCTGGGCAGCGTCTAGTGTTCTACTAGTGTAGTAAATAGCATGCAGTTTCTTGTCTTTTCTTTGCCCTAGTACAGCTCCTACAGCGAAATCACTAGCATCGCACATGATTTCAAAGGGTTGTGTCCAATCAGGTGGTCTTATGATAGGTGCTGAAATAAGAGCTTGCTTTAAAACTTCAAAGGCCTCAAGACATTTTTGGTCGAATTCAAACTCGACATCCTTCATCAATAAGTTAGTTAAAGGTTTTGTTATTCCGGAAAAATTCTTGATGAAACGTCGGTAGAACCCGGCATGTCCTAGAAAACTTCTTACTTCCCTAACGGTCTTAGGTGGGTTTAGGTTTTCTATAACTTCTATCTTGGCCTTATCAACTTCTATACCTCTTTCAGAAATAATGTGTCCCAAGACTATCCCTTCATTTACCATAAAGTGGCACTTTTCCCAATTCAACACAAGGTTTACTTCCACACATCTTTTTAAGATTTTCTCTAAGTTTGAGAGGCAGTTTTTGAAATCAAACCCACACACTGAAAAATCTTCCATAAATACTTCCATAATTCCATCTAGGTAGTCTGCGAAAATTGACATCATACAACGTTGGAAAGTGGCAGGTGCATTACAGAGTCCAAAGGGCATTCGTCTATAAGCGAATGTTCCATAAGGGAAAGTAAATGTGGTTTTTTCTTGGTCCTCTGGGTGAATAGGGATTTGGAAAAACCCCGAATACCCATCAAGATAGCAGAAATATGAGTGTCTTGCTAGACATTCAAGCATCTGATCTATAAATGGGAGAGGGAAATGGTCTTTTCTCGTTGCCTTATTCAACTTTCTGTAATCTATACACATACGCCATCCTCCTTCTGTTCGTTTTGCCACATGCTCACCTTTCTCATTTTCCATAACAGTGATACCTCCTTTCTTGGGTACCACATGGACTGGGCTTACCCATTCACTATCCGAAATTTGGTATATGATACCAGCTTCTAATAACTTAATAACTTCTTTCTTGATTACATCACTCATGATAGGGTTTATTCTTCTTTGATGTTCTCTTGAGGGTTTTGAATCTTCTTCTAGCATAATCTGATGCATGCATACGGATGGGCTTATACCTTTTAAATCTGAAACTTTATACCCTAAAGCTGAGGGATATTTTCGCAAGGTATCTAAGAGTTTATTTGTTTCTATTTGGTTTAGAGCGGCGCTAATTATAACAGGTCTATTCATCTCCTCATCCAAAAACTCATATCTTAGATTCTTGGGTAGTTCCTTAAGTTCTATAGTGGGTTTCTCAGTACGCGGCATAAGGTCAGGGGTAAGAGCTAAGCATTCGAAAAGGTTGTCGTCAATGTACGGTTCAATACTCTTAAATATGTCATCCTCTAAAATAGGGGTTGATGGTAATTTGATTAAAGATTCGTTTTGTTCGAGCTCATTTACACATTCGTCAATGACGTCGATGGCATAACACGCATCTCCTATCACTGGTGCCATTAGAAACTTTGATAAAATGAACTCAATCTTTTCATCTCCTACCTCGAAAGTCAGTTTCCCTTTCTTAACATCTATTATAGGTCCGGCGGTCGATAGGAATGGTCTTCCTAAGAGGATTGGGATGTCTTCATCTTCTTTAATATCCATTACGACGAAGTCGGTCGGAATGTACAACTGACCAATCTTGACAGGTATGTCTTTTAAAATACCCATGGGATATTTGACAGATCTATCAGCTAGTTGTAAGGACATCTTAGTAGGTTGAAGTTCTCCTAATTTTAACCTCTTACAGACGGCCAGAGGCATCAGACTTACGCTTGCTCCTAAGTCTAAAAATGCTTTGTCTATCATATGGTTACCTAGGATGCAAGGGATAGAAAAACTTCCAGGGTCTTTATCTTTCTTGGCGAGTTTATTTTCGGATATAGAATGACATTCTAAAGGCTTGGGATCATCGATTCGCTGTTTATTGGTCAAAATATCTTTCAAGAACTTAGCATATGATGGTATCTGGGTTATAGCTTCAGTAAAAGGAATCTCTACATGGAGTTTCTCTATTACCTTAATAAACTTTTGGTACTGGTTTTCTACTTTGGTGTTTTTCAGCCTCTGTGGGAACGGAATAGGTGGTTTATAAGGTTGTTGAGTGTTATTCCCTACTTCTGGTTTTGATTGCTTTTCTGGTTTCTCTGGTTCCTCTACCTGGTCTTTAGGTGTAGCATCTTCCATAGGTTTTTCTGATGTGCTTAAGTTAGGATTTCTAGGCCCTTCATAAGCAGTTCCACTTCTTAAGGTGATAGAATTTGCTTGGCCTTTTGGATTTGGTTGAGTTTGTCCAGGAAATTGTCCTCCAGGTGCAACTTGTACAGAGGTGTTTTGTGCTACTTGGGAAATCTGAGTCTCAAGCATTTTGGTGTGGGTTATCATCTGGTCAAACTTGGTTGCCAGTTGAGTAACTAGTTCGTTCGTGTGAATGTGTTGGTTCATAAACTCCTTATTTTGCTGAGCTTGAGTCTGAATAAAGGTGTCTATGGTTTCTTTAAGGTTTGGTCTTGGGGGCACTATTTGCATAGGTTGGTTTTGTTTTTGCGTTTGGAATCCTTGAGGTCTCGAAGGTCTGGGATTTTGGATAGGGTTATTGTTTTTGTAAGAGAAATTCGGGTGGTTCCTCCATCCAGGATTGTAGGTATTCGAGAAAGGGTTCCCTTGGGTATAGTTAACTTGGTCTGAGCTAAATTCGTTCAAAAGGTTACAGTCAACGGTTTGATGTCCTTGAGTTCCACAGAGTTTGCATTCCGATTGGATTGTTGCTACTGTGGTTGGGTTTTGAGACATGTTCTCGACTCTCAAAGCTAGGGCGTCCATCTTGGCATTAATCATGTCCATGCAACTTACCTCATGCTTTCCTCCATGGCTCTCCTTTTTCTCTACTGTCGCTCGTTCTAATCCCCACTGGGCGTGGTTTTGGGCCATGTCCTCTATTAGGGCACAAGCGTCAGGGTAAGGTTTGTTCATCAATGCTCCGCCAGTGGCAGCGTCTATGGACATCTTTGTGTTGTAATGGAGTCCATTATAGAAGGTATGTATGATTAACCATTGCTCCAGGCCATGGTGCGGACAAGCTCTTGAAAGTTCTTTATATCTCTCCCAGGCATCAAAAAGTGATTCGCCTTGGTTTTGGGTGAAACAAGTGATCAGGTTCCTAAGAACAGCGGTCTTGCTTGGTGGAAAATATCTCACAAGAAAAGCTCTCCTAAGGTCTTCCCAAGTTGTTATTGAGTTAGCTGGAAGGGCGTCTAACCAGTCGTGAGCTTTACCTCTAAGGGAAAAAGGAAACAGTCTTAAACGGATGGCTTCGGGTGTGGCTCCATTTGCCTTAAGGGTGTCAGCTAACTGGATAAATACCTTTAAATGTTGATTCGGGTTCTCGGTAGCGAGACCAACGAATTGGTTTTGTTGTACTAATTGTAATAATGAGGGCTTTAGTTCAAAGTTGTTAGTAGTTATAGTAGGGTTTACTATACTAGAACTAGGTTCCTCGTTAGATGGTTGGGCGAATTCCTTGAGTGGTATTTGGTTACGATCTTCTGCCATAGCTCTTCTTATCTTGCGTATAAAAAGACGGGCACGAGCGTAACGTCCAGGTTCTACTAAAGGATCTATTAGGTTACCGGTGCTACGATTTCTACGCATCTACCGGCTAGAATAGCCTTAGTCTAAACGGGATAACAATAGGGTACGAAATTTGACGAAGTTGATCCCCGGCAACGGCGCCAAAAACTTGATAGGGATCTGTAACGTTTAGCCTAAATATAGTACTGCAAGTGCACAGCCTATCGAAGTAATATATAAGATTATCGAACCACAGAGACCAATTGTCAATCTATCAACTCTATTGCTAAGGTGCTTATTTAAGGTGAACAAGAATATTGATGTGAGTGCAGTGCAACAAAGTAAATGAGTGAGGTAAATAACAGTTTAAAAGACAGGTTGGAATGTAAATCATGTAATCAGATATTGGTCCGGTCATGCGTAGATGAAACTACTTATGGGGCAGTATTTTCTATTGATAGCAAAGAATCAATTTAACGGGAACTTGTAGCTTTTGACTACTAAGAACCGAATTTACTCTTTAAATTAAATTCCTTTATTGTCACATATAAAGGGTGCCTTCCGCGTTAAAGAGGTAAACCTATTTTTAAGAAATTGATAGTTTTGACTTAACAGAAAAGTAATTTTACTTGGAAAGATTAACTTAAAGAGACTTTTGGCTTTTGACCAAGAGTCAGATTTCAAACCTACAAACGCGTCCGAAAATAGTTTCAAAATCGTTTTCTAAAAAGGTCAATGATTCCTATTTAACCAATCAACGGCTTTCGCTCTTTTTGTTTGGTTAAATAATAATCAAGTCGTATCATTTGTTTGGACGGCTTTCGATCTTACCCAATAAACATTTAAACATAATTGACTTAAGTTAAAAGCAAAACATCCCCAGAGTATTTTCACTAGCATGATAATTGGAACACGACCATGATGACAATCATTACATCCAAACCTTTATAGTTTAGCCAGACATAATAAGTGTGAGTCTATAAAACGTGTAGACTATGATAAGAGCGAGTAAGTAAAAGAGTGCGAGTCTATAAAACGTGTAGACCATGGTAAGAGCATTTAGAGTCTATAAAACGTGTAGACTATGGTAAGAGAATTTAGAGTCTATAAAACGTGTAGACTATGGTAAGGGCAATTATAAGTAAAGAAATGCAATAAAATAGAACCTTGCTCCAGTCGGAGACTTGAATCTGATACAAATCTGCGGAATGGTAAGGCTGGTATGATGAACATCAACCAAAGTGCTCCAAGACTCGATTACAACTCAATCTACACCACAATAACTCCCCGATGTGAAGAGATTATTACTTTACAGAAACTGATAGTATATGGCTTAAGATTGTACTAAGCTTGGATGAAACTAAAAAATGAAAATCGAAAACTATTTATAGAGGATCCTTGAGATGCGTAAAGACCAGCATGCCCCTCAACTTCTTCTGAGCGGGAAACTTTTGTGAAGGCCGCGGGCGCGGTGGCAGTGGCCACGGGCGCGGTGGCTGGAACTGCCAGATCGTGGGAACGTGGCAGTTGGTCTCTGGGTGAAAGTGGGCCACGTCATCGCGTTCCCTGTAGCCGGCACGGCGCTGAACGCCATAAGTGCAGAATATCTTGAAAAACCCTAATTTCTTGGCGTTTTGGCTCGTTTCTTCACAGAAGGCTCTGAAATGACAAGAATCCTGAAAACAAAGGAAAAAGGAACATAATACGAGAAAATGATAATAAAAACTAAGGAAAACATGTGATATTTGAGTCAGAAACATAGTGCGATTTAGTGCGATCAATCATATCATGAAATAAAGCAACCATGGCACGTTGATAGGTTGCCCCAGCATTTTTCAATCCGAATGGCATGACCTTATAACAGAAGGTGCCCCACTGAGTCACAAAGGTAGTTTTTTCCATATCCTCCGGAGCCATCTTGATCTGATTATACCCTGAAAAACCATCCATAAAGGAGAAAACCTTATGTTGAGCGGTATTGTCAACAAGAACGTCGATGTGAGGTAAGGGGAAGTCATCCTTGGGGCTTGCCCTGTTCAAATCTCTGTAGTCGACACACATTCTGACTTTACCGTCCTTCTTCGGTACTGGCACCACGTTGGCGACCCATTGAGGATAAGAAATTACTTCTAGAAACACGGCATCAAATTGCTTCATAACCTCAGCCTTGATCTTTTCAGACATCTCTGGGCGCATACGGCGGACCTTTTGCTTTACCGGAGGGTAATCTTCCTTGGTTGGCAGGTGGTGAACTACAATGTCGGCATCCAAACCAGGCATGTCTTCATAGGACCAAGCAAATATCTCCATGTAATCACGTAGCATCTGGATCAATCGTTGCTTCACGCTGAGCTCTAGATTAGCCCCAATCTTGACCTCTTTCCTATCTGTCTCAGTACCCATGTTAATCGTTTCTACCGGCTCTTCATGTGGTTGAATAGCCCTCTCTTCCTGGAGTAGCAGTCTTGCGAGTTCACTAGGCACTTCGCAATCATCTTCACCTTCGTCTTCCGCCAAGTTGATCGGATTCTCGAAGTCATAACTGGCGGTAGCAGAGCTGTTACCAGTGAGATCCAGAGTGGATTGAAACCTGTATAAGTGAGTGTGTGTAAATATAGCTGTTTTGCAATATATATAACACAGAAAGAAAAAGAGCACAAGATTTGAAATGCAACAAACGTCCAATGTTTTGATTGATGATATATGGAAATGTCATACAAAAAGCCCTCACAAATGGAGCTACGATGCCCCGGGTAGGACACCGAGCCAACAAAGTTTTAACATATTGTTTGTTACAAATTGGAAATCAAAAGAAATTAATTACTGCGTGACAAATGTGATAGGTGTAAAATCCTTTGCCGTCCAGTTGCTTGGTCCGTTGCTGGTAGTCGGGTAGATCCAACTGTCAAACTCTGCTTCCTCTACATCCTCCTCGATAGCATTCACCCTTGGGTTGGAGATAAACACCGGAGCCTTTCTGATCTTGTCCTTGCGCACAGCCCTCTGAGCCTCTGCAGTAAAGCCTAGCCCAAACTTGTCGTTCTTTTGAGTGAAGTCAGGAAGCTGACCCCAGTTTGCATAATTGCCTTTCTCGATTACAGCCCGGGCATCCTTCAAAGACGCCATCTTTAACGGAAAATCTTCTTCAATCACTGCCTCAGCTGATGCCAACACTGGGGGTACTTCCTCAAAATGCTGAAAGGGGGTTTCAATAAACTCCCCGTCCATCTCGATATACCGGAATGAATTCAAGTGACTAACCATGTATTCCTCCTCACCCTGCACAGTAACAATCTTCCCTTTGACAGGGTATTTGAGCTTTTGGTGTAGAGTGGATGTTACTGCCCCAGCTTTGTGAATCCAGGGTCGACCCAACAAGCAGGAGTAAGATGGACGAATATCCATTACATAGAACATTGAGTTGAAAACTTGGGAACCCACACGAATAGGGATGTCTACTTCACCGTGTACCATCCTCTTAGAACCGTCGAAGGCTTTAACGATGATGTTACTAGGTTTCAACTCCAGGCCCTCACAATCTAAGCGATCCAATGCTTTCTTGGGCAAAACATTCAGGGAAGAGCCGGTATCCACTAACACGTGTGCGAGAGTAGTGCCCCTGCATTCTATGGAAACATGCAGGGCATCATTGTGATTTTTCCCTTTGGCGGTAAGGTTAGCATCCGAGAACCCTAAGCCATTGTCAGCCGTCAAATTAGCCACACAGTCGGTGAATTGATCCGCGGAGGTCTCTTGCGGCACATGGGTCGTTTTCAGAAATGAAATCAGGGCTTTTGCATGGGCCTCTGAGCATAGAAGTAATGACAGCATAGAGATTTTGGAGGGAGTATGCCCCAACTGTTCAACAACTTTAAAGTCACTCTTTTTGATAATTTTAAGGATTTCCTCCATTTCTTGCTGGGAGGCTTCCACAGCAGTCTTCTTTTTTGGTGCCTCCGTCCTGGCAGGCAAATCGGTAGCAACTTCTTTGCCCCGAGTATCAGAGGACTCGGCGGCAGGAGTAGACACAGGCACTTGAACTGGAACATGCACACTTGCGGGTGTGATGGTGAGAGGTTTTCGGATAACTGGCGGTGCAATGTTAGGCGAGAAGAGCCTGCCACTGCGGGTAATCTTGGCGGGACCAGTGATGCTACTAATACTAGTATTGGTGTTGAACTCCTGCTTCACCCCAAGCACATACACGTCGGCTCCATAATGCCATGGGACCGCTTTATCAGACTCATATGGGAGAGGCCCCGGGACAGTAATAATGATGGGTGCAACAGACATAATTTGGACTGGTTTCTTCACAAGAGCTTTGGCAGGATTGTAAATTGTGACAACAGATATTTCTTCAATGGAAACAGACGGAACAACAGTTTTCTTGAACAGAATTTCCTTGCTATCCATCAGGCTTTGGATGCCTGATTTCAGCAGTGGACAACCGGTAGGGATAACAGCACACAGGATGCAACCCTTACTACAACCCGGAAATAAACCGGCTAGTAG
Source organism: Vicia faba (assembly GCA_948472305.1). Taxonomy (NCBI): domain Eukaryota; kingdom Viridiplantae; phylum Streptophyta; class Magnoliopsida; order Fabales; family Fabaceae; genus Vicia; species Vicia faba. Next base: position 725,463,926 of record OX451741.1, on the reverse strand, counting down.
TAAGTTCCTCTTAACAGTCAAAAGAGGGGTAACAACTTCATTCACCGAAACAGCATACAACTCTTCCTCAATGGCATTTACTCTATGCTGGGGCATAGGAGCAGTTACAACATTCGGTCTTTCAGGTGCTTCAAACTGAATTTCCTTCGCGTCGATAAGATCTTGCACTTTGTTTCTCAAGGCCCAGCAATCATCAGTAGTGTGCCCGGGACTATCATAATGATAAGCACACCGGGCATTTGGGTTATACTTAGGAGACGCAGTGTTGACGACCTTAGGAGCTTCTTTAAGGGTCACCAAGTTGGGTGATAACAGTTGGGGTAAAATTTGAGATAAGGTCATACTCAGCCGAGTATACTGCCTCTTGGGCCTTTCACTTCTTTGTTGATTGTACTGCTGAGGAGCAGCAACAGGTTTTGAAATGACCAAAGCATTGACGGCTTGGCGACTTTCGGGCTTGACTTGTCGTCTAGGACCATAGACGGCGCTTGCTTCTTTCTTAAACGGCCTCTTCTCAGTACTTGTAGAGGCAGCCTTTTGTATCTTGCCTGACATGATGCCAGCTTCAATTCTTTCTCCCGTTAGAATCAAATCCGTAAACCCAGCGGAGGAGTTACCAACCAAATGATTGAAAAATGGACCAGACAAAGTCCCCAGGAACATATCAACCAGCTCACGATCAGTCAATGGAGGCTGCACCCTGCCAGCCAAATCTCTCCATTTTTGTGCGTATTCTTTGAACCCTTCACCCGTTCCTAGAGACATACCCTGAAGTTGGGTACGCGTAGGAGCGAGATCAGAATTGTATTGATATTGTCTGTAGAATGCGGTCGCCAAATCTTCCCAGTGTCGGATGCTAGTTCCATCTAATTGGTAGAACCATTTAAGCTGTGACCCCGAGAGGCTATCTTGGAAGAAGTGAATCCAGAGGTTCTTATCCGCCGTGTAAGGTTGGATATTCCTTACGTACGACCTCAGATGCAGCTTTGGGCAGGAGACCCCATCATACTTGGCGAAGGCAGGCGCCTTAAACTTGTGTGGAATTACTACCCCAGAAGATAACCCCAGATCTCCGAAATCCAGTCCCGGCACATTCTAAATTTCCATGGCGCTCAAGCGGTCCTCCAATTGCTTGTATCTGTCAGCAGCAGGTGGGTATTGTTCGTCATTATAGTCCGTCTCGTTGTCGGAGACTGCGGGACTAGGAGCTCCTCCCCCTTGGGGACTGTTTTTCTCAGCAGAAGAAGTAGTTGGTTCAGCTTCATTATGGAGTGTGTTCCTAAATCTGCGTCCAGTGTTGAACAACGCAGTCCTCTTTTTCTTCTTCTTCTTCAGGAGTAGAGTCTTCAACTCTTGCTGACCTTGGGCTAGGCTTAGGACCATCTCTTGAAACTGTGCACTATGGGCCTGAAGGGCCTTGATTGCTTGCTCACTGGATGAGTCTGGATTCATGATGACTGTTCAAAATAAACAGCGAAGGAGATTAAGCAACCTGTGAAATAGGGTACCTGCTATGCATATGGTGCAATGGAATGCATATGTTTTATGTTTTCAAAGACGAACAAGATTCAACTTTGTAGACAAAAAGGGAAACACACTTCATTAGATTAAAATTTTCAATTGTTCAACAATTTGCCCTTAGGCATTACAGGAATGAAAAAAAAATACTGGAAAGGAAATAAAAGTTATAAAAGGCAATATCCAAAGCCCATCAATGCTCCCATTGCCTCCTTTTCTCAGTGTTGATGTAGTTGTTCAGGACCCTCTCTTCCTCCAATTGCTTAGTTAGCCTCTGGATCTTCCGTTCCTGCTCGTTGAACTTCTCCCGATAGAAATCCCGTTCTTCCTTTAGCTGCGCCCAAGATCTCTTCATTGTGTCAAAATCAGTAGGTATCTGAGGAGGGAGGACAGTTGGAGGAACCCCATCTTTATCAGGAGACTCAAGAATGATAGGCCTGACAACTTCGTACGGCATACCTAACCTCTGAGCACGGACGCGGACCCATTTGCAATAGGGCTCCAATGGTAGAGAAGTCTTTGGTCCCAACTCATGTGGGTCAGCTTTGTGAATTCTGTCCCAAGCTCTAACGAATCCATGGCGTAGTTTGCCACTGTCTGCCTGAAACTCAAAATGGAAGTGAGGAACCAGCATTTCATGAGGCCCATCTCCTCTGGCTATTCCAAACTGACGGAGAGCTAAGCATGGATTGTAAGAGATTCCTCCTTGGATACCAATCAACGGAACATTAGGGTATTCTCCGCAACGGTCAACAACAGCTACCTCATCCAAACCTCTGAGAGTCCAGGTGATGTCATTATCAGTGAGAGACATTAACCTCCGAGCCCAACCTTTTCCTTCTTCATTCTTCAGCACGAACTTAGGAAGGTGCGAAATAAACCACCTTACTAGCAAAGGAGCACAACACCACGGAGTTCCCCGTTTTCGAGCAGTACGAGCATAGAATTGTTGTAGAATATCACCCAAAAGAGTGGGTACCGGATTCCGAGACATGAAGATCCTTATGACATGGATACTGATAAAGGTGTCAGGGTTGGGAAACAATACCAGACCATAGATCAAAAGAGCCAGAATATCCTCGTACGCCTTGAAGTCCAAGTCATTCCAGAAATCATTAGCCTTGCCAACCAGAAATTTGACCAAAAAGCCCTTGACCCCATTTCTAGTTTCCCAGTTGGACAATACCTCTTCTTTGGTCAAGGGGAGAATTGCAGCAATCTCTTCAGGCCTAGGAGTCTTTTCCAAACCAGTGAATGGAGTTTGTTCCAAGACAGGGATCCCAAGCAAATAAGAGAATTCTTCCAGGGTAGGAACCAGCTGGAAGTCTTGAAAGGTGAAACAATGATACAGAGGGTCATAAAACTGGGTCAGAACACTTATCAGTTGTTGGTCCCATTTTGCAGTGATCAAGCCAAGGAGAGAACCATGCCTGTTGATGAAGGAAGAAGTGTTTGGAATCCTTCCAACCAAATCCTTGAGTAAAACTGGTGGTTGAACAAAGTTGAGCCGGATGGTATTCCTACGTACGGGCATCATGATGTCCTACAAAACAGAGCAAAGATGAAACTTTTTTGTCTTTGAAATGGGTTAGTCCTTTATACAGGATGCATGCAATGGTATGATGGCATGATGCTATGATGAAGCACACCACAAGTATTCACACAGGCAAACATGATAAGGCACACAAGTCACACAAGACACCCTTAGGTTTCAGGCCAGCATGAATTTCAGGTATTACCCTCTTTTGGTTTTGTTGGTTAAAACCCGTCCTATCAAAAGTAACCGGGTTCTAGAGGATCTCAAATCATTGGCTACCCTCAATCGGTCATAACTCCAGCATCGCAATCTTTTCTCGCGGCCAGAACCATCTCGAGAGTTTAGCCTCAATGAGTGTAGCATACTGCTACTGTCCTAATAGCCAAGTTGGTCAATTTAGGGTTCTAAGATTGGTTGGTGTTTAATGACTCCTTAGAAGACCTATATTCTCCCCGTTGCAACATAAGGGATATAGGTACAGACTAAGATGCCACACCAACGTAGCCACTGCTTCACCCATGTCGGTCTACGTCGGACAGGTCCCTCACAGATTATGCTACCTAAAAAGGGTATTTCCCAGATCCGGGTTAGGATCTATGAAACTCTGATGCAAAGCCCACAAATATAAAAGCAAACAAAGAAAACAATTGAAAACAAAGGTGATCTAAACCCTAAGGTTACTCCACTTTTAAGTGCTCCCCAGCAGAGTCGCCAGTTCTGTGATACGGTGGGAGAACTGACTTGAGGTTTTGTGTTTGTTTTCGCAAATGTTTCGGTTGAGCAAGAGTCACCACCGACTTTTTATTTTATCCTAAGGAAATGTTTAAAAAGCACAGCAAAAACCTTTTGAGATGTTTTCTTGGGTTCGGGGAGTAGATTATAGAAATGGAAGGTATTAGCACCCTTTCTATCCATGGTTATCCATGGGCTCTTAGTTACTTGCTTAGATCACTTGCCTTTTATTTTCAATTGTTTTAAATGATGCTTGTGTGTGTGTGGGTTTGAAAATGTTTTGAAAAGAAGCCAATGTGGTGGCAACCTTTGTAATGATCCATGTGGGGATGTATACAAAGATGTATGTCTTTTAAAAAAGTTTTCATTTGTTTTTTGAAAGTTGTTTTGAAAGTGTAGTGATGTGTGGTTTTTGAAATAGGCAAGTGTTTTAGTTTGCAAGATTGATTCAAGTAACTAAGAGGTTGTCTACTCCTAAATTTCTCAAAGATTATTGCTATGTTTTAACCCCTTTTGACAAGTTTGTTCCACCATTGTATTTGGTGGACAATCTCATGTTAGGATGTGAAAGGGACAGGCGTGGGTCATCGTTTAGGCCATAATTGCAATGGTGCCAAGTATCTTTGGGCATTTTTCTTTAAGGGACTTGATCATTTGTTTGGCAATATTTTGAAAAGTGTTATCGAGGGACTATGATCATTCAATTTGTTTGTTTTGCCCAAAGAGACCTAACATACAACATGGCCCAATTTTGAAAGGCAACAAGTGGAATACCCTAGGGGGTGCAAGTGTGATTTGTGTGTCCATTTTCATGCTTGTTTGTCTTGAGATTAGGACATAACTATTTTTGTCGTTTTTTCACATACAAACCCTAATTCTAACATGGTATAATTAGAAAGCAATAAAGTGCGAAAATAAATTTACTAAGCTATTACAAAACCAAATAGGGGAAGGGGGGTACAAATGTTCAAATGGGGATTTTGACAAGGAATTTAAACCTAAGACTATTACATCAATATTGAAATATTTTACAAGATGATTAATTTACATAGATTAAATAAAATAAGACAAATATGCAAGAATGCAAAAAGAATTTTTATATGTATGAAAAAGGAATTATTTATGTGAAATAAAAAAAGAGAAAATAAAAAGGTATTGTCTTTTTGGAGTATTTTAATATTTAGCGCAAAACCCTAATTCTATTAAATAGAATGTATTATTATTTAATTTAATACAAGTATTTATTTACTATGCACAAAAATAAAATAAAATGAAGTATATTTATAAAAAGTATTTTTTATGTCAAATATTAATAAAATGAGAAATATAGGTATTTTTGTATTCTAACCTAAATATACTATATATATATATATATATATATATATATATATATATATATATATATATATATATATATATATATATATATATATATATATATATATATATATATATATATATATATATATATATATATATATATATATATATATATATATATATATATATATATATATATATATATATATATATATATATATATATATATATATATTAAGTTCTAAATATGCATTATATATAAAAAATAATAATATTTAATATTTAATAAAAAAAAGTATTTTTCTATAAAATATTTTCAGAAAGTAAAACAAAAATAAAAATGTATAGAAATGCATTTGCACTATTTTTTAGTATTTTAAACAAAATATATATATTTATCTATTTATGTATAAACTAAAAGAAAACTAAATAAATGCCTAATAAAATCAAAAATGGTGAGAAAAAATATTTTTATATTTTTAATGTCATGAGAAAAAATAAATAAGTCAATCTAAAAAAGAAAAAGTCAAAAAGTCAAAGAAATAAGCAAAATGGGCTCAGGGGGTTCAAAAGCAATTATGTGGTGCAAAAAGAAAAGTCAACACAGGCCCAGCCCATGAAGACCTTTCTTCAACCTCCAGCCTTCTGTTTGAACAAAACGCGCGCCACTTTCCTCCATTGCAAAGTCTTGATTCCTTGAGTTTTAGCAAAAACTTCCAACATCAAAACTGTTAAGCATCTTCCCACGAATTCACACATATAAAAAACATGTTTTAATTCTCAGAAATGAGAGAGAATTTCTTCTCTCCCAATTCTTAACCTAATTTTTGTTCAAAGTTCAGACATCAAATTCTTGCAACACACATAATATAAATAAAATCTAATTATATGGGCATGTTCAGGGCAATGATTATGACATCTTCTCTTCACAAACCTAAAGCTAACAATGCCTAATAAGAGAGATACGAATTCAAAAACTCACCTGTTCAGTTGAAATTCTATCTGGCAATGGAGAAGCTCTCAGTGCAAGGTGATGATTGGAAAAGCTTCCTTGAGGTCCAGGGATGCTATTCCAATGTTTACTTTGTCTTGAAAGCTTTTGAATCGAGCTAGAGCACTTCACCTGCAAGTCAGAAATGTGAAAATGGTGGAACCAGTTAGAGGGATTACAGGTCGTGTTTTTGCTTTTGGTTAGCTTGCATAGATGTTAGGGAATGTATGTGAGCTGGTTTGGGCAAGAATGCTTGAAAGGATTGAGAGTTGGAACTCAATCTGCAGAGGTTGCTCTGTTTGAGCAGTTTCAAGGTGATTCTGAGTTTTGGGGGAGATTGGAGGTAAAAGGCTCGTGCAATAGCTTGGTTGAGATGTGTGGAATGTGTTTTTAGTTTGTCTAAGTGTTTGTAGGCTGATATGTAAGTTGTTACAAGTTATGCTACCTTACTTGAATTTGAAGCAAGCAATGGCCACTTGATCATTCTAGCCTGTACAGGCCCTCACACTATGCTGCATCTTTTAGTCTTGATCAGTGTGTTATGTCCATGAATCTTGTGTCCAAAGATATGCATTGTACCATTTGATTTGCAAACTTGACATAAAGTTCTACTTTACAAAAATGGATAAACCACTTTTTCTAATTAAGGCTTAAATCTTTGTACAATGACCAAACTCAAAGAATAACATCTTGGCACAATGGATTAGCATTAAATGGCCTAAGTTATGAACATGTTCATGAACCATTCAAAAGTGGATTTTTGCCATATTGTGAAATTCGATTCTCTCAAGTTATGAGGTTGTTTGAGAATTTCTTGGACATTTTGGAAATCTTGGAATGTGTACTACAATCCATCTTTGAAATGCAAATTGAAATTCCAAGTGGAAGTGTATGGAAAATGGTCTTGAAGTTAGGTAGAAAACCTTGTCAAAAAGGTCAAATTCTCACTAAGTTATGAATGGTTTAGTGCCCTTATTCAAAAATTTATAACTTGAGATACAAGCCTCATTTGGGAAAACTTTGTGAATCAAAGTTGTAGATTATGCAACAATCTACAACTTTCATGTTTTGACTTTTGTTTGAATCCAAATAAATCTTGGTGAAAAAGTGGGGCAAAGTTGGGAAAAAATTAGGGTTTTCCATAACTTAGAAAAATTCTAAGTTATGAAAAATTCCATTTCAAACCCTAATTTGCATTTCTTGGTTTCTTGGTGAACAAGTTTCATGATTTGGCATGTTTTGATGAAAAATGAATCTTGACTCTTGATTTTGACCAAAAAGTCAAAGTTTGACTTTTCAGTATACAGTCAAAATTGATCAATTGACTGGGAAATTCAACTGTCAATTCTTGTGTACTTGGGATTTTTTGAGCTTGATGAATGTGTCAAGACCATTTCATTGAGTCCTTGAGTCCATATGTGAGCTTGGTTTGCCATTGGCTAGGTCAAACAGTCAAAAATTACCCTTGTGCAGTCAAAACCCTAAAAATGACCATTTTGCCCTTTTGATGATCTGATCAAATTTCTTGTGGAATTGTGATCCAAACTTGATCAAATGGTCCATATGAGTTCATAATGTTGATGTGGGTCAATTTTCATGAGATTTGATTGTCAATTAGCCACAGTTGACTTTTTCCCCAATACAGCTGGTTTCTAGGTCAACTGTCCAATTGACTGGGTAAAACTTGGAATCAAGACTTGAAACTTGGTAAGGATAAACTTGAGAGTCCAACATGAAGCATGAAAGTCATCTTAGGCATTTTAGGTCAAAACATCTTTGTTCAACCACAAACCCTAATTTGGGTTAACAGTGCAAGGAGAAGTCTTGAGCAGAGGAAACCCTAACTGGATCTTGATCTTCAAAGGTCTAGTGATGAGAAAATGTTGAGGAAATGGGAGGGCAAATTTTGGGGTACAACAATACCAATTACAATGATGAGCAATATCCTCCTGTTAAGGATATATACAAACAGCTTGAAGACCGTCTGAGTGCCATGGAAGTTCAGAGGATACCTGGACTAGATTTCAAAGAATTGGGATTGGTGTCGGGAGTGGTCATCCCACAGAAGTTCAAAGCTTCAGTTTTTGCTAAGTATGATGGGGTGTCCTGCCCAAAGCTCCATCTCCATTCCTACGTTAGGAAAATTCAGCCGCACACCGCTGATAGAAATCTGTGGATTCATTTCTTTCAAGATAGTCTGTCAGGGACTCAACTTGAATGGTTCTACCAGCTGGAGGGAGCCAATATCCAAAACTGGGAAGATCTGGCTGCTGCTTTCTACAAGCAGTATCAGCATAACGCCGACCTTGCTCCTACTCGTACTCAACTTCAGAGTATGTCCATGGGTGAAAGTGAAGGCTTTAAGGACTATGCACAGAAATGGAGAGACTTGGCTGGGAGAGTTCAACCCCCGTTGTCTGATAGGGAGCAGGTTGATATGTTTTCGGGGATGCTATCTAGTCCATTTTTCAATCATTTGATTGGCAGCTCGTTAGCTAGTTTCACCGAGCTGATTCTAACTGGAGAAAGAGTAGAAGTTGGAATTCAGAGTGGAAAGATACATAAAGATGCTTATTCAAGCTCAATAAAGAAGCCATTTGCTGGTAAGAAGGAAGCCAGTGCCATCTATATCCCGGGGGGGCCAAAATAGGGCTGAACATCGTCAGACAATGTGTCGTGATGATACCTAGACCTGTAGTTGCTCCACAATGCAACAATCAACAAAGGGTGGAAAGACCACAACGGAAGTTTACCCTCATCAACGTGACATTGGCTGAAGTGCTACCTCACCTGCTGAGATCCAACATGGCAACCTTGAAAGAGGATCCCAAGAATCCAAATACTACATCTCCCCGATATAATCTGAATGCCCAGTTTGCCTATCATTCTGAGAGTCCTGGCCACGATACAAATGACTGCTAGGCTTTGAGGAAAAAAGTACAAGACTTGATTGAAGCCAAGGAAATAGATTTTGATGCTCCGAAGAAGTCCAACGTCATAATTGCTCCCATTCCTAAACACGGTCGTGGAATTAATGTTGTTGACACTGATTTATTTGTTACCTCTATTGATGAAGTTTCTACTCCTCTCATGACTGTCAAGAAGAATTTTTTGTTGGTCGGTTTATTTCTGGGTTGTGGTGAAGGTTTCCACATGTGTTCATTTCTACCTTCTAGTTGCCGTTTACTGAAATTAGGTGTTCAATGCCTGATAGATAGCAAAGAAAATCTGTTTGAAAAAACTTTGGTTCCCGTTTTTCCATCTGAAGACGTTACCATTATAACCATTTCCGCCAATCCTTCCAAGGTTTCCTCAAGAAGATCTGTTAGGATTACATCTTCTCCAAGAATTGCTCCGTTGATAATCACTGTTCCTGGTCCTGTCCCGTATGTCTTGGACAAAGTTGTCCCAAAGTTGTCCCAAGATTTGAAAGATGAAGAAGTTGATCCTGATATTGGTAACATTGTCGGAACTAGAAAAGTTACCCGAAGTGGAAGGGTCTTCTCCCTCGAGATTTCCCCTAAGACTGTCAACAAACCTATTGTCATTCAATCTGTTGTTCCTACTAGTACATCAACTACTGTTCTTGTTCTTACCCCAGTTATTACCCCTGTCAGAGAATCGTCTAATACCCGTGGCAAGGAAATTATAGGTGAGCCTTCCCGGACGGATGCACCTAAGAAAATTTTTGTGGAAGCCTCTAAACAAGAAATGGAGGAAATACTGAAAATCATTAAGAAGAGCGACTATAATATGTTAGAACAGTTGGGGCAAACCCCATCAAAAATATCCATGTTGTCTCCGCTATTGTGCTCTGAAGCCCGTGCGAAGGATTTGATTGCATTCCTCAAGACTGCGCATGTTCCGAAAGAGACTTTAGCTGATCAATATAAAGATTGTGTGGCCAGCCTGACTGCTGATAATGGGCTGGGTTTTTCAGATGCATACTTAACACCAAAGGGAAGGAAGCATAATGATTCTTTGTATGTCTCGATTGAATGCAGGGGCACCACTATGGCTCATGTGCTGGTAGATATTGGGTCTTCACTGAATGTTCTGCCTAAGAAGGCGTTGGACCGGTTGGATTGCGAGGGTTTGACTCTAAAGCCTAGTAACATTGTGGTAAGGGCTTTTGACGGGTCGAAGAGAATGATGCACACGGAGGTGGACATCCCTGTCAAAGTGGGTTCTCATACTTTTGAGTCCACCTTCTACGTGATGGACATTAGGCCGTCGTATTCTTGTTTGCTGGGTCGTCCTTGGATCCACGAGGCTGGGGAAGTTACTCCCACACTCCACTAAATGCTGAAGTATCCGGTGAAAGGGAAGATTGTCACTGTGCGGGGTGAAGAGGAGTATATGGTGAGCCACTTCAATTCCTTCCACTACATAGAGATGGACGGGAAATTCATAGAAACTCCTTGTCAGAACTTCGAAGAGGTCCCTCAGATCTTAGCATCAACTGAAACTACTACCAATAAACCTCCTTTGAAGATGTCTTCTCTCAAGGACGCCAGGGCTGTGGTTGAAGAAGGTGGGTGTACCAATTGTGGTCAGCTCCCTAATTTCACTCTGAAAACTGACAAATTTGGTTTGGGCTTTACTATAGGAGCTCAAAGGGTTGTGCGACACGCTCGGGCTGGAAGACCTCCCCTACACATCATTAATCGGGGAATTAACACCATTGAAGACAGTGAAGAGGACTTAGACATTGACAGTTGGATCTACCCAACTACCAACAGCGGGCCGAGTAATTGAACGGCTAGGGACTTTATACTAGTTTCTTTCATCCTGCAGTAATTGACTTACTTGTTTTGAGACTTGTAATAAACAATTTAAAACTTTACGGCCCTGTGCCTTGCCAGAGGCACATTGGCTTTGCTTGTGAGGGCTATTATTTGTCATTTCATATATCATTAATAAAGCATTGGACGTTTCTTGCATACAAATTTCGTGCTCTCTGTTTTTATTTTCTATTTTCCACTTTATCCATACATCTTTTTTCTTACACACACTAACATTTCATAATACAGATCCATATCCACTATGGATCCCATTGATAACAGCTCTGCTATTGCCAGTTATGACTTCAAAAATCCGATCAACCAAGCTGAGGACGAAGGTGAGGATGATTGTGAGGTGTCGGCAGAACTTTCTAGACTATTAGAGCATGAAGAAAGGGCCATACAGCCTCATGAAGAGCCGGTTGAGACAATGAATTTGGGTATTGAGGAAGACAAAAAAAAGGTTAAAATAGGTGCAAATTTGGAGCTTAGCGTCAAACAAAGGTTGATACAGATGTTGCACGACTATGTCGAGATCGTCGCCTGGTCCTATGAAGACATGCCTAGTTTAGACATTGATATTATGGTACATCGCATGTCGACTAAAGAAGACTATCCTCCGATTAAATAGAAGGTCCGCCGTATGCGCCCTGAAATGTCAGAAAAATCAAGGCAGAGGTCATGAAGCAGTTTAACGTAGGATTCTTAGCTGTCACTTCCTATCGACAGTGGATTGCCAATGTTGTTTCGGTACCTAAAAAGGACGGTAAGGTACGGATGTGTGTGGATTACAGAGATCTGAACAGAACAAGCCCCAAGGATGACTTCCCACTTCCTCACATTGACGTTCTGGTTGACAACACCGCACAACAACAAAATTTCTCCTTCATGGATGGTTTCTCTGGCTACAACCAAATCAAGATGGATCTTGAAGACATGGAGAAGACAGCCTTCATTACACAGTGGGGCACCTTCTGCTACAAGGTAATGCCTTTTGGGTTGAAGAACGCTGGGGTAACCTATCAGTGCGCCATGGTCGCTTTGTTCAACGATATGATTCACCATGAGATCGAAGTTTATGTTGATGACATGATAGCCAGGGTATTCAGGTAGACCCTGCGAAGGTAAAATCCATACAAGAGATGTCGGTTCCTCGCACAGAGAAGGAAGTTAGAGGTTTCTTGGGATGCCTGATTTACATCTCCAGGTTCATTTCACATCTGACTGCGACTTGTGAGCCAATCTTCAAGCTTCTGAAGAAAGATCAAGTGGTAAAGTGGAATGACGAATGCCAGATTGCCTTCAAAAGAATCAAATAATACCTTCAAGAACCGCCTATTATGATGCCTCCAGTTGAAGGAAGACCTTTGATATTATACTTGACTGTGCTAGACAATTCAATGGGGTGTATGCTGGGGTAGCATGACGAGTCTGGTCGAAAAGAGCTCGTAATATACTACCTTAGAAAAAAGTTTACCGACTATGAGACACGATACTCATTGCTCGAGGAAACTTGCTACGCTTTGGCATGGGCTGCTCGCCGACTGAGACAGTATATGCTGACTCACACTACCCTATTAATATCAAAGATGGATCCGATCAAGTACATTTTCGAGAAGCCTGCTCTCTCCGGAAGGATAGCAAGGTGGAAAATGATCTTAACTGAGTACGACATACAATACACAACCTAAAAAGCAATAAAGGAAAGTGTATTGGCTGATCATTTGGCTCATCAGGTCGTGGACGACTACCAGTCCATGAATTTTGAGTTCCCAGATGAGAATATTATGTTGGTGACTGACTACGAAGAACCTAAGAAAGGATCCCGATGGTTTATGTATTTTGATGAAGCGTCGAACGCACTGGGTAACGGAATTGGAGCTGTAATCATATCCCCCAAGGGCTGTCATACTCCATTCACTGGCCGATTATGTTTCAACTGCACCAATAACATGGCGGAGTATGAAGATGTATTATGGGTCTTCGAGTTGCTATTGATCTGAGGATCAAGTTCTTGAATGTATTCGGGGATTCCGCTCTGGTGATAAGTCAGATCAAAGGCGAGTGGGATACGAAGCACCCGAATCTCATTCCTTACAAAGAGTACGTACTGACACTGCTCCCACACTTTGAGGAGGTAACCTTTGAACAATTCCCACGAGTGGAGAACCAGTTAGCGGACGCGTTAGATACCATGTCTTCCATGTTCAAGGTTAGGTGGGACAATGAAGCTCCCCAGATTACCATTGAGAGGTTGGATGAACCAGCACACTACTGTGAAATCGATACCGAAGAAGTGGCAGACAAACCCTGGTTTCACGAAGTCAAAAGGTATCTCGAGGCTCAAGAGTATCCCAAAGGGGAATCTGTCAAGGATAAGAAGTTTCTGAGAAGGTTCACTGAAAAGTTCTTCCTCAGTAATGGAATCCTCTATAAACGCAACCATGATTCCACACTATTACGGTGTGTAGACAAATATGAAGCAAAGAGGATCATGACAGATCTACATGAAGGCACCTTCGGAACCCATTCCAGTGGACACACCATGGCTAAGAAGTTCCTACGGGCAGGTTACTACTGGTCCACTATGGAAGCCGATTGTTATCAGCACTCTCGAACCTGTCATAAGTGCCAAGTATACGCTGATAAGGTGCATATACCTCCGGTTCCTCTGAATGTCTTGACGGATCCTTGGCCCTTTGCGATGTGGGGTATCCACATGATCGGCGAGATCAGAACTACTGCATCTAACGGCCATTGTTTCATTATGGTAGCCATTGATTACTTCATGAAGTGGGTTGAGGAAACTTCCCTTGCTACAGTAACCAAGAACGTCGTAGCACGGTTTATCCGACATAATCTGATTTGTCGATATGGTGTACCAGAGAGAATTATCACTAACAATGGTACGAATCTAAACAACACAATGATCACCGAGCTCTGTAAACAGTTCAAGATACAGCATCATAACTCTTCTCCCTACCGGCTGAAGATGAAAGGCGTTGTTGAAGCAGCTAACAAGAACATCAAGAAGACTGTACAGAAGATGACGGTGACATACAAAGACTGGTATGAGATGTTACCATTTGCTCTTCATGTGTACCGCACCTCAGCACGGATGTCGACAGGGGCAACACCCTACTCTCTGGTATATCGCATGGAGGTATTCTTACCCATCGAAGTACAAATAACTTCTCTCAGGATTATGAAGGATGCAGGTTTGAACGAAGACGACTGGATCCAAACCCGACTTGATCAGCTAAATCTAATCGATGAAAAGAGACTTACTGCTATCTGCCACGGTAAGACGTATCAAAAGCGAATGATCAAGGCTTTTAACAAGAAAGTCAGACGCCAAGAATATCAAGTCAGGGATCTAGTTATCAAACGCATCATATTGCCGCGAGGTGATCCCAAGGGAAAATCGACCCCACGTACGAAGGGCCATTTGTGGTTAAGAACATTTTCTCGGGAGGAGCTATGATTCTAACCACCATGGATGGTGACGATCTTCCTCATCCTGTCAATGCAGAAATAGTGAAAAGATACTATGCATAATCAAAGACCTTCTAGGTCGACTGGCCTAGGCAAAAATAAGGGCTTCCCAGCGAACCAAAAGGGTTCAGGCAACAGTAAGGGTTGAAAATGAAAAAATTTGTACACCTGGCAAGTCGAAAACCCGAAAGGGAGGCTTGGGAAAAAAAGGGTATCCCGGTGGATTGAAAACCCGAAAGGGAAATCCAGGTAAAAGTTAAGGATTGAAGAGTATCACTATGCCTCATTGGATCATCTTGCGACCAGACTTCGGTATTGACTATCAAGCTCGGACGGCGCCAACCAATCTGATCAACCTTCGGCCAAGTAGCAAAGTGATGAGACGCTTGAAGATATAAAGGCAATAGTAGAGTTGGAACCCAAGGGGGTTGTTTCACATAGCTGTTTTTCTTTCTTTTACACAAATTGTATAATTTCTATATTTCGGCGGTGTTCTCTTACTAGGACGTCAGCCTCTTTGTACAAAATACCTATTACAGGCCAACTTCAAAAATCAATACAAATCATTTTCACAAGAAACTTCAATTTGTTTTTTCTTTTTCTGCTTTGTTTTGCAAGAACGTCCAATAATTTATTTTTGATATATGCATTTGAAAATGATTGCCGCTCATAAATATTTACATAAGAAACAAAAGACAATTACTCGTAATTCCATAAATAGGGAAAAAACAAGAAGTGCCAAACCCTACGGTTACTCTGCCCAGCAGGTACCGGGATAGAGCCAGCTTGGGAACATAATTATTGGTATGTACACTCCCCATAGAGTAAAAGTATCCAAAGGCATTGATGTCAGCTTTCCCGAAATAATACAATACTCTCCCCAGCCGATGTTTATAATCGCGGGCGGGTCGGTAAATTTCATCCCCCAAGCGGAGTTTATTTCTACGGATACAGAAGCTCAATCTCCAATAGAGCTCATCTTCTCCAGCAA
Source organism: Vicia faba (assembly GCA_948472305.1). Classification (NCBI taxonomy): domain Eukaryota; kingdom Viridiplantae; phylum Streptophyta; class Magnoliopsida; order Fabales; family Fabaceae; genus Vicia; species Vicia faba. The sequence goes on along the minus strand of OX451741.1, from coordinate 725,448,558 downwards.
TGGAATTTCATCCCCAACTAAGTTTATTCCTCCAGATCAGCGGGTCTACCAACAGAGTATCTCACCCCCCTAAGTTTGGTCCCTACAGAGTTATTCTCCAGCATCTCATCCCGACAGAATATTTACAAACCTCCAGCAACCGTCAGGGATTTATTTTCCCAGACGCGAGCATACCCCAATAGCATTTCATAAATATACATCATGACATACGCATACATGTCATATATAGCATAATCTCATTTATTTTGAGAACATCGTCTCACCCTGCATTTCATGCATCACATATAACTAACCCTGATATCTTTTGCAAGAAAAGACAATTAGCTTCAACAAATCCAGCAGTTATGCAGATCACATCTACAGACGACTAATGGAAACTCAGTCCCCAAAATCAAACGGGTCAATTATTTTATACTATCGCTTCGAATTAACCCTGCTATCCAGGTTTCTTCCCATAAGCCCTACTATCCCGGCTTTCATATGGAAGTATCCCTACTATCCAGGTTCCTTCTCACAGCCCTACTATCCAGACTTTCATATCGAAGTAACCCTACTATTCAGGTTTCTTCACACAACCCTACTATCCAGGCTATCATATCGAAGTAACCTTACTATCCAGGTTCCTTCTCACAGCCCTACTATCCAGGCATATTTGTGATCCTCATTGTGTTTGCAAGCTAACTGAATAATTTAATTGCATTTTTGAAGTCTATATCTGCACTTTCCATTGTTAGGGTTTCCATATGCGTTTTGGGGTTTTTGGCTACAGGAAAAATTAGACCATAAGCTAGATACTGAGGTGAACAAGACATCGTGACTGGTTGAACCATGGGCTTCAATTCCATTTATATTGCATTTTGTGAATTTTTGAAGTGCACGGGTTTTTAGCCATGGAAGTTGTCCGTAGGTATATGTTATATATCTAAAACGACGGATGAGGAAGAAGAAGATAACGTGTTCAATCATCATTGGACTATATGAAAGTTGGCGCGCATTTTTTCTTTTATTCATTAATCCACTTATTTTTTATATAATATTAATTGTTGTTATTATACTAACAAACAAGTCACATGGCTCAGATGGAAAGGCGCGTTTGGTATTGAGCATAAGGACCTGGGTTCGATCCCAGGTCCCAGTGTTTCTCTTTATTTTATTTTCCACTTATAGATCCAACGCATCTCTCATCCTGATATCCACCATTCTCCATCATCCTCCAGCCACTTGATCGAGCATAGTACCAGATCCAACGCACGAGCAGTGAGGGACCATGATGCACCCTTAAGTCAACTACAAGAAATCAAATGCTGACCGGACTTGAAGGGTTATTGGGCCTGGAAACTCAGAATTACACCCCATTTGCTAGCACATACAGGCCCAGTTTGCATTTTCTTTTCTATTTTCTTTTTAATTTCTTTAATTAATTTATTTATTTGTTTTAATTAATTAACACAAGAAAATTATTATTTTTTACAAAACCAAAAAATCACAAAAATACAGAATTAAATATTTATTCAAATTAATATTTTTTTTGGAAAATAAATTAGGTTAATTAGTTTATTTGATTATTTTGTTTCAATTAAAATTAAATAGAAATTAGGTTTTAAATTTTGTAATTAAATTTATTTTCTCAAATAAAAACCACAAAAATACATAAAAACCTTTTTTTTGCAAAATATTTTATTTTCTTGAAATTATTTAATTTAGTTTAAATTTGGTTAATTTCAATTTCTTTTATAATTAAAAATAATTAGAATTGGGGTTTTAGTTGTACATAACGTAATTAAATCTTTTTTTCAAAAATAGTTTAAATATTTTTTCAAGTTGAGTTTTAGGGTTTTCAATTTCTCCTCGCATTTAATATACCGCGCACATTTTCAGTTCGTTTTATTATTATTGTAACTGTGTCGAGTTTGTAATAGTTTTAATTAGGGTTTTAAATTCCGCATTTTTATTTTCCATCAAGATAATCATGTAACTGTCAAAGCCCTGTAATAGTTAGGTTTATTTTCTCGCACTTTAAATTCCTGCAAATGTTTAACTGTTGGATGCATGGTTAATAGGATTGTATGGGAAGAATGCTTGAAAATTAAAATGGTAGATCACCTAATGTGCAAAGACTATATAACTGAAACAATTCACATGCACATATTCACTCCTAGGGTTTACCCTACTTCGGTTACGTTCGGTAAAAAATCATTAAGCATAGGAGGTTTTAGTGGTTTCCCTCCAGTCTAAAAGATCAAAATGTCCCATTCAAATGTTACCTCATAAATGTTTCCTCGGAAAGATCTTAAGACTCTAGGGTTACTACTAAAGTTTTCTAACTATTGTTTTAGTGATTGCACTTGTCCCTTTCGAATGTCCCTTACAACTCCAACGGAGGGGCTACCTACTTCTTAAATAGTAGGATAGCGTTGTCTAAAGAAAACGAGAACGAACAATCTTTTTTTCGAGTAGGTAGAATCTTAAGTATTTACTCAACAAAACTTTTCACACAAACACCTTTCAAAACCAATTTTTCAAAACAAACTTCGTCACACCCTTGAGGACTGATACAAGGGTTATCACGAAGTAAAACATTTTCAAAAACAAGCACACACAAGAAATTTGAAAAATGAGCAAGTACCTAAGAGCCCATGAAAAACCATGGATAGAAAGGGTGTTAACACCTTCCCTTTCTATAATCTACCCCAGTACTCATAATATCTCAAAAAAAGGTTTTTTTTGTTCTTTTCCCTTTTCCTGATTGGATGAAATAAAAGTCGGTGGCGACTCTTGCTTACCGCGAAATTTTGCAAACAAAAAATGCAAAATGCAAACCATTATTAAACAGTCAAGTCTGCCACCGTATCACAATGACACTACTTTTGTTTCCTCATTTGAGGATTTGACTACTCCATTGACTACTTTAAAGGGAGATTTGCTGAGAGCTGGGGGGTGTCCTGGCTGTTTAAAAGAATGTGATTGTTATGCTGAGAAAATAAATGGATGCAAGTGGCTGAAAGAAGGTGTTCAACGCCTTATAGATAGTCACGAGATCATGTTTGAAAGAATTCCTACCATTAAAAGTTTGACCAATAAAGATGAAGACCTTTCCATAATAACAATATCCAACAAGACTCTTAGGATCTCCTCAAAGGGTCCTATTAGAATTTCAAATGAACTAACAATTACTCCTTTAATAATCACTGCCCCTTGGTTGATTCCTTACTCCTCCGACAAAGCAGTTCCATGGATCTATGGTGCCGGAGTTTACTATCATGGAATAAAGAAAGATTCATGGATCAATGAAGACAAGACTAACTATGTTAAAAATATTGCAGGTTCTAGTAAGGTAACAAGAAAGTGGAGGATTTTATCCCCTGATATTTCACCTCCAACTACTACAACAACTCTTGTTCACATAACCAATAACAAGCCTAATGCCAACACTAGAGGCAGAGAAAAGGTAAGTGAGTCTGTTGGGATAGAGGCACCTGCCAAAGATGTTGATGCTGAAGAGCCCTCCACTCGAGAGATGGAGGAAATCCTGAAAATTATAAAGAAGACTGATTTCAAAATAGTTGAACAGCTGGGGTAAACCCCCTCCAAAATCTCCATGATGTCATTACTACTCTGTTCTAATGCTTATTCCCAAGCTTAAATCAAGTTTTTGAAGAAAGCTCTTGTGCCCCAAGAGACTGCAGCTGACCAGTTCGAGAATTGTGTGGCGAGTTTAACGGATGACAATGGATTATGTTTCTCTGACACTGACTTGATTCCTGTTGGAAGGAATCATAACAAGGTTTTTCATGTCTATATTGAGAGGAAAGGAACTACCCTAGCCCACTTCCTTGTTGTTACATGGTCCTCTCTAAATGTGTTACCCAAAGGTGCCTTGGACCGATTAGATTGCGAAGGTATGGTATTAAAACCAAGTGACAGAGTTGTGAGGGCTTTCGATGGATCCTAGAGGATGGTACTTGGAGAAGTAGATATTCCCATTAAAGTTGGTTCATAAACTTTAAATTCTACTTTCTATGTGATGGACATTCGTCCCTCTTACTCTTGTTTACTTGGGCGCCCTTGATTACTCGGAGCATGAGCAGTGACGTCCACCCTTCACAAAAATTTGAAATATCCAGTCAAGGGAAAGATTGTCACTGTTCATGGTGAAGAGGAATTTATGGTGAGCCACCTCAATTCCTTCAAGTACGTGGAAATGGATGGTGAATCTATAGAAACTTTGTGCCGGGCTTTGGAAGTTGTTCCTCCTATGGTTGCCGCCACCGAAATCTCCTCTGACATGTCAAAAGTTGATGAAGTTGTACCAAGAATGGTTTAACTTAAAGATGCTTGTGTCGTGGTCGAAGATGGAAGCTCTACTATCTGGGGACAACTCCCTGACATTCTGTTTAAAGGAGACAAATTTGGGTTGGTTTTACCATCAAATCTCAAAAAGAGGTCAGGCGCGCTCGCGTGGGAAGGCACCTCTTTGCATCGGAAATCATGAAGTAAACATTGTGGAAGACTCTGACGATGAATGTGCTTTTGAAAAATGGATCTACCCTACTGCCGGAGGAGAGCTCAATAACTGGCACGCAAATAACTTCACTCTTATCTACTTCAATGTGGAGTAATTATTATTTACTATTTTATGTTAATTCAAGAACTTTTGTTTGTAATCTTAATTCCAAACAATGACTTTTAATCCATGTGTCTGGCCTGGGGCATCATGGTCCATTTAGTAAGGGTTTTGTTCATGTTCATTTATCATATGATCATTTAATGAAAAACATTGGAGCTTTGCATTTAAATTTTGTTCTCATTGTATTTATTTTTCTTTATTGCATTTTTCAAATAGCCGTGTATCTTACATGCACACACACTTGCAGATCCTCATCCACTACGGATTTCATTGCCAACGACACTATTATTTCCAATTATGACTTCGAACATCTAATTAACCAAGCAGAAGACGAAGGCAAGAAGATTGTGAAATACCAGGGGAACTAGCCAGACTTCTAATGCAAGAGGAGAAAGCTATTAAACCTCATGAAGAGAAAGTCGAAGTTATCAACCTAGGTACTGAGGCAGAAAAGAAAGAGGTCAAGATTGGTGCTAACTTAGAAGACGATATCAAGAGCAGGTTGGTCCAAATGCTACATGACTATGTTGAAGTGTTTGCTTGGTCGTATGAAGACATGCCAGGGTTGGATACTGACATTGTGGTTCATCGTCTACCGACAAAGGAAGATTGCTCTCTTGTCAAACAAAAGGTTCGTCAGATGCGGCCCGACATGTCTAAAAAGATAAAAGCAGAAGTGATGAATCAATTCATTGGAGGATTCCTAGCTGTGACATCTTATCCTCAATGGGTTGTAAATGTGTTCCCCGTGATGAAGAAGGATGGAAAATTTCGTATATGTGTAGACTATAGGGATTTAAATAGGGCAAGCCCCAAATATGATTTCCCTCTACCTCATATTAATGTCTTGGTTGACAATACCGCTCAACATAAAGTCTTCTCCTTCATGGATGGATTTTCTGGCTACAACCAAATCAAGATGGCTTTCGAAGACATGGAAAAGACCACATTTGTTACGCAATGGGGCACCTTTTATTACAAAGTCATGTCGTTCGTATTGAAGAATGCAGGGGGAATATATCAAAGAGTTGTGGTAGCTTTATTTCATGATATGATCCATCATGAAATAGAGGTCTATGTGGATGATGTGATTGCAAGGTTGCAAACTGAAGAAGATCACCTAGATCACCTAAATAAGTTGTTTTAGAGGTTGAAGAAGTACAAGTTAAGGTTGAATCCTAACAAGTGCACTTTCAGAGTAAGGTCTGGAAAACTTCTATGTTTTGTGGTCAGTGGTAAAGGCATCGAAGTTGATCCCGCAAAGGTTAAAGCCATTCAAGAAATGCTCGTTCCTCATTCTGAGAAAGAAGATAGAGGATTATTGGGTCGTCTTAACTACATTTCTCGCTTCATATCTCACCTAACTGCTACTTGTGAGCCAATCTTCAAACTCTTGAAGAAAGATGAAGTAGTCAAATGGAACGAAGACTACCAAGCTTCCTTCGAAAAAATCAAGGAATATTTGCAAGAGCCTCATATCCTTATGCCTCCAATTAAAGGAAAACCCTTGATCATGTATTTGATTGTTCTAGAGAATTATATGGGTTGTGTGTTGGGCCAACATTATGAGTCTGGCCAAAAAGAGCATGCAATATACTACCTAAGAAAAAAGTTTACCGACTGTGAAGCCAGATATTCACTGCTCGAGAAAACTTGTTACGCTCGGGCATGGGCTTCTCGCCGACTAAGACAGTATATGTTGACTCATACCACTTTATTGATTTCTAAGATAGACCCTATCAAGTACATCTTTTAGAAGCCAGCTCTCATCGAATGAATAGCTAGATGGAAAATGATTTTGACCTAATATAACATCCAATATACCATATAAAAGGCCATCAAAGGAAGTTTATTGGCAGATCATTTGGCACATCAAGCTGTTAATGATTACCAATCTATGAACTTTGACTTCTCAAATGAGAATATTATGCTAGTAACTGATTAGGAAGAACCTGGATCGTATGATGGACCTGAACAAGGATACCGATGGACTATGTTTTTTGATGGGGCTTCCAACGCTTTGGGTAATGGAGTTGGTGTTGTGATTATTTCTCACAAAGGTTTCCATAAACCTTTCACTGCTAGACTATGCTTTGACTGTACCAACAACATGGCTGAGTATAAGGCATGCATCTTGAGTCTAAAAGCTGTTATTGACCTAAGGATCAAGTTCTTAAATGTGTATAGAGATTCTGCTATAGTAATCAGTCAAGTCAAAGGAGAGTGGGATACCAAACATCCTAACTTGATCGCTTACAAATATCTTGCGCAAACTCTGATTCCATACTTCGAGGAAATCACCTTTGAAAACTTCCCTAGAGAAGAAAATCAGTTGGCAGATACCTTGGCAACAATGTCATATATGTTCATGGTCAAATGGGACAATGAAGCTCTTATGATTACAATCGAAAGATTTGATGAACCTTCACATTGCTATGTGCTCGACACTGACAAAGAGAAACCATGGTACCATGAAGTGAAGAGATATCTTGAAGCACAAGAGTATCCTGAAGGAGCTTCCATCAATGATAAGAAATTTTTATTGATATTTTGAGCCAAATTCTTTCTAAGCAATGGAATCATGTACAAGCGCAACCATGATTTTACTCCACTCCGGCGTGTGGACGAGAAGGAGGCATAGGAGATCATGGAAGACATGCAAGATGGTATCTTTGGGACTCACTCTAGTGGACACACTATAGCCAAGAGGATTCTAAGGGTTGGGTACTATTAGTCGACAATGGAAACCTATTGCCACCATCATTTAATGACTTGTCACAAGTGTCTAATATATGCTGACAAGGTCCGCGTACCCCCAGTTCCTATGAATGTCATGACCACTCTGTGGCCGTTTGCATATGGGGCATTGACATGATTGGAGAGATCAAACCTACTGCTTCCAATGGAAATTGTTTAATCCTTGATGCCATTGATTACTTTACCAAGTGTGCTGAAGCTACCTCATATGCCTCAGTTACCAAGAACGTTATAGCCAGATTTATCAAACATAACCTCATTTGTAGTTACGGTATCCCCGAAAGGATCATAACTGACAATGGAACCAATCTCAACAATGTTATGATTACCAAACTTTACACTCAGTTCAAAATAAAGCATCACAATTCTTCTCCGTACAGACCTAAGATGAATGGAACAGTGGAAGCTTCCAATAAAATACCAAGAAGATTGTACAAAAGATGGTGGTAACATATAAAGACTGACATGAGATGTTACCATTTACTCTCCACGGTTACCATACTTCATCTTGAACATCAACTGGGTAACTCCTTTCTCTTTGGTCTATCGCATGGAAGTTGTCTTGCCTATAGAAGTTCAAATCCCTTTCCTAAGAATTATGAAAGAGGAAGATCTAGGAAAAGATGAGTGGATGCAGACTAGGTTGGATCAACTAAAATTGATCGATGAGAAGCGACTGGATGTTGTTTGTCACGGTTAGATGTATCAAAAGTGTATGATCAAGGCATTCAAAAAAAAATCAAGCCTCGAGTGTATCAGACTGGTGACTTGGTAATAAAGTGCATCATTCTCCCATAAGGCGACCCCAGGGGTAAATGGACTCCCACTTACGAAGGACCATTTGTTGTAAAGAAAGTTTTCTCCCGTGGAGCCATGATGCTGACTAGTGAGGATGGCGAAGACTTCCTACATCTTGTGAACACGGACATAGTAAAAAAATACTACGCATAAAATGACCCGCTAGGTTGACACGCCTAGGAAAAAATAAGTCCATCCCGGAGAACCAAAAGAGTTTGGGAAAAAGTTAGGGATATATGCAAAAGATTATACACCCGGCAAGTTAAAAACCCGAAAGGGAGGCTTGGGAAAAAAGGCTATCCTGGTGGGATGAAAACCGGAAAGGGCAGTCCAGGAAAAAGTTAAGGATTAAAGCGTATAACTATGTCCAGTAGAATCTCTACAACCAGCTTTATTACCAAGGTCTGAGTTCAAATGATCCAAGATCAATCCAATCAACTTATTTCAACAGCAAGGGATGATGTTCAAAGACATATGGGCAATAATAGAGTTGGAACCCAATGAGATCACTTCCACATGGCTATTATTTGTGTTTTCACTTTGTATTCCTTTCACTCTTTCGGTGATTTCCTCTAACTAGGATCTCTGTCTCCTTGTATAAAAACACATGTTTATAGGTAAACACCAATACGAATATACTTTGAAGTGCAAAAATTTTGTCTTTTCTGTTTTGAGTGCAAAAGTGTCCAATGACTAAAATTTAATGAACATATGCATATGAACATGATTAAACTATTAACAAATGTATACATAAAAATAGTAACAAGCATCTCCTTAAGGATTTGGGATATCCCCACAAAGATAATATTATCCCCACAGAGACGGATTCATGCAATCCCCACCCAGAATTCCAGTCGCTCAAAAAACCCTCTCCCTAGCTGAGTTGGTCTTAGAAAGAAGCCTTATGGAGTTCTACCTAAAAGAAGTCACTTCCCTAGAAGGTCGTCAAAATATTCTCTTTAACTGGGTTTATTTACCCAACAAACTACAAATTCCCCAGCTCGAGTTTACCTCTCAGACTAATATCAAGCGACCAAAACCCCTAATCCCCACCAAAATCATTACAATCCTCAACGGAGTCATTACTATAGCTGCAAGTTGTTGTGAAGCCTAGAACCCGTCCAGATAATAGTTAAACTTCACCCTTTTAAGAAAGTTACTGCGAATCCTGGACCCGACCAGATACTAGTTCAACTTCATCTCATCCAATCAAATTACTGTGAGACCCGGACCCGACCAAAAACAGTTTGAGTCGTTGAAACCTGGAGTCGACCAGATAACAGTAAATCTCAATTTTAAGTTACTAAAGCATGGACCCGACCGGATATTAGTTTAACTTCTTCAAATTGTTGAAACTTGGACCCGACCAGATAATAGTAAATTCCAATTTTAAGGTACTAAAACTTGGACCCGACCAGATAACAGTAAATCTCAATTTTAAGTTACTAGAACTTGAACCCGACCAGATATTAGTTTAACTTCTTCAAATTATTGAAACCTAGACCCGAACAGATAACAATAAATCTCAATTTTAAGTTACTAAAGCCTGGACCCGACCAGATATTAGTTTAACTTCTTCAACTGCTGAAACCTAGACCCGACCAGATAACAGTAAATCTCAATTTTTAGTTACTAAAGCCTGTACCCGACCAGATAATAGTTTAACTTCTTCAATTGTTGAAACCTGGACCCGAACAGATAACAGTTAACCTCAAGATCAAATTGCTGAAACCTGGTCCCAACCAGATAATAGTTCGAGTTGTTGAAACCTGGATCTGACCAGATAATCGTTTGACTTACTAAGATACTTGGATCTGAGCAGTTAATAGTTTAACTTCTTCAAATCACTAACAAAACTCCTCTTCCCCCGTAGAGTTTTCCACTATCCCCAGTGAGTTGTTGCAAAGCCTGGAATCTGACCAGATAATAATTAACTTCTTTATCCCCAGCAAGTTGTTGTGAAGCCTGGAATCCTACCAGATAACAGCTAAACTTTCTTCCTATCCAATCAAGAGATAGCTCCCTAATATAGCAATGGACAACTAAAACTCCTGAACTCTATTCCCCAAGCCGAAATCAACGCTCCCCGTAGAGTTTCCTCGAGCAAAGTCAATGTTCCCCAGCAGATTTCTCCTCAAACAGAAAAACAGGAATCCCCATCGGAAACACTCTAAAAAAGGTTTTAAGATACACATACTCTTCATCTCTAGCAACAGTCTGAGATCCAGCTTCCCTTTACTCCCCAACATTTGTCAAGGATTTATTTTCCTAGACAAAGTTACATTTCAATAACATTTGTTCATCATAGAACATACATGACAAATGGAATACATCATAATCTCATTTATTTTAAGGACATCATTACGCCATGCATACATCTGCATGCAACTAACACTCTAAATAAGGAAAAATTCAGCCAACAAAACAAAAGTCCTCTTCTGGATGGATTTACTTCTACCAGTTAATAATAGGCAATCAAAAGGCCTATTCTAGTTAGAGTTATTTCCCCAGTGAAGTCATCAATCAAATACCTCTTATGGTTTAGATTTATCTTTTCCAGTTAAAAACAGGCAAAAGGCATCTATGGTTTCAGTATAAATCGACCAAAGATTTATTCTGATACTTCTCCCTCGACAGTCACACCAGATGGCATATGTAAGCCCATCTATGACAAACTATTCATCACTTCTCCAAATGGAATCTCTAAGCCCATTCCCGATAATCAACAAACAGTTCACCTCATACACAAGCGAGCGGAAATTTCTGGGCACTTAAGTCTTCAATCATCTTCCACCATCAAGTCACGAATGGAGGACTCGCCAATCTACCTCTTCAGGTTTAAGAAGATTGAACAGGGGTAGTTGTTGTACCCCAAAATTTGCCCTCTTTTTTCTCAATACATTTCACAAAGTACCTCCAATGCTAAAGGATTCTCGAGGAATTGATCAGACAAAATCACCTCCGAAACACTGAGACCACAAACTAGGGTTTTGACTAAGAACGACTGATCATTGACTTTTGACCTAATACATGACTTAATAGCTTGATGCATAATATCAATGACTAAAATATAACATGTTGGCCCAATTCCATGGCTTAAGTCATTTCTCGAGATCAATGGATTGATAGTTGAAACTTTGTCAACTGATGGAAAGTCAACTGATACACGAAAAGTCAAACTTTGACTTTTCGGTCAAAATTTGATTTGAAAGATCATTATTCATTAAGACATGAAAAATATAAATTTGTATCATCAAGAAATCAAGAAAGTCAAAAATCAATGTGAAAAGTCAAACTTTTCAAGACTTAGAAATTTTTCGAAGTGTTTTTTATACATGATAATTTCATTACTTCATGCCATTCTCTCACCAAGATGTAAGATGATTCAAAGAAAAATTTCAACATGAAAGTTGTAGATCTTGAAAATATATACAACTTTTCTTTGTTGATCAAGTCCTAGAAGTGCTTGGATTTTGACTTATAAATTCATGAAGTCATGGCATTTTTATATAAAAACTTAGAGAAATTTTCAGCAGGTTTGGTCAGGTTTTTATCCCAACTTCTTGGCCAATTTTAATCAAGTTCCAATTGGATTCTTAAAAAATAGAAAAATGAAGGTTGTATAGGATGTTACAAGCTTTCCAAAATTTCCAATAACTCATTGAGATCATACTTAAGCTAAGAGAATCAAAGTCATGAAGTTAGGGTTTCAAACTTGATTTACAAGCCAGATTTGTGATGAATAATGAACCAAAACCTAGCTATGCTGCCTAATCTTCACTTTACAAGCCTCAAACTTGTATATCACTCCTTAATTTAATGCTTACTCAACTGATTAAACTATGATCCAAGTGTTTAAGCCTTTGTCCAATTGATCATTCCATTTTTGGAAGAAAGTAACATATCCATTCTTGAAAAGTTCACTTTAATCACAAAGTTAATTTCTTGAGCCTCTAACTTGTTTTTCTGATCACACTAAACTCCTATAAGTCAGAACAAAGATGTTTAAAGTGATCAACCAATTTAGATAGCTTGGTACAAACATTGGAAACATGTTCTTCATGCTTGCTTCAAAAACAAGCAAGATAGCCATAACATGTTGTGATACGGTGGGAGAACTGACTATGGTTTTGCGTTTGTTTTCGCAAATGTTTCGGTTGAGCAAGAGTCGCCACCGACTTTTTATTTTATCCTAAGGAAAGGTTAAAAAGCACAGCAAAAAACCTTTTGAGATGTTTTCTTGGGTTCGGGGAGTAGATTATAGAAAGGGAAGGTATTAGCACCCTTTCTATCCATGGTTATCCATGGGCTCTTAGTTACTTGCTTAGATCACTTGCCTTTTGTTTTCAATTGTTTTAAATGGTGCTTGAGTGTGTGGGTTTTGAAAATGTTTTGAAAAGATGCCAATGTGGTGGCAACCTTTGTAATGATCCATGTGGGGATGTATACAAAGATGTATGTCTTTTGAAAAGGTTTTCATTTGTTTTTTTTTTTGGAAGTGGTTTTGAAAGTGTAGTGTTGTGTGGTTTTGAAATTAGGCAAGTGTTTTGTTTTGCAAGTTTGATTCAAGTAACTAAGAGGTTATCTACTCCTAAATTTCTCAAAAGATTATTGCTATGTTTTAACCCTTTTAACAAGTTTGTTCCACCATTGTATTTGGTGGACAATCTTGTGTTAGGATGTGAAAGGGACAGGCACGGGTCATCGTTTAGACCATAATTGCAACGGCGTTAAATGTCTTTGGGCAATTTTCTTTAAGGGACTTGATCATTTGTTTTTGTTTGTTTTGAAAAGTTTTTGTCGAGGGACTATGATCATTCAAATTGTTTTCTTTGCCCAAAGAAGTTCAACATACAATATGGCCCATTTATTTGAAGGCAACAAGTGGAATACCCTAGGGGTGCAAGTGTGATTTGTGTGTCCATTTTCATGCTTATTTATCTTGAGATTAGGTCATAACTATTTTTTTTATCGTTTTTTCGCATACAAACCTTAATTCTAACATGTTATCATTAGAAAGCAATAAAGTGCGAAATTAAATTTACTAAGCTATTACAAAACCAAATATGGGAAGGGGGGTACAAATGTTCAAATGGGGATATTGACAAGAATTTAAATCTAAATTATTACATCATTTTGAATATTTGCAATTTAATCAATGTACAAAAATTAAATAAGAATGCAAGATGCAAAAGAAATGTTTTGTATATGTATAAAAAAAAAATTATTTATGTAAAAGAGAAAAGAAAATAAAAATTATATTATTTTTTTGGAGTATTTTGAATTTAGGGCAAAAACCCTAATTTTAAAGAAAAGGTATTATTATCTAATTTAATACAAATATTTATTTATTATTTATAAAAATAAAATAAAATGAAGTATATTATGAAAAAAAGTATTTTTGTATCAAATATTAATAAAAATGAAAAATTCAAGTATTTTTATATTTTAGCTTAAATATATTAATAAACATATATCTATATATATATTAATTTCTTAAATATGCATTATGTGCAAAATATTTAATATTTAATAAAATAAATAAAAAAGGTATTTTTTTTTATGTGGAATATTTTCAGAAGGTAAATAAAAAATAAAAAAAAATGTATTTACACTATTTTTCTATTTATTCTAATAATAGTATATATATAATATTTATATACAAACAAAAGAAATAAATAAAATAAATATGCCATATATTCAAAAAATGATGGAAAAAATATTTTTATTTTTTTTAATGTCATGAGAAAAAATAAACAAAGTCAATCAAAAAAGAAAAAGTCAAAAAAAGAATAAAAATAAAGCAAATGGGCTCAGGGGGTGTAATAGCAATTAAGTGGTGTGAATAAGAAAAGATATACAGGCCCAGCCCAAAGAACACTGTCTTCAACCTCCAGCAACAAAATTCAAAAAAAACGCGCGCCCCTGTTCTTCAATGTCCAACTCTCGATTCCTGGCTTTTCAGCAAAAACTCATAACACAACAAATGTCCAGCATGAAGAGACGGTTCTAACCATGTATGGAACTTGACCTAACTCTCTAAGATGAGGGAGAATTTCTCCTCCCCCAAATCCTAACCTAGTTTTTCTGCCATTTTCAAACTACAAATTCTCTCTACTCAGGCAAAAGAAATGAAATGTAAAGATATGTACATGCTCAGGGCTATGAGTAGAACCTTGTTTCTTCACAAACTTAAGACTAAAGATGCATGATAAGAGAGATACGAGTTCAAAGTTTTACCTGTGCAGCTGAACTTCTATCTGGAGAATGAGGAACTTCTAGTGCAAGGTAATGATTGGAAAAGCTTCCTTGAGGTCCAGGGATGCTTTTTCAATGCTTACTTTGTCTTGTAACTTCTTGTATCAAGCTATAGAACTTCACCTGCAAAAGGAAAAAATGAAAATGGTGGAAGCTGTTAGAGGGATTACAGGTCAGGTTTTAGATCATGGTTAGCTTGCATATATGCTAGGGAATGTGTATGGATTGATTTTGGTAAGAATGCTCGAGGGAAATGGGAGTTGGCACTCAAACTGCAGAGGCAACTCTGTTTTTGCAGTTTGAGGATGATTCTGAGATGGAGGGTGTTTTGGAGGTGCAAGGGTCGTGTCTTGGCTTGGTTAGGTTCTATGGAAGATGTTTGATAACTTTGTTCTTGTGTTTCTATGCTGAAGAGAGAGTTGGTCCAAGTTATGCAATGTTACTTGAATTTGAAGCAAGCAATGGTCACTTGGTGTTTTAGGTCAGTAGGGGCCTCTAATCCTGCTGCATAAGCCTCTCTTGATCAGAGCAATTTGCCCATAATCTTGTGCCCATGAGATCCTAACTGTACTTGCTTGGATTTCAATTTGACATAAAGCTAGCTTTTTACAAAAATGGATAAAGCACTTTATCTAGTTTAGGATTAATCTTGCATACAATGCTTGCACTCAAAGAACAACACCTTAACACATTGAATATGCATTAAATTATTGAGTATGGAATGGTTCAAGGACCTGTAATCAAGCATAAAGCAAGCTGAGTTAAAATTTGCAAGATTATGAACATGTTTGGATGAAGAACAAAAGTGAGTTTTTGCCAATTTGTGAAATTCGAATCTCTCAAGTTATGAGGTTGTTTGGTGAGTTCTTGGACATTTTGGAAAGCTTGGAATGTGTACTACAATCCATCTTTGAAATGAAAATTAAAATTCCAAGTGGAAGGGTATGAAAAGTGGCCTTGAAGTGGGGTAGAAAACCTTGTCAAAATAGGTTAAAATTTCACTAAGTTAAAAATGGTTTAGTGCCCTTATTCAAAAAATTGTAACTTGAGATACAAGCTTCAAATGAGAAAACTTTGTGAATCAAAGTTGTATATTATGCAACAAGCTACAACTTTCATGTTTTGACTTTTGTTTGAATCCAAATGGATCTTGGTGAAAAGATGGGGCAAAGTTGGGAAAAAAGTAGGGTTTTTCATAACTTAGAAAAATTCTAAGTTATGAAAAATTCCATTTTCAAACCCTAATTTGCATTTTGTGATTTCTTGGTGAACAAGTTTCATGATTTGGCATGTTTTGATGAAAAATGAATCTTGACTCTTGATTTTGACCAAAAAGTCAAAGTTTGACTTTTCAGTATACAGTCAAAATTGATCAATTGACTGGGAAATTCAACTGTCAATCTTGTGTACTTGGGATCTTTTGAGCTTGATGAATGTGTCAAGACCATTTCATTGAGTCCTTGAGTCCATATGTGAACTTGGTTTGCCATTGGCTAGGTCAAACAGTCAAAATTTGCCTTTGTGCAGTCAAAACCCTAAAAATGACCATTTTGCCCTTTTGGTGATCTGATCAAATTTCTTGGAGAATTGTGATCCAAACTTGATCAAATGGTCCATATGAGTTCAATATGTTGATGTGGGTCAAATTTCATGAGGTTTGACTGTCAATTGGCCATAGTTGACTTTTTTCCCCAATACAGCTGATTTCTAGGTCAACTGTCTAATTGACTGGGCAAAACTTGGAATCAAGACTTGAAACTTGGTATGGGTAAACTTGGGAGTCCAACATGAAGCATGAAAGTCATCTTAGGCATTTTAGGTCAAAACATCCTTGGGCAAACACAAACCCTAATTTGAGTCCACAGTGCAAGGAGAAGTCTTGAGCAGAGGAAACCCTAACTGGATCTTGATCTTCAAAGGTCTTGTGATGAGAAAATGTTGAGGAAATGGGAGGGCAAATTTTGGGGTACAACAGTTGCCCCTGTTCAATCTTCTTGAACCTGAAGAGTTAGATTGGCAAGTTTTCCTTTCGCGACTCGAGGGTAAAAGGAGATTGGACACTAGAGTGCCCGGAAATTTGCACTCGCATGTCGAAGTATCAGCAATGTGATGTCATGAATGGGCTTACAGATGCCATTTGGAGAGGTGGTAGATAGGGAGATGGGCTTATAGATGCCATCTGGAGACGTGACAGAACCTTGTCGGGAATGGGCTTATAGGTGCCATTTGGAAGTGTCGGTCGCATAAGAGATTCCTTTGCGAGAACTTGTGTATTTGAGAAAGACAGATGTTTTCCTGGCTTGTTACAGGTGTTTGATCTTCAGTCTCCTTATGCAGACATGCCCTGGCTAGATACAGGTGTCGAATCTACAATCGGTTGCTCACAGATGTGCCCTGGCTGGATACAGAAGTCGAATCTGGCAATAGTCGTTAATAGACGTGCCCTGGCTGGATACAGGAATCGAATCTTCGGACTCTTCAGACGTGCCCTGGCTAGATACAGGAATCGAGTCTGGAAACGTGGTCAACAGATATGCCCTGGCTGGATACAGGAATCGAATCTGGAGATGTTGTAGCTGATAGATGTGCCCTGGCTGGATACAGGAATCGAATCTTCGAACTTTTCAGACGTGCCCTGGCTAGATACAGGTATCGAATCTGGAATTGTGACAGTTGAAGGTAGTTGTTTTTGAGATTGTCTTTATCCTGAAAAGGCAAAAAACGTAAGTTGTATGCAATGTCATGATGTATGATATGCATGATGTCATGATGTTCAACATGAGATGGTGTTGTATGCGCTTTATAATATATGTAAGCAAGATGTATGAAAATGTGAAATGTTTATGGATGTAATTTCGCTTTAGGAAAATAAATCCTTGACGATCGGCCGGAGAATTGCTCTGTGGAAGAGATACTTGGCCGAAGTTTTGATGCGAGGCCTGTTGAGGACTCTAATGATAGATTCCGCTGGGGATAATGATGATAAACTCCGCTGGGGATTGAAGGAACTTTACCGAGGGCGGTCTTCTGTGGTTTTTTAGCTGAGGATAACCCAGTTATAAGTCCTTGTGAGGAAATAACTCTAAATAAAACTCGGGAGAGACGTCCGTACTCTGCAGGGGATAAGCTTCCAGAATCTACTGGGGATGAGCTTTAAGACCTGCCGGGGAATGCTGTGACTTTTTCAGGATCGACGAGGAACCAACTCTGCTTGGGGAAAGTACTACTGAACCTTGTTTTACCCTGCGGGGAGTTGAGATGATTTGGCCATATTTTTCAGTTGAACCCACCTTGGTACCTTGGCGGACAAAACAACCAGGCTGCATTAGACAACTTCACAGTGCCCCTGTCTCTGATGTCACCTGTAATCAATCTCTTGTTTCGTATGCAAATATTCATGAATTAGCAATTTAATGTCAAATGCATATATCAAAAATGAACATTGGACGTTCTTCGCAAGACAAAACAAAAAAAGGAAAACAATGGTAATTTGTATGGACAAGTGAATTTGTATTGATTTAAACTTTGCCTGTGAATAGGCGTTTTTTGTACAAGAGGCTGACATCCTAGTAAAAGGACGCCGCCAAATAACAGAGAGTTTACAATTTGAGAAAAGAAACAAAACAGCTATGTGAACAGTCCCACTGGGTTCCAACTCTGCTATCGCCTTTATGTCTTCGAACATTTCATCGCTTTGCTGCCTAATTGAAGATGAAGCTGATTGGTCGATGCCGAAACCTGGAGCCAGATAGTTGATGCCGAATTCCGGATGCGAAAGGATCCAATGAGACATAGTGTTACGCTTTTATCCCTAACTTTTGCCTGGACCGCCCTTTCGGGTTTTCAGTCCACCGGGATACCCATTTTTGCCCAAGCCGCCTTTTCAGGTTTTCGACTTGCCGGGTGTACAGATTTTTATTCATTTCATCCCTTACTTTTTCCCGAACCCTTTTGGTTCACCGGGAAGCCCTTATTTTTGCCTAGGTATGTCAACCTAGCGGGTCTTTTATTTATGCGTAGTATTTTTTCACTATGTCTGCATTGGCGGGGTGAGGAAGGTCGTCACCATCCATGGTGGTTAGGATCATGGCTCCTCCTGAGAACACACGTTTAACCACAAATGGCCCTTCGTATGTAGGGGTCCATTTGCCCCGGGGATCACTTTGAGGAAGGATGATGCGTTTGATTACCAGGTCCCCAACTCGATACTCTTGCGGTCTGACTTTCTTGTTAAATGCCCTGATCATCCGTTTCTGATACGTTTGACCATGACAGATAGCAGTGAGCCTCTTTTCGTCAATCAGATTTAATTGATCAAGTCGAGTTTGGCTCCAATCATCTTCATTCAAGTCTGCATCCTTCATTATCCGGAGAGAGGGTATCTGGACTTCAATTGGCAAGACTGCCTCCATGCCATAGACCAAGGAGAAGGGAGTTGCCCCGGTTGACGTCCTTGCTGAGGTGCGGTACCCATGAAGAGTGAACGGTAACATCTCGTGCCAATCTTTATAGGTCACTGTCATCTTCTGCACAATTTTCTTGATATTTTTATTGGCTGCCTCTACAGCCCCATTCATCTTCGGCCGGTAGGGAGAGGAATTGTGGTGCTGTATTTTGAATTGTTCACAGAGTTCAGTGATCATTTTGTTATTGAGATTGGTACCATTATCCGTAATGATTCTTTCCGGGACTCCGTACCGACAGATCAGATTATGCCGGATGAAACGTGCCACGACGCTCTTGGTTACTGTGGCATAGGATGCTGCCTCAACCCACTTTGTAAAATAATCAATTGCCACTAGGATGAAGCGATGCCCATTAGATGCCGTAGGTTTAATCTCACTGATCATGTCTATGCCCCACATTGCAAACGGCCAAGGCGCAGTCAGAACATTCAAAGGAACCGGAGGGATATGCACCTTGTCAGCATAGATCTGGCATTTATGACAAGTTCGGGAGTGTTGGTAACAATCGGCTTCCATTGTGGACCAGAAATATCCTGCCCGAAGGATTTTCTTAGCCATGGTGTGTCCACTGGAATGTGTTCCAAATGTACCTTCATGCAGTTCTGTCATGATTTTCTCTGCTTCTGCCTTATCCACACAACGTAGCAGAGTTGAATCATGATTCCGTTTGTAGAGAATGCCATTGCTGAGGAAGAATTTTGCAGCAAACCTCCTCATGAACTTCTTATCATTGACAGACGCACCTTCAGGGTATTCTTGAGCTTCCAGGTATCTCTTCACCTCATGATACCAGGGTTTTTCAATAACCTTCTCAGCCTCGAGCTCGCAGCAGTATGCCGGTTCATCCAACTTCCAGATAATGATTCGGGGAGCCTCATTGTCCCATTTAACTTTGAACATTGAATACATCGTAGCTAGGGCGTCCGCTAGATGATTCTCCTCTCTAGGGAAGTGCTCAAAAGTTATCTCTTCAAAGTGGGGGAGCAAGGTCGACACATACTCCTTGTAAGGAATAAGATTCGGGTGTTTCGTATCCCACTCGCCTTTGATCTGATTGATCACGAGAGCGGAATCTCCGAAGACACTTAGAAATTTTATCCTTAAGTCGATTGCAGCTTGTAAACCCATGATACATGCCTCATATTCTGCCATATTGTTGGTGCAGCTGAAACATAATCGGGCGGTGAGGGGAGTATGAGTTCCTTTGGGAGATATGATTACAGCGCCGACGCCGTTACCCAAAGCATTGGAGGCTCCATCAAAATGCATAGACCATCGGGATCCTTCCTCAGGTCCTTCATCCGGTCCAGGTACTTCACAGTCAGTTACCACCATGATGTCTTCGTCCGGAAAATCAAAGTTCAATGATTGGTAATCGTCCACAGGTTGGTGTGCCAAATGATCTGCCAGTACACTTCCCTTAATTGCTTTCTGAGTTGTATACTGGATGTCATACTCTGTTAAGATCATTTGCCATCTCGCTATTCTTCCAGACAGAGCGGGCTTTTCAAATATGTACTTGATGGGATCCATCTTTGAAATCAATAAAGTAGTGTGAGTCAGCATATACTATCTCAGCCGGCGAGCAGCCCATACAAGAGCGCAGCAAGTTTTCTCAAGCAGTGAGTAACGAGACTCACAGTCGGTAAACTTTTTGCTCAAGTAATAAATAGCGTGCTCTTTTCGGCCAGACTCGTCATGCTGCCCCAGCACACACCCCATTGAATTGTCAAGTACTGTCAAGTATAGTATCAGAGGTCTTCCTTCCACCGGTGGCATAAGAATGGGTGGCTCTTGGAGATATTCCTTTATCCTTTCAAAGGCGGCCTGATATTCATCATTCCAGCGTACTACTTGATCTTTCTTCAGCAATTTGAAGATTGGCTCCCAAGTAGCTGTCAGATGTGAGATGAATCGGGCAATGTAATTCAGTCGTCCTAGGAAACCTCTGACTTCTTTCTCTGTTCTTGGAGTCGGCATCTCTTGTATGGCTTTTACCTTGGCAGGATCCACCTGAATACCTTTATCACTTACAATGAAACCTAGCAATTTTCCGGATCTTACCCCAAAGGTGCATTTGTTGGGATTCAACCTCAGCTTGTATAACTTGAGTCGGTCAAACAACTTCCTCAGATGGTCAAGGTGCTCCTCCTCAGTTTGAGACCTTGCAATCATGTCATCGACGTATACCTCAATCTCATGATGGATCATATCATGAAATAAAGCAACCATGGCACGTTGATAGGTTGCCCCAGCATTTTTCAATCCGAATGGCATGACCTTATAACAGAAGGTCCCCCACTGAGTCACAAAGGTAGTCTTCTCCATATCTTCTGGAGCCATCTTGATCTGATTATACCCTGAAAAACCATCCATGAAGGAGAACACCTTGTGTTGAGCTGTATTATCAACAAGGACATCAATGTGAGGTAGGGGGAAGTCATCTTTGGGGCTGGCTCTGTCCAGATCCCTGTAGTCAACACACATTCTGACTTTACCGTCCTTCTTCGGTACTGGTACCACATTGGCAACCCACTGGGGGTAAGAAGTCACTGCAAGAAACCCGGCATCAAACTGTTTCATAACCTCGGCCTTGATCTTTTCAGACATCTCTGGACGCATCCGTCGGACTTTTTGCTTTACCGGAGGGCAATCTTCTTTGGTCGGCAGGTGGTGAACTACAATGTCGGCATCCAAACCAGGCATATCTTCATAGGACCAAGCAAAAATCTCCATGTAATCCTGTAGCATCTGTATCAATCGTTGCTTCACGCTGAGCTCTAGATTGGCACCAATCTTGACCTCTTTCCTATCCGTCTCAGTACCCAGGTTAATTGTTTCCACAGGCTCTTCGTGTGGTTGAATAGCTCTCTCTTCCTGGAGTAGCAGTCTCGCAAGTTCACCAGGCACTTCGCAATCATCTTCACCTTCGTCTTCGGCCAAGTTGATCGGATTTTCGAAGTCATAACTGGCGGTAGCAGAGCTGTTACCAGTGAGATCCAGAGTGGATTGAAACCTGTATAAGTGAGTGTGTGTAAATATAGCTGTTTTGCAATATATATAACACAGAAAGGAAAAGAGCACAAGATTTGAAATGCAACAAACGTCCAATGTTTTGATTGATGATATATGAAAATGTCATACAAAAAGCCCTCACAAATGGAGCTACGATGCCCCGGGTAGGACACCGAGCCAACAAAGTTTTAACATATTGCTTGTTACAAATTGGAAATCAAAAGAAATTAATTACTGCGTGACAAATGTGATAGGGATAAAATCCTTTGCCGTCCAGTTGCTTGGTCCGTCGCTGGTAGTCGGGTAGATCCAACTGTCAAACTCTGCTTCCTCTACATCTTCCTCGATAGCATTCACCCTTGAGCTGGAGATAAACACCGGAGCCATTCTGATCTTTTCTTTGTGCACAGCCCTCTGAGCCTCTGCAGTAAAGCCTAGCCCAAACTTGTCATTCTTCTGAGTGAAGTCAGGAAGCTGACCCCAGTTTGCACAATTGCCTTTCTGAACCACAGCCCGGGCATCCCTTAGGGAAGTCATCTTCAAGGAATCATTCTCTTTGACTGTTGTCTCCGCTGCTGCTGAAATTGGATGCACCTCCTCAAAATGCTGAAAGGGGGTTTCAATAAACTCCCCGTCCATCTCAATGTATCTGAAGGAATTCAAATGGCTCACCATATACTCCTCTTCTCCTTGCACAGTGACGATCTTCCCTCTGACAGGGTACTTCAGCTTCTGGTGCAAGGTAGAGGTCACTGCCCCAGCCTTATGGATCCAAGGTCGACCTAGTAGACAAGAGTACGATGGACGTATATCCATCACATAAAAAGTAGAGTCAAACACTTGAGAGCCCACACGAATAGGGATGTTAACCTCTCCATGAACCATCCTTTTGGAACCGTCAAAGGCCCTGACGATGATATTGCTGGGCTTTAATTCCAGGCCTTCATAATCCAGACGGTCTAAAGCCTTTTTCGGTAGAACATTCAA
Organism: Vicia faba; assembly: GCA_948472305.1. Taxonomy (NCBI): domain Eukaryota; kingdom Viridiplantae; phylum Streptophyta; class Magnoliopsida; order Fabales; family Fabaceae; genus Vicia; species Vicia faba. The sequence goes on along the minus strand of OX451741.1, from coordinate 725,425,650 downwards.
AAAAGAACCAGTATCCACCAATACATGCGCCAGAGTAGTGCCCCTGCATTCGATAGAGACATGCAGGGCATCATTGTGGTCTCTTCCTTTCGCGGTCAGGTCAGCATCTGAAAAACCCAAGCCATTGTCTGCTGTCAGATTTGCTATGCAATCAGTGAACTGGACTGCAGACGTCTCCTGCGGCACATGGGCCGTCTTGAGAAATGAGATCAAGGCCTTAGCATGGGCCTCGGAGCATAGCAATAAGGAGAGCATGGAGATCTTGGAGGGCGTATGCCCCAGCTTCTCGACAACATTGAAATCACTTTTCTTTATTATTTTCAGGATCTCCTCCATTTCTTGTTGGGAGGCTTCAGCATTTATGGGTATTGGTGCCTCCATCCGGGCAGGCTCTTCTTCAATCCCTTTGCCCCGAGCATTTGATGACTCGGCAGCAGGGGAAACAACTTGATCAGCAACAGTAACAGGTACACTTGTAGGTGTTATAAGGAGGGGTCTTCGAATAGCGGGCGGTGCAATGTCAGGCGAGAAGAGCCTGCCACTGCGGGTGACCTTGGCTGGACCCGTGATATCGCAGATACTGGCGCCAGTGTCGAATTCTTGTTTGATTCCATTTACATATACGTCTGCCCCGTAATGCCAAGGGACAGCTTTATCAGATACGTAGGGGAGAGGCCCCGGAACAGTAATAATCACAGGTGCAACAGTCATGATTTGAACAGGCTTCTTCGGGGGAGCCTTGATTGGATTATTGAAGATGGTAATCACAGAAACTTCTTTTATCGGAACCAACTGAACAGCAGACTTTTTGAATAGAATTTCCTTGCTATCCATTAGGCCTTGGATGCCTAACCTCAGCAAGGGACAATCAGATAGGGAAACAGCACAGAACAGGCAACCTTCACCGCAACCTGGAAATAAACCGGCCCGCAGTAGGTTCCTCTTAACGGTCTTCAGAGGGGTGACAACTTCATCTACCGAAACAGCGTACATTTCTTCCTCAATGGCATTTACTCTATGCTGGGGCATAGGAGCAGTTACGACATTTGGTCTCTCCGGCGCTTCAAACTGAATTTCCTTTGCGTCGATCAAATCTTGCACTTTGTTTCTCAAGGCCCAGCAATCATCAGTAGTGTGCCCGGGACTATCAGAATGATAAGCACACCGGGCATTTGGGTTATACTTAGGAGACGCAGTGTTGACGACCTTAGGAGCTTCTTTGAGGGTCACCAGGTTGGTGGATAACAGTTGGGGTAAAATTTGAGATAAGGTCATACTCAGTCGAGTATACTGCCTCTTGGGCCTTTCGCTTCTTTGTTGATTGTACTGCTGAGGAGCAGCAACAGGTTTTGAGATGACCAAAGCATTGACGGCTTGGCGACTTTCGGGCTTGACTTGTCTTCTAGGACCATAGACGGCACTTGCTTCTTTCTTAAACGGCCTCTTCTCAACACTTGTGGAGGCAGCCTTTTGTATCTTGCCTGACCTGATGCCAGCTTCAATTCTTTCTCCCGTCAATATCAAATCCGTAAACCCAGCGGAGGAGTTACCAACCAAATGATTGAAAAACGGACCAGATAACGTCCCTAGAAACATATCAACCAGCTCACGATCAGTCAATGGAGGCTGCACCCTGCCAGCCAAATCTCTCCATTTTTGTGCGTACTCTTTGAACCCTTCACCCGTTCCTAGAGACATACCCTGAAGTTGGGTACGTGTAGGAGCGAGATCAGAATTGTATTGGTATTGCCTGTAGAATGCGGTTGCCAAATCTTCCCAGTGTCGGATGCTGGTTCCATCTAATTGGTAGAACCATTCAAGCTGTGACCCCGAGAGGCTATCTTGGAAGAAGTGAATCCAGAGGTTCTTATCCGCCGTATAAGGTTGGATCTTCCTTATGTACGACCTTAGATGCAGCTTTGGGCAGGAGACCCCATCATACTTGGCGAAGGCAGGCGCCTTAAACTTGTGTGGAATTACTACCCCAGAAGATAACCCCAAATCTCCGAAATCCAGCCCCGGCACATTCTGAATTTCCATGGCGCTTAAGCGGTCCTCCAATTGCTTGTATCTGTCAGCAGCAGGTGGGTATTGTTCGTCGTTATAGTCCGTCTCGTTGTCGGAGACTGCGGGACTAGGAGCTCCTCCCCCTTGGGGACTGTTTTTCTCGGCAGAAGAAGTGGTTGGATCAGCTTCATTATGGAGTGTGTTCCCAAATCTGCGTCCGGTGTTGAACAATGCAGTCCTATTTTTCTTCTTCTTCTTCAGGAGTAGAGTCTTCAACTCTTGCTGACCTTGGGCTAGGCTTAGGACCATCTCTTGAAACTATGCACTTTGGGCCTGAAGGGCCTTGATTGCTTGCTCACTGGATGAGTCTGGATTCATGATGACTGTTCAAAATAAACAGCGAAGGAGATTAAGCAACCTGTGAAATAGGGTACCTGTTATGCATATGGTGCAATGGAATGCGTATGTTTTATGTTTTCAAAGACAAATAAGATTCAACTTTGTAGACAAAAAGGGAAACACACTTCATTAGATTAAAATTTTCAATTGTTCAACAATTTGCCCTTAGGCATTACAGGAATGAAAAAATACTGAAAGGAAATAAACTATAAAAGGAAACATCCAAAGCTCATCAATGCTCCCATGGCCTCCTCTTTTCAGTGCTGATGTAGTTGTTCAGGACCCGTTCTTCCTCCAACTGCTTAGTCAGCCTCTGGATCTTCCGTTCCTGCTCGTTGAACTTCTCCCGATAGAAATCCCGTTCTTCCTTTAGTTGCGCCCAAGATCTCTTCATGGTGTCAAAATCAGTAGGTATCTGAGGAGGGAGGACAGTTGGAGGAACCCCATCTTCATCAGGAGATTCAAGAATGAGAGGTCTAACAGCTTCGTAGGGCATACCTAACTTCTGAGCACGGATGCGGACCCATTTGTAATAGGGCTTTAATGGCAGAGAAGTCTTTGGTCCCAACTCATGTGGGTTGGCTTTGTGGATTCTGCCCCAAGCTCTAATGAATCCCTGGCGTAGTTTGTCACTGTCTGCCTGAAACTCAAAATGGAAGTGAGGAACCAGCATTTCATGAGGCCCATCTCCTCTGGCTCTTCCAAACTGACGGAGAGCTAAACACGGATTGTAAGAGATTCCTCCTTGGATACCAATCAACGGGACATTAGGGTATTCTCCGCAACGGTCAATAACAGCTACCTCATCCAAACCTCTGAGAGTCCAAGTGATATCATTATCAGTGAGAGACATTAACCTCCGAGCCCAACCTTTTCCTTCTTCATTCTTCAGCACGAACTTAGGAAGGTGCGAAATAAACCACCTTACTAGAAAAGGAGCACAACACCACGGAGTTCCCCGTTTTCGAGCAGTACGAGCATAGAGTTGTTGTAGAATATCACCCAAAAGAGTGGGTACCGGATTCCGAGACATGAAGATCCTTATGACATGGATACTGATAAAAGTGTCAGGGTTTGGAAACAATACCAGACCATAGATCAAAAGATCCAGAATATCCTCGTATGCCTTGAAGTCCAAGTCATTCCAGAAATCATTAGCCTTGCCAACCAGAAATTTGACCAAAAAGCCCTTGATCCCATTTCTAGTCTCCCAGTTGGATAATACCTCTTCTTTGGTCAAGGGGAGAATTGCAGCAATCTCTCCAGGCCTAGGAGTCTTTTCCAACCCAGTGAATGGAGTTTGTTCCAAGACAGGGATCCCAAGCAAATAAGAAAATTCTTCCAGGGTAGGAACCAGCTGGAAGTCTTGAAAGGTGAAACAATGGTACAGAGGGTCATAAAACTGGGTCAGAACACTTATCAGTTGTTGGTCCCATTTTGCAGTGATCAAGCCAAGGAGAGAACCATGTCTGTTGATGAAGGAAGAAGTGTTTGGAATCCTTCCAACCAAATCCTTGAGTAAAACTGGTGGTTGAACAAAGTTGAGCCGGACAGTATTTCTACGCACGGGCATCATGATGTCCTACAAAACAGAGCAAAGATGAAACTCTTTTGTCTTTGAAATGGGTTAGTCCTTTATACAGGATGCATGCAATGGTATGATGGCATGATGCTATGATGAAGCACACCACAAGTATTCACATAGGCAAATAAGGCACACAAGTCACACAAGACACCCTTAGGTTTCAGGCCAGCATGAGTTTCAGGTATTACCCTCTTTTGGTTTTGTTGGTTAAAACCTGTCCTATCAGAAGTAACCGGGTTCTAGAGGATCTCAAATCATTGGCTACCCTCAATCGGTCATAACTCCAGCATCGCAATCTTTTCTCGCGGCCAGAACCATCTCGAGAGTTTAGCCTCAATGAGTGTAGCATACTGCTACTGTCCTAATAGCCAAGTTGGTCAATTTAGGGTTCTAAGGTTGGTTGGTGTTAAATGACCCCTTAGAAGACCTATACTCTCCCCGTTGCAACACAAGGGATATAGGTACAGACTAAGATGCCACACCAACGTAGCCACTGCTTCACCCATGTCGGTCTACGCCGGACAGGTCCCTCACTGATTATGCTACCTAAAAAGGGTATTTCCCAGATCCGGGTTAGGATCTATGAAACTCCGATGCAAAGCCCACAAATATAAAAGCAAACAAAGCAAACAATTGAAAACAAAGATGATCTAAACCCTAAGGTTACTCCACTTTTAAAATTTTCCCCAGCAGAGTCGCCAGTTCTGTGATACGGTGGGAGAACTGACTATGGTTTTGCGTTTGTTTTCGCAAATGTTTCGGTTGAGCAAGAGTCGCCACCGACTTTTTATTTTATCCTAAGGAAAGGTTAAAAAGCACAGCAAAAAACCTTTTGAGATGTTTTCTTGGGTTCGGGGAGTAGATTATAGAAAGGGAAGGTATTAGCACCCTTTCTATCCATGGTTATCCATGGGCTCTTAGTTACTTGCTTAGATCACTTGCCTTTTGTTTTCAATTGTTTTAAATGGTGCTTGAGTGTGTGGGTTTTGAAAATGTTTTGAAAAGATGCCAATGTGGTGGCAACCTTTGTAATGATCCATGTGGGGATGTATACAAAGATGTATGTCTTTTGAAAAGGTTTTCATTTGTTTTTTTTTTGGAAGTGGTTTTGAAAGTGTAGTGTTGTGTGGTTTTGAAATTAGGCAAGTGTTTTGTTTTGCAAGTTTGATTCAAGTAACTAAGAGGTTATCTACTCCTAAATTTCTCAAAAGATTATTTCTATGTTTTAACCCTTTTAACAAGTTTGTTCCACCATTGTATTTGGTGGACAATCTTGTGTTAGGATGTGAAAGGGACAGGGGCGGGTCATCGTTTAGACCATAATTGCAACGGCGTTAAATGTCTTTGGGCAATTTTCTTTAAGGGACTTGATCATTTGTTTTTGTTTGTTTTGAAAAGTTTTTGTCGAGGGACTATGATCATTCAAATTGTTTGCTTTGCCCAAAGAAGTTCAACATACAATATGGCCCATTTATTTGAAGGCAACAAGTGGAATACCCTAGGGGTGCAAGTGTGATTTGTGTGTCCATTTTCATGCTTATTTATCTTGAGATTAGGTCATAACTATTTTTTTTATCGTTTTTTCGCATACAAACCCTAATTCTAACATGTTATCATTAGAAAGCAATAAAGTGCGAAATTAAATTTACTAAGCTATTACAAAACAAAATATGGGAAGGGGGGTACAAATGTTCAAATGGGGATATTGACAAGAATTTAAATCTAAATTATTACATCATTTTGAATATTTGCAATTTAATCAATGTACAAAAATTAAATAAGAATGCAAGATGCAAAAGAAATGTTTTGTATATGTATAAAAAAAAATTATTTATGTAAAAGAGAAAAGAAAATAAAAATTATATTATTTTTTTGGAGTATTTTGAATTTAGGGCAAAAACCCTAATTTTAAAGAAAAGGTATTATTATCTAATTTAATACAAATATTTATTTATTATTTATAAAAATAAAATAAAATGAAGTATATTATGAAAAAAAGTATTTTTGTATCAAATATTAAGAAAAATGAAAAATTCAAGTATTTTTATATTTTAGCTTAAATATATTAATAAACATATATCTATATATATATATTAATTTCTTAAATATGCATTATGTGCAAAATATTTAATATTTAATAAAATAAATAAAAAAGGTATTTTTTTTTATGTGGAATATTTTCAGAAGGTAAATAAAAAATAAAAAAAAATGTATTTACACTATTTTTCTATTTATTCTAATAATAGTATATATATAATATTTATATACAAACAAAAGAAATAAATCAAATAAATATGCCATATATTCAAAAAATGATGGAAAAAATATTTTTATTTTTTTTAATGTCATGAGAAAAAATAAACAAAGTCAATCAAAAAAGAAAAAGTCAAAAAAAGAATAAAAATAAAGCAAATGCGCTCAGGGGGTGTAATAGCAATTAAGTGGTGTGAATAAGAAAAGATATACAGGCCCAGCCCAAAGAACACTGTCTTCAACCTCCAGCAACAAAATTCAAAAAAAAACGCGCGCCCCTGTTCTTCATTGTCCAACTCTCGATTCCTGGCTTTTCAGCAAAAACTCATAACACAACAAATGTTCAGCATGAAGAGACGGTTCTAACCATGTATGGAACTTGACCTAACTCTCTAAGATGAGGGAGAATTTCTCCTCCCCCAAATCCTAACCTAGTTTTTCTGCCATTTTCAAACTACAAATTCTCTCTACTCAGGCAAAAGAAATGAAATGTAAAGATATGTACATGCTCAGGACTATGAGTAGAACCTTGTTTCTTCACAAACTTAAGACTAAAGATGCATGATAAGAGAGATACGAGTTCAAAGTTTTACCTGTGCAGCTGAACTTCTATCTGGAGAATGAGGAACTTCTAGTGCAAGGTAATGATTGGAAAAGCTTCCTTGAGGTCCAGGGATGCTTTTTCAATGCTTACTTTGTCTTGTAACTTCTTGTATCAAGCTATAGAACTTCACCTGCAAAAGGAAAAAATGAAAATGGTGGAAGCTGTTAGAGGGATTACAGGTCAGGTTTTAGATCATGGTTAGCTTGCATATATGCTAGGGAATGTGTATGGATTGATTTTGGTAAGAATGCTCGAGGGAAATGGTAGTTGGCACTCAAACTGCAGAGGCAACTCTGTTTTTGCAGTTTGAGGATGATTCTGAGATGAAGGGTGTTTTGGAGGTGCAAGGGTCGTGTCTTGGCTTGGTTAGGTTCTATGGAAGATGTTTGATAACTTTGTTCTTGTGTTTCTATGCTGAAGAGAGAGTTGGTCCAAGTTATGCAATGTTACTTGAATTTGAAGCAAGCAATGGTCACTTGGTGTTTTAGGTCAGTAGGGGCCTCTAATCCTGCTGCATAAGCCTCTCTTGATCAGAGCAATTTGCCCATAATCTTGTGCCCATGAGATCCTAACTGTACTTGCTTGGATTTCAATTTGACATAAAGCTAGCTTTTTACAAAAATGGATAAAGCACTTTATCTAGTTTAGGATTAATCTTGCATACAATGCTTGCACTCAAAGAACAACACCTTAACACATTGAATATGCATTAAATTATTGAGTATGGAATGGTTCAAGGACCTGTAATCAAGCATAAAGCAAGCTGAGTTAAAATTTGCAAGATTATGAACATGTTTTGATGAAGAACAAAAGTGAGTTTTTGCCAATTTGTGAAATTCGAATCTCTCAAGTTATGAGGTTGTTTGATGAGTTCTTAGACATTTTGGAAAGCTTGGAATGTGTACTACAATCCATCTTTGAAATGAAAATTAAAATTCCAAGTGGAAGGGTATTAAAAGTGGCCTTGAAGTGGGGTAGAAAACCTTGTCAAAATAGGTTAAAATTTCACTAAGTTAAAAATGGTTTAGTGCCCTTATTCAAAAAATTGTAACTTGAGATACAAGCTTCAAATGAGAAAACTTTGTGAATCAAAGTTGTAGATTATGAAACAAGCTACAACTTTCATGTTTTGACTTTTGTTTGAATCCAAATGGATCTTGGTGAAAAGATGGGGCAAAGTTGGGAAAAAATTAGGGTTTTTCATAACTTAGAAAAATTCTAAGTTATGAAAAATTCCATTTTCAAACCCTAATTTGTATTTTGTGATTTCTTGGTGAACAAGTTTCATGATTTGGCATGTTTTGATGAAAAATGAATCTTGACTCTTGATTTTGACCAAAAAGTCAAAGTTTGACTTTTCAGTATACAGTCAAAATTGATCAATTGACTGGGAAATTCAACTGTCAATCTTGTGTACTTGGGATCTTTTGAGCTTGATGAATGTGTCAAGACCATTTCATTGAGTCCTTGAGTCCATATGTGAACTTGGTTTGCCATTGGCTAGGTCAAACAGTCAAAAATTGCCTTTGTGCAGTCAAAACCCTAAAAATTACCATTTTGCCCTTTTGGTGATCTGATCAAATTTCTTGGAGAATTGTGAACCAAACTTGATCAAATGGTCCATATGAGTTCAATATGTTGATGTGGGTCAAATTTCATGAGGTTTGACTGTCAATTGGCCATAGTTGACTTTTTTCCCCAATACAGCTGATTTCTAGGTCAACTGTCCAATTGACTGGGCAAAACTTGGAATCAAGACTTGAAACTTGGTATGGGTAAACTTGGGAGTCCAACATGAAGCATGAAAGTCATCTTAGGCATTTTAGGTCAAAACATCCTTGGGCAAACACAAACCCTAATTTGAGTCCACAGTGCAAGGAGAAGTCTTGAGCAGAGGAAACCCTAACTGGATCTTGATCTTCAAAGGTCTTGTGATGAGAAAATGTTGAGGAAATGGGAGGGCAAATTTTGGGGTACAACACATGTGATTTCAAAATCTGAGTTGTTTCCAGTCTCAAACCTTCTCTGTAAATAGAGAGGCCATTTTCAAGATAAAGGGCCAGAAGTTTTGTTGTGTAGACAAGCCCTCAAAATCTCATACTCTCAAAAAGCCATACTTGTCCACAAAACCCCCACTCTTGAGATTTGAAGTCCAAATCTTTGAACCTCTCACACCTTGCAAGTTTTGTCCAAATAAACCATTCACATACATCATATACCTCATATAGAAGTTGTTCAAACACAAGAACAACTTTTGTTACATCATCATCCCCATTTACCAAAACAGCCACTTGCAACTTAGCTTCTGCAACTCTAAATCAAAGCACATATTTCAATTTCAAGGTAAATTTTCTTGATTTTGAACTCTTAATACAAAGAATCATTAATGGTTCATTTGTGAAGATAAAATGTAGATATCTTTTTCCTTTAAGCTAATCACGTGCTTCCTTCGGATATTACCAATGTCTCAATTGACTCGGTAATTAGTAATATTCTCAAGAAAAACCGTCTGAGTGTAGTATCGCATGACAACCATTTCCAGATTACTCCGTCATAGCTTTCGCACTACACCTAAAAGGCCAAGATGGGTTAAAGATTCTACGGTCCTCAATTTCAGAAGGCTCTCAGGTTAAAAGTAGCACGTCTTCCTAATTACTCGGTAAACGACACAACAGTCAAAGGGGCCTCCACTGAGTGGGGGATCTCATGCCTCCTTTTTTGGGATTACTCCCTCAATGTTAACATGACTATACCTCCCGTCCCATCTTAATTTTGCCCAAGTCCGGGTAGAGAACTTATGAGAAATCACCAAGCACCCTAAAAACCAGGAAAATCCAAACAAACATATATATGACACATAATATATAACAAACAAATATACACAAATAAACAAAGATAGGCTCAACCCACTGAGGGATGAACCAGCAATAGGTCAGTACTTCCCCAGTGAAGTCGCCATTTTTCTGTAGTTATAGAAATGATGAGACTAAGCCATTAGATTGACTTAACTTGTACATATCAAAATAAAAATCACCACCATGCTTTATTGTTTCCAAAGGAATAGGAAAAGAGAGAATAACCCAAAAAGAGGGGGATAAAATCTAAGTTCGTGGGTTGGTTATGCAAAGGGAATGTATTAGCACTCTAAACATCTACGGTACTCTGCAGGAACCTCTTTGAGAATTTGTGTATTTTGGCTATAAGTGTTGTATACAAAAGTAGATTGTGGGGATGAGAAAAGAAGTATTTTTTATAAGTTTTGCATCCGTCGCGGTTGTAAACCTTTAGTGTATAGGGACCACCTTCCATGCAATAAGGGATCAAGGTACACATGGTTCACCTTTTTAAAAAAATTTAAAACACAAGTGTGTTGGTTAATTTTAAGAGACGAGACATCATCGTCGTATCCGAGTGGAAGAACATACTTACTACCCAGGATTATGAGAAGGGAGAAGTTGTGTCATCTCAAAGTGAAGGATATAGCTTGGATTTTAAAATCAACAAAGCCTCGCTCAATACTCAAGTGGAGAATATCTCACTTCACTACATATTGTAGAAGTATAGTAGCTCACATCACTACAAGGATTGACAAAAGTCTAATCTTTTGGGAAAAATTTTAAAGTAAAAAGCTAAAGTGGCAAAATGGTTTGAATGATATTTATTGACTTTTAGTCTTCTCACAAAAATGTTAAAGTATTATTAAGTTGGTTAAAATTTGATTAAGAAAACATTTTGCAAATGCATGGACCTAAGTCCAAGTTTGTTATGAAAGTGATTCAAGTTTAAAACAAGAAGAGTTTTCAAAAGGAGGGAGAAGATTTTTGAAATTAAAGAAGATGGGAGGAGATGAAGGGACTATCCTAAAGCATAAGGTAAATGCTAGGGAAAAGAACCTTCTAACCAACAAGAAGCCAACACTTAACACAAAGAGTCAATGTAGAATTCTCATCCTTTGGATTGAAACCAAGCAGGCAAAGATACTAAACCTCTTAAGAATACCAAACTTCAAATACATAAGTCTTCACAAAAATTGGGCAGAGTAACGGCTGTATACAGATGAATTCCCGATCACAGACAAAACATGTAATTAAACAACCTGCACACAAAGCAAACAAACAACCCAATGTCTTAGGTTAAACCCCAAGAACTCCGGACAATATTGCAATAAAAGTCACAAGGTCTCAAGGTAGGTCAAGGTCTCTAATCCTAAGTCCAAGAAGTCTGCAATATCCATAATGCCAAAGATAGTAACCAAATAGTCCAAGTAACATTAAATTTTTTTATGATTCAAACTAAGTATTAGGTATATTCAAAAAGAAATGGGAAGCTCAAGGGAGAAAAATAAAAATTACATAAAAGTAAATGCTCAAGTGAGTAAAGATGAAAATAACATGAAATATAAATGCTAAAATAAATGTGCTTAAAGTAAAGAGCATAAAGTAAAAGCATAAAATAAAGTTAAATGTTAGAAATTAGAGGTTAGTTGAATGACCATCTTGAAACTTGCATTTGAAACTTATTAGAGGATTGATAAAACCAAAGCTTCTCAACAACAAGTATCATTTGTTTTTTGTCAAGTATACTATTCATTTCAAAATCTCAAGGCAGCAATAAATGATCAATGATGTTTAAGTGATTTACTTTGACCAAAGCTTATGAAGATTCATTAGAGGATTGATAAGACCAAAGCCTCCTAACAATTAATCACAAGATTATTAGATCAAAGGTTTCAAATTAACATACTTGGGCTTGCAAACATAGGTTTTGGCCACGAGTGATTATTTCTCAAATCGGGACAAAATTTAGCGCTATGTTACGCAATCGTAAGTGGACTTATATAGAAGTCGCACCTATTTTGAGGCCGGTAAATAGCAATCTATGTACCATATGTTTAGAGAAATGATATGTAAATTATTCTCCAATAACATGTAGTACAAGTAAGAAGGGAAAAAGATGAAGAGGGAGGGGGTAAGAATTAAACCACATTTGAACCAAAAATTTAATCAAGCTATCATTAAAATCATTCATCCATTTTGGTGGAGTTAAACTCAACACCCAAGATCCAATGATGTTAATGAAGCTCATGATCAAAAAAATGCATAGTTGAAGATCAGCCAAAATAGATACAAAAATAAAATTGTATTTAAAAATAATGAAAAAGATTTTTAAAATGGTTTTAAATGAAAATAAAAGGGGAAAATAGCAACTATATTCAAAACATTCATGAAAAATTCAATGAGACCATAGAAAAATCAGAAATGAGCTCAAATATTTTTATACAATTTTTGGTAATTATTTAAAGTTAGAAATTATTTTTAAAATGAAAAGAAATAGGCAAAATAAACCAAAAATTGTGAAAAATAGTAAAGTCAGAAATAAAAATAAAATGAGGTCACCAATATTTGTCAAGAGGTCATTGGATCTTTTCATATTTTTTTTCAGAATTTAAAAATTAAGCAGAGTATTTTTAAACATTTAAAATAACCCAAATAAAGTGAAAAAATATATAAAAAAAAAATCAAAATACAAAATAAAATTGTAAAAAAATAATAATCAGAAAGAGAAAAATCAAAAGTGTTTTTAAGAATTTTTTCAGATTTTTTGAAGTTAAAATGATTTTTTTATGAATTTTTGAAGTTTAAAACAAATAAAATATAAAATCAGAAAATAAAATAAAAACCAAAAAGAAGTAGACCATTGGATGAGAGTCAAAATGCATTAGTAATCTAATCCAATGGATCAGACGCGTTGTGCATATCATGGTCCTTAGGACTTGATTCTTGATGTGTTGGAAAGATAAGATCACAAACTTTACAATGTGAAAAGAATGAAATCAAATGGATGCTTGAGCTGAAAGTTGTGATGAATCAAAGTTGAGAAAAAGATGCTGACTTTTTGTACTTGGAAATTTTTTAAGTTTTTCTTCAAAAGTGACTTATAATTTCTTGCATTCAAACATGGTCTTCCATTTAAAATTTGCTCTTGACCAAAAAAGATGGCATGAAGTAGACCCCTTGAATGACATTTTAAGACTTGAACCATTTAAAATCTCCAAAAAATGAGAAATTTATGATTTGGTGAACTTGGTGAAAATTCATGAGATGACCTATAATCTTTTGAGTCCTTAAGACATCTTCCATCCATTTTCAAGCTTTGCATATAAAAGAAGGGTTGAATTTCATATCTTTAAGATAATTATGGAAAAATAACATGGTCAAGGAGATAAAAATTGACCAAGTTATGATCTTTTGAATTCTGGTAAGGGAATTTGATGGCCTATCTAGAGGACTTGTAATCTTTCTCAATCATTAGGCGTCTTCCACATAAAATTTTATTGAAACTTTTGAAGTGATTTTTTTATAATCCTTTAAAGAGGAGCATGTCTTTGGAATCACTAAAAAATACCAAAAGATGAGCAAGATATAGCCCTTAGAAGTTCAAAATCCTAGCTCCTAGAGCAACAAAATGCCTTAGAAACCCTTTTCAAATTTGACAAACTTTCTTGCACAAATATATTTTTATTGTAAATAGAAGTTATTGAGGGTGATAATAAGAAACTATAGCAACCATAACCACTTCCAAAATATTATTAATTGAGGGAATTGTGCACTTGTGATCAAGAAATCAAGAACTTGTTCAATTAGGTCAAAACGTTTCAATCAACTTTTGCATCCTTTGACATTATTTGACAAATTAAGGCATGATGAATTATAGTAGACCTTGTCATGATGTCACTTCAAATCATCTTCAATGATGAAGTTTGATCCTCAATGAAATCTTGTTGAAGAAGGCATGGAAATAAACTCATGAACCTATAGATCAACCTAATTAAATATGTTGTGCTTTCACCTATAATATCATCCATTAGGACAAACATTCATTGTATTTATTAGTTAAAAGTTAATCAATACAAAACTTAGATGATCACAATATACAAGTCAAGGTGCTTAGTGATTCGTCATGAGAAAACTTAAAGATAGGGAGAAGAAGCAAACCCTAGTGTGATCTTGTTATGATTGAGTTGATATGAGATGATGTAGGGATCTTAGAGGAAAAAATTGGGGTACAACAAGTGGTAAGTCGAGATGAGTGGTTCTGGCAATACCGTCTTGGGCATCTCAATTTTTGACACCTCGACGCATTAGAAAGGAATCGTATTGTAACTGGACTGCCATCGATTAAAAATACATTTGAGATTTGTGAAGAGTGTATGCAAGGGAAGCAAAAAAAGAATAAGTTCAGCCAGGATGTAGGTCATATAACCAAGCATCAACTTGAGGTGGTGTACTCTGATGTGTGTGAGACAATGCAAGTTGATTTGTAAGGTGGAAATAGGTATTTTGTCACTTTTATCGATGATTTTAGTAGAAAGCTATAGACATGCTTAATTAAGGGAAAGGATGGGGTATAAGATGTGTTTAAGAATTTTAAGTCCATGGTTGAGCTGCAAAGCGGTCACAAACTCAAATTTCTCAAAATGGATGATGGAAGCGAGTATACCTCAAATGATTTTGGGAAATATTGTGATGGAGAGGGGATAATGCATGAGGTTATGCCACCCTATACACCATAGAAGAATGGTGTTGCTGAGAGAAAAAATCGATTGACCATGAACATGGTTAGAAGCATGTTAAAGGGAAAATATGTGTCGAAGATGCTATGGGGTGAAGCCATTTTTATAGCTACCTATTTGTTGAATAGGTACCATACAAAAAAGTTTGATAAAGTAACTCCATAAAAGGTATGTTTTGGATTTAAACCAAGCTTGATTCATTTGAAGGTTTTCCTTTCGGTAGTATTTCGATACATTCAGGGTTAGCTTCAAAAGAAGTTCGGTGATAAAGGTGAGATAATGATACTTGTTGGTTATCATTCTACAAGAGGTTATAAGTTGTTTGATGTTGCAAACAAGAATATCATGATCATTCGAGATGTCATGGTCGACAAACTAAAGTGTTTTGATAGCAGAAAAATTGTTTTGGCAGGTGTTATAATCGGTTACAGCGAGCGCAAATTTTTGGATTCCCAAACAGCTAGATTTGGTTTTGTAGAAGGCATAACTGATTACCAGAATCCTATAACCAATTACAGGCACGAAATTTCCAATTCTCAAGTTGCAGGAGGTACATAACAACAACATGTCAAAGCCGGAGTCATGGAAAATAGTAGACGACCAACTAGGCAAAGAGGTTTTCTTAAGAGACTCCAAGATTGTGAAGTATTTTGGGATAATGAGATCAATGATGATGGTGTTTTCGTTCACTTTGCGCTTATTTCCAAATTTGAGCCCGTTAACACGGAGGAGGCATTAAGTGATCTAAAATAGGTGTGTGCAATGAAAGAGGAGCTAGAATCGATTGAGAAAATCAATACTCGAGAGTTGGTTAATTTTCCTAAAGGTAAGAAGCTAATTCGTGTGAGATGGGTCTATAAAGTGAAGGAAAATCTCAAAGGTGAGATAATCAAGCATAAGACTCGATTAGTAGCGAAAGGATTTTTACAAAGAAAATGTAAATGCTTCAATGAAGTGTTTGCACCGATTACTAGACTTGAAACCATACGGCTAGTTGTTGGTATTGCAAATAATAATAATTGGTCGATCTATCAAAATTCACATTTTTGAACGGTTCGCTTGAAGCAGAGGTATATGTAGAATAACCCCTTAGTTTTGTTGTAAAGAATCAAGAGGATAGGTTATACAAGTTGAGAATAGAATTATATGGTTTGAAGCAAGCTCCGAGAGCTTGTAACAAAGAGATAGATGGTTTCCTAGTTGATGTTGGCTTCAAGAAATATGTGTTCGAGCAAGGAGTTTATATGAAGTCGGATGAAATTGAAGGTGTGATCATACTTTATCTATATGTGTATGATTTATTGATCACATGCAGTAATGAGAAAAGTATTAAATGTTCAAGAGTGAGCTTATGAAAGAATTCGAGAAGAGTGGCCTTGGGATTATGACATACTTCCTTGATATAGAGTTCCATAAGTCAAAAATGGGACTGTCATGCATCAAAGGAGATATGCTCTTGAAATCTTGAAAGGTGTGATATGGAGCATTTTAATATTGACATAACACCAGCTGAAGCAAGGTTGCAGCTGTCCAAAAGTAAGGATGAGCAATATGGATCCTACTCAACATAGGAGATTAATTGGGTCGTTACGTTACTTGTGCAATACGCGACTAAATTTAGCGTTTAGTGTCAGTATTACGAGCAGATTCATGGAGAGGCCGAAGGTGTCTCACTTGGAAATAGCAAAAGAATCCTAAGATACTTCAAAGGGTCTATTGGCTACATAATTCTCTTTCCCGCAGTGGATACGAGCATAAAATTCAATTTTCTCAGTTTCACCGATTCCAATTGGTGCAAAGATAAACATGATCGAAATCCTACAATCGGTTACATCTTTAAGTTCAGAGAAGCACCAATATCTTGGTATTCTAAAAATTAACCAGTGGTTTCACTCTCTTCTTGTGAGGTCGAGTATATTTTTGTGTTGTTATGTGCGTGTCAAGCCGTATGGCTGATGAATTTACTGCAGGAGCTAGGCAACAATGAGGGTGAGGTTGTCACACTCTTGATTGATAACATTTCGGCTATTAATGTTGCTAAGAACCCTATTTCACATGGCATGAGCAAGCACATTGAGATGAGGTTTCACTACTTGAGGGAAATGGTAAGTGAAGGCAAGCTAAGGTTGGGATATTGTAGAAGTGAAGACCAAGTTGTTGATTTGGTGACAAAGGGAATCATAGATGATGTGTTCAAGAGATTGAAAATGAGCATGGACATGGAGAACTTGGAGCATTTGAATTAAGATGGTGTATTGCATGTTTATAATAATTCAAATGCATGTTATTAGCTTCTGGAAGCTAATTGGAGATTACATCTTAAAAAATAAGCACTTCTAGAGAGCAGGAATTGATTTTATCATGACTATAATCGGTTACGAGTTTTGACATAACCGGTTACAACAGGCCAATTCAATTATGTTTTTAGTGTTTTGTCGCAGGCGTAACCGGTTACAGGGTTTTGCGTAACCGGTTACAAACTCGTATTTTGGGTTTTTTAGCTTATTTCTAAGTTGTTTTAGATCCCAACTATTATGTTTAGCTTGTATAAATAGTCTCAATGTTGTAATGTTAAAAGCTAATGAAATTTCCTCATCTCACCCTCAATTACTCTCTCTCTCTCTCTCACTCTAACTCTCTTATTTTCCCACTCTATCTTCTCCACAAGCACAAAACCCCCATTGATCCAATTGAATGTTCTAACGCTTCTTTATGTTTTATAATATTCACTACAACATTTAGGCTCTCCAGCAACAATTGAAAAACGTTGCCAGAACTCTGAAAATCGTTGCCTAAAACAATACGGGATGTTTTCTAGGCGTCTCCTGTGCGAGCGTTGCCTATTGTTTGAGGCGACGTTTTTTTATGTTTTTTGGGAACGCTTTTGAAAAACGTCGCCTATAGTAAAGGAATAGGGGACGATTATTTACGGCCTCTGAGACAACGTTTTTTAAGCGTTGCGTTGCCAAATTCGGCTACAATTAACAATCGTTGCCTTAAACCTGAATCAGGAAGATCGTTTTTGAAGTGTAGCCATAGCTTATAGGTTGTTGTTTTATAGTGTCCATATAAAATATATAATTTTGCAATTATTATCAAAATAATATAGTCAATAATAATTGGCTTCAAAAATAATATTGATTATATAACTTAAACCATACATCCATAAAAGTTGTAATATAATAAAATTGAGTTCAAACTTTAATTCAAGATATAGTATATAGAGTACACAAAATGCCTAACGTAACAATATTACTTTTAATACTTTGAAGTATGACCCTAGTAAAATAACTAAAAACATAGTTCAGCAAAAGAACAAAAATCATATTTCAAGTTTAATGCTTTCAACTACAAGCCAAAAAAAAGACATCATCCAACTCATTCAAGTTTGTCTTCTAGGAGTAAAGCATCCAGATCGTCCTCTTGAAATTCGTTAGATATGTCATCCTCCATAAATTCTTCATCTACGTCGTCCTCTTGAAATTCACCATCTATATCCTCCTCTTGAAATTCATCATCTAGATCTATGTCGTCCTCTTGAAATTCGTCATCTACGTCATCCTCTTGAATTTTATCATTTAGGTCGTCCTCTTGAATTTTATCATTTATGTCGTCCTATTATAGACAATATTAGCTACTATTATAGACAATGTTGGCCGATTATATTAAGCAAACGTTTTATATAAACAATGTTACATACAATTACTTTTCCAGTTTCTACATCCAGTTCCTTTCCTTTATTTCCTTTTCGAGTTTCAACAAACATTTCTGATTGAGTGGGCTCTCTTTTTTCCTTTTCACGCTACACAAATCAAAATAATTCCATAACAAATTATGTGAATTAAAATTCCTATTCACGAGTCAAAGAAAAGTTTTTCACGAATACTTTAATTGAACAAAGAAACATTCATACAAGGAATAATTTATTGAGAACAAAAGAAAGTTACCACTTTTTCACGAGTCAAAGCAAAGTTTTTGGGACCCATTCGATGCATCCACTTTAGTTGAGCTCTATTTCTAGTGTTATTTTCACTGATTGCCTACATTTAAATTTGACAGAATTATTCTAATAAATATTACTTAATTATGGCATACATAGAAAGGTGTAAATTCACACACATACATAAAAAAATTATTAATCTTACTTGTATAGTTTCCTTACTCCAATAAGCACAAAGACTCTTAAACTGGGCTATTGGCACGTTTGTCGTCCTGACAGATAAATTCCTCTAAGTAGAAATGTTTTCCATATTTCACTAAACACAATATCTTATCATAAAACACAATGAAAATATCCTATTACATACCATCAGTCACCAAGCATACCCAAGACTGCTCCAAGTTGTGAACATAACTCTGAAGTGTTACCAACTTTTTCAATCTGACTATGAACGTCTTCTGCACATAGGCTAAGTCTTGATTTGGCACTTTCTAAATTCTGAGCACGGAATGCCTGTTTTTGAATTTCATATGGTAAAATGCTCATTATCAAGTGGCCAGAAAAAGTATAACATAAACAAAGTAAAACAAAAAGCATGAGCTTTGGCAGAGCTAACGTTCCCATCAACAATGCCATACCCAGATAAACATTTTATAGCTTACATAAAAACATTTTGACTTCATTTTAATTTTTGTTATAGAAATCGTTTTTAAACAAGCACTTAAATGATAAGCTCTTATAGCATAGTCACTTAATTAAGACTTGTGACCATTTACATTGTGGATGATAATAGTTATTAATTATGACAAAAAAATCAAGGATCATTCATTCTTTCTCAATTTAATCCTTCATATACAAGACTTCATCCACATTTACACTAAGAAAGAACCTCTTTCCAAAGACACGTATATGACAGGCTTATTATTTTCTGCTGCTTCTTCACCTTTGTCTAAATTAACATACCTTTTGATCCTAGCATGACCTTCAATAAAGCGATCGACTACACCTTGAAGATTGTCATCGGGCTCAATCTTCACAATATCAGCTCCACATAACGGACAGTCCTCAAAACGCGATATACATGCTCTAACATCATACACACATCAAATCAGAAACCATCCAAAAACAATGTATGCAATGATAAGAAATAAACACGGGCCGTGATACATACTTGCAGAAAATATGCGAACAAGGCACACATTTGCTCACAGTAAAATCGTAAAACAATTATGCTGTCCAATTATATATGCTGTCCAATTTAAAGGAGAGTTCTCTTGTGGCTAATACATACACAATTATGTTGTCCAAACTAAACAACACCAAACCGTAAAACACCGTACAACAACACACATATACATGAACACCTTAACAGTGACAATTCAAAAGAAACTAAGCTAACATTGCGCGAACCGCATCATGCACGTAATAAAGTATTGTTGTGAATTCAATGCCAATAATAAAGTATAGAATTAAGGGAAGAATAAAGAACAAGGAAGAGGAAGAACACAAGAATTGGTTATAACTGTTATTCTTTACTTTCTCTTAGAAAACAAGATTACAAGTTTACAAGAATAACAAATAACCCTCTCACCCTAAATTAGGATTTGCTGTGATGGCAATGATGAGAGACTAGTATGCTATTTATAATAAAACCTAACATACTAACTAATGGGCTTTTTCCACAAGGCCCATTATACAAGCTAACTTAACAATCAAGCTAACTTAACAAATTAGGGTTTAAACACTAAAACCTAATTTAACAAGCATCCTTCGACAAATACATGCTAGAACCTTCTTCGACTACAGCAAGTACTTCGACCAACTAGAGTTCGATCCAAAATCCCACAAATCTCCACCTTGGACCTAACTCTACAGCATCAAGAGACACTAACTAGCTTTCTTCATGCAGCTTTATCAACTGCATACAGTGGAAAAACTTGCAACTTGGCAATGTTTTGGTGATCATATCAGCGGCATTGTGTTCTGTCGAGACCTTCAGCACTTGGACTTCTCCACGCTCGATTACCCCTCTGACGAAATGCAGCCTCACATCTATGTGCTTGGTTCGCTCATGATAGGCTGAGTTCTTCGACAGGTGTATTGCACTTTGACTATCACATTTAACAGTGATACCTTGACCTTGAAGTTTCAGTTCCTTTGCAAAACCTTCAAGCCACAATGCTTCTTTCACAGCTTCAGTTAGGGCAATATATTCTGCTTCAGTAGTTGATAAGGCAACAACCTTTTGAAGAGTTGCTTTCCAACTAATTGCTGTACCAAACATAGTGAAAATATATCCAGAAATAGATTTTCTGGAATCCATACAGCCTGCATAATCAGAGTCAACATAGCCTTCGACAGCTGCTTTACTATCTTCACCCAAGGCTCCACCATAAATTAAGGCTCTGTTCAGAGACCCATTTATGTACCTTAGAATCCACTTTAACGCTTGCTAGTGAGCCTTTCCAGGATTCGCCATGTACCTGCTTACAAGACTTACTGCATATGCTATGTCGGGTCTAGTACAGACCATAGCATACATCAAAGAACCAACTATATTAGCATATGGGATGCTATCCATATAGGTTCTTTCGACATCAGTACTGGGACATTGATCAATACTCAGCTTGAATTGAGGGTTTGTTGGAGTCACAACAGGCTTTGAATTCGACATACCAAACTTGTCAAGAATCTTTCGTAGGTATGCCTCTTGAGATAAGCATAATTTCGACTGCTTTCTATCTCTTCGAATGTCAATTCCAAGAATTCTAGATGCAGCTCCCAGATCCTTCATGTCGAACTCCTTATTGAGTTCAGCCTTCACCCTCATTACATCTTCGACATTGTTGCTTGCTATCAGAATATCATCAACATAAAGCAACAAAATTACAAATGAATTTTCAGGTCGAAATCTGGAGTAAACACAATGGTCGAACTGACTTCGAATGAAACCTATGTGTTCCATGAACTTGTCGAATCTCTTATTCCACTGTCGAGGAGATTGTTTAAGTCCATATAAAGATTTCTTCAGTTTGCACACATAATCTTCTTTCCCCTTTTCGACATACCCTTCAGGTTGCCTCATCAGGATTATTTCATCTAAGTCACCATACAAGAACGCAGTCTTCACATCCATTTGTTCCAGTTCAAGGTCGAACTGAGCCACCATGGCAAGCAACATTCGAATGGATCTGTGCTTCACAACAGGGGAAAATACATCATTGAAGTCGACACCTTCTTTCTGAGTGAAACCCCTTGCGACTAATCTTGCCTTGTACCTCTTCGACGTTACTCCTTCAATTCCTTCCTTAACTTTGAAAATCCACTTACAGCTGACTAACCTTGCCCCAACAGGTTTCATGATCAGTTCCCAAGTGTGATTATCATGAAGAGATTTCATCTCATCATGCATGGCCTTTAGCCATTCAGTCTTCATTCGACTCCTTATAGCTTCCTTATAATCTCTAGGTTCTTCGTCTAGAACTTCACTTGCAGAGATTAAGGCATAAGCTACAAGATCTGCATATCCAAGTCTCTGAGGTGGTTTTATGACTCTTCTTTGCCTATCTCTCGACAATAGGTAGTCATCAACAGTTTCCTCAACATCATCAGAATCTTCTGTTTCTTCTTCGACTTCATCTGGGATACGCATTTCAGCATCAACATGCTCCACCTCAACAGGAATCTATACCTGTTCCAGCTCTTCGTCAACATCATCAGTTTTCTTGAAAGCCATTTCAGTTTCATTGAAAACTACATCTCGACTGGTGATACACCTCCTGTGACCTGGCTCTAGGCACCATAGCCTATAAGCTTTCACTCCTTCAGGGTATCCCATAAACATGCATTTCAGAGCTCTAGGTTCGACCTTGTCTTGCCTAATGTGAGCATAGGCTACACAGCCAAATACTCTTAGTTTGTCGAGATCTGGTGGATGTCCCGACCAAACTTCTTCAGGTGTCTTCATATCTAACGCTGTCGAAGGACATCTGTTTATCAGATATGCTGCTGTCGAAACAGCCTCAGCCCAAAACACCTTCTTTAATCCCGCACTAGTCAACATGCATCTAACTCTCTCCAAAATAGTTCGATTAAACCTTTCAGCCAAACCATTTTGTTGTGGAGTACCTGCGGTAGTTCTGTGCCTTGCAATACCAGAGGCAACACAAAAACTGTCGAACGCCTCATTGCAAAACTCAAGGCCATTGTCGGTTCTCAATCTCTTTACCTTTCTGCCAGTTTGATTTTCGACAAGAGTCTTCCAACTTTTGAAATTCTCAAAAGTTTCATCCTTAGTCTTCTGGATGAATACCCATAACTTTCTGGAATAGTCATCTACTATGGATAGAAAATACTTTGCTCCTGAATGTGATGGACACCTTGCAGGCCCCCAAAGGTCAGCATGGATGTAATCAAGGGATCCATGTGTTCTTTGTTTGCCTTTGTTGAACTTCATTCTACAAGACTTTCCAAGTACACAGGGTTCACAAAACTTCAGCTTTTCGACTTTATCTCCACCAAGCAGATTTTGTTTCCCTAATTCGACCAGACCCCTTTCACTGACATGGCCCAATCTCATGTGCCAAATTTCTGTCTTCGACAAAGGTTTCGTGGAAGCAACATTTGTCGAACCACTTACAACTTCAGCCTCAAGGGTATACAAGCCTTGTTTCTTCACGCCTCTCAAGACTTCCTTCGACCCTTTCATGACTCTCAGGATACTTTTCTCTCCTTGAAACACATATCCTTTCTTGTCGAATTCACCAAGAGAAATCAAGTTTCTCTTCAAATCAGGTACATACCTGACTTCAGTCAACAATCTTATTGACTCATCATGGAGCTTGAATCTCACAGATCCAACGCCTGCAATCTTGCAAGCTTTGTTGTTTCCCAGCAATACAGATCCACCATCTTGATCACATAATTCCTCGAACAAGTCTCTGTTTGGAGTCATGTGCCAAGTGCATCCAGAATCCATAATCCATTCCTTCGATGAGTTTTTGCTTGAAACCACAAGAACATCAGATGATTCGAAATCATCTTGGACAATAGCTGCATTGCCATTATCCTTACCTCCATGATCTTTCAGGCGTTCAGGGCACACCTTTCTTGTGTGACCTACTTTCTTACAGTGATAGCATCTAATACCAGATGTGTCACCACTATAAGACTTCGACTGATTTTTACCTTTCCTCTTGTCGAATTTTCCTTTAACAGCCAAACCTTCACCAACCGTCGAAGGTTTATGCTCCTTACGTTCGTTCAAGTCCTTAGAGTACAAAGCTGATTGAACTTCTTCAAAGGTCAGGGACTCTCTTCCATACAAGAGGGTTTCTTTGAAGTGAGCATGTGATCTGGGCAAAGCGCACAATAATAACAGCGCTTGATCTTCATCATCAATCTTTACATCAATGTTTTCAAGATCAAGAATCAGCTTGTTGAACATATCCAACTGCTCAGCCAGCACTTTGTCTTCAATCATCTTGAATGAATACAAAGCTTGCTTCAGGTAGAGTCGATTTACCAGAGATTTGGTCATATACAAACTTTCAAGTTTCACCCATAACCCTGATGCCGTCGTCTCCTTCGATACCTGTCGAAGAACCTTATCACCAAGGCTCAACAAAATTGCGCTGTGTGCTTTCTCGATCATGGCCGTCTTCTCTCTTTCTGTTAGCGCAGCGTCCATCGCCGTCGCTCCCTTCAACGCTTCCAAACAACCCTGCTGAACCAGTAGGGCTTTCATCTTCAAGCGCCATAGACCGAAATCATTCACTCCGGTGAACTTTTCAATCTCATACTTTGTCGAAGGCATCTTCTCCACGCTCACCGCACCAATTTGTTGTGAATTCAATGCCAATAATAAAGTATAGAATTAAGGGAAGAATAAAGAACAAGGAAGAGGAAGAACACAAGAATTGGTTATAACTGTTATTCTTTACTTTCTCTTAGAAAACAAGATTACAAGTTTACAAGAATAACAAATAACCCTCTCACCCTAAATTAGGATTTGCTGTGATGGCAATGATGAGAGACTAGTATGCTATTTATAATAAAACCTAACATACTAACTAATGGGCTTTTTCCACAAGGCCCATTATACAAGCTAACTTAACAATCAAGCTAACTTAACAAATTAGGGTTTAAACACTAAAACCTAATTTAACAAGCATCCTTCGACAAATACATGCTAGAACCTTCTTCGACTACAGCAAGTACTTCGACCAACTAGAGTTCGATCCAAAATCCCACAAGTATCAACCAAAACAGAATGCAAGTAAATTGTGTGAAAAGCCACATGTGAAATGTACACAATTATGAGTTACAAAGATCAAGATCAAAATAAGAAACCTACTTGCACATCAGAAAAAAAAACATTAACATGGGAGTACTGTAATATTTATATTGATTGAAATTGTGAAAGTGTTTATGTAATCTTTTCCATCATTTTCCATCAACCTTGTGAAAGAAATTGAATAGAATTTCGTCTGGTACTAATCTGCTACTACAATTGACAGAATATCTACCCAATATCCGTCATGTCCCTTTTACTAATCTGTTACTACAATTGCCATATACATATTCAAATAACAAAATAAATTTACTACTCCTAAAAAACAATTTCATGTAATTAATTTTAATTCAAGAAAATGTAGTACTACTAATTAATTTCCTCTCTGATCTTATCTTCCCTTGCCTTGGCTTCCCTTTCAACCAAAATAATATGAGCATGAATACAAGATTCTAAGGCCTGGGAATTAACTAGAATCTTGCTAAACTATTCATCAAAGTAGGATTTAATTAGCGCTAGCAAACAATAAACCATCAAGCAATGAAGACAAATCAAATGATGTACCAACATGATCAGAAATACACACTAACTTCTTCCTTTTTGACAAAACTTATTTCGGCTCTACAATTCTATCCTCATACACATACCTTCCATTATTGTCAAGAAACTAATAGAAACCATTCTCATCAGGAAAATACCTCATTAGCTTGATAGTAGATTTTCAACAACTTTTAGAGCTTCAACCAAGTCAGCATCATCAGAAAGAATACCATTCAGTTCCAGAAAGAAGTGAATAAAGATGAAAAGAATACCATTCAATACTTCTGCTAAACACCTTAAGATTTATGTAAATTATTAGAGATATAGAATTAGGAATTTTAAGCTCTATAGAGTGTGTTTTTTAGTTTTCTTTCTTTTGGGCCTCGACCCTCTCTATAATAATAAAAAAATGTTGAAGTTTATTAAGTTAATTCTAACATTAACCAACTAACTTGTATATTTTATTAACTCCCACAAACTCATAAAAAGAAAAATACTTGATATATAAGTTTAGAGAATAAAATTAAACTAGAAACTGTATCTAAGTAGAAGAGAAATACCAGTGGCGATTGCAGAGGCAGTGTTAAGGGAAGAGAGTCCTTGAGAAGAAGAAGCTAAAACGACAGCGACGTGGACAGCCTGAGCGGACTTAGCAGCTGCAGCAACAACCTCACCAAGGCCTTTAAAGGCGGCCGGACTAGAAGCAGAAGCTCCGAGGCCAAGCAAGGCGACTCTCTTGGATCCAATTCCAGCTGTAATTCGGAGAACCATTGACTGTCCAACTTTTCCGGCGAAGTCCTCTTCGAACGAGGCTTCAGCTAATAACCCGCCCAACTTGGAGTCCAGCGCGCTCAAAATTGGATTATGGAATCTGGACTCGTCGTCCCTAGCTACGTCATTTTCCATCACGGAAACGGCTAAGAGGTCCCCTCAATATAAATGCAGAAATACATACAAACACAGCGGACGACTTGGACGATGTGGACGACGAACGACATGGACGGCAGACGACTTGGACGAAAGCAGTTGGACGGCGAACGACGAACGGACGACGACGTGGACGATGAACACGGCGTGGCAGTTGGACGGAGTGACGAAGAACACGGCGGAGGGTGTGAACGAAAGAGGTTTGACTCGGAGCGGATGAAGGACGGAGCGCCTGAGAGCGCGGCTAGGTTCGGCGAAACGTGTGAACGAAAAAGAAGGAGAATCGAAAGCTGCTGCTTTTGTTTTCCTTATCTGTTTCTTTTTCTTTTTTTATTTTCTATTCTTTTTAATAAGACGTGGCAATAATTGAGAGGACTAGTAATGAAAAATATTTTAAATTCTTGTGTTAGAAATTTTTTTTAATATATATATATATATATATATATATATATATATATATATATATATATATATATATATATATATATATATATATATATATATATATATATATATATATATATATATAATTCTTTATTTTCTGTTTAATTGAAATTTTTTATTTTTAAATTCCTGTGTTAGAAAAATATTTTTTTTTATATATATTAATAATGTTTAGAGAAAAATATTTGTTTTTTAGTGTATAAGTTTTGGAGGGAAGATTGCCACCAAAAATTTGATAATTCTAAAAACATTTATACAACATTTCAGAAATGTAGCCTTTTATTAGAACTAATGTAACAATCTAAAAATGTCCCCAAAAATATTTTAGGGGACAATTGTCAAACATTGCTAAAGAAATAATATTTTAACGCTCTAAAATCGTTCCCAAAAGCAGTTAAGGGCACAATTAACAACCGTTGGCAAAAAAATAAAAGAGTATCGCTCCATAAACGTCCCCAAAAGTATTTTAGGCGACGATTATCAAGGGTTGCAAACATATTTTTGACAACAATCGTAAATCGTTGCCTATATGAATTTAAGGCAACAATTTCTACATGTTACCTAAAAAAGTGTTGCCAGAGACAACAAATGTTGTAGTGATTGTTTTGATATCGATACATACTTCATGTTAAGATTATCTACAAAAATAAAGTTTATGAGGTTATTATTGTTATAACCATTTCTGCATCGTTTGTGAAAATATTGAATTTGCAAATTTTAGTTTGATCTCAATAAAGACTTTAGTTGAACTAGTTGAACTAGTTGAACATATGCATGATTCAGATATCACATTACATGAAATTTACATGTCAGTCATCTATATTGATCTATGTCATCAAGTACATTGATGTGGTGGTCATCGAAGTTCTGTCACGTTATACATCAATGACGACAGGCGCGGTGGTTCCTTTATTGATGTATGAGGAGGACCAAATTGTAAAGATGCACAATTAAAGAATTGTGATATAATTATTAAATATATATCACCCGAGTGGAGATTGTTGGAATATTTTATAACTAAATATTATTATTTAATTTAATTTTTATTTAGTAATTAATTCATCAACTATCTAATAAGTCGGATATATCTCAAATATGAGTGGATGTTAAGATGAGTCATTTTGAAATAATGGAATCCTAATTGTTCATTATCCTATATATAAGCTATAGTCTCCAATATATCGTACTACAAACACATTATCTCGTCTCTCTATCTGAAGAGTGTTTAAAATATTATGAGTGCATATGCACAAGCCAACTAGTGTTAGTCACTTGTTTCTACACTTTTGTGTTTCAGGATTCGTTATCACTCACTACAAAAAAAAAAACTGCAATTAACCACGTGATTTTCACGACACAAAATTAAAAATTATGTCACAACCTAATTTTAGCGACATGAAAATTCATGCGGTAGTAGCGCAATGATTTTCACATTGCAACCTTTAACGGTAATATTTTTGTGACGTGAAAAACATGACACAACATAAATGTGTCAATCAACGTGCAACTATCAATTTCATCGTCAATGACACAACATAAATGTGTCAATCAACGTGCAACTATCAATTTCATCATCAGTCAACTTTCCCTTTCAATTTTATTTTAACTTTTTAATTTAAGTTTGTGACGTGTTTATCACGCCACAACTTAGGTTTTAAAAAATTCAACCTTCTCCCATGTGCAAACCTGACATCTTTATTTTTTTTATTTTACTTTTTGAGTTGTGACGTGTTTTCCAGCCACGACATTTTTTTAATAAAAAATTCTTACTCCTCATATGCTAACGTTACTTTTATTTTTTTAATAATAAAAACATGTAGCGACGTGATAAACACATCGCGACATCTATTTTTGTCACATGTTTATCACGTCGTAAAATCATGTCGCTAGGAGTTTGTTACATATAAAATTTTCTCCTTAAATCCGTCCAAATATTTCTATAATTCTTAATAATATTTCATAGATTAATGTGTCATAAATCCTAAGATTATGCGCATAATCGTATATTTGTTTCGCTTCCGCCTTAAACTATAATTATAATTTTTTAGTCTTTAAATTCAACATTCTTCATATAGATTAATTATTAAATTAATTCAAACAAATTAATCTTATGCAATACCATCCAAACATATTATAAAAAAAGAAGTCACAAAGCTTAAGAAACTAGTTTTAATGGTGTGATATAGCACACAAATTCAGCACAATATAAATTTAAACAACTTGATTATAAATAAATAAAAAAAACTGTCAGGAATTAATATTTCATAAGTAGAAGTTTAACCCTAGTTTTATAATCAATAACTAATGCAAATGATTTTTTTTTGTGCACATTTTAATTTTTTAATCCTAAACCTTTCAAAATAACTTGAACATCAATACATGATTCTTGAACTCAAACTAGATATCATGAATTTCAATCAAAAGATTAATTTTCATTTGCATTAAACATATAACTGAAACCTTAATATACTAGCAATTTTTTAAAAATGTAACCTATAGGATAATAATATTTTTACCCACCATGAATCAAAGGTGATGTGCACTTTATTTCCTCAAGTAAAATTAACACTAGAGAGAATCCAAATTCCTTCAATAGATAACTAGTATATCATTTACAAAAAATTTCGCATCAAAATATTTACAATGATTCAACAAACATTTTAGGGTAGGGTCTACGTTGCAAATAGTTGCACTCTTGATATACAATAATTATTCATTCACATACACAAGTGGGGGAAGAACCCACCATTACTCAATTTGCTATTCTTTTTGCCAATCATAAAACCAACTGTCACATCATGTACTACCCTAGCTGAACAGTCTTTAATTTTGTGAAAAATATGATATGAAATGATGAATAACTTTAATCTGTGTCATTTTATCATGAAGCTGGAAGGAATCACTAGCTTTGCACGTACAACTACAATTGTTGAATCTATTAAAGCATGATATCCTACACAATGTAACAAGAGACTCACTATTTCAGCATTGTTCAATGTCACAAAAACAATTGAGGTACTTTGGAGTTCAGGGACCCAACAACACTGGTGCAACCAAGAAAGGTTGATAGCTAGATGAAGTTTTGTGAATATAGGAACCACACAGAAATATAACAAAACATTTGTTGTACGTGCAAAGCTTGTGATTCCTTCCAGCTTCATGATAAAATGAAAAGGTTTTAAGTTAGTACTTCATCATTTTATTTCATGTTATAGTAGTACATGACGTGACTGTTCGTTTTATAATTATTAATTTTTTTTATTTTATTAATATTAATTGCTAAATTGCTAATGATAAAAATAGGGGTAAATTTTAAAACTAAATATTAAAACTAAAATGGATTAAATTAAAAATAAAATTAATTATTAAAAGAGGCACAATAACAATCCTAACTAAAGCCTATATGTGTGTGTGGTGTGATAACAATTTAGGTTGTAATGACTTTTATATATTATATTTAGGATTAAATGACATGTAAATGTTAAGTGGACAAATACACAACTTATAAAAATTGTAATCTATTCTATCTTTAGACCGTATTGTAAGCTACTACCAATAATATATTTTAATTTTGAACAATGTATTATATGACGCTCATTTAATTGAAGTGTGATGAAGTGTTGTTCTTCATTTAAAATTTTGGGTGAGATTGATTATCTAATTTAAATAAATAAAAAATGATTTTTTTGTTAAAGAGGTTTGGTTGTCTAATCCTTTAGAGTATGTTGGGGTGTAGGAAGATTTTGTTTAGCTTGTTTTTTCTTCTTTTTTTGCTGGGTGGTTTTTTTGTGTTTGTTTGGACCTATTTATATTTTCTTGTTTTGTTTTGTTTTTTATCTTTTTGTTTTTTCCTTGTATTGGGTTAGCATTTCTTGTGCATATTAACATATGTTGTTTATAAAAAGAAAATTGAAATGAATCATAACAAATGATTATTTAAATTGAATAGAGTGTTTTTAAAAGTTTAATATATTTTTAGTCTCTATAAATATCTTAAATTTTATTTTTAATCCTTATAAATAAATGACATATTTTAATCCCTACAAAGTTTTTATGCATGCACCTTTAATTCTTACTAATTTCTAAAAGTATGAAAATAGTTTAATTATCCTTAGAGTTTTAAATAATTTTTTTTATACATGTTTAAAAAACTATACTAAATTTCTTTTACCAAAATTAAGAATTTTTTAAAATCAAAAGAATTAAATATGAATTTTTAATTTTTAAAAAGATAATAATAAAAGTAAGGAAAATCTCGATTTAGAAATCATATTTTGAGTTCTTTTTTTTTTAGAAATTTTTTTTAACATTCTAAACATGTCTGCAAGATAATCATTTAAAAATTCACATTAGCTTAATAGCAGAGACTAAAAATATGTGCATAATAATTTTGTAGGAACTAAAACATATCATTTTTTATAAGATCAAAAACAATATTTAACAATTTTACATGGACCAAAAACACAATTAATATTTTATTTTATTTGTTCGCAATAGAATTAACACAATTATATATATATATATATATATATATATATATATATATATATATATATATATATATATATATATATATATATATATATATATATATATATATATATATATATATATATATATATATATATATATATATATATATATATATATATATATATATATATATATATATTGGATCAAAGTGAAAACTATTCTAATAGGTGTTTTTTTTTCAAATTAAAAAACTATATGTCTCATTGATTAGACCTTCCAATCGATAGAAAAAATGATGTCTATTTTTTTATAAAAAAAACAAATAAGATTTCTCTTCGGTTGAGAGATACAACAAAGAGGAAAAGTGACGTCTTTCTTTTTTTATTTTAAAAATAAATAAATAAGAATATTCTTCAATTGTACCACCTTCTAATCGAGAATAAAAGTGATGTCTTTTTACTATAAAAATTTTAAATTAATAATAAATAAGATTTCTCCTTTATTGTAACTCCTAACTAAGGGGAATAGTCTGTCAGTTTTTCTTTTTCAAAAACAGGATGTTAGTTTTCTTCATATTTACATTAACGAATACAACATCTTGTCCTAGACGAACGTCATATTCTACCTCGAAATTGCATCTTCTATTATCGAAATTATATTTCTCTACTAAACAAGACTTAAAAATATCATTTATGCAAACAAAACTAGAAAACATTATTTCTTCCATTAATGAGTTTTAGAACTCTACCATCTCTTCTCCAACTCGAACAAAACAAGGAAAGTAATGAAGAAAAATTACGAATCTCGAACGAAACTCGGTGAAAAAAAACTTGATTGAACTCAAACTGTTAGAATATTGTTTTCATAAGTTACACACAACCTTAACTATCTATATATAGAAGTGATTCATGATTAATAGTTAGTTACACTTATCCATGCATGGTGGTTTTTTCATGGTCACGTACAATCATGCACATGTTATCAATAATATAAATGTAAGTTGCAAACTAAGTTATCCTCCTAATACTACCCCACAAGCTCATTGAGAGGAGAAATCTAATACTTTGAGCTTGGGTCAAAGTTCTTGAAATGTTGCAATCCTTAAAGGATTGGTGGGAGTATCCATAACTTGCATTGAAACAGGAACACGTTGAATCTTTACAATCTTATATATGGCACATTCACATACAAAGTGAATGTCCAGTTAAATGTGTTTAGTGTGTGCATGAATGTTTAGTGCTACTGAATTATCGTTCGACGAATATCTCGTTAATGAGTTAGGATTAAAATGGGTTTAAAGTAAATGCGGGAATTAAAAGTTATTAACAGGAAAAGAATATATTCTTCATAGAGAAGAACCTATCAACCATTTATACTCAATCTAAAATACTCATCAATGCCATAATATATCAACTACAACATCCAATGTATCATCTCGGAGGTGATCTCTCAACCAACCTCAATAACACAGAAGAAAAATATGTTACTCGTGTTGACAATCTCTCAGCACAACACAACCAACATATAGGCATTAAGCACAAACACCCAAGTGAATAATACCTTTAAATTTATCTCTAGAATCTAGATACTATTAGATCATCATCCTAGATAAGAATTCAAGCAATATATGTCTATAACAACCCAAACCCCAAAGCATAAAGCAAAAATCCAAGATAATAACCGACAAAGATTTGTAAAGCAAGCTTTATACAATTCCATTGGTGATAAGTATACATGAGTTCAAAGTAAATACATATACAAAACCCAACGAATGAAGAATACACAAAGAAGAAGAGAAATGAACCATAAATCTCCCGGTTTTTCAATATCGATCAATGAGAAATCCACCCTTGATCATCAGTATGAAAGCTTTATTGTTATTTTCTAAGCTAATCTATCAAAAAAATGAGTTGATGGAGTTGGGAGAACAAAAACATCCCCAAAACCATAACTTAACAAATGAAGAAATAAAAGTTATAAAAAAATCTCAGCAGACTGTACTTAGCAGGCTCACCGCGCTAAGCGGGTTGCGCAATATTTACATGTTAAACTGCCTAAAATCTCGTTAAGTAGTCTAATCGCGCTTAGAGGGCTCAATTACAAAGCTTCTTCCAATCTGTCAAAATGTGCATAGCACGCTAGAGGATGCGCTCATCGCGGTCCCCTGAGAAGAACTCCCCAAAACTTGGTCTTTTATTCCGAAAACGCACATCTGGAGCAGTGCCTTCGACAACTTATTCCTTGATGCTACCAAAAATTCTACAAATACCTACAAAAGAAGTAAAATCTATCAAACGGTAAACACTTGATCAAAATCACAAATATGCACAAACTAAACATATTTACAAACAAAGAGGGAAATTATTCAATGAATATCAACAAAAGAACCATTGAGTGCCACAAAACATATACACAAAATAACTACATTTTGGAACTTAACAAACTATCCTCAAACAAGGCCAAACAAGCTTAAAGAAAAAAAGTAATCAACTAAAGAATCATGAATCAACAAGTTTGAAAATCGAAAACAAATGTATGGTTCAAACAAAAATGCCCAAGAAAGGTAAATACTTACCACAATTCTACAACGACAAAATGTAAACGAAATGAATCTTAAGTAAAAAAAATCATATTAAACACTCTATAACAAATTAAGCTTAATCATGAATCATGCCTAGTAAAAATTCATCGGTAGATGAAAAACACACAAAGGTGAGGATTTGACACTCATCCAACAATCTTGCAAACAATAGACTAAATTACGCATTCATTCAAAAACTCATATTGAAAATACAAAGGCAAGAATCACAAGGGCTTTTCAAGATTGTAATGTGGCTTGATTAACAAACAAAGGGTAATTCTTAAAGCCAATCGAAATAAAAACCTGCCTAAACCTAAGGGAGTGATCAGCTCACAAAAGTTAAAACACAAAATTTCAATCAAACTTCTTCTTCATCCCAAGTGTTACACCTAACACACCTTACTTATTTGCACAACATTATTCCATACTCTTATTGTTTTTTTCTTTTTCAAAACTTTTTCAATTTTTTTCTTTCTTTTTCTTTTCTTTTTCTTTCTCTTTTTTTTTTCTTTTCTGTTTCTCTTTTTCATAACTGCATAGAAATCAACAACATAAGTGAACACACAATTCTCCCCAACTTGAATTCAACAAACATCAATGTGAGTACTCCCTACTTTCTACGACAAGGTAAAAATTCAAACAAAAAACAATGGTTGAGGGTTCAAGAAAACAAATAATCAATATCCATTAAAAAAGGAAAACTAAACACTCATAGACAAGCATTAAGTTCAAAAACAACATGGACATTGACAAAAAGGCTCAAAAGGAGTTAACAAAAGTTCACACACTCACAAGGTGAATTGACTATTTGGCTACGTAGTTGTGCTCAAAATCTAAAAAAATACTTTGATCATTTTGATGATTTCATACAATCAACACAAACCAAAGATTAAACATAATGAAACCCGGTTAAAACAAGAATAGTGGCCTCCAGCATATATGAATAATGGAAAGCTTCCTCATAATTGGGGGTAAAAAGGGAACTAAAGTGATTCAATCAAAAGCAAGTAATGCAAAAAAGAATGAATGGTATAGTAATTATACAAATTAAAAGTTTTCTAAACATGTTATGCTATAGAAAGCAATGAAGAAGTATCTGGAGTGTACCAACTTCAAAAAATATCATTACCATACATCTACAAGTTGAATCAATCAAAATTGAAAAATCACTTCGAAATTCT
The DNA here is from genome assembly GCA_948472305.1 of Vicia faba. NCBI lineage: Eukaryota > Viridiplantae > Streptophyta > Magnoliopsida > Fabales > Fabaceae > Vicia > Vicia faba. Next base: position 725,390,851 of record OX451741.1, on the reverse strand, counting down.
TCAAGTTATCGGACCAAAATTAAGTCCAAACAACAAAAAAAGAATTAGTTATACTATTGTTATGTACTATCTAAAGCCTAGGAGGAAGTGAAAAAAGGAAGGTAAGTGAAACAAAAAGAATTCACTAGCGCAACATAACTAAGCACAGCTACACCAGAAGCAGAAAAACAAGACAACAAATTGCGATTCTAATGCAACCTCCACTTTTGCCTACACATCTCATTTACACAATTAAATAGGATTACACACATACACATTTCCTAAAGCTAATAAAAGTAAGCTTTTGGAAAAAACACAATTAACACAACGAAACAACCGGATGAAAGTGAATAAACAAGTTGAAAAGTGAAGATTTGAAATTTTAAAACAGGTCCAATTTGAACTTGTTTAAACAACAATCAACACACTAACTAAACTAACACAATGTAAACAATAAAATATGCTTATTTCACGTTGTAATCTCGACCCATGATATTTATAATTGTTTCAATTTACTTTGGATGGTTCAAATGCTTTCGCTCTCGCCTTTGCTCTCATCGGCTCGAGCTCTAACCGGAACTATGCACCTAACCAAACTTTTGGCAAACGTGAAACAAAAAAGAAGTATACTATATACAAAATTCACAAATATGAAAAACATGTGACATACATAAATATGGTAAACATATACAAGTAGTAATATAAATAAGTGAAGATAGACAATATATACGATATCTACAAAACTCGAAAACAAAGAAACTATCGCGATGCGACTCAATAAAAACACCAATCCCCGGCAGCAACGCTATTTTGCTAAAGCTGTAAAGCGGAAAACAAAAGTACGTATTTTTATAGGCTATATCATATCGTCTCCACAGGGATTAATGCTATTGAATTGCCATTCGGTAAATCTCTCGTTAATAAGTTATGGTTAAAATGGGTTTAAAGTAAATGCGGGAATTAAAAGTTATTAACAGGAAAAGAATCTATTCTTTAGAGAGAAGAACTTATCAGGCATGTATTTAATCCACTCCTCACAAAATTAAACCTATCGACCAGTTATAGTCAACCTACAATACTCATAAATTAAATCTCATATCAAACACAACACCCATTGTATCATCTTGGAGGAAATCTCTCAACCAACCTTAACAACACTAAAGACAACTATGTTACTCGCATTGACAATCTCTCAGCACAACACAACCAACACAGAGGCATTAAGCAAAGACACCCAAGTGAATAATAGCTCTAAATCTATTTGTAGAATCTAGACACTATTAGATAGTCATCATAGATAAGAATTCGAGCAGTATATGTTTATAGCAACCCAAACCCCAAAGCACGGAGCAAAAATCTAGGATAATAATCGACAAAGATTTGTAAAGCAAGCTTTATACAATGCCATGGGCGATAAATTACATGAGTTCAAAGTAAATACATATATAAAACCTAACAAATAAATAATACACAAAGAAGAAGAGAAATAAACCACAAATCTCCCAATTTGTCAGCACCGATCGATGAGAAATCCACCCTGGATCATCCGTATACAAGCCCCATTGTTGTTTTCTAAGCTAATCTACCAAAAGATGAGTTGATAGAGTTGGGAGAACAAAACCACCACCAAAACCATAATCTAACAAATGAAGAAATGAAAGTTATAAAACAAATCTCAGCAGACCGCGCTTAGCGGGCTCACCATGCTAAGCGAGCTGCATAATTTTACACATTAAACTGCCTAAAATCTCACTAAGCAGGCTAATCACGCTTAGCAGACTCAATTACGAAGCTTCTTCCAATTTGTCAAAATGTGCGTAGCGTGCTAGAGGATGATATTAGCACGGTCCCCTGAGCATAACTCCAAAAAACTTGGTCTATTTTGAAAACATGCATCTGGATCAGTGCCTTCGGCACCTTATTTCTCAATGCACCAAAATCTTGTTTTAGCGGAGTTGGCAATAACAATGCTCAATGATTGTGGCCTACCAAAATATTTTTGGGCTGATTCTATTAGCACAACATGTTATGTCTTGAATAGGGTACTTATTCGTCCTATTCTTGACGAAACTCCCTATGAACTTTTAAAAAGTAGAAAACCAAATTTATTGCATCTTCATGTCTTTGGACGTAAATGTTTTATTTTAAACAATGGGGAGGATAACATTGAGAAATTTGATGCGAAAGCCAATGAAGGTATATTTATTGTATACTCAAAATCTAGTAAAGCATATGGAGCTTACATAAAAATGTTATTGATTATTGAAGAGTCGATTCATGTTACTTTTGACGAGTCTTGCCCAAATAGTGTTGGGAAACGTATTTCTTTTCATGGTTTAGGTGCATCTACAAAAGACATACTCTAGGACACCGAAAAGGGAATTGATCAACCTAAAGTGGTGGATATTGAGAAGGAGGAAGATGACAACCAAGAAAAGAAGGATGATGAAAGTCAACAATAAGATGATGGTCTTTCATTGGAGTGGAGAACTTCCAAGGATCATCCAATTGACAACATTATTGGTGACATCAAAAAAGGGGTAACAACACGCTCTAAAATAAGTAATTTCTATTATCACCAGGCGTACGTATCATAAGTTAATCCTAAAACCACTAATGATGCCTTACTTGATGAGCAGTGGCTTATGGCCATTCAAGAAGAATTAAATCAATTTGAAAGAAATGTCATTTGGGACCTTGTACCTCGTCCACAAAGTCATCAAGTAATAGGCACATTATGGGCATTTAGGAAAAAACTTGACGAACATGGTATGATAACAAGGAATAAGGCCCGACTAGTGGCTCAAGGGCATAAACAAGAGGAATGCATTGATTATGAGGAGACTTTTGCTCTAGTTGCCCGAATCTAGGTTATACATGTAACACTCCACTTTCCCATAATAATAATTATAATAAAATATATAGAATAATACATCAGAGTGCATAAATGGGATGTCACATCATTCAAATAAACTCATAAAGTCTTAAGTCACTTTATTACTTCATTTATTCATATTAATCAACTAAGCAACATATTAACTCAGACTAATTTACTTTGTGGTACTAAGGCCTCAACAATGATAAAAACTCTATAAAGCATGGTTAAACATACTCGTGAGTTAAGATATGTAACAATTAAGAACAACACAAAAACATAACAAATTCCAAATCCCGTGTGAAACAACCGACTGAAAATTATCAAACAATGAAGTCCCCATCTGTGATATGCTGGCCAGAACCGAAACTATTTTGGAAAATGCTGGTTTGTGTTTTGCGTTTGTGTTTGCAAAATGTCGCGGTAAGCAAGAGTTGCCACCGACTTTTATTTTATTCAACTGGAAAGGAAAAAAGCACAGGAAAATTCCTTTTTAGAGATTTTGAGTACGGGGGGTAGATTATAGAAAGGGAAGGTATTAGCACCCTTTCTATCCGTAGTTATCTATGGGCTCTTAGGTACTTGCTCATCATTTTCAAAATTGCTTCTTTGTGTTTGTGTGATTTGAAAAGTTTTTGTTTTACTTCGATTTAACCCTTGCTTCTGTCTTCAAGAGTGTTACGAAGTGTTTTTGAAACTTTGTTTGAAAAGAGTGTAAGTGTGAAAAGTTTGTTTTGATTGAGCAAGTACTTAAGAGCTAATCTACCTACTTGAAAAAAGAATTGTTCTATGTTCGTTTCCTTTAGACAGCGCTATCCCACTATTATTGAGTAGGTAGCATCGTCGTTGGAGTTTGAGGGTCAATTCGAAAGGGACGTACGATCACTAAAGCAATGTTAGGACGTATTAGTAATAACCCTAATGTCATAAGATCAATTTTCGAGGCAACAATTCGAGGCAATCTTTCCGAGGCAACTTTGATCTTTGAGACAAAAGAGAGACCACTAAAATACCCTATACTCAATGATTGCTTACCGAAGGCAACCGAAGTGAGAGTATACCCTAGGAGTGCACATGTGCGAGTGATTCAATTTCAAGTTATTTATCTTTGCACATTTAGGGTTTGCTAACCATTTTAAAGTTAATCATACATTCTTGTCATGCAACCCTAATATCATACATCTAATAGTTAATAGTTTGCGGAATTTAAAGTGTGGAAAGTAAAGCTAAGCTATTACAAGGCTTCAGGTATTAATTACATAGCAAAAACCAACCCGTAAAAAATGATAAATGAAAGTAAAAGGTCCTAATTAATCTATTACAATTTGTGAGCAATTACATCAATATGGCAAAAAATAAATAAACGCGATGAATCGTGAACGAGAGAGAACTGGGGTTTTGTCCCCGTCTAACCTAATCGGAAGAAACAATTATTTTTGTTGTTTTTAATTATTTAAGAAAAATAATAAGGTTTTTAAATTAAATACAAAATTAATTAGTAATTAAATTAAATTAAAGAAAATAATTTGCATGATCTATTTTTATGTTTTTGGTTATTTTTTAAGAAAAAGAAAATAGAATTAAGTTAGAAACAAAAACCATAATTGTTCTAATTTGTTTTAAATTTATTTACAGAAGAATTTAAGTTACCCTTAAATTGAATAAACTAATTAAATTAATTAATAATTTTTTTGATAAAAAATAAACCTAAATCTAATTGGATGAAAAATTGTTTTTGTGATTTTATTAAAAAAAGGAATTAATTTTTAGGTTAGTAAAAATAAATAAATGAATTAAATAAAGAAATATAAAAAGAAAAGAGAAAGAGATATGGGCCTAAGAAAGTAATTTGGAGGGGTGTATTGCTAGCAATTCTGGCCAAAAACAAATCTGACCCATGTTGACTTGCCCAGATTCCCTATTGTGCATTGACCAAGGTGTTGGTGGTCCTTCACATGATAGCCATCAGATCTGGCTTCTTGGACACCTGGATGGTCGGATTTTGATGGACCATGGTGGTCATCCCACCTATATACGTGCCTGATTGCTGAAAGAAAAAGAATATGAAATAATGGGGGACCTGGGATTCGAACCCAGGTCCTGAAGCCTATTCCACTACCTCTTCACCAACTGAGCTGCATGTTCTATTTGTACATGAGATAATAACAAATGATAATATATAATAATGTGGGTTAGTGGAGAGAAAATAAAAAACGCGCCAGAATTTTGAATGGACTAATGAGACAGAGCCACGCATGTCGTCACTGTCCTCTCTCCGTTGGTAAAAGTCAAAGACTTTTACCTACAGACATATGTTCGTAGCTACAACCTTGGCTCGTTTCAAAATCTTCCATGGGCATGATAAATGACATCTAATGCCATGAGTCAACTCGTCTGGACCTGCTGAGTATTATGATGTCCTTTTTATGGGCCAATTTCACCTATACACAAAGATCCTAAATCGAGCCAACAAAACCTAGCAATGGTGAATTCTGATACAATCCATAAAAATGCAATTAAACGTTACAGATAGCTTGCAAATGCTTCAAGGAGAAAGAATATGTAAGTATTTCATGCTATCAATTCCAAAATCATGCAATTCGATTTCAAGAAAAGTTCAAGGTCGTGGCTGACTTACAGTGAGTTCTAGCGCTGAAAAAGACTTGTTCTTAATTGGTATAGCTTGCTTGTGATCCCAGGAATAGAATGAGATGGCTAGAGGACCTTGAAAGTTTCTGGAAGTACAAAATCGAATCACCACTTTTCTTTGATTTTTCAAGTTTTGTTCTGCCTTCTCACGCCTCCCAAGCTTGTGTTTTAGATCTGCAATTGTATACTATATACCAAGGACTGAATTAGGGTTGCAAACATGATCTCAATCTTTGCCAATTATTGATTTTGATCTTGATTTGATTCACTTTAAAATCATTCCAAAAATAGGTCAAAACCAATCTTTTTGTGCCCACTTTTGCTTTGCACGAATCCAATCTTTTGCTAGCTGGACATAGGACCTGAAACATGCATAATATCTTGAGGTTTCATTGTTTTGGATTTTTTCATGATTTGTTTTGATTTAAATTGATTTAATTGCAATAAAAATCAAAATAAATAATAAAAAAAGATAAATACAAGTGGAAAGAGCTAGGGCTCGTGGACCATGCTACCAACTCAAAACAAGTGCAAAAGATTGGGCCCATTTAGCAAAAATTGCATTTTTAGGCATAGTTGACTTTTGACAATTTTGTAAAAAAGGTCAACTTCACCAATGCATAACTTCCTCAATTTTGACTCTTTTAAGGTGTTCTTTGACTTTTTAGAAAGATTGAGATGTCCTCTAAGCAACCCTTTTGGTCCCATATTAATTTGGTGTTCCATGTTCATGTATGAAGCTTTGACAAAAAAGGTGTTTTTGTTGACTTTTCAAAATGACCTATAATGTCAAAATACATAACTTCTCGTGAGTGAATATTTTGAACTTGGGATCTGAATGTAGGGAATTGCATCCTCTTAAAAATGAGCTTTGGATGGGTAATTTCTCATAAAGTATGAGAAATGTATGCTTGGTCAAAATTGAGTTGACTTCTCCTATAAAACCCTAATTTAGCAACTTTTGGGTTTTGATGAATTGTGAGCAATCTTTGATGAATCATGATCAACCCTTGATCAAATTATGAATAATAATTCAAAATGGGGATGTTGACCAAAAATATTGAAGTTTGACTGTATGTGGGCCACAGTTGACTTTTGCCCTAACAAAGTCGATTTTTAGGCCTTTGAGCAATTGACTGAGCAAACTTCCTCTGCAAGGCTTGAAACTTGACAAGGATGATCTTGAGAACATATTAGGATAATAGTGAAAATTTGGGATCCCTTGGACTCAAGTATCTTAATGCAACATGAAACCCTAGTTTTGAAGTAGACTGCCTTAGGAGAGAGTTTGTCTGGTCAACCATTGGACTTCCTTGAGCAACTTGAGGATCTTTCTTGAAATGTTTTGAGAAATATGGGAGGGATAATTTTGGGGTACAACACCATTGAACGTCTTTTATACCACATGAAGGGAAAGGTAAACATTAAAAAAACCTGAGAAGGGAGAAGTCACAGTTACGTGAGGGGAAGGTATTAGCACCCCACATGCTCGTAGTACTCTACAATATCCACTATAGTTATCTATCTTATGGGTGTGTCTAATCTATGCTTACTGTTTACTATTGAGGAAGAATGGATGCAAAAGAAAGGAGAAAATAATGTACGGAAAATAAAGTTGTACTCGCTTGGGCCCTACCCCAATGCGTACATATCCTTTTTGAGGAATCAGAGTTATTGTAGTTTGGCTCACATGTTTTTGTTTGTTTATGTTTTTTATGAACAATGTTAATTCCGCCTTCTGCCGCAGCTCGACCTTTGGAGACTCACACGTTAGCACATAAGTAAATTAACATGTCCTTACCTGAAAAGTTTTTGAGTTACGCCCTCAACGCAAGATACCACATTTGGTTGGTTTATGTTTTGTTACCTTAAAAAAGGGTTTTGGTATGATTAGCATGTTTTATTATTTTCTAAGGAAAAGGTTTTAGTTTTAAATGAATATGCGAAAAGGGGAAGAAAAGAGTTTAAGGGAGACTAGACTATTTCTAAACTTAATTTTATCATACAATGGCGGCCCTACGTTAAGGATGAAACGGAAATCTCTACCTAATGTTAGCATGCATGGTTCACAACCTAAAGTCTAACTTGCATCCGAAAGGAACAAGTACATCCTAAGGGAACATGGTATTTACAAGGATAAAACAAACAAGCTCGAAAGAGCATACATATAAAATAGTAAGGAAAAGAAGTAAAATACTTTAGCCAAGGGGAGTGTATCACCCGAGACAAACAAGTGGGAGTGAGATGAAAAATAAAATATGTGATGTCCAAAGCGACTGAACACCTAACCAAGATATAAGAGATCGAGGTAGGAGACATAAGGCAATATGAACAATCATGGAGTATCAACATCGACCAATGTGAGCTCCTGACAAAGTGTGGGGGTTCGATTGCAGAACCCTTCCCCACATGACGAATCGATAACAAGAGCAGGCACAACTCTGAAGCATCATGGTGCGTCACGAGCTAAGGATAACACGGAAGAAATTGTGGGGGTTGATTGCGAACCCTCCCCACTCGCCTCTTTTTGAGGACTTATCACCTGTACATATTGGGCACAAATATAAACACGCGTGTATAATACCTACTTCAAAGGTAGGGTTTTAAACAAACACAAATAGCACACAGAAAGCACACAATGTATAATTTCCCTAAACGGGTCTTTAAATAAACCAAAGGGATTCTTGACATGATCAACAACAAAGATCCCCTTCATACATCTCTATCCTACTTCTCATGGCATCATAAAGCAGTAAAGCCATACTTCTCATGATCTCTAGAAAAACGGTAAAGTGCGGAAATGAGGAATAAAAGTGAAGACACGATAATACCTAACGGAGAAGGTGCGTTGCCTCTTCAAAACCACGCAAGCGACAAGAAAACTCTATAGAAGCTACTTTGCACGAGTGATCAAAGAATTAATCTCCAAGCATTCCACGTTGCAAAAGTTACGCCAACATTCTATCGAAGTCTTGGCTAAAAATGGTAACAAAAATGATTACCAAATATAAAAGCAATAATAGAAAATTCTAATAAAATTCTAAAGAGAAAACCTAAAAATTCTAAAATGTTATAATATTTTTATATCATTTTTATTATCAATTAAGAGAATAAAATTAAACTAGAAAAGAAAACTAAAATAAAAAGGAAATTAGAAGAGTCAGGGGGTGTAAACTGTAAAGAGTAATGCTATATAGCCACCAAAATTTGGGCGTTAAACCCATGCGGAAGGGCCCATGAAACAATTTTTTATTGGTAGCAATTTATTTCTGAAAACTATTCAGCCCAAAGTATTCAGATCCAGATGCCACTTCCGGTCCAATTTCCTTAAAAACTTTTAATCATTAGCAGTAAATCATTATTAGCATAATAAAATGAAGATTAAGGAATGAGAGAACTGAGGCCCAACTAGAACGATGCGTTTAACTGATTTCAACACCTTGAAACTCTTCCTCTCTTATCTTGTTGCGATTTCCGGCGACCGATTCGACCTTCTTCTATGGTGGCTCGTCTCAAACCTCAATGAAACAACAAACCGTCAACATATAGATATCTATCCTTTGAACGCTGATCACGAATCATACCATGGATTCTTCCAATTTCTCATCAATTGGTGAGATCGAAAAAGGGGATTCATGAACCCTAAATCCGCCAAGCTAATGATTCCACTCAAAAGATAACGTAAAGGTCTGAATTTACTTCTAATGGCAAAGATAATGATAAATTCGATCCCGGTACTTTATTTCCTTCACTTTCCACGAGGCTGGAGTATGCGATTCACAGATGAAGATGATGTTGAAGTGTGATTTGCAGAAGAACTTTTAAGTTAATTCAGTGGAAGATGAAATAATTCTCTCAGGTTTTGATTTTTGTTAGTGATGATGATTACAGAAGAATATTGAAGAATTTTTATGTTGAAGTTGTGATGGTGGTTAGAGGCAAGTATCCGAGGGAGATGAAGATTAAATTGAGATGCATGTTGATTGAAAGTGAAGGTGTTGAAAGATAATTGAAGGAAGGTGCCCTGAGGAGAGGTGAAGTTGATATGTGGTTATGTTAAGGTGCGTAAGAGAGGGTGAGAAGTGAACGGATGAAGAAGGAGGTTCAGAGGTGAAGGTAGTTATGGAGAGATCAAAGAGAGAAGATCCAGATGGAGGTCGATGATTGAAGGTGAATTGGTAGAAAATGAGTGGGAATGGTGATGCATTATAGAGGTTCGAGAAGAAGATTTTGAGATTGAGGTTTTATTATAGAGAGAGAATGGTGAAAAAGGTGAGAGGATGATAAGATCTGAAGGTGATTGGAGGTGAATTCAGTGAAGGTTATGTTGGTGAAAAATGGTGAGAGTAAGAAGATAATAGGTTCATAAAAATGGTTGAGACGATTTGATGGTGATTTTGCAGAGAGAGCTAGAAAGAATGAATTCATGTGAGTTTTTTGTGATTTTTCCTCTTGTTCCTCTCTTTGATTTTTCTGGTATAATTACTCTGAATGAATCTCTCCCCCCTTTTCTGCTTTTCAATATGTTATAAGTTCTGTGAGAAATTTGTTATTGCCATTGGATTAGAAGCTTCAAAATTCTGTTATGATGAACTGGCAATGTCTTCTAAGAGGTTGGAAACTGTTAGAGAAAACAGTTAAGGGTTAGGAAGTTAGTTTTTCTATTTTGACAGTAGGTTAGGGTAGTTAACTAGAAAGGTTTACTGCTATAGGTAATTGGAAAACAATTAGTTTTTGTTGTGAATATTCTGGTATTTTTCTGTTACATGTAGTCGGTTTTCTATTATGGGCAGTTATTGGGTTATGCTAGAAGTTGGTTAGAGGTTTGAGATGGTTTTCTGTTAGTTATAGAAATTTTGTTAACTCTGTTAAAAGTTAGTTTTTTCTGTTACAGGAAGTTTTCTAGACTCGTTTTTGTTTGCTTCAAAATGGCAGGGCTGCCTTGGTTTTGAATCATGGCTTGAAATCGCAAAGCACGGATTTTGAACCAGTTCATGTTGCGGGATGTTTCTTTTTGCCCATAACTGATGTAGGGCTGAAAATTCAACCGAATTTTGTTTTATTTCCGTAATTTATCTAGTGTATCATATTTCCTGATATAGTATTTTCCATGTTTTGCTTTCTTCTCTTTCTGATTTAATACTGCCAACCCTTATACAGGTCTAGTTTTAAGGTTCCAAAATTCCAACCATGTGCTGCAACTTTGAAGGCAATATAGTTATGAATATAGATGAAGCATGAGGAAGAGATAAGGCATGACGATATTGTTGAAGATGGAACATGGAGTATGGAGTTTAGAGTAAAGATTAGGTTTAAGATCAAAACAAATTTTAATTTACTTGGTAGTTTATAAGTTGTAGCATCTTTGTAATGACTTTGTGGTGTCTTGTAAAGTAAGTCAAAATTCAAAATTGAAGTTTCCCTCTTAACTTTGCACTTTATTTGAATTCTCTAATATTTTCTCAATTTTTCCAAACTTCAACGATCATTAATCAAGATAAGATGAAAACTACAACTTAACACATACTTTGGTCAATATTTCACCAACTGTATTCCATCGTGAAATGGTTCATGATTTTCACCCCGTTTCCAACCTTTCTCTTAAGTGAAATCCAAAGCCATTAACTTGTAATCCATTTATTCAAACGATCCAATCTTCTGATGATGCTAAGAACCAACTGATTCAGACTTAAATTGATGATGAGAGACCACACAAATAGAGAAATAATCCCTAACTCCCATGGAAATGGTTAGCACAAAAAGGTAATCCTCACTCTGCGACCCATAAGAACCTCTGTGTTTAACCCTTTGAAGGAAGTCAGATAGACCACCTTGTGTTTTTACAAGAAACCACAAATCCATGCCATGAACGCATAGAAACAAACCCCAACTAATGAATCAGTAAATTCAACCTTGATTGAGAATAAGAATCTCTAGGTAATAATAAAACCCTAACTTCCTAAATACCCTTGATCTCATGCCAAATTATTGACCAATGATGCATGACATACAAAATGACCTAATGGAAGTTATGTACATGAGAAAAGTGCAAGATGCATAAGCCAGATAAAAGTGAAAGGGTAGGACAAATTTGGGGTATTACAGCTACCCCTACTTAATCGTCTTAAACCTACGATTGGTGCATGCCTTTCATAAGTTCAAGGTAGAAGATGATTAAATATAAATTCCAAAAATTTATTCGGAAAGAAAGTGTGAGTGGGTCATTTGTTTTTTTGTTTTTTGTTTGGGAAAGAATTTTTTGTTTTCTAATGAGGAGAGAAAGATTGGACTCGGGATGTGGCGAAAAAGGCTAATGCAATAGAAAGGTAATGACCTATAATATGGTGGTGATTCCAATACAAAGAGAAAGATAGACTCGTAATATTGAAGCAATGTCAATACAAAACAAAGGTCGGTGTAAAAAGACGTCGGATAAGATCTACGAGCAACCTACGATCCTAAGGTGAAACATGAGAGTGATCTGTCGGAGAACCTAGCCAATGGGAAATATCAGATTCTAAGATGATCTATTGGAAGAACCTAGCCAATGGGCGATCTCAGGTTGTAAGATGATCTATTGGAACCTAGCCAATGGGCGATCTCAGGCTCTAAGATGATCTATAGGAAAAACCTAACCAATGGGGAATTTCAGGTTCTAAGATGATTTATTGGAAGAACCTAGCCAATGGGCGATCTCAAGTTCTAAGATGATCTATAGGAAGAACCTAGCCAATGGGCGATCTCTGGTTCTAAGATGATTTATTGGAAGAACCTAGCCAATGGGCGATCTCAGGTTCTAAGATGATCTATAGGAAGAACCTAGCCAATGGGTGATCTCTGGTTCTAAGATGATTTATTGGAAGAACCTAGCCAATGGGCGATCTCAGGTTCTAAGATGATCTACAGGAAGAACCTAGCAAATGAGCGATCTCAGGTTCTAAGATGATCTATAGGAAGAACCTAGCCATTGGACGATCTCAGGTTCTAAGATGATCTATTGGAATAACCTAGCAAATGTATGATCTCAAGTTCTAAGATGATTTATTGGAAGAACCTAACTAATTGGTAATCTCAGGTTCTAAGAAGATCTATTGGAAGAACCTAACCAATGGGTGATCTCAAGTTCTAAGATGATCTATAGGAAGAACCTAGCCAATGGGCGATCTCAGGTTCTAAGATGATCTATTGGAATAACCTAGACAATGGGCAATCTCAGGTTCTACGATGATCTATAGGAAGAACCTAGCCAATGGGCGATCTCAGGTTCTAAGATGATCTATTGGAAAAACCTAGCCAATAGGCAAGATCATGTTCTAAGATGATCTATAGGAAGAACATAGCCAATAGGCGATCTCAGGTTCTAAGATGGTATATTGGAAGAATCTAGCCAACGGGCGATCTCATGTTCTAAGATGATCTATAGGAAGAACCTAGCTAATGGGAGATCTCAGGTTCTAAGATGATCTATTGGAAGAACCTAGCCAATGGGCGATCTCAGGTTCTAAGATGATCTACGGGAAGAACCTAGCCAATGGGTGATCTCAGGTTCTAAGATGATCTATTGGAAGAACCTAGTCAATGGGCGATCTCAGGTTCTAAGATGATCTATAGGAAGAACCTAGCCAATGGACGGTCTTATGTTCTAAGATGATCTATTGGAAGAACCTAGCCAATAGGCGATCTCAGGTTCTAAGATGATCTATAGGAAGAACCTAGCCAATGGGTGATCTTAGGTTCTAAGATGATCTAAAGGAAAAACATAACTAATGGGTGATCTCAGGTTCTAAGATGATCTATTGGAAGAACCTAGCCAATGGGAAATCTCAGTTTCTAAGATGATCTATAGGAAGAACTTATCCAATGGGCGATCTCAAGTTCTAACATGATTTATATGATGAACCTAGAAAATGGGCGATCTCCGGTTTTAAGATGATCTATAGGAAGAACCTAGTTAATGTGCGATCTCAGGTTCTAACATGATCTAATGGAAGAACCTACCAAATGGAAAAATATCAGGTTCTATGATGATCTATTCGAAGAACCTAGCCAATGGGAAATCTCGGGTTCTAAAATGATCTATAGGAAGAACCTAGACAATGGGAGATCTCAGGTTCTAAGATGATCTATTGGAAGAACCTAGCCAATGGGCAATCTCAGGTTCTAAGATGATATATAGGAAGAACCTAGCCAATGGGCGATATCAGGTTCTAAGATGATCTATTGGAAGAACCTAGCCAATGGGTAATCTCATGTTCTAAGATGATATATACACTACAAGAAAATTGGCAGATTGCGACAGGTATTTTTGTAGATTACGACGGTTAAAACCGTCACAATTTGCTTTCCACGACGGTTGCTTTACCGTCGCAGAAGTGTGTGTCCCCAACCTATTTCGCGACGGTTACAAAAACTGTCGTTCAAGTTTACGACGGGTTGATACCGTCGTGACTATCTATTGAGTTTCTTTTAATTATTGATGGCGACGGTTCGATACTGTCGTGAATATCTTTTGAAATTGATTAAATTGTTTATGGCGACGGTTCGATACCGTCATGACTTTTGTTGATTATTTTTAATTGTTGATTACGACGGTTCGGTACTGTCGCCATGACTTTTGTTTATGTCTTGATTTTTTTTTTATTTTTCTATTATATATATTTTTTATTTAAATTATTATCTATGTAAAAAAATTTAAATATAGTTTTTTTTTGTGTTATTTTTTTCTTTAAATTATTTCTTCGTTAATATATTTATTTATAGTATCATTTTTTGTTTTATTTTCTATCACTTTGTAATATAGTAAAAATAATTTCAACTATCTCACCAATTCGGCTGTTCGAATCATGTCATGATGACCTGTTGAGCGAAGTGCCCAGAGTAGGATAAAGAAAAGATGTAACAAAGTTTCTTACTATACATCAAAAGCACAGAATGATAAAAATGGCACTAGAGTTTCACCTATTGAAGAAAAAAAGTAACTTCATATGATTGAAAAACAACATATCTAAAAACCAACACTTGACAACTACTAGATAACTGATAAAAAACTATAGTCCTAAAATAGAACCTTAATGAAAAAGTAATAACCACCCAACATAAAGTCTTCAACACAATAATCATCTGAACATAACAACAATGTTAACTGATAATCTTATAGAAATTGATTGAATTTCGTGCAAAGAGGTCTTTTGCAGCTTCCACAGCCTCTGAAACAGTGACATCTGATTCTTTGAAGGCATCTGCTTCAATGACTACGGCATTTCCTGATGCTCCTGCCCAGAAAGGTCTGTTTAAATTTCATTCATAAAGAAACAACATTAGGTTCTTATAACTGTTTATTTTGACAATTTCATGATGAGTAGTCTTGTACATCAAAACTCTAAAGCTAGATAAACACTAATGATAGTTGAAACAAGAAAACAACACATTTATGAACTTCTTTTTGGAGAATCTAAACTAGTTAAATATTAATATATACTCAAACAATCCAATGAAATCCAAAGTAACTAAGAATGCATCTCTCAAACTCTTCCACCAACTTGACATAAAGTGAATCAGCATCTGGTTCATTCTCAAAATAGGAATATATATCATCTTCAAACCCTTCATATTTGCTTATGTATTCAGAAGCCAATCTACATATATCAGGACCGATTCTCCTATCCTTGAACCCCATTTGCCTAGCTGTAACAAATCAAAGAAAATGACATATAGATTCATTCCAATTTCCAAATGATAAAATAATAACGGATCCATCAATGTATGTAATTGAATAGAATACATATTTTTTTGTATACCTACGTAATGAGAGAATCTTTCAAGCTTTGGGGGGTGACCTGCACGCGATAATCTTAAACGCGGAATGATCTTTTGATCTCGAATCTTTTTGAGATGATAACGCAATGCTATGAAAAATATCAACCAAATAGATGAGATTACCTTGCTAAAGTTATATCACTTGATTGAAGACTTGTAGTTGAGATAGTAAGCAGGCCAGCAACAATCGATGTCAGCGCAAAAGTAGCAGTTGTAAATGCAGAAATCACAGAAGAAATAAGAGGTACTGAGTCTGAATGATTCATGAAATCGTAAATATGTATAAATGAGTAGATTTTTTTAAGAAAAACTTGCACCTAACAAATGAAAATAAAAATTTTGATTACTAGTATCGAAAATCTTACAGTGCCTCACTTGTAGAACATTGGAAGCTAGATTTTTGTTTCCGGAAACATCACGAGTTACGTTCTCGGGAACACTGACGAATACCAAATCATCATCCGCTTGTAGCTCAAGAATGTATGTGCTCCATCTAAGTTTGTGAAAGCTAGACAGAAATGAAAAGTTGCAAGAGAAAAAAATCAATTATCAATTTGCTTTTGACTTTTCATTTTTCAGTGAATCAATGTTACACTTGCCTTTTTAATAAACCTCCTGAAATTGATACGCGGGAGTTATTGAATCCAAAAACAGGCTTTGAAAATTCGATTAATATTTGTATATTGTGATCTTTTGTCCTCATTCTATGTGTACTTAACATCACCGCAGGCCTCTTAGAATCTGAATTCCATGAAAATATTAGCTTATAAATCCAAACAGTGTTTACTTGGTGAGTAAGTAACATCATTAATATGTACCATAGAGAAAATTAACCGGCGCAGTTGGAGAAACATGAGTCCCTTGTCTGGTTATTATAGATTTCAAATTGAATTCAACCGAGACTATAGCAGTGGAGGAGATATTAGCAATCTGCATTAACAATTAGTCGGAAAAAAGTTGTGTAAGGAGAAGAGATACAGTTGAAAAGCATTCATATGATCACATCCAAGAATTAACAAACCATGAATCCGAATCTACGATTTCCAAGATTTTCTGCACTAGTTGGAACGAGTGAACCACGACTAATGTTGAGAGAACTCATAACTTCCATAGATGAATTTACAATTGGAGACGAGAAGTACAAATACACCTTTAGCTTGTTAAGGTCATTAGTTGCCTGAATTGTTCTAGTTTCACTGTTAATTCGAAGTAGCTTTTCAGGTACACGAGTCCTGATGTTGACATAAACCTTTCTTCTGTCTGTGGATCATATTTTCGAACATCAAATCCTCGTGAATTACTAATTATATCCAGTACTAATACCGCTAGAATGACAGAAGAAAGATAGCACTCACCAATATGTAGATGAACACTCGAATTTGCCATTCTTGTAAAGCTGTTACCAGCTATGTCAGTACAGAAACTCCTATCCATTACCAGGATTGCTCGGCCGTATTGAACGGTAGGAGATAAACTAACAAGAAGAGAATACATGAGGTTTGGCTTCAGAACTCTAAAGGAAGATGGTACAACCTGGCCAGCACCATAGACAAGAAGCTGCAAAGAAATATAACAGCAAGAAGTTAAAAATGGATCTAATATTATGGTAACACAGTACTCGCTCCGTCTTGTTTTGAGAAATCTAAGCAATTGTAGATGGACATATGCTTACATTGCAGGCATTCACAGACTTGCATCCAAAACCTTCACCTATACACGGTTCGGTGAAAGATATATTTACCGAAACATTTGAAGAACTTGTGAAAGTTGTTGAGGCTGTAACATATGCTGTTGGTGGAATTGTGTCTGAAAAAGTTAAAAATGATTTTTATCACTCCAAAGACACAAAAGCATGTAAAAGGCCAAATTCATCGGCAATAACAGACTGATAAATAAAAACATAGGAATGAAGTATGGTTTCTTAACCAACAGTCCAGTTGTAGCTAGCACAGCCCACAAAACTATGATTTCCATTGGTGCAGACTTCAAAACCATGATTTCCATCTTGCAAGCTTGAGTATGTAACTCTCCCGTTCGTGCAAACTGACGCGACCCAATCATCAAGCTGCACACATAGTAAGCTTAGAAACAAAACAACTTATTGGCCTAAATATCGACGAAACCATTAGAAAGTTACAAACTAAACATAATCTTACAGAAACTTAGTGGCATACAAACCTTACAACTGAGGCTGCAATTTGAGCAAGTACGGTTACTACCAGAATTAAGAACTTCAAAAGCAAATGTTGCTGAATTCAAGTGAGAAAATGCATGAGGTGCTTTCAAGAATTTCAGAGTTACATCTGAACTTCCACATTTGGTAATGGAACAAAGTGTTGATAAAACCAAACAGAATATAAACAAACGTAATACTCTAAGCAGAATCATTTGTTTTGAAACACAGTTTGTGAATTGGTGCCAGTTATGTGTGAGACAGTGTTGTTATTGTGTAGTAGTTGGATTTTAGCATGAAAGAGAGGTCATAGAGACAAATTTGATGAATTAATTTCGTTAAGATAGTGTACCATAAATGATGGGTTTGAGTGTCTTCAATATTTCACATTTTAGTGGTTATTATATAGTCATTGCATTATGGATAAGTCAGTGAACTTTGAGTGCATTGTGTGCCTCTGAATTGTGGCCGTTGCCGCGTGTTACACTCATACGATATTAATTTATATATAACACTCATACTTCTCGATCTAACGGATCATAATTTACTAATGATAAAACTGTAAGGGTCTATGTAGACGCAATGTTATATCACTTGATAAATAATTGAAGTTGAAGGAAACAACAAACACCATAAATGTAACTTAAAATTTTTGGTATGAACATGAAAATCAACATGAAAATCAATGGATAAATAAAAAGAAAGAAAATGTTAGTCCAATTGAGTGATGGTCCCACAAAAAGATAAAAGAGAAGCAAAGACAAAAACATGAATGGAGACTAGAGATGTTTTATTCTGTGACAATCACATAGTGACAAAATGATTTGAGAATGCGATATAAAATGTCTACTGAGCTCAACCTTAGAAATATTATCCCTCATGTCCCGTTTCTTTCTATAATAATCTTATAATAATCTTATCATAGTAGAACTCTACTCTCCCATGCCATAGACATAAAAGTATTAATGCAATCACTCACATTCAGATCTCCTATAAAATTGAGAAAAACAATTACCACCATAAAATTTATATATATAGCGTGTCAGATGAGAACTGATATCACGGGTAATTTACTTGATCTCGAATCTTTCAAGCTTTCTGTTCTATGTCACGGGTAATTTACTTGCTAAAGTTTCCTACATGTGAGATTGTTCCAAAGTTTCCTACAGTATCTGAAGTAATCCTTGTTCCCTTTCAGCACCTCCCTATGTAATTTATGGACAATTAGAGTTTAATTGGACAGAAAAAAGTGACCACCAACAACACCATTATTTTATAGGACACCTCACTTGTCAATGTTGATTATTGTCAGTTAGAGATAAAACACTGACATCAGTTCTAGAACAATTGAGATTTCAAAATTAATAATGTAGTTTAGTTCTATAATGTGAATGATTAAGTGGTTAACTTTATCTTCAGGACCTTTGACAATAATGGAATAAAGTTTAATAACTTGGGTGAAAGCAATATAAAGCAAAAACTGTTCATATGCATCAATTTCTAGATGAAAACCTTTATCTTCTCTATAACCCTAATTTTCATCAAGCAAAGTTACATTAAGATAAAATTATAGCTAACACAATAAGGGTTTTTGCTTCTGAATTGAATCATAGAAAAAAGAAACATAACCTGTTTGATAGCACTGGAAACAGAGAGAGTGGTGCTTTGATTGAGGCATTCAACACCAATCCAATCTATGAAGCCTAAGAGATCAACCTAATCAAGAGTATATGAACTAGGTTAGAACTTGTGTACCCTAAATCAAATAAGATAAACTTGACGATGATCATAATAGTGAATGATAGAGTTTGAATCTTACTTGACCCTTGTGAATAGCGGTGGCGGATTCTCCAGACATTGCTGCTGATTTGTGCGACACGGAATACCTTCTTTGTGCGACTTCAAAGAGAGATCTTCCCCTTTGCTTAGCAATCGAAGGAGGCCAGTACGAAGACCTCTAGAGGACATTTGATGCTTTCGATTGGATATCTCAGATCTGACACGTAGTCGTCTTTATGTACAAAGGAGTTTGTGATTCTGAAAAGAAAAGGAAATTGCGGTAGAATTTGAGAATCTTAGCGCGTGAATTGAAAGAACGTTACGAAAGGTTGAGAACGATCATAAATCTGAGCGGGGTCGGTTCTTAAACCGTCGTGGGATATGATACGTTCCAGCCAAAGGGACGGTGAAAGGAACCGTCGTGGGATATGCTATAATTCTATTTTTTATTGAATATATATTGACATTACTATTATATTATTTAAATACTACTAATATTAATATAGTTACTATTATATTATATAACTACTATTAATATAATTAATAGTTAGTAAGTAATATTATAATACTAATATTATAATTAATTAATTACTATTATTATATTTAATTAATAAAAGTGAAAAGATGGAAAAATAAAACAAATGGAAAAAGTGAGAAAATAAAATAATAACAAAATAATAATTATGATTGGTCAAAGTAGTCGCGACAATCTGTTATACTGGTCGCGAGTGTGGAAAGAGGGCAGTTCTTTGGCAACTGTCTCAATTATGTTACTCAATATGCTTAAAAATCTACGACGGTCGGCTCTAACTGTCGTGACAACTGTCGCAGTCCAAGAATAAGGACAGATTTATGGGAACCGTCGCAACTCATGTGTCGTAAAACTCATTTTTTCTTGTAGTGATAGGAAGAACCTAGCCAATGGGTGATCTCAGGTTCTAAGATGGTCTGTTGGAAAAATCTAGCCAATGGGCGATCTCAGGTTCTAAGATGATCTATAGGAAGAACCTAGCTATTGTACCCCAAATTTTCCCTCCCATTTTACTCAATATATGTTGACTAAGATACTAAACTTGCTCAAGGATGGCCAAGAATTGACCAGGCAAACTCTCTCCTAAAGCAATGAACCTCCAACTAGCGTTTCCATTTTCATCAAGATGGGTGAGTACAAAGGGCCTCATATGCTCTCCATTGTCCTAATATGTTATCAAGACCATTCATGCCAAGTTTCATGCCTTGCACAAGAAGTTTGCCCAGTCAACTGATCAGATGCTTGAAAATCAACTATATCAGGTCAAAAGTCAATTGGGGCCCAGATATAGTCAAACTTCAAGATTCTTGGTCAACATCAATATTTTGAAGTGATATCCATCATTTGATCAAGGGTTGATCATGATTCCCCAAGGAAAGCTCCTAATTCATCAAAACTCAAAGGTTGTAAATTAGGGTTTCTTAGGAAAAGTCAACCAAACTTTGACCAAGCATAACCTTTTCATACTTTATAAGAAATTTCTCATCCAAGTCTCATTTTGAAGAGAATTCTATTCCCTACAACTCATCTTCATTCCTCAAGTTCAAGAAATGAGCTCATGGAAATATATGAATTCAGACATTATAGGTCATTCCAAAAAGTCAACAAAAACACCTTTTGGGTCAAAGCTCCTTACATGAACATGGAAGATCCAATTGAGATGAAACAAAAGAGGTTGCTCAGGGGACATCCTAAGCTTTCTAAAAAGTAAAAGAACACCCTCTTAGGGTCAAAATTGAGAGAGATATGCATTGTCAAAGTTGGCCATTTTTGGAAATTTGCCCAAAATCAACAATGCCCAAAAATGCATTTTTCTTCAAATGGGCCTAACTTTTTATGCTTGCATCTTGCTCCTAGCCTGGTTCACGACCCATAAACCTCTCCATGCATTATTTGCTTATTTATTTGATTTATTTTGATTTTAATCATTTAAAAATCCAATTAAATTAAACAAAATAATAAAGATTTGTTTTGATTTGATTTTTGCATTGAATCATAATCCATACAGGTTGTATAATAGCAAAAAATTCGTGCAAAACCAAATAGGCACAAAATATCCACATTTGGCAAATTTTCAAGATTGATTTCTTCATTAAGGCCATGACATCATTCTTTGGATTCTTGCCAAAAATGTTTCCCTAAAGGGATTCACTGCATATGTAAAGCCTTTCCAACCCTAGAGGACAAGAACATACGCGCAACCTGCCTCCGTAGAGAAAAAACAAAACTCGAATTTTTTGTCAAAAAGTGCATACTGGATCTTCCTCTATAGGCCAGTTCAAAGCGTTCTAAAGGTCAAATCATATTCCTGGATGTTTATCGGGGCGATAGCAAGCATTATCAAGGCCTGAAGCATCAAGAAACGCTCGCTAGCAACATCACGGTTTGCTCATATTTTTGAAATTGATTTTTGAAATTCACGCATGATAAATGATTTATAAGTATATATTCATGTTTGTATCATCCTTTAGAATGTGTTTGCATATTTAATTGCATGTTTTGATGACTGTATGATGAAATACCATTGTTAGGGTTTAAGTTTGCTTTTTAGGGTTTTGCATTTTAGGTAAAATCAGGGCTAAAGATGGATATTATTGCATTCAGGAGATCAAACCCAATTGATCTGTGTAATTGGATTTGATTTATGTTGCTTGAATGTGATTTTTGAGGATTGCAGGTTTATAGCAATGGACATGACCGTAGGTAAAAACCTTGTGTCTAAAACGACATTTCTGTGAAGAAGACGGCTAGGTGGCAGCCTATCATTGGCCAGTTTGAATCTGGCGCACATTTTTTTATTTCGAAATATTTATCTTGTTTTCATATATAATGATATCATGTTATTATGTGTTCAAACAAGCGCTCCAGCGCAGATGGCAAAGGCTGAGGTATTTGAGAGGGAGGACCTGGGTTCGATCCCAGGTCTCAACATTTTCTTGTTTTCCAATTTGTTTATTGCAGATTCCATGCGCCTCACAACCAAGCGCCTAGCATGCACCTCCAGATCTCACGCCTTTGATCGTCACATGCCCCAGATCTAACGCTTTCAGGCTGCAGCTCATGATGGACATCCCTGGCATAATCACACCAAATTTAGCATTGTGTTGGACCATTGAATAGGGCTTTTGGACAGAATTCAACTTGCAACCCTTCAATCTGGGTTGCAACCCCACCAGGCCAACTTTTTTTTTAAATTTTTTAATTTTTTAAATTTGTTTTAATTATTTGTTTAATTATTTTTTACAAAATAAAATGATTTTTTTATTAAATCAAAAATCACAAAAAAACATAAAAATCAGATTTTTTTCATAAAATATTTATTTGCATTTAATTAATTAGTTTAATTAGGTTAACTTAAACATTTTTTTTGTAATTAAAATTTAATAGAAATTAGGTTAACTTAATTACTTTTTTCCTTCCATAATTAAAATTAAATAGAATTAGGTTTTTTTTTATAATTAAAATTAATTATATTAATTATTTCAACATTGGTTATTTTGTTAAATAAAATTAATTAGTAAATTAGGTTTAACTTGCAAATTGCAACTATTTTTCTCAATAAAAAATACAAAAATATTTTTTAATTAATTAGATTTCTTAGGTTTCTAATTTGTTCCCGTCTTAACTTTTGCGCATTGTTTTTTCCTTATTTTTATTAATTATTGTAACTGTTCTAAGTTTGTAATAGTTAATTAGGTTACTATTTCGCATTTATCATTTTCCCGCGATTAGTTAATTAGGCCTTGTAATAGCCAGGGTTTTAATTTCTCGCACTTTACTTCCCGCAATTATAAACTGCCTAGATGTATGGATAATATGATTGAATAGCAAGATAAATCAGTTTAAAATGGTAGACAACCCTAATTGTGCAAAGATAATTAACTGAAAAAGGCACACTTGCACATGCTCACTCCTAGGGTTTTCCCCCACTTGGTTGCCTCAGAAATAAAGGTCGTGTCCCTCGAATGTAGGGATACCTTAGCAATGACCCACAATTCAAAATCGTCATAAAGATCATAGTCCCTACTTGTCCCTCGAGTTGCCTACGAATTGATCTTATGACGGTAGTCCCTTCGAAATGCTAAGATATCTTTACTTGTTGCCTTCAGAGATCATTTCGGCCATTTAAAAATCCAACGATGGAGCTACCTACTCCTTAATAGTAGGATAACATTGTCTAAAGGAAACGAAAACGAACTGACTTTTTTCGCGTAGGTAGAAATCTTAAGTACTTGCTCAAAATAAAAACTTTTCACAGAAACACTTTTCAAAATAGTTTTCAAAACAACTTCGTCACACTCTTGAGCACCGATACAAGGGTTATCACGAAGTAAACAAAACTTTTTCAAAGCAAACACACACAAGCAATTTAAAAATGAGCAAGTACCTAAGAGCCCGTGGAAAACCATGGATAGAAAGGGTGATAACACCTTCCCTTTCTATAATCTACCCCCCGTACTCAGAAATATCTCGAAAAAAGGCTTTTTTTTCTATTCTTTTTCCTTTTCCTTTGTTGGATGAAATAAAAGTCGGCGGCGACTCTTGCTTACCTCAACATTTGCAAACAAAAAATGCAAACCAATAAAAATAGTCAGTTTTGCCACCGTATCACAGAACTGACGACTCTGCTGGGGAGTTATAATAAAAGTGGGGTTTACCTTAGGATCTAGGTCATTTTTTAAAATTGCTTTCTTGTTTGCTTTGCTTGCTTTATCTTTAAGAGTTTTGCTTGGGTATTATTGAAGATCCTACACCCGGATCTGGGGACACTCTTTAGGTAAACAGCAATAGATCCTAGAGACTATACGACATAGAACGATATGGTTTAAGAGATGGCTGTATTGGTGTGACACTTTGGTTGGTACCGGTATCCTTTGTGTGGAAACGAGGAGAATACGGGGCCGCCGCGTGGTGTCGTAAAGCACTAACGGACTTTAGAACATTAGTTGAACAAACTTGGCCATTAAAAAGTAGTGAGATAGCCGGCCTCGGTATAAAGCTGAGGATTGGTTGATACTCGATGCTACACTCATTGAGATCAGACTTTCGGGATATTTCGGCCGCAAGAAAAGATTGCCTGAGCTGAAACAAAGCCCGATAAAGGATGATCAGTGATATTGAGAATCTTTAGAACCCAATTACTTTTCTAAGACAGGTTTGAAACAAACTAAACATTAAGAGGGTATCTACCTTTAAACTCATACAAGCCTTTGAACCTAAGGTCTATTGTGTGCTTTGATTGTGTGTGATTTACTCTGTTTGAACATAACATCATGCATCATAACATAGTTTTGATTCTCATTACTCTAACCATTTCAAGGACCAAGGGAATTTATCTTTGTTCTGTTTTGCAGATCATGGCTTCCGCTCGTAGAAACACTATTTGAATCTGCTTTGTGAGAATACCTCCCAACTCAAGGCACTAGTATCAAGGGTTCCTGAAACTTCTGCATTCACTAAGAGACATGGTCGACTTCTCAACCTGGTTACTTCAAGCTTTAATGAAAACATGATGGGTGTACTCTTTCATTTCTTTGATCCCAAGAACCACTGCTTCACCTTTCCAGACTATCAGTTGGTGCCTACCATGGAAGAGTTATCTCAGTTATTGAATCTGTCCATTCTTGACCAGGTGCCTTTCACAGGTTTAGGAGAGGCTCCGAAGCTAGAAGTCGTTGCCTTAGCTTTGCATCTGAAACGGGACGACATGGTATCCAATTGAGAAACAAGAAGCGGAGTCAAGGGTTTCCTAGCCAAGTTCTTAATAGATAAAGCCCAACTATTTTGGGATGATTTGGACTTTCAGACTTTTAAGGAGGTCTTGGCCCTTCTAATATATGGGTTAGTATTGTTACCTAATCCATGCTTATTCCTAGATGTGAATGCTATCAAGATCTTCCTCTCTCGCAACCCTGTGCCTACCTTGCTCGGAGATATCTTGCACGCTCTCCATACTCGTACCATGAAGAGAAGAGGGGTTCTGATGTGCTGCATGCCATTGCTGTCGAGGTGGTTTATTTCTCACCTTCCTAAGTCAGTACTGAAGAATGGAGAAGGATTGAGTTGGTCGCAAAGGATAATGTCACTTGCTCACGCAAATATTCTCTGGTATTCTCGAGTTATGGGAGATATTGCTATTATTGACCGCTGTGGGGAATTCCCTAATGTCCCACTACTTGGCATTAGGGGAGGCATAACTTACAATCCTTGTTTGGATCTGTGACAATTCAGTTACGCTCGAAGGGATGGTCCTCATGAGTTACTTATCCAGGGCATTGTATTTAACTATGAGGAATGATGCTTAAGGGTATCGCCAGAGGTTCATACGAGCTTGGGGCATGGTAAACAGATCTGACGCCAAGACTTTGGGGCCAAAGAATTCCATCCCTATGGAACCTTATCTCCAATGGGTACGAGCTTGCGCTCAGAAACTTACGATGCTTTACATAGCCGTTTTACCAGTGATTGTAGAGCCCATTACTGAAGGGTACATTCCTTACACGGTTCTTCATCCTGATATGCCCACCAATATTGGAGAACTATAGAGGTCCTGGATTCAGTTGAAAAAGGAGCGGGACACTTATAGGGACCAATTCAATGCCCAGGATAAGAAAGTTTTAGAGCTCACAAAGCAGCTTCATGAGGAAAGAAGCCTCAATGTCTATCTCGGCACGAAGAGGAAGCATCCATGGGAAACTTGATCTTTTTAGTTTTTAGAGTTTTAATTGTAACTCCTAAAAGGCAATTGTATTTTGAATTATACTAATAAAATCTTTGTTTCATTTTGGTTTGCAAATTTAAATTTCCCAAAGTCCTTGAAATCATTGCATATGCATCACATCCATAGCATTGCATAAACAGGTACCATTACAGGTTTCTCATCTTCTTCGCTGTTTATTTCAGCAAAAATGCCTTCTGAACAAAGCATCAAAGATCTTCAGGCTTAAAATGCCCAATTTCAATAGATGTTCATAACTCTGGCAAAAGGGAAGGAGGATCTGAAAGTCCTCATCTTGAAGGAGAAGAAGAAAAAGAAGAAGGTCAATGGTATTCTAAATATGGGCAAAAGGTTCAGGGGGCCATTAAAGAAACCAGTAGATCTAACCTCCTTATCGAAGGAAGGGGAGAACCAAGAAAGGGAGACAAGGGAGAATGACCATAGTCCTGAAGTTTCTGACAATGATACAGACTACAATGATGAGCAGTATCCTCCCACTGAGGATAGATACAAGCAATTGGAAGATCGTTTGAGTGCTATGAAAGTCTAGAGAATACCCGGGTTGGATTTCGAAGAACTGGGATTGGTGTCGGGAGTGGTCATCCCGTAGAAATTTAAGGCTCCAGTTTTCGCAAAGTATGATGGAGTATCTTGCCCAAAACTCCATCTCCGTTCCTATGTAAGGAAGATACAGCCCCACACTGCTAATAGAAACTTGTGGGTTCACTTCTTTCAAGATAGTCTGTCGGGGACTCAGCTTGAATGTTCTACCAACTGGAGAGAACCAATGTCCAAAACTAGGAGGATCTGGCTGCTTCTTTTTATAACCAGTATCAATACAACACTGACCTTACCCCTACTCGTACTCAACTTCAGAGTATGTCCATGGGTGCAGGTGAAGGCTTTAAGGACTATGCACAGAAGTGGAGAGACTTGGCTGGTAGAGTCCAACCCCCCTTATCTGACAGGGAGTTGGTTGAAATGTTTCTTGGGACGCTGTTTGGTCCATTCTTCAATCATTTAATTGGAAGCTCATCAACTGGTTTCATGGAGCTAATATTGACAGGAGAAAGGGTAAAGGCTGGGATCCGGAGTGGTAAAATACAGAAAGACACCTCTTCGAGTTCAGTAAAGAAACCTTTCACCGGTAAGAAGGAGGCCAATTCCATCTATAGCCCAAGAGGTCAAAGCAGAGTTGAACACCGTCTGACAGTAAGTGCTGTAATGATACCTAGGCACGCGGCTGCTCCACTACGCAACAATTAACAAAGGGTAGAAATACCACAAAGGTAGTTTACTCGAATTAACATGACATTAACAGAGGTTATACCCCATCTTCTGAGATCCAACTTGGAAACCTTGAAAGAGGCTCCCAAGAACCCTAATACCACGTCTCCTCGGTACAATCTAAACGCTCGTTGTGCCTACCACTCTTAGAGTCACGACCACGATAAAAATGACTGCTGGGCTCTAAGAAATAAGGTACAAGATTTGATTGAAGCTAAGGATATTGATTTCGATGCTCCGGGGAAGCCCAATGTCATAACTTCTCCCATGCCTAAGCACAACCGAGGAGTCAATGTTGTTGATACCGAAGCCTGTCAATAATCATGTTGTTATTTCGCCAGCTATTCCTACCGATACTTCAACTATTATTCCTGTTCTTAGTCCAATTGTCACTCCTGCCGTTGAGTCATTTGGGACCCGGGGCAAAGAAGCTATAGGTGAGCCTGCCCGGACGGAGGTACCTAGAAAGATTTTCATAGAAGCCTCTAAGCAAGAGATAGAGGAAATATTAAAAATAATTAAAAAGAGCGACTACAATATGGTCGAGCAGCTGGGGTACACCCCGTCGGAGATATCCATGTTGTCTCTGTTGTTGTGTTCTGAGGCCCATGCGATGGCTTTGATCACATTTCTCAAGACTGCGTATGTGCCGCAAGAGACCTCGGCTGATCAATTCAAAAACTGTGTAGCCAGCT
Organism: Vicia faba; assembly: GCA_948472305.1. NCBI lineage: Eukaryota > Viridiplantae > Streptophyta > Magnoliopsida > Fabales > Fabaceae > Vicia > Vicia faba. Next base: position 725,362,849 of record OX451741.1, on the reverse strand, counting down.
TGACTCCTGACAAGGGGCTGGGTTTTTCAGATTCCAATTTAACACCAAAAGGGAGGAAGTATAATGATGCTCTGCATGTATCGATTGAATGCAGGGGAACCACTATGGCTCATATGTTGGTGGATACTGGGTCTTCGCTGAACGTTCTGCCTAAGAAGGATCTCGATCAGTTGGATTATAAAGGATTGAACTTAAAGCCTAGTAACATTGTGGTAAGGGCTTTTGACGGGTCGAAGAGAATGGTGCATGGGGAGGAGGACATCCCTGTCAAGGTTTGCTCTCAAACCTTTGAGTCCACCTTCTATGTGATGGACATCAGGACGTCATATTCTTGTTTGTTGGGTCGTCCTTGGATCCATGAAGTTCGGGTTGTTTCTTCTACACTGCTCCAAATGTTGAAGTATCTGGTGAAGGGGAAGATTGTCACTGTGCGTGGCAAAGAGGAGTATATGGTGAGCCACCTAAACTCCTTCCAGAATATGGAGATGGAAGGGGAATTCATAGAGACTGCTTATCAAAACTTTGAAGAGGTTCCCCGAATTTTGGCATCGACTGAAACTACCACCAGTAACAAACCTCCTCTGAAGATGGCTTCTCTCAAAGACGTCAAAGTAGTGGTTGAAGAAGGTGGGTATACCAACTGGGGACAACTCCCTGATTTTACTCACAAAACTGACAAGTTTGGTTTGGGCTTTACTTCAGGAGCTCAAAGGGCTGTTCGACACGCTCGAGCTAGAGGACCTCCCCTACGCATCAGCAATTGGGGAATTAATGCCATTGAAGATAGTGAGGAAGACTCTGACATTGACAGCTGGATATACCCAACTACCAACGGTTGACCGAGTAATTGGACGGCTAGGGATTTTATACTAATTTCTTTTATTCCGCAGTAATTGTCTTACACTTTTTCTGAATTTGTAATAAACAATTTAAACATTATGGCCTTGTGTCTTACCCGAGGCACAATGGCTCTCTCTGTGAGGGTTGTTATGTGTCATTTCATATATCATCAATAAAACATTGGACGTTATTTGCATACAAATTTTACACTCTCTGTTTTCTTTTCTGCCTTTATTTTATCAATACAGCTATGCTCTTACACACACCCACGTATCAAACTGCAGATCCATACCCACTCTGGATCCCATTGATAACAATTCTGCTATTGCCAGTTATGATTTCGAAAATCCGATCAACCAAGCCGAGGATGAATGTGAGGATGATTGTGAGGTGCCTAGAGAATTGTCTAGACTATTACATCAGGAAGAAAGGGATATACAGCCTCATGAAGAGCCAGTTGAGACGATAAACTTGGGCACAAAGGAGGACATAAAATAAGTCAAGATCGGCGCAAATCTGGAGACTAAGATCAAACAGCGCTTGATATAGATGTTGCACGACTACGTTGAGATCTTCTCCTGGTCATATGAAGACATGCCTTGTCTAGACACATATATTGTGGTACATCATCTACCGACTAAAGAATATTGTCCTCCGGTTAAACAGAAGGTCTGTCGTATGCACCCTGAAATTTTAGAAAATATTAAGGAAGAAGTCATGAAGCAGTTTGACGCAGGGTTCTTAGCTATCACATCTTATCCGCAGTGGGTTGCTAATGTTGTTCTGGTACCTAAGAAGGATGGCAAGGTAAGGATGTGTGTGGATTACAGAGACCTGAACAGGGAAAGCACCGAAGACGACTTCCCGCTTCCTCACGTTCATGTTCTGGTTGACATCACCGAGCAACATAAAATATTATTCTTCATGGATGGTTTCTCTGGCTACAACCAGATCAAGATGGCTCCTGAAGACATGGAGAAGACAACCTTCGTCACACAGTGGGGCACTTTCTGTTACAAGGTCATGCCTTTTGGGTTGAAAAATGCTGGGGACACCTATTAGCGAGCCATGGTCGCTTTGTTCCATGATATGATTCACCATGAGATTGAGGTTTATGTTGATGACATGATAGCCAGGTCTCAAACTGAAGAGGAACACTTGGATCATCTACAAAAGTTGTTTGACAGTTTGAAGATATACAAGCTGAGGTTGAATCCGAACAAGTGCGCTTTCGGGGTAAGGTCTGGTAAGCTTCTGGGTTTCATCGTCAGTCACAAAGGTATTCAGGTAGACCCTGCAAAGGTAAAGGCCATACAAGAGATGTCATCTCCCTGCACAGAGAAATAAGTTAGAGGTTTCTTGGGACTCTTGAACTATATTGCCAGGTTCATTTCACATCTGATTGCTACTTGTGAGCCCATCTTCAAGCTTCTGAAGAAAGATCAAGTGGTAAAGTGGAATGACGAATGCCAGAATGCCTTCGAAAAGATCAAAGAATATCTCCAAGAACCGCCAATCCTAATTCCTCCGGTTGAAGGAAGACATTTGATATTGTACTTAACAGTGCTAGACAATTCAATGGGGTGTGTGATGGGGCAGCATGACGAGTCTGGTCGAAAAGAGCATGCAATATACTACCTTAGCAAAAAGTTTACCGACTGTGAGACACGATACTCACTGCTCGAGAAAACTTGCTGCGTTTTGGCATGGGCTGCTCGCCGACTAAGACAGTATATGCTGACGTACACAACTTTATTGATATCTAAGATGGATCCAATCAAATATATCTTCGAGAAGCCCACTCTCTCCGGAAGAATAGCGAGATGGTAGATGATCTTAAATGAATATGATATACAATATAGAACCTAGAAAGCAATCAAGGGAAGTATATTGGCTGATCATTTGGCTCATCAGGCTGTGGATGACTACCAGTCCATGAATTTTGAGTTCCCAGATGAGAACATTATGCTGGTGACTGACTACTAAGAACCTGGACCAGATGAAGGACCTGAAGAAGGATCCCGATGGACTATGGTCTTTGATGGAGCTTCGAACACACTTGGTAATGGCATCCGCACTGTAATCATATCTCCTGAGGGCTATCATACTCCTTTCACTTCCCGACTATGTTTCAACTGCACCAACTACATGGTAGAGTATGAAGCCTGCATCATGGGTCTCAAAGCCACTATTGACCTCAAGATCAAGTTCTTAAATGTCTTCGGGGATTCAGCCTTAGTGATAAGTCAGATCAAAGGCGAATGGGATACGAAGCATCCGAATCTCATCCCATACAAAGAGCATGTGCTGACATTGCTCTCACACTTTAAGGAGGTATCCTTTAGAAATTTCCCACGAGAGGAGAATCAGTTAGCGGACGCGCTAGATACCATGTCTTCTATGTTCTAAGTCAGGTGGGACAACAAAGCTCCCCGAATCACCATTGAAAGGTTGGATGAACCAGCGCACTATTGTGAGATTGATACCGAAGAGGTGGTAGACAAACCCTAGTTTCATGAAGTGACGAAGTACCTCGAGACTCAGGAGTATCCCGAAGGGGCATCTGTCAATGATAAGAAGTTTCTGAGAAGGTTCATTGTGAAATTCTTCATCAGTAATGGAATCCTCTACAAGCGCAACCATGACTCTATCTTACTGCGGTGTGTAGACAAGAGCGAAGCAGAGAGGATTATGACAGATCGACATGAAGGTACCTTTGAAACCCATTCAAGTGGATATACCATGGCTAAGAAGATCCTATGGGAAGGATACTACTGGTCCACTATGGAAGCAGATTGTTATCAGCACTCCCGAACCTGTCATAAGTGCCAAATTTATGTTGATAAGGTACATGTGCCTCCGGTTCCTTTGAATGTCTTGATAGCTCAGTGGCCCTTTGCAATATGGGGCATTGACATGATCGGAGAATTCAGGCCTACCGCTTCCAATGGATATCGCTTCATCCTGGTGGCCATTGATTACTACATAAAATGGGTTGAGGCGGCCTCTTTCGCTACTGTTACCAAGAACGTCGTAGCGCAGTTTATCCGACATAATTTGATCTGTCAGTATGGTGTGCCATAGAGAATTATTACTGACAATGGTACAAATCTCAAAAACACGGTGATCATCGAGCTCTATAAACAATTCAAGATACAACATCATAACTCTTCTCCCTACCGGCTGAAGATAAATAGCGTTGTCAAACCGGCTAACAAGAACATCAAAAATATTATACATAAGATGACAGTGACATACAAAGACTGGCATGATATGTTACCATTCACTCTTCATGGATACCGTACCTCAGCACAGACGTCGACAGGTGAAACACCCTACTCTCTAGTATATGGCATGGAGGCAATCCTACCCATCGAGGTTCGAATACCTTCTCTCAAGATTATGAAGGATGCGAGTTTGAACAAAGACAATTGGATCCAGACTCAACTTGATCAACTAAATCTGTTCGACAAGAAGAGACTTACTGCTGTCTGTTATGGTCAGACATATCAAAAACGAATGATCAAGGCTTTTAACAAAAAAGTTAGATGTCAAGAGTATCAAGTCGGGGATCTGGTAATCAAGCGCATCATACTGCCCCAAGGTGATCCCAGGGGAAAATGGACTCCCACATAAGAAGGGCCATTTGTGGTTAAAAACATTTTCTTGGGTGGAGCCATGATTCTAACTACCATGGACGGTGACGACCTTCCTCACCCTGTAAATGCAAACATAGTGAGAAGATACTACGCCTGATCAAAGACCCTCTAGGTTGACTGGACTAGGAAAAAATAGGGTCTTCCCGGCAGACCAAAAGGGTTTGGGGAAAATAAGGGATGAAAATAAAAAAATCTATACACCCGGCAAGTCAAAAACCTAAAAGGGCGACTTGGGCCAAAAAAGGGTATCCCGGTGGACTGAAAACCCGAAAAGGCAGTTCAGGAAAAAGTTAGGGATGTAAAGCGTATCACTATGTCCCATTGGATCACCTTGCGATCAGACCTCAATATCAACTGTCAAGCTCGAACGGCACCGATCAATCTAATCAGCTTTGGACAAGCAGCAAAGTGTTGAGACACTCGAAGACATAGCAACAATAGCAGAATTGAAACTTAAATGGGACTATTGCACATAGTTGTTTTCTTTTTGTTATACACAATATTGTATAGCTTCCTTTTCACGACGGTGTTCGCTTACTAGAGCGTCAGCTTCCTTGTACAAATAACGCCTGTTATAGGCCAACTTCAAGAAATTAATACAAATCATTTTTTACAAAAACCATTTGTTTTTCTTTTCCCGTTTTGTTTTGCAAGAACGTCCAATGATTTATTCTTGACATATGCATTTGAATATGATTGCTGCTCATAAATATTTACATAAGAAACGAAAAGACAATTGCTCATAACTTAAGAATCAAGGGAAAAAACAAGAAATGTCAAACCCGATAGTCACTCTGTCCAGCAGGTACCAGGGCATAGACGACTTGGAAACATAATCACCAGTGCATACAACCTCGTAACATCTACACTCCCCACAAAGTAAAAGCAATCAAGACATTTGATATCAGATTTCCAAAAACAGGAAGTAATCTCCCCAGCCAGGGTCTTTCAGACACCAGACATCTATACCCCCCAGCTGAATTTCATAATCGCGAGCGGATCATCATAAATTTTATCTTCCAAGCAGAGTTTATTTCTATGAATACAGAAGATCAATCCCCAACAGAGCTTATTACTTCAGCCACATAAGTTTATCTTCCAACGAAGTTTTTCCCCGGTAGAGCTATTCTCGAACATAGCTTCTCCCTAGCATAATAGTCAAAAACAACAAGGATTAATTTTCTAGCATAATCATTTCATTTATCATCCCCAGTGGAAGTAGAAGAACCACAATCCTCTACAACAGTCAGGAATGCTATACTCTCCAGCAGTAGTCAGGGATTTATTTTCCCAGACTCAGACATATCCCAATAGCATTTCATGTTTATACATCATGACGTGCGCATACATATTGCATACAACATAATCTCATTTATTTTGAGAACATCATCAGACAATACATTTCATGCATCACATATAGTTAACCATCCACCTTGTCAAGAAAGATGGTTGTCATAAGCAATTCCAACAATTCAAGATTAAATCCATGAAGCTATACATATCAATCTGCAGACAACTAATGGAAAATCAGTTCCCGAAACCAAACGGGTCAACTAATCTACATAATCAAATGAGGTAGACCTACCATTCAGGATTTCATTTCAAAGTAACACTACTATCCAGGTTTCTTCTCATAGCCCTACTATTCAGGTTTTCATCTCGAAGTAACCCTACTATAAAAGTTCCTTCTTATAGCCCTACTATCCAGGCTCTCATCTCGAAGTAACCCTACTATCCAGGTTCCTTCTCATAGCCCTACTATCCAAGCTTTCATCCTGAAGTAACCCTACTATCCAGGTTCCTTCTTATAGCCCTACTATCCAGGATGTCATCCCGAAGTAACCCTACTATCCAGGTTCCTTCTCATAGCCCTACTATCCAGGCTTTCATCTCAAAGTAACCCTACTATCCAGGTTCCTTATCATAGCCCTACTATCCAGGCTTTCATCTCGAAGTAACCCTAGTATCCAGGTTCCTTCTCATAGCCCTACTATTTAGGCTCTCATCCCGAAGTAACCCTACTATCCAGGTTCCTTCTCATAGCCCTGCTATCAAGGATTTCATCCTGAAGTAACCCTACTATCTAGGTTCCTTCTTATAGCCCTACTATCCAGGCTTTCATCTCGAAGTAACCTTACTATCCAGGTTCCTTCTCATAGACCTAGTATCCAGGCTTTCATCTTGAAGTAACCCTACTATCCAAGTTCCTTGTCATCGCCCTGCTATCCAGGCTTTCATATCGAAGTAACCCTACTATCCAGGTTCCTTCTCATAGCCCTACTATCCAGGCTTTCATATCGAAGTAACCCTACTATCCAGATTCCTTCACATATCCCTACTATACAGGATCTCATCCCGAAGTAACCCTAATATCCAGGTTCCTTCTCATAGCCCTACTATCCAGGCTTTCATCCCGAAGTAACCCTATTATCTAGTTTCCTTCTCATAGCCCTACTATCCAGGATTTCATCTCGAAGTAACCCTACTATCCAGGTTCCTTCTTATAGCCCTACTATCCAGGTTTTCATCTCAAAGTAACCCTACTATCCAGGTTCCTTCCCATAGCCCTACTATCCAGGATCTCATCCCAAATTAACCCTACTATCCAGGTTCCTTCTCATAGCCCTACTATCCAGGCTCTCATCCTGAGTAACCCTACTATCCAGGTTCCTTCTCATCGCCATACTATCCAAGCTCCCATTTTGAAGTAATCCTACTATCAAGGTTCCTTCTCTTTTATCTCCAAACAACTGTTTACAACACTGTAAGACCTGGACCCGACCAGATACGGTCAATTTCAAAATTCCCCAGCAGAAACCCTATTTCTGCCACCGTATCACATTAGCCAATGGGAGATCTCAGGTTCTAAGTTGATCTATTGGAAGAACCTAGCCAATGGGCCATCTCAGGTTCTAAGATGATCTACTGGAAGAACCTAGCCAATGGGCAATCTCAGGTTCTAAGATGATCTATTGGAAGAACCTAGTCAATGGGCAATCTCATGTTTTAAGGTGATCTATAGGAAGAACTTAGCCAATTGACGGTCTTAGGTTCTAAGATGATCTATAGGAAGAACCTAGCCAAATAGAGATATTAGGTTCTAAGATGATCTATAGGAAGAACCTAGCTAATGGGCGATCTCAGGTTCTAAGATGGTCTATTGGAAGAACCTAGCCAATGGGAAATCTCAGGTTCTTAGATGATCTATAGGAATAACTTAGCCAATGGGAGATGTCGGGTTCTAAGATGATCTATTGGAAGAACCTAGCCAATGGGCGATCTCAGGTTCTAAGATGATTTATAGGAAGAACCTAGCCAATGTGCGATCTCAGGTTCTAATATGATCTATTGGAAGAACCTACCCAATGGGCAATCTCAGGTTCTAAGATTATATATTTGAAGAACCTAGCCAATGGGTGATCTCGGGTTCTAAGATGATCTATAGGAAGAACCTAAACAATGGGAGATCTCAGGTTCTAAGATTATCTATTGGAAGAACCTAGCCAATAGGCAATCTCAGGTTCTAAGATGATCTATAGGAAGAACCTATCCAATGGGCGATCCCAGGTTCTAAGATGATCTATTGGAAGAACCTAGCCAATAGGCGATCTTAGGTTCTAATATGATCTATAGGAAGAACCTAGTAAATGGGAGATCTCAGGTTCTAAGATGATATATAGGAAGAACCTAGCCAATGGACGATCTCAGGTTCTAAGATGATCTATAGGAAGAACCTAGCCAATGGGAGATCTCAGGTTCTAAGATGATCTATAGGAAGAACCTAGCCAATGGGCGATCTCAGGTTCTAAGATGATCTATTGGAATAACCTAGCCAATAGGAGATCTTGGGTTCTAATATGATCTATAGGAAGAACCTAGTCAATGGGAGATCTCAGGTTGTAAGATGATCTATAGGAAGAACCTAGCCAATAGGCGATCTCAGGTTCTAAGATGATCTATAGGAAGAACCTAGCCAATGGGAGATCTCAGGTTCTAAGATGATCTATATGAAGAACCTAGCCAATGGGTGATCTCAGGTTTTAAGATGATCTATTGGAAGAACCTACTCAATGGGCAATCTCAAGTTCTAAGATGATCTATTGGAAGAACCTAACCAATGGGCGATCTTAAGTTCTAAGATGATCTATAGAAATAACCTTGCCAATGTGAGATCTCAGGTTCTAAGATGATCTATTGAAATAACCTAGACAATGGGCGACCTCATGTTCTAAGATGATCTATTGGAAGAACCTAACCAATTGGCGATATCAGGTTCTAAGTTGATCTATTGGAAGAACCTAGCCAATAGGCGATCTCAGGTCCTAAGATGATCTATTAGAAGAACCTAGCCAATGGGTGATCTCAGGTTCTAAGATTATCTTATTGGTTACGATATGACATGTGTGTAGGAAATTGACGGAGACGAGTGTTTAGGAAACTGACACGGATGAGTGTTTAGGAAACTGACACGGATGAGTGTTTGGGAAACTGAAAGGGACAAGTGTTTAGGAAGTACAATGTACTGACACTGCTAGCTAGGTATCGTGATGGTGAAGGTCATTAGTTGGTGTGGAGATGTATTGTTGTCTTTGAATGATTCAGGTCTTTTGTGTAAGGTACCTGATCTGGCTTATGCTTTGTATGCATGTTTGAATTTCTTTTTCCGTAAAGATCCATTCTGATGGATTGGCTACCCGCTTTTGAGTAAGCAATGTTATGCAGTTAAAACTATATATAATGCAAAGAAATAGACTTCATGGAGATAAGCGAAGGATCATTGGTAGTTTTTGTTCATCACCGAGGATACTAATACATATCGGCGCTGGAAACATGCAGTACCAAGGATCACTGGGATACTGATAAGAATTTGCACTATGGAGCTCCAAAGTTCACCGGTGACTGCGTTGAAGATTGGATTGCTGACGAAGCAAGTTTCCAGGCATGCCATTAAGTTCTTACTTGTATTTTTAGGGAAGAGATAATATGGCCTGACTTCCCTATATCTTGAACCGTTAAGAGAATGGTAGAACTGAATATGCAGGGGAATGGGTACCGAACACCATGTGGATCTCTTCGAATACATGCCCCATGTTTATGCCATACTGGGGAACTAGATCTTAAGTAACTTGGGGGTAAAAAGATGGACATGGGCATCTGCGAATGCTCCGGTTTACTCCATTGGGGATGCCCCAGTTCAGCTCTGTGAATGCCCTGGTTTAGCTCTCGGGGGTCGTGCACTTGCATGTGCCAAGTCCAACGAAGATTCTTAACTTTCAGAATTCACTTGGGGAATTGAGTATGAAGTTATCTGTAGAAGATGAAGGCGGCTTCGCCCCAGGGCTAGTTCAGGGTGACTGTCATGATGATTTTGGCTTTATTGTAGTTATCTCATGCAACATAATTGGCTTGAGCAACTTTGTGATTTTTGGAGGGGGAATGCCATGCCTGGAGGATTTCTAAAAGAAATTGTGCTAAATAGAAGACTAGAATATTCGTGCCACAATATGATATGAGGTAGCTTTCCCCAATGTCTTGAGTCACTAAATAAAATGCTCTTGAATACAACTTTCTTGGAGAGATTTGTCGAATCTCGACGTAACTGCCCTAGGTTGAATGGATTTTGAATAGATTTCCCTATGTGATAGCCCCTGATCAACGAAAAATTGAAGATATTTATCGACGTGATATCCTCTGATTGATGGAACCTGCTAACTTCATCCCTAAAGGGTACTCAGATTGTAAAGCCCCAAGATGATTTCTATTAACATAATCTTCGGTTAATGTGCCCTTGGATAAATCATTACTCTTGTGAAAGTTGACTCTTACTTCAACTGAGTATTCAAGCCTCTCTTCTCTGACAAGATTGAGCTCTTTAATGAAGTTCATTGTGTAAGCTTACTTGATGTCAATCAGTTGTTTGGTATGCAGAATAATGTTTATTATGAGAATGATAGTTCTAATACAACACATATGTAAGTCTTTAAGTTTTAAAAAACTTTGAATGGTGTCATAAATCTGTTGTGAATGAATCACTAGCTAGAGAGCAACATTTGCAAATTCATTTCCATGAAAGATAATTCGAGCATATGATGCAAACACATATATTTAAACATACCTCTTAGGAGTTAGTTAAATGCTATCTCATTGTAGCATGCTTTCGAATCGACCCATGCTTCAGTTAGGACTTTTAAGGGTTGTAACGTGGCCTGGTTCACAGTTTTAGAAAAAAGGATTTAAGGCTTAAAATTATTTGGTGCCCACCCATTCTCCATGATGTTCTCCAGTCCTAAGTTGAGTTAACCCGATACAAGCATTCATCTCTCGAGAGGAGTTTGTGATGGTTGAAGAACCACTGAAGTTTCTTGGACACGACAATCATTAACTTTAGGTTTTGGTGTCTGATCATACGACCTTGTTCTTTCAATAAGGATTTATAATAGTAATACTTTTCTTGCATTTTAGGCTTTTCAATTTCTTTCTCGCTTTCCCTAACTTTTTCCTGGACAAATTCTTTTTGAATTTTGATTTGGAAGTCCAGCGGGATGCCCTAACTTTTGGCTAAGAGACTTGTTTTCAGGTTTCAACTTAGCGGGGGATTTTTGTTTCTTTCTTATTCATTTCCCTTTTGAACAAGTCATTGGTCTTTACGCTGTTTTTGACTTATTGGTAGTTATCATGATAGTCTGAATCTTTGGTAGATGAGGGATAGCCATTATTGTATTGTCATTTATTGACCTCCTAACGTGTGAGAGATTCCGATTGGGATATCGTTAGTTGATGCACACTCCTGATATGTGAAGGTTGACCATTGTGGTTTCGAATTTCGTCAACCCTTTGATGGATAACCATGTTGTATCCTTGGATGTGCACTCTTAGTGAGTTCTAAAAGCTTGATTAGATTAATTGAACACTACCTGCCCCAGGGTTAAAATGAGGGGTTTTTTCAAAACAGAAAAGAAACTCCTACTTCGAAGGCTCAAAGGGGTTTACGAGGTTTTGTCTCCCTTATATCTCTGGTGTTTAGGAAATGAAACAAGGCATGTACATCGTCAACAGGGTCTTACTCAAAAGCATACCAACCTGAGATTTTTTTTTGCGTTTTTAGATTATCGTCATCCTCCCTCCAATCTTTACCTAAGCATAAAACTTGGAACCTTGACATCAATATACAAGTAAAACATTTGAAGAGTGACAACGAATAGATGAATAAAAATAAAAGGAACACTTCAAGATAAGCATACTTATTGCATTAAGATTTTCATTCAAAATATGCAGGTTTCTACATGCAAGTAGTGTTTAAACAAACAAGCAAGAATGCAAATTAAAATGCAGTAAAGAAACCAATGATTTCCATTGTTGAGGAGACTTGACTCCGCATGGGCTTCTTCATTATCAATGATAGAATAGGCGAGATAATTATCCTTCTGATTTGATGTGAACACAACAATATTTGAATTGATCATGTCTTGGACCTTGTCTCTGGATGACATACCATCTTCAATCGAACAAACAAGTTCCCCATAATAACATACATAGAAGATTATTTCAGGAGAACGAATGAATGCTTTTCCTGGTGACTTGGTATAAACTGCATCACCTAGCGTATGACAGTTGGCCAAATAGGAATTGGACTTTTGGAAGAGACGCTGGATAGGTGTTGGACTTTATACTTTAACCCCTTTACAGTCTTCCATATCAAAATTTGGTGACCCAGAATAGGGGATACATCTAGAATGTGTATCGCGATCCGAGGAGATGTTTGTAGGAGGAGGACCCCAAAGATCAGAGCTTTACCAATTGCACTTCCACTAGGTGAGGAAATAACTAGATGCAATGCACTGGGATCACATCAACATGCTCATCATGCTTCTTTTATCTTTTCTTAGAATCTTTTCCCCATGAATCCACTTGGGGAACAAATAATTGCTATCGTCGAACAAATTAGGGAATGCAAAGCTGTAGAGGGTGCTCCTGATTGAATAGTCTAATTCCTCGGTATGGTAACCATATTTGACGTTGGTATCATGACATAGAAGGGGATTTATAGACGGTACCAGAGTATGGGGTCTAACCCAATAGTAAATGGGAATCATTCGCTGATAAGATGTTCCAAGAACTCAAGATTATGTAGCATTCCATGGTTGAAAGAAATTCCATGACTCGACTCACCTGAGTCTTCAATTGATTATCTTCCTTCTCGAAGAATTTCTAACCATGGGCCAAAGCTTGCATGTATATCGCAACTAACCCCATCGAGATTTTCGTAACGATCAATCCCCCACAGAGTCATCCCATACTGGTCTCTGAACATGTGAAGAAAGAAATCAAGTTGAACCTCTGAGGATAACACTATGTCTAAATAAGAATCCCTAATCTTTAAGTACCTGTTATGAATGCATGCATGTACATGGAGTGCATGAATGGATTCCATGCCATGTTCCATTATTTTCAAGGAATCTACATGCTTTGATTTTGATTTTACATAGGTAAGGGATGGAAAAGTTCAACACAAGACTCACAAATATGATTCTCTAGAAATAATAAAACATGTATGTTAAGCATGTGGTTAACCATGTTATGTATGCAAAGACATGGGATCAAAGTTCCATCATTCCTGAATATGATTTTTGCAATGTTTCTGAACCATATGAATATCATCTGATCAAAAGTCCGACATAACTTCTGCACATATAAGAACCAAGTACCATGTAGATCTTCCATTGTATGGGATTAAGGCTTCTGGAACCAGATACTATTGAGCATTTTCTGAACATGTTGGGAATACCAAGATCAAAGGCCCGAATGAACCTCCAAATACACAAGTCAGGAACTCAGAAAATAAATCTGAGAACCACACGGTCTCCAACATAATATAGCATCTGAATAAGTCACCAACAGAATAAGTCACCAATGGTACCTGTAAAGATTATCCCCTCCCCACTAACGGGTAAAGACTAGGTTTGGGTAAAGTCAATGGTAACTCAAAATCACGGGTTGGCTTGAGAGTACTATCATCGTACACCTACGTGATAACGATAGCACCTCATTAAAACCTAATATGAGCGTGGATGACACAACCGTCTATGTTAATCTACATCCCCTATTAGTTGTGTTCCACTCTATTCCTAGTGTTCCTATTGTTTGACACTTGGCCTGGGCATTGGGCCTTTTACCTCTTGTAACACCCATCCGACAAGAAGCAGATCCAGTACAACAGTAGTATATGAAAAACAATAAAATGAAATCATACATATGCTCATGTAATCATGTATGAATGAATGAACATAAAGCATAAAAAAAACACAAAGAAAAGAAAACAAGAGCTATGAGCGACTCCGAGATGGACCAGCATTTGGTCGACCTGTCCGCAATGAAGTCACTAGCTGAAACAACTGTTTGAAAATAATCAAACAATAAAGTTGCCATTAAAAATATTTTATCCCACATTAAGGGAAAGGTAAACATCGAGAAAACCTGATAAGGGAGAATTCATGGTCTTGCGACCGAGAGATCAGGTAAGGGAGTCTGTTACGCGAGTGAAAGGTATTAGCACCCCACAGCCCGTAGTGCTCTACGGTATCCACTCTAGTTATCTATCTTATGGGTGTGTCTAATCTATGCTTACTGTTTACTACTGAGGAAGAATGCACGGAAAATAAAGGAGAAAATAATGTTGTACTCGCATGGGCCCTACCCCAATTGCTACATATCCTTTTTGAGGAATCAGAGTTACAGTATTTCGGCTCACATGTTTTTGTTTGTTTATGTTTTTCATGAAATATGTTAATTTCGACTTCTTCCGTAGCTCTACCTTTGGAGACTCACGCGTTAGAACATAAGTAAATTAACATGTCCTTACCTGAAAAGGTTTTGAGTTACGCCCTCAAGGAAATATACCACATTTGATTGGTTTATGTTTTGTTACCTTAAAAAAGGGTTTAGGTATGATTAGCATGTTTCATGATTTTCTAAGGAAAAGGTTTTAGTTTTAAATGCAAATGCAAAAAGGGGAAGAAAAGAGTCTAAGGGAGACTAGCCTATTTCTAAACCTAATATTATCATATAATGGCGGCCCTACGTCAAGGATGAAAGGGAAATCTCTACCTAATGTTAGCATGCATGGTTCACAACCTAAAGTCTAACTTGCATCCGAAAGGAACAAGTACATCCTAAGGGAACATGGTATGTATAAGGATAAAACAAACAAGCTCAAAAGAGAACACACATAAAATAGTAAGGAAAAGAAGATAATTATTTAGCCAAGGGGAGCGTATCACCCAAGACAAATAAGCAGGAGTTAGATGAAAACACAAAAATGTGATATCCAAAGAGAATGAACACCTAACCAAGATATAAGAGATCAAGGTAGGCGACCAAAGGCAATATGAACAATCACAGAGTATCAGCATCGGCAAATGCGAACTCTTAACAAAGCATGAGAGTTCGATTGCGGAACCCTTCCTCACTTGACGACTCGATAACAAGAGCAGGCACAACTCTAAAGCATCGTGGTGCTTCACGAGCTAAGGATAACACGAACGAAATTGTGGGGGTTGATTGCAAACCCTCCCCGCTCGCCTCTTTTTGAGGACTTATCACTTGTACATATGTGGGCACAAATATAAACGCGTGTGCAGAATACCTATTCCAAAGGTAGGGTTTTAAATAAACACAAATAGCACACAGAAAGCACATAATGTGGAATTGCCCTAAACATGTCTTTAAATAAACCAGAGGGATTCTTGACATTACCAGCAACATAGATCCCCTTCATACATCTCTACCCTACTTCTCATTGCATCAGAAATCAGTAAAGCCCTACTTCACACGATCTCTAGAAAAGCAGTAAAGTGCGGAAATGAGGAATAAAAGTGAATCCAAGACAATACCTAACGGAGAAGGCCCGTTGCCTCTTCAAAACCATGCAAGCAATAAGAAAACTCTATAGAAGCTACTTCGCAAGAGTGATCAAATAATTAATATCCAAGCATTCCACATTGCAAAAGTTACGCCAACATTCTATCACAAAGTATGGGCTAAAAATGGCAGCAAAAATGATTATCGAATATAAATGAAATAATAGAATATTCTAAAAAAATTATAAAGAGAAAACCTAAAAATTCAAAAATGTTCTAATATTTTTGTATCATTTTTATTATCAATTAAGAGAATAAAATTAAACTAGAAAAGAAAACTAAAACAAAAAGGAAGTTAGAAGAGTCAGGAGGTGTAAACTATAGAGAGTAGTGCTATATAGCCGCCAAAATTTTGGGCGTTAGGCCCATGCAGAAGGGCCCATGAAACAGTGTTTATTGGCAGCAACTGATTTCCAAAAACGATTCAACCCAAAGTATTCTGATCCAGATGCCACTTCCGGTCCAATTTCCTTAAACACTTTTAAAAATTAGCAGAAAATGATTATTAGCATAATAAAATGAAGATTAAGGAAAGAGATAATATTTGAGGCCCAACTAGAACAATGTGTTTAACTGATTTCAACACCTTGAAACGCTTCCTCTCTTATCTTGCTGCGATTTCCGACGGTCGATTCAACCTTCTTCTACGGTGGCTCGTCTCAAACCTCAACTAAACCAAAAACTGTCAACATAGATATTTCTCTCCTTGGAACACTGATCATGAAGCATACCATGGATTCTTCTAATTTCTCATTAATTCGTGAGATCGAAAAAAGGGGATTCATGAACCCTAAATCCGCCAAGCTAATGATTCCACTCAAAAGACAACGTAAAGGTCCAAATCTACCTCGAATGGTGAAGATAATGATAAATTCGATCTAGGTACTTCCATTCCTTCACTTTAAATTGTTTCTTTTCTCCTATTCTTTTATCTTCCATTTTTTCGCAAGAATCTTTGTTACTGCGGCAACGTTGATTTTGATGTGCAGAATTTACGCGTCGTTGAGGAAGAATACCACGAGGCTGGAGTATGGGATTCATAGATGAAGACAATGTTGAAACTTGATTTGCAGAAGAACTGTAAAGTTTATTCAATGGAAGATGAAAAAATTCTCTCAGGTTTTGATTTATGTTAGTGATGATGATCGCAGAAGAATATTGAAGAATTCTTGTGATGAAGTTGTGATGGTGGTTGGAGGAAATTATCCGAGAGAGATGTAGATCGAATTGAGATGCAGGTTGATGGAGTCTGAAGGTGTTGAAAGATAATTGAAGGAAGGTTCCCTGAGGAGAGGTGAAGATGGTAGGTGGTTATGTGAAGGTGCATAAGAGAGGGTGAGTAAAGAAAGGATGAAGAAGGAGGTTCAGAGGTGAAGGTAGTTATGGAGAGATCAAAGCGAGAAGATCCAGATGGAGGTCGATGATTGAAGGTGAATTGGTAGAAAATGAGTGGGAATGGTGATGCATTATAGAGGTTCGAGAAGAAGATTCTGAGATTGAGGTTTTGTTGTAGAGAGAGACTGGTGAAGAAGGTGAGAGGATGAGAGGATCTGAAGGTGATTAGAGGTGAATTCAGTGAAGGTTATGGTGGTTAAAAATGGTGAGAAGAAGAAGATGAGAGGTTCAGGAAAATGGTTGAGATGATTTGATGGTGATTTTGCAGAGAGGGCTAGAAGGAATGAATTCATGTGAGTTTTATGTGATTTTTTCCTCTTGTTTCTCTCTTTGATTTTTCTGGTTGAATTACTCTGAATGAATCTCTCCCCCCTTTTCTGTTTTTCAATCTGTTATAAGTTCTGTGAGAATTTTGTTATGGCCATTGGATTAGAAGCTTCAAAATTTTGTTATGATGAACTGGCCATATCTGCTAAGAGGTTGGAAACTATTAGAGAAAACAATTAAGGGTTAGGATGTTAGTTTTTCTGTTTTGACAGTTAGTTAGGGTAGTTAACTAGAAAGGTTTTTTCCTATAGGTAATTGGCAAATAGTTAGTTTTTGTTGTAAAAATTCTGTTATTTTTCTGTTACAGGTAGTCGGTTTTCTGTTATGGGCAGTTTTGGGTTTTGTAGAAGTTGGTTAGAGGTTTGAGATGGTCTTCCGTTAGTTATAGAATTTCCGTTAACACTGTTAAAAGTTAGTTTTTTCTGTTACAGGAAGTTTTTTGGACTTGTTTTTGTTTGCTTCAAAATGGCAGGGTTTCCTTGGTTTTGAATAATGGCTTAAAGTCACAAAGCACGAATTTTGAATTGGTTCATGTTATGGGTTGTTTCTTTCTATCCATAACCGATGCATGGCTGGAAATTCAACAGAATTTTGTTTTATTTCCGTAATTTATCTGTTGTACCATATTTCCTGATCTAGTGTTTTCCATATTTTTCTTTTTTCTCTTTCTGATTTAATACAACCAACCCTTGAACAAGTCTGGTTTTAAGGTTCAGATATTCCAACCATGTGATGCAACTTTAAAGGCAATATGGTTATGAAGATAGATGAAGCATGGGGATCTTCTTGAAGATGGAACATGGAGTATGGAGTTTAGAGAAAAGATTAGGTTTAAGATCAAAATAAATTGTAATTTACTTGATAGTTTGTAAGTTGTAGCATCTTTGTAATGACTTTGTGATGTCTTGTAAACTAAGTCAAAATTCAAAATTGAAGTTTCCCTCTTAAGTTTGCACTTTATTTTAATTCTCTAATATTATCTCAATTTTTACAAACTGATGAATAAGAAAATTCAACCTTGATTGAGAATAAGAATCTCTAGGTAATAAAGAAACCCTAACTTCCTCAATACCCTTGATCACAATCCAAATTATTGACCAATGATGCATGACGTGCAAAATGACCTAATGGAAGTTATGTACACGAGAAAAGTGCGGAATGCATAAGCCACATAAAAGTGAAATGGTAGGATAAATTTGGGGTATTACACCGTGTTATGTATCAGAGCGACTCTTAAGACTCGATCAAGCAACACTCACTCCAAGCACTACTCGGGTACCTGGTTATATATACTCCCTGAGGAGTACAAACACAAAAACAGAAAAGAGGTGAGAATTACATTCAATAAATATACGGTGAATGTCACATTCTAAAGAGTAGTAATTCACACAATCACGTAATTCACAAAATACACATTTCACACAATGCTTCAGAACACATTCTCCATTCTTATAACACAACCTCAAATCAAGATAGTGAAATGTAATGTAACCGACAACAACTAAATTCATGTTGTACCATCAGGGCATAAGCCCTCTCCAAAATACCAAATAGAACAAGCACAAGGCATAAGCCCTCAACATAACGCTATTATAGGCCAACAACAGGGCATAAGCCCTCACCAAAGAATGCATGCATTATCAACATGCAACACCACAACTATGAAACCACAAGGCATAAGCCTTCAACACTTGCCAATAAGGCCACCAATATTATTAACATCATGCAACATACAATTCACACAAGGTTCCACATTTAACCCAATATTCATTATTATTATTCTTCCTATATCTACTCATGGCATACTATTCATTACGAGTCAAGAGAAACTACACTTGACGCTAAAACAGGAAAGAAATCGCGAAAACATGAATTTCTACACTTTAGCTTGCCCATACGCGTATGGCTCCTTCCTCTTCTCATCCCATACGCGTACCATACACATTCTTCTCCAGCGCCCAACCTCATACGCACCATACATGTATGACCAGAGTGAAAATTTTCCCCAAAACTCCTCCTAGATATCCATACGCGTATTGGCTAGTCAATACGTGTATGACCCTCCTCTCATATGTATACCATACGCGTTTAGGATGTTGGCTGCTCGGGGACAAGGCGCATACCATAGGGTCAGTCTTCTGAGTCAAGCCTTGGAGTTGACTTTTTGTAGGAGCCAGGTTAGTGTTATAATTGTATTGCTTGAAAAAGGCTTTTTCTAATTCTCTGCAAGTTCGGATGTGGGTTCGTTCAAGTTGAGTATACAATTCAAGAGATGCTCCACTGTGGCTATCCTGAAAGAAATGCATGAGTAGCTTGTCATTTTCTGCATAAGGAGCCATCTTATTGTAATACTCCTTGATGTGAGCCATCAGACAAGTAGTGCCCTTATACTTTTCAAAGATGAGGACTTTGAATTTAGAAGATATCTTAATTCTAGGCACTAGGCACAAACTAACAACGTCTAAACCAAGGGAATTACGACACTTAATAGATTTAAACATTTCTTTCAAGAGGTGAAACTTTTTCTCAGACTAAGTCTCATCAATTGGAAACCTGAAGGTATCAAATGACGACTCATAATTATCGTCATGGTGTATAGTTCTATTGATAGGAATCTCAATGGTGTTTATGACATTCTAATTTAAAGGAACATCCTTTTGGTTAAGATTAATACCTAGTGGGTTAACATGGTCTAAAATAGTAGCAGTGGGCCTCTGAACAACCTGTATCAACTCTTCTTGTCCACATGCGAAGTTCTGAATAACCTCCATGAATTGCTCCATCTGGGTCTCCATATGTGTGCTCATCTCAGCCATATCCTCCAATAACTGCTCCATGATAATGACGATGTCGGGAAATCATCTTTGCAGTCTTGAGATTCTGAATAAGAGCCAGGTTACGAATGGGTCTTCAAGTTGAACAAAATGAGATGTATGATGATGCATGGATGATAACCAAAATTAACATGACGTAATGAGATGCAACACCGTAGGTTCATATGTTTAGTATGTCATGGATAACAACTATACCATCCTATGAATAAATGTTGTATAGTCTATGAACAGGCTGAATATAACATGATCAAAAATTCGGAACCAGTCTGAATACAAGATTACCAAGTAGGTGGAAGGCATGTTTTCCTGTGAAAAAATTCCATACCCTCACATGTATGTTCTAGTCTTGGACAAAGAACTGATATTCCTAATGGTCGCCATAGTCAGTAGCCTTATGTGAAAATACCTTGTCTTATGCATAGGCATGCATGACAATGGCATCCCAAGAAGTCCTTGTCTGGTTGTGGTATGTCATGCCAACTCTTATGTGTCACGCGCCATGAGAGTTGACATGAATATACACTCTAATCCTATGTGAATACTGGCCTGGGTAATAGGGCTTTTACCCCAATAATAACATGCCACCCAATGTTAAAAACAAAAAATCCAGCAACCAGCACAACAACAATATATAAAATATGGAAAATAGTAAAATGAAATGAATGCAATAAATAAACAGCAAGTAAAGCATAAAGATAAAAACTTAATGAAAAGAAAACAAACAAGAGCTAGGACTGACTTACTTAGGTTCCCTAGCAGACTCTCCAACTTTCACTACCACAAAAATATACCAACGCAAACAGAGTTGCCATTGAATGTTATTTATCCCGAAGAAGGGAAAGGAAAAAATAGAGTAAACCTCAAGTGGTCAAGAAAAAAGTCTCGCAACAAAGAACAAGGTAAGGAACCCAGTTATGAATGGGGAAGGTATCAGCACCCCTCACTTCCATGGTACTCCACAGGATCCACTCAAGTTCTTCTATTCAAAGAGTATGTTATATCTAATTCTTACAAGCTAAGGGAATGTATGAATGAGTTGTTAAAGAATAAAAATAAAGTTTTTTATTATTGCTATCTCCTCAGTTTTGCAACCTCATGCCTACGTATCTTTATCATGCAATAGGGAATCAGAGGATCATAGTTATTCTAAAAAACATTGGTTTGTTTGTGTTTTTTATGGGTAACAACCCTTTCTGAAAAGATTTTCATAGGAAAAGCCCAAGCGGAAAAAGAGAGTTTTATTGGTTGAGTGTCTTTGTTTGGAGAATACCTCAGATGGTCCTCCAAGGACGGAGGTATTTGAATACTTTTCCCCTTTACTTCCTGAAAGTGTCTGAGATACTCCATTACTAAAGTATAGGAAATGGGAGACTTTTGAATGGTCGAGCCACACACCTCATATCCAAAGTACTCCACATGTGCTTAAGATTCCTGACATATTTTCACGTATTGTATTTATTAGTCTTTTTGAATTTTCTTGATAAAAAAGGTTTTAGTTTTACAAACATACACTTCAAAAGCAAAACCAAAAGCTAAGGGAACTTGAATCCTAGTTACTATCATACTAGTGTGGACCTAAGCTTAGGATACATGGAATCATAGGTGCGAATTCTATATAAGTCCCCTTATTGTAGAGGTAGAAATGTTTAAGACTAAGCCATTGGATTGACTAGACTTTATACAAATCAAAATAAAAATCACCACCGCGCTTTATTGTTTCCAAAGGAATGGGAAAAGAGCGTATAACCCAAAAAAAGGGGGGAATGATTCAAGGTAAGGGGGTTGGTTATTAAAATGGAAGGTATTAGCACCCTAAACATCTACGGTACTCCGCAAGAACCTCTTTGTAAAATCTGTATATTTTGGTTATAAAAAAAATGTTGTATATAAATGGATGGTGGAGGTGAGAAAAGAAATATGTTTATTTTATAAATTTTTTTGCACCCTCCGCGGTTGCAAACCTTTAGTGCCTACGTACCACCTTTCATGCAATAAGGGATCAGGGTACACGTAGTTCCTCTTTTAAAAGTTTAAAACACAAATGTGTTGGTAAATTTCATAAGATAAAACATCATCGTCATTGTCCGTGTGGAATACACACCTACTACCCACAATCATGAGAAAGGATAATAATTTGCATCATCTCAAAGTGGAGGATATGGCTTGGATTTCAAAATCAACAATACCTCACTCAACACCCAAGTGTAAAATATCTCTCTTCACTACATATTATAGAAGTATAGTCGTTTGCATCCCTACAAGGATTGACAAGAGTTTAATCTTTTAAGAAAAGTTTTAAAGATAAAAAGCCAAAGTGGGAAAATGGTTTGAAATGAGATTAATTGACTTTTAGTCTTCTCACAAAAAAATGTCAAGGTATTATTAAGTTGATTGGAGTTTATTTATGAAAATATTTTGAAAATGCATGGACATAAGTCCAAGCTTATCATGAAAATGGTTCAAGTTTCAAAACAAAAAGAGTTTTCAAAAGGAGGAAGAAGATTTTGAAAATGAAGAAGATGGGAGGAGAAGAAGAGACTATCCTAAAGTATAAGGTAAAAACTAGAGATAAGAACCATCTAACCAACAAGAAGCCAATTTTTGACATCATGATACAAGATAGAATTCCCATTCCTTGGATTGAAACCAAACAAGAAAAAAATACTAGACCTCTTGAGATAACTAAACTTCAAGTGTATTAAGTCTTCACAAAAATTGGGCAGAGTAACAGCTGTATACGAGTGAATTCCAGATTACCAACAAAGGATGTAATCACAAAAAACCTGCGCACAAAAACAAACAAGCAACCCAATATCTTGAGGTAAACCTCAAGAACTCCAGATAAAATAATCAGATAAAGTTACAAAGTCTCCAAGATAGGCCAAGGTTTCTAATCCTAAGTCCAAGAAAAAAGTCCCATGCTCCATAATGCCAAGGACAATAACCAAATAGTCCAAGGACCATTAAATATTTTTTAGGGTTTATGTTGGTTATTAAGTATCTTAAGAAAGGAAAAGAAAAGCTCAAGTTTGCAAAGTAAACAAGGCAAGAAAATAAATACTCAAATGAGCAAAGATGAAAATGACATGAAATGTAAATGCTAAAAGTAAATAGTACATAACGCATAAAAAAGAATAAAAGCATAAGATAAAACAAGTCAATAATTAGTGGTTAGTTGAATGACCATCTTAAAACTTGCATTTGGAACTCATTAGAGGATTGGTAGAACCAAAGCCTACACACAACAAGTTGCATTTCCTTTTTGTTAAGTATATCATCCATTTGGAATTCTAATAAGTACCATTTAATGATCAACGATGTATAAGTGATCCGCATTGACCAAAGGTGTTATAGATCCATTAGAGGATTAGTATAACCAAAGCCTCCACACAATGAATCTCAAGGTTATTGGATCAAAGAGATCAAATTAACATACTTGGGCTTGTAATCATAAGTTTGGGCCATAAATGATCATTTATTCGAATCAGGACAAAATTTAGCGCTATGTTAAGCAATCGTAAGTGGACTTATATAGAAGTCGCACCTATTTTGAGGCCGGTCAATAGCAATCTATGCACCATTTGTTTTGAGACATGATATAGAGATCATGCTCCAAGAACATTTAGTGCAATAAGAAAAGAGATGAGATGAAGAAGGAAGGGGAAAATGAATAAATCACTTTTGAATCAAAAATTTAATCAAACTATTATTAAAATCATTCATCCATTTTTATGTAGTTAAACTCAAAACCATGGATCCAATGATGTTAATAAAGTCATGATCAAAAAATCAACTCAAGACAGCCAAAAATTAATCACAAAATAATATTATATTTAATATACACAAAAAAGGATTTTAAATATGTTTTAAAAAATAGAAAATAAAGAGAAAACTATCAACTATGTTCAAATTAATCAAGAAAGAAAAATTAAGGCCATAGAAAAATCAGAAATGGATCCATATATTTTTATAAAATTTTTGGTAATTTTTAAAAGTCAGAAACATTTTTAAACTATTTAAAATTGCTCAAATAAACAGAAAATAGGTCAAAAATAGTAAACCTCAATATAAAATTCCATAAAATTTTTAGAAAGTCAAAAATATGCAAAATAATATTTATGAATTTTTTCAGTATTAAAAAATGTCAGGAAGTATTTTTTAAGTAATTAAAAGAAAGCAAATAATTCAAAAAATACAAAAAATATCAAATGTCAAAATAAAAACGTGAATAAATAGTCATGAGATCAGAAATAATTTAAAGTATTTTTTTGAATTTTTTCATAATTTTTGGATAAAAAATAAAAGGGTTATGAATTTTTGAAAATTTAATCAATAAAAATATAAAATTAGAAAATAAAACAAAACCAAAAAGACGTAGACCATCAGATCATAGTCAAAACGCGTTAGTAAGCTGATCTAGTGGACCAGATGCGTTGTGCTTGATATGGACCTTAGTGAGATACACATAGGATCAGAAAAAGGGCAACCAATGAAATTAAAACGTTCGGCACGCTATCATTGGCTGAGACGAGACATGTCATCATCTTCAACCTCCAAACACCTTGCAATGCGGATTTTGTGAGATCCTCAAAATAGAAAAATTAGGATCCCGGGCTAGTATCATTGAACTCGTCTCTTCAAGACGATTCTGACACCACCATCATGCCAAATTTATATAAGGTATGGAGAGAGATATGAATCAAAAACCCATAAAATAGCGAGCACCTTCAATTTGAGATTTCTCTCTCAATTCTCAATTCTCAATGGATTTAAAAATTGTAAGCAGCATTGGAATCAGGAGAAGGAGTAGAATAGATTAGTGCTTGATTTGGATCCAAATGGTGAAGAATTCTACCTTTTCGAAGTTCAAGGAAGAAGCTCTGAAACTGGACTTCTTTAGCTTGAATTATGGCTCGTTTTGATTGGTTTAAGTGCTTGAGAGTTTATATGATGCTTAAGGATGATGAATGCACAAAGAATTTTGGAAAAGGGAGCTTAAATCTCAGAAACTGAATTAAAAAAAGATGGATCCGTGTGAAGTTTTGGCAGGGTGTTTTTGGCTTTCAAAGCTTGAAGAAATAAATGGGGGATGGCCCTCTATTTATAGGGAAGTGAATGGGAATGAAAACTGGAAGAAACAAGGAAGTTTGGAGGGAAATTGAATGAAGGTCGAGCACGAGTGAAGTGTGACTTCATTTCCATGAAAACTCAACCAAATCTTGCGTTTTGGGGTGCTAATCACTTCTGCAAAGTTTTCTAATCAAGTTTAAATCAAAAATGCGCATAAACCTTGTGTTTAGAAGTCACATTATGGATTTCAAAATTCCGACTTTGTGGAAAATTCAGTTTTAAGTTACCAAATTCAAATCCATGGCATTTCCAACTATCGGGGTCTTAGAGAATGATTCTTGATGCTTTAGAAAGATGAGGCTACAAGCTTTGCAAAGGAAAAAGAATGGAGTCAAATGGATGCTTGATCTGAAAGTTGCATTGAGTCAAAGTTGAAGAAAAAGGGTTGACTTTCCATACTTAGAAATATTTCAAATTCTTCTTCAAAAATTACCTATAATCTTTTGCATCCAAACATGGCCTTCCACTTGGAATTTTATGTTGACCAAAAAATATGGATTGAATTAGATCTCTTGAATGAAATTTTGAAACTTGAACCACTCAAAATCTCCAAAAATTGAGCATGTTATGACTTGTTGAAGTTGGAAAAATTTCATGAAATGACCTATAATCTTATGCATCTTTTAGGCAACTCCCATTCATTTTCCCACTTTACACATAAAAGAAGGCATAAAGTTCATATCTTCGAGATCATTATGTAGAAATAATGGACTCAAGGTTATGAAAATTGACCAAGTTATGATCAATTTAAGTCACACATGGAAAATTGGGGATTCATCTGGAGGACTTGTAATCTTTCTTCTTCACCAAGTTTCATTTACATGAAAACTCTTTGGAACTTTTGAATTTATTTATTTATAACCCTTTGGAGATAAGGATGTATTTGGAATCACTCAAAAATACCAAAAGGTGAGCAAGATATGCTCCTTTGAAGTTCAAAATCCTAGCTTCTAGATCAAGAGAATGCCTTGAGGAACTTTGACAAGTTTGAACAAACTTCTTGTACCAATATTCTTGCTTTGTGAATAGAAGTTGTTGAGGATGATAATGAAGATTAATAGCTACCAAAACCACTTCCATATCTTGAATTTTGAGAGAAATATGCTCTTGTGACCAATAGGAACAAGGCGTTGTCCAAACATGACAACTTCTCCAATCAACCCCTTGTACTTTTGAGTCAAATCTAATAAACTTGAAATGTGATGAACCAAAGCAACCTTGCCATGCCAATTCTCACAAAACCAATCCAATAGTGAGGTTTGAACTTCTCAAGCTATATTGAATATGGCATGGAAATAAACTCATGAACCCATTGAGCAACTTGTTAAATCTCACTGCCCTTACCTACATGGATAACAAGCAAGACAAGCCAACATTGTATTTTATTAGTTAAGTGAAGAAATCAAAAAAATATTCATGATCATAAAAGGAACATAAGTCAAGGTGCTTGGTAATCCCTCAAAAGGATCAAAACTCAAAGTATGGAGGGGAAACAAGAATCCTAGTGTGATCTTGTTGTGAGTGAACATACATGGTATGAGGAAGGGATCTTTGGGGTACAACAGCTGCCCTTATTTAAGTTTCTTCTATCCGAGATGCGAAGGTTAAAAATCTTCGTGTCGACGCGATCGAAGATACTTAAATATAAAACAAACCCTATTTTTGACCCTAAGATGCCATGCAAATGCTTATGATAATGAATCCATATGAACAGGACCAAAGAGACGAAAAATATCACTTGGGATGCAACAATAATAAAGAAACAAAGGAGCAACCCCCACCAGGAAAATAAATCATTGGTGGACCCAGAGAACTGAATCAGAGAGGATGGTAGGATGGTCAAAGGACACACTAACTTCTACTGAAGGTGAAGCTACCAACGTTTACTGAAGGAAGAGAGAAATATAACAAACATCGACGTTCACTGCTGATGTCCTACCAACTTTCACTTAAGGTAGAAAAATAAATAATCATATCACCACCGTTCACTGACGATGAACTACCATTGCTCACTGAAGGTAGCAAAAAGATAACAAACACCGATGTTCATTGCCGATGGTCTACCAACTTTCACTGAAGGTAGAAAGAGAATATAAACACGAACGTTCATTGCCGATGGTCTACCAACTTTCACTGAAGGTAGAAAGAGAGTATATCATATCACCGCCGTTTATTTATGATGAACTACCAACGTTCACTGAGGGTAGCAAAAAGATAACAAACATCGACATTCACTGCCGATGGTCTACCAACTTTCACTGAAGTTAGAAAGAGAATATATCATATCACCACCATTCACTGACGATGAACTACCAACCTTCACTGAGGGTAGCAAAAAGATAACAAACACCGACGTTCACTGCCGATGTCCTACCAACTTTCACTGAAGGTAGAAAAAGAAATAATCATATCACCGTCGTTCAATGACGATGAACTACCAATGTTCACTGAAGGTAGAAAGAGAATACAAGTTTCCCCAAGATCCTGGTGTCTCGCCTAGAACGGGTCTCAACTTCTTCTTTAACCAAGGCACTCCGCCTGGAAAAGATAATACATAAGCTGTCTCAAATAAAGATAACTTGCTATTTATGGTCACAGGATTGTAAACGAAATGGCTTTTTGGGAAGGAGGTATGACTTCCTAGGGAGATGCCATGATATTCTTGCTAAGGGGATGAATTCTTCTCGTGCAAAATAAATGCACCAACCAAAATCAGGAGTTTTTCAGGATTCCAAAGTGAATAGCATTGCTACGGAACCACGGATCCAAACCATAAATAAACTGGAATGAAACAGTCAACCTGAATTCACCCTTTGAGAAATAAACTCAAGTGGGAAAACAAAATTTATCCAAACAAGGAGCTGTACCGGAAGGTTTAAAGCAAAAATCTTCTATGAGGGACAACTCAGTAGGGAAATTGAAAGAATGTATGTTTTCTGCTTAATACCAACGCTCTAATGAAAAGAGGGTAACTTATCTCTACAAAACAGGGTAATATGTCAACAAAAATATTAACAAATATTAATGAACAATGATTTGCCAATTTTATCTATGCATGATGTATGTATGAATGTATGAGTGCCATCGTGCGTATGCTGACAAAACAGATACACAATCATTGGGAACAAACAAGCAAAACCGCCTCAGGCACTAACAGCACTCGGCTAAACTTCATCCAAGATGATCATTCCAAGAAAGGTAAAGGTCAACTGCGGAAACAAAACCTACTGCCTGCTTTAACTTTACTGAGGAGAAACATAATCCGGAGGTAGACAAATCAAAGTGAGGAAATAAACGGATACCGGGATAGAAAATCCTTCTTCAGGCTTCATTAGGGAAACCAGTGTTTTTTTCAAAAGTAACATGCCTACTGGAGATTGCAAGACCAGTCTCAAATAAAGAAGTCTGACACCGAAACATTCAAACTTCGCTGGGGAATTCAAGCCTTCTTCACTGGAGAAAAATGCCGATTGAAACTTCTCATCATGAAAACTCATAAATGAATCCAAACTTGACCGAGGATGCTGGAGCCATAAATCCAATACAGTGAAAACAACCCGAGTAGACCTTCCCGAGGAGAACAAAACTTCTCAAAACAACTGAAGTTTGTCCATTCCTGGGATCACCATTTTTGTTGTCATTGTTTCATCACAAATATCAAAGTAAAAGTAAATTGTAAACATCTTTTTTTTTGAAATTTTTTGTTTGTTTTTTTAATCTCTTTGCTTTGAAAGTTATTATCAGTAATAAATGGAGTCTTTGCAAGCTAAATAAAATAAGAAACATAAAGAATTGGGTAAAAGATCTAACTTTCATTAATAGAATGGTAGTCTGCGAATGGTGAGACTCCATAGATGATTACAATGTTTGGGAAATGGTAATACATAATGGAAAAGATACATTGAGATACAATGACCACTATCCCCCCTAACAACTTTTGAAATCCTGAGCAGCAGTTTTTGTTGAAGTATGGTGAGGATCCGAGAAGATTGTTGCTTCAACGATCAAGTCTTGTCTGTCGTAGTTACTTGCTAGGAATATGCCTAACTTTTTCCTAAGCTACCCATGCAGGTTTTCAACTTAGCGGGAAATTTATTCTGTTTATGTCTCTAATTTTTTCCTAGACCGCCCTTTCGGGTTTTCGGCCTATCGAGACACTCCTTTTTGCCTAAGCCGCCCTTTCGGGTTTTCAACTTAGCGAGCTGTTCTTTTATTTCTTTAGGCGAAGTATTTCTTGACCGCGTCAGCATTTATGGGACATGGGAACTCCTCGCCATCCATAGTTTCAAGAATTAATGCACCACCAGAGAAGGATTTCTTGACAACATACGGGCCTTCAAAATTAGGAGTCCACTTGCCCCTAGAATCAGTGTTGAAAGACATGAACTTCCTGAGCATGAGGTATCATTCTCTGAATTCACGAGGTTTGACCTTTTTATCAAAAGCTTTCTTCATTATTTTTTTATATAACTGGATATGACACAAGGCTGTCATCCTCTTCTCCTCAATCAAATTCAATTGGTCAAACCTATTCTGGATCCATTCTGCCTCCATCAACTTGGTTTCTATTATCACACACAATGAGGGAATCTCTACCTCGACTGGGAGTACAACTTCCATTCCATACACTAAGGAGAACAGGGTTGCTCCTGTTAAAGTGCAGACAAATGTTCGATATCCATGCAAAGCAAAAGGGAGCATTTCATGCCAATCCTTATAAGTAACAACCATTTTCTGGATAATTCTCTTGATATTCTTATTAGCAGCTTCAACAACCCCATTCATCTTTGGCCTGTATGGAAATGAATTGTGATGGACAATCTTGAATTCTTCACACAGTTCTGTCATCATCTTATTGTTCAAATTTGAGCCATTGTCAGTGATGATTCTGCTCGGCACACCATACCGACATATAAGATTATTTTTAATGAAGCGCATAAGCACCTGCTTAGTAACATTGGCATATGAAGCAGCCTCTACCCACTTGGTGAAGTAATCAATTGCTACCAAGATAAAATGGTGCCCATTCGAAGCTTTGGGTTCTATCATCCCAATCATGTCAATACCCCACATAGAGAAAGGCCAAGGGGAGGAAATCACATTGAGAAGTGTCAGAGGCACATGGACCTTGTCTGCATAAATATGGCATTTAT
Organism: Vicia faba; assembly: GCA_948472305.1. NCBI lineage: Eukaryota > Viridiplantae > Streptophyta > Magnoliopsida > Fabales > Fabaceae > Vicia > Vicia faba. The sequence continues at coordinate 725,332,595 of OX451741.1, read as the reverse complement.
GGCACTTCTTTACAAATTTGTAACAGTCACATTCCATTGTCAGCCAATAGTAACCTGCCCTTAGCATCTTTTTAGCCATCGAATGTCCATTGGCATTAGTGCCAAATGAACCTTCATGAATCTCATGCATCAATATTTCTGCTTCGTGTCTATCCACGCATCTGAGCAAGACCATGTGATAATTTCTCTTGTATAACACATTTTCACTGAGGAAGAAACTGCCTGCCAATCTTCTCAATGTTTTTCTATCTTTCTTCGACGCATCAATCAAGTATTCCTGAATCTGAAGAAAATGCTTGATATCATAATACCACGGTTTTTCATCTGCTACCTCCTCTGCTGTAAACACATGAGCGGGTCTATCCAGCCGTCGAACCATAATTCGGGGTATATCGTTCCAAGTATTCACTTGGTACATAAAAGCCAGAGTTTCCAGAGCATCCGCCATTTGATTTTCATCTCTAGGGATGTGATGGAATTCAACTTTATTGAAGAATGGTAATAATCTTCTAGCATAATCCTTGTAAGGGATCAAGCCAGGGTGACGAGTATCCCATTATCCTTTAATCAGATTTATTACCAAAGCTGAATCACCATACCCATCGAGAATTTTAATTCTGAGATCAATAGCTTCCTCGAGACCCATGATGCAAGCCTCATATTCTGCCATATTATTGGTGCAATCAAATGTTAACCTTGCAGTAAAAGGAATGTGCGATCTATGAGGAGTGACAATCACAACACCGATTACTTTACCATAAACATTTACAGCTCCATCAAATATCATACTCCAACAAGATTCAGGGTTAGAACCTTCCGTAGGTAATGGTTCATCACAATCTTTCACTTTCAGGAACATCACATCCTCATCGGGGAATTCATATTCTACAGACTAGTGATCCTCCACTGGTTGGTGAGCAAGATAATCTGCCTACACACTACTTTTAATATCCTTTTGAGTGCGGTATTCGATATCATATTCAGATAACAACATCTGCCAGCGGGAAATTCTCCCAGTAAGAGCAGGCTTTTCAAAAATGTACTTGATTGGATCCATTTTGGAGATTAACCAAGTGGTGTGATTCAACATATACTGCCGCAAATGCTTTGCCACCCAGGCCAAAGCACAACATGTTTTTTCCAGCATGGAATACCGCTACTCACAATTAGTGAATTTTTGACTGAGATAATAAATGGCGAACACCTTCTTCCCTGTTTCATCCTGTTGTCCAAGAATACAACCCATGGATTTATCTAACACTGTCAGATACATAATCAACGATCTTCCTTATACGGGAGGGAGCAAGATAGGAGGTTCAAGCAGATATTCTTTAATACTTTCAAATGCCCTTTGGAAGTCATCCGTCCGCACACAACCTTGATCTTTCTTTAACAACTTAAAGATTGGTTCGCATGTTGCAGTCATGTGGGAAATGAATCTGGAAATATAATTCAAACGCCGGAGGAAGCCTCTGACTTGCTTTTCAGTTCTCGGTGCTGGCATTTCTTGAATTTCCTTGACTTTATCAGGGTCAACTTTAATTCCTTTCTGGCTAACAATGAAACCCAACAACTTCCCCGATCGAACACCGAAGGTGCATTTATTTAGATTCAAGCTGAGACGATACTTCCTCAAATGCTGAAACAACTTCAACAAATGTTCTATATGCCCTTCTTCAGTATGGGATTTGGAAATCATATCATCAACATATACTTCAATTTCCTTGTGCATCAGATCATGGAATAGGGTTATCATATCCCTCTGGTACGTTGCGCCAGCGTTCTTCAACCCGAAGGGCATCACTCTATAGCAGAATGTTCCCCAAGGTGTGATAAATGTTGTTTTTTCCATGTCCTCTGGAGCCATACTTATTTGATTATACCCGAAAAATCTGTCCATGAACGAGAATACTTTGAATTTTGCTGTGCTATCCACTAACATGTCGATGTGAGGCAATGGAAAATCATCTTTTGGACTAGCTTTATTTAGATCTCTGTAATCTACGCACATGCAGACTTTTCCGTCTTTTTTCGGTACTGGGACAATATTGGCAATCCATTGAGGATACACTGACGTCACAAGAAAACCAGCATTAATCTGCTTTAGAACCTCCTCTTTGATCTTTACTTCCATATCTGGGTGAGTTCTTCTAAACTTTTGTTTAATTGGCGAACACTCTAGCTTCAACGACAAATGGTGCTCGACAATATCTGTATCTAGACCAGGAATATCTTGGTAAGACCAAGCAAAAATATCCACATACTCTTTCAACAACTCAATCAACCTTGTCTTCACATCGGGATGCAACGATGCTCCAATCTTGACTTCCTTCGAATCTTCTTCTGAACCCAAATTGATCACTTCCAAAGGCACTTTATATGGCTGAATGGTATTTTCCTCGTGCTCAAGCAACCGTGAGACCTCTTCTGGAATCTCGTCATAATCTTCTTCTTCAGCCCCAAACACAAGACATTCAAAGTTGGGAGAGGGTGCAGGGTTATTGTATTCAACGAGTTTTTTAATTAATATGCACATATGATTTATGGTTGCTTTTAGAAACTGACACATATAACAAGTGATCATGCAAATTGAATTTCAGTTATTATTTATTTTGAAAGGGTTTTTTATGATTACCATTTTCCAAGAAAAAAGCAAAAAAATAAAGACATACTTTGGGAAACAAAGACAACTTTTATTACTGATCTTAACAGTCACAGCAAATAGATAAGCTCTACAACATTAATACTTCCACCTTGGGAAGAGTGAAAGCCTTTCAAAAAAAGATTAATCAAATCAAATTAATTTGAAACATGTATGCAAGAGGGAACATCAATGGTGACCCAGTTCTGAACCCTGACTTCGTGTGTCACATAATTCGGCATTTCCTGCTCTGCTTCATCCTCCTCAACAACATTAATTCCAGAATCAGTTGGATGGAGGTAACCTCCGCTGCAGAAAACATCATGATAGCTGCTCATAGTAGACCTTGACTTTAAACCTTCGCCTCTTCCATTCTTCGAAGATAAACCCAAAGCAGTTATGTTCTTGTTCACGAGTGGATCCACAATTGGTCCCCAAACTGCATTATGAGCATTGCGCACAACCTACTACGCGTCCTTCAGTGAAACCATGGAATTCTCATTTATCCTTATGTTTTCAATGGATAAGGCTTGGAACTGAGTTCCAACAGCAGCTTCATCCTCCTCTACAATGATGAAAGAGGACAAATGAGATATCAACAACGCCTGCTCCCCATTTATGATCACTACCTTCCCTTTACGCACAAACTTTAGCTTCTGATGTAAGGTTGAAGTGACAACCCCTACTTCCTGTATCCATGGTCGTCCTAGCAAACAACTATATGCGGGAATAATGTCCATGACCTGGAAGGTTATCTGGAAAAAATGTGGTCCTATATGGATAGGTAAGTCCACTTCACCGATGACAGATTTCCTCGACCCATAAAATGCTTTCACAATGTTGCCACTCGGGCGCATAGGTGTTCCTTGATATTTCAACTTCATGGGAGTACTCCTCGGTATAACATTTAACGCGGATCCACTATCAATTAGCACATTGGATAGAGAATCATTCTTGCAGTTCATAGATATGTGAAGGGCCAGGTTGTGATTCCTCCCTTCATCTGGTAATTCATCATTGCAGAAACTCAAGTTATTGCATGATGTAATGTTTCCAATTACGCTGCTGAATTGATCTATTGGCATGTCACTCTCCACCAAAGCATGGTCCAGTACCCTCATCAAGGATTCTCTATGAGCAGAGGAATTCATTAATAAAGCTAAGATAGATATCTTTGAAGGAGTCTGCAGTAGCTGATCTACAATTATGTAGTCGCTCATCTTAATTATGTTTAAAATATCATCCACTTCTTTCTCTAGCGTAGCTCCACTAGTATCTCCTGTAGTCTTCTTAGGTTCATCATTCTCAGTAATTTTCTTTCTAGCAGCAACATCTCTCCGAACAACCGGCGCAAACACACGACCGCTACGGGTCACCCTGTTGTTTTCAGCTATATTTCCAACATCGGGCATTGGCTGGATGGGAACTTCCACCCCATCTTCTAAGATTGTAGCGTTGTATTTGTAAGGCACGACCTTATCTGATTTGTAGGGGATAAGACCTAGCAAACTAATTACCAATGGGGTAACAGCTTGCTTGTTATGATACTCCACTTCAAAATGGGCCGATGCACCGAAACAAGGCACAATGACATTTACCCCTTCTTAAACACAACCAGTCATCAATAAGTCATTTATGGAAAACAAATCTTCGTCTGAAGAGAAATACTCATCCGCGGAGGCATACTCTTCCTCTGAATCTTCTTCCATTAAACAAACCTCAACCATACCAACTTCATGGATATCATCCCTCTAACCTATGATCTTGATATTTCCATTGTCTAACAACAACTGAACACCCTTCTTCATGATTGAACACCCTAGGGGATCTCGACAGCAAACTAGGCAAGATCCATATTGGTGTTCCACCTGACCAGCCGTATGGCAGAAGGTAGCATGTAACTGCACGAGATCCTCATTCATATACTCCACATCAAAAATTATGAATTCACCAGGACATCCAGAAACAATGTTCACTTCCTCTTCATACTCTACCCTAGGCCTGATTATATGGATGAGGCCCTCATCCATCATCTCCTGTAAATCATCCTTTATCTTATCGCAACCCTATATATCTGTACTGCAAGTAGCACAACCGGTATGGTCATGTGTATAGTATCTAAATTCATAGAGGTCTGCGTGCATTTTCACCAAATCTCCTCTAACCAGATTAATGTCAAAAATCCGGAAGTCGCATGGACAACCGGCCACCATATTTACAGCATTTACTCCCCCATGCTTGGGTAGAGGATTATCTTTCACATTAGGTCCCATGTCCTTGAAAGATAGAAAACCAGACTTTACCAATTTATCCACCTCATTCTTAAAAGGATAAAAATTCTCGACATTATTCCCTGGTGCTCCCTGATGAAAAGCACATGTTTGTTCTGCCTTGTAATACCATGGAAATGGTGACGGTATGGCGGGAAGTGGTTGTTTCTGGACCAAAATTTTCTGAATCAATGCGGGTAGTAACTCTGTATAGCTCATGGGAATAGGGTCATAACTCTCCCTTCTCTGATTATTCCCCTGATTCCCCTGCTGGGACGGTCTCTGATAAACAACAATAGTTAGAGCGGCATTCATAACAGGAATAACTGAGGCGACTTGTCGATGATGCTGATAATTCCTTCTAGGAGAGTTTACCCTCCTCTCTTGTATAACATCATTTTCATCCCCTTCTTTCTTTTTGGTAAACCCATAAGAAGGCTTCTTCACACCTCCAGATCCTTCACTATTCGTCAAACGACCTTCTCTTACAGCCTCTTCCAAGCGGATACCCATTCCTACCATCTCAGTAAAGTCACTTGGTGCGCTTGCTACCATCCTTTCATAGTAGAAAGCACCCAGTGTCTTTAAGAAAATATTAGTCATCCCCTTCTCTTCCATGGGAGGAATCACTTTGGCGGCTACCTCACGCCATCTCTGCGCATACTCTTTGAACAATTCCCTGTCTTTCTGACCATGGCCCTAAGTTGATCACGGTCAGGTGCCATGTCTACGTTGTACTTGTATTGTTTGATGAATGCTTCTCCCAAATCATTAAAAGTATGGATATTGGTGCTGTCCAAACTCATATACCACTTCAACGCAGCACTAGTCAAACTATCCTGAAAAAAGTGAATCAGCAGATGCTCATCATCAGTATGGGTAGACATTCTCCTCGCGTACATTACAAGATGAGCACGAGGGAAAGTGTTGCCCTTATACTTCTCAAATTCCGCGACCTTAAACTTAGCAGGTACCTTAAAATTTGGGACCAAGCATAGCTCATTCACATTCTGCCCAAATAGCTCTTTTCCCCTGAAGGCCTTCATCTCTCTTTGCATCTTGTCAAACTGCTCTTGAAACATCCATTCTATCATAAAGACCCAAGTCTTCACTTGGTGGAGGGAAAGGACGGCATACATCATCATTAACAAATAGAACCATATTCACCGAAGGAGGTGCAGCAGGAACAACATGCACCACAAGAGGTGCCGGAGTAACAATAGTTTGAACCACTGGAGTATCTTGAGGACCAAGATTGAAACCTTCAGGTGCAAAATTATCTGGAATTCTCCATGGATAACTTGGAGGCATACAATTTTGAACAATAGCCGGAGTAACAGATACGGGAACAATTGGATCTTTAGTATTTGCCCTTGTTGGTTGGGGTTGAATACTCGGTGGCTGATTCTGAGCAGCCACCAGAGCTTCCATCAGAGTAGTCAAATTGGCTAATCTGGCCTTCAAAGCAGAAACTTCATCGTGCAGCTCGCGATTCTCTTGTTCTAAGTTGTCCATCTTCTTTTTGAAATTAGCCCGAGTATTGTAGTGATGAGTCAGCTTGATGAACGAAGTAAAGAAGTTGGGTAAGAGACCTGGATATGCATAATGTTTCAAGGGATTTAAACTTTATAGACATATTGCAAACATCAAAGTAATAGCTCTTTTAAAATACTGAAAATTTTATTATAATAACTTCAAAATGGATTACAAGTTTCAATGATCCCAAGTACAAGATGAAAATAAAATCTAAAACCCTGAGAAAAAGAACTGACGGAGATCACTCTATACACTGGCGCTTCCACGTGAGCTTGGCAATCTAAGCCTTCAAACTCTAGTTTTCTTCCATATGTCTGATGGAAATCTCCTTCCAATAATCTGAATCAGGAAATAAGTGATCAACACCTGATTGAGTCTTAGGAGAAAATAAATCCCCTTTCCTCTCCGTAGACTCTACCGCTCAACTCTCAAGGATCTCAATCATGTCGTCTTTCTCCTTGAGGTCTGTTGTGTAGGAACTTTCCAAAGTTTGGAACTTGTTCTTCCAAGCATCCCTTTCCTGTTGCATCCTAACCAAAGCAAGCTGCAGCTCTTCCAGATCATCTAATAAGGGAGGAGTGGTCTTCACAAATAGATCAGGCATGGGTGTCTCCCGGGTATATGGAATCTTTAACTGAATGGCTCTCAATCGGACCCACTGAAGTTATTGCTCCAAAGACACAACACCCCTAGGTCCCAAATCCTTCCTACTCTTCTTATGAATGTGACGCCAGGCCTTCGTAATATTCCCCCTAGGTTCCCTATGGTCTTCTCTTTCCTTCAGAAAGAAACTACTCAAATGAATACTATTCAGTTTATCTCTCATCGGATAACCAAGCTATCTTCGTGCAAGAACATGGTTATAGTTAATTCCTCCCTTTGTACCAAGAAGAGGTACATTGGGGAAACTACCACAACTGTCAATAATCTCTATATCCAGGTAAGCTCGATGATACCAATCAATATCTGAGTGAGTAAGTGCCATGATTTTAGGAGCCCAACGGGGTTCCTTCTTGACATCCCAAAAAGCATCAGACTGAGGCATATAAGAGATAAACCACCGGAACAACAGAGGCGTGCAACAGATAATCATTCCCCCATGATAAGAATTCCGAAGATGAATAGAGTAATAAGCATCACCCAGTAGTGTAGGAACTGGGTTTCCAATCATGAAGATCCTGATAGCGTTAATGTCAACAAACTTGTCCACATTAGGAAATAAGAATAACCCATAAGCAAGTAGAACAAAGATGGCCTCAAAAGCAACTGTACTCTTCATTTTGGAAAATTAACGAGCTTTCTCCAATAAGAACTGAGCTGGTACTCCTCTAATCCCCCCTTTAGTAGTCATATGGGCTTCCACCTCAGACTTCTCCAGGTGAATCAAAGCATAAATCTCATGTGGTTTTGGCTCACCCTCCAAACTAGTAAAAGGAACACGATCGGTAACAGGTAAATCCAATAAATAAGAATACTACTCTAGTGTAGGCATCAACTGATAGTCAGGAAAAGTAAAGCAATGATACATAGGATCATAGAACTGGACCAAGGTCGAGAGGATACCCTCCTTCATCTTCAGCTTCATGAGAGGAATAATGGATCCATACTTCTTTCTAAAGTCTGCAAAACACTCGATCTTGGGAATTAGACTGATCAACTCATCTATATTGGGATCCTTGAAACTGTATTTTCTGGTCTTTCTCTTTCCAGAATCCATGGTTAAAAAGTACCTGAGATATTCACAAATAGTCAACCTTTAAATCCCTTGAAATATGGTTTCTTCAAAAGATGCTTATGAGTGCAGGGATGCATGATGCAACAATCCCACACAAGATCACACATATAGGGTTCATAGGTTCAACGTCACGAGCATGAGGTCGAAGGTACTACCCATAAGGTGTTGGTATAAAGTTATCACATGCCGAACAAGGTTCTAGAGGTTCCTAGAGTCTACATCCTTCCTTCAGATATTACCAACTTCCCGAGCGTAGTATCACGTGAGAACTATTTCCGGATTACTCCATCATAGCTTCCACACTACACCTAAAAGGACAAGATAGGTTTGGTATTCTACGATCCTCAGTTTCAGCAGGCTCCCAGGTCGAAAGCAGTACGTCTTCCCGATTACTCGGTAAACGACACTACATTCAAAGGGGCCTCCACTGAGTTTGGGATCTCATGGCTCCTTTTTTGGGATTAATCCCTCAAAGTTAACATGACTATACCGTCCATCCTATCTTAATGTTTGCCCATGTCCGGGTATAGGACTTATGAGTAATCACCAAGCACCTTAAAAACCAGGAAGATCCAGACAAAACACATATACAACATATAACACAAAGAACAATAATGTCACATATACAGATATAAACAAAGATAGGTTTAACCCACTTAGGGATGGACCAGCAAGAGGTCAATCTCTCCCAAGTGAAGTCGCCATTTTTCTGTAGCGGTAGAAATGTTTAAGACTAAGCCATTGGATTGACTAGACTTTATACAAATCAAAATAAAAATCGCCACTATGCTTTATTGTTTCCAAAGGAATGGGAAACGAGAGAATAACCCAAAAAAAGGGGGAAAGATTCAAGGTAAGGGGTTGGTTATGTAAAGGGAAAGTATTAGCACCCTAAACATCTACGGTACTCCGCAGGAACCTCTTTGTAAAATCTGTATATTTTGGTTATAAAAAAAATGGTATATATAAATGGATGGTGGAGGTGAGAAAAGAAATATGTTTATTTTATAATTTTTTTTTTACACCCGCCGCGGTGGCGAATCTTTAGTGCCTACGTACCACCTTTCGTGTAATAGGGGATCAGGGTACACGTAGTTCCTCTTTTAAAAATTTAAAAAACAAATGTGTTGGTTAATTTTATAAGATAAAACATCATCGTCATTGTCCGTGTGGAAAACACACCTACTACACATAATCATGAGAAAGGAGAATTTGCATCATCTTAAAGTGATGGATATGGCTTGGATTTCAAAATCAACAATGCCTCACTCAACACCCAAGTGGAAAATATCTCTCTTCACTACATATTGCAGAAGTATAGTCGTTTGCATCACTACAAGGATTGACAAGAGTTTAATCTTTTAAGAAAATGTTTAAAGATAAAAAGCCAAAGTGGCAAAATGGTTTGAAATGAGATTGATTGACTTTTAGTCTTCTCACAAAAAAATGCCAAGGTATTATTAAGTTGATTGGAGTTTATTTATGAAAATGTTTTGAAAATGCATGGACATAAGTCCAAGTTTATTATGAAAATGGTTCAAGTTTCAAAACAAGAAGAGTTTTCAAAATGAGGAAAAAGATTTTGAAATTAAAGAAGATGGGAGGAGAAGAGGAGACTATTCTAAAGCATAAGGTAAAAGCTAAGGATAAGAACCATCTAACCAACAAGAAGCCAATACTTGACATCATGAGCCAAGATAGAATTCCCATTCCTTGGATTGAAACCAAACAAGCAAAAAATACTAGACCTCTTAAGATAACCAAACTTCAAGTGTATTAAGTCTTCACAAAAATTGGGCAGAGTAACGGCTGTATACGGGTGAATTCCAGATTACCAACAGAGGATGTAATCACAAAAAACCTAGGCACAAAAACAAACAAGCAACCCAATGTCTTGAGGTAAACCTCAATAACTCCAGACAAAATAATCAGATAAAGTTACAAAGTCTCTAAGATAGACTAAGGTTTCTAATCCTAAGTCCAAGAAAAAAGTCACATGCTCCATAATGCCAAGGATAGTAACCAAATAGTCCAAGTACCATTAAATATTTTTTAGGGTTTATGTTGATTATTAAGTATCTTAAGAAAGGAAAAGAAAATCTCAAGTGAACAAAGTAAAAAAGGCAAGAAAATAAATGCTCAAATGAGCAAAGACGAAAATGGCATGAAATGTAAATGCTAAAAGTAAATAGTACATAAAGCATAAAAAAGAATAAAAGCATAAGATAAAACAAGTCAATAATTAGTGGTTATTTGGATGACCATCTTGAAACCTGTATTTTGAACTCATTAGAGGATTGGTAGAACCAAAGCCTCCACACAACAAGATGCATTTGCTTTTTGTCAAGTATATCATCCATTTGGAATTCTCATAAGTACCATTTAATGATCAATGATATTTAAGTGATCCGCGTTGACCAAAGGTGTAGTCGATCCATTATAGGATTGGTAGAACCAAAGCTTCCACGCAATGAATCTCAAGGTTATTGGATCAAAGAGATCAAATTAACATACTTGGGCTTTCAATCATAAGTTTGGGCCACAAATGATCATTTATTCGAATCAGGACAAAATTTAGCGCTATGTTAAGCAATCGTAAGTGGACTTATATAGAAGTCGCACCTATTTTGAGGCCGGTCAATAGAAATCTATGCACCATTTGTTTTGAGACATGATATAGAGATCATGCTCCAACAACATTTAGTGCAATAAGAAAAGGGATAAGATGAAAAGGGAAGGGGAAAATGAATAAACCACTTTTGAATAAAAAATTAATCAAACTATTATTAAAATCATTCATCCATTTTTGTAGAGTTAAACTCAACACCATGGATCCAATGATGTTAATAAAGTCATGATCAAAAAATCAACTCAAGACAGCCAGAAAATAATCACAAAATAATATTACATTTAATATACACAAAAAAGGATTTTAAAAATGTTTAAAAAAATAAAAAATAAAGAGAAAAGTATTAACTATGTTGATTTTAATCAAGAAAGAAAAAGTAAGGCCATAGAAAAATAAAAAATGGATCCAAATATTTTTATAAAATTTTTGGTAATTTTTAAAAGTCAGAAACTATTTTTAAATTATTTTAAATTACTCAAACAAACAGAAAATAGGTCAAAAATAGTAAACCTCAATATAAAATTCCATTAAATTTTCAAAAAGTCAAAAATATGCAAAATAATATTTATGAATTTTTTCAGAATTAAAAAATGTCAGAAAGTATTTTTTAAGTAATTAAAAGAAAGAAAATAATTAAAAAATACAAAAAATATCAAATGTCAAAATAAAAATATGAAAAATTGTCATGAGATCAGAAATAATTCAAAGTATTTTTGTGAATGTTTTCATAATTTTTGGATAAAAAATAAAAGGGTTATGAATTTTTGAAAATTTAATCAATAAAATAAAACCAAAAAGATGTGGACCATCAGATCATAGTCAAAACGCGTTAGTAAGATGATCCAGTGGACCAGACGCGCTGTGCTTAATATGGACCTTAGTGAGACGAGACATGTCATCGTCTTCAACCTCCAAACACCCTGCAATGGGGATTTTGTGAGATCCTCAAAATGGAAAAATTAGGATCCCAGGCTATTATCATTGAACTCGTCTCTTCAAGACGATTCTAACACCACCATTGCACCAAATTTATATAAGGTATGGAGAGAGATATGAATCAAAAACCCAGAAAATAGCGAGCACCTTCAATTTGAGATTTCTCTCTCAATTCTCAATGGATTTAAAAATTGTAAGCAACATTAGAATCAGGAGAAGGAGTAGAATAGATTAGTGCTTGATTTGGATCCAAATGGTGGAGAATTCTACTTTTTCGAAGTTCAAGGAAGAAACTCTGAAACTGGACTTCTGTAGCTTGAATTATGGCTCGTTTTGATTGGTTTAAGTGCTGGAGAGTTTATATGATAATTAAGGATGATGAATGCGCAAAGAATTTTGGAAAAGGGAGCTTAAATCTCAGAAACTGAATTAAAAAAATATGGGTTCGTGTGAAGTTTTTGCAGGGTGTTTTTGGCTATAAAATCTTGAAGAAATGAATGGGGATGACCCTCTATTTATAGGGAAGTGAATGGGAATGAAAATAGGAATAAACAAGGAAGTTTGGAGGGAAATTGAGTGAAGGTCGAGCATGAGTGAAGCGTGACTTCATTTCCATCAAAACTCAACCAAATCTCGTGTTTTGGGGTGCTAATCACTTCTGGCAAGTTTGCTAATAAAGTTTTAATCAAAAATGCGCATAAATATTGTGTTTAGAAGTCACATTATGGATTTTAAAATTCTGACTTTGTGTAAAATTCAGTTTCAAGTTGCCAAATTCAAATCCATGGCATTTCCAACTCAAGGGGTCTTAAGGAATAATTCTTGATGCTTTAGAAAGATGAGGTTACAAGTTTTGAAATGGAAAAATAATGGAGTCAAATGGATGCTTGAGATGAAAGTTGCATTGAGTCAAAGTTGAAGAAAAAGGGTTGACTTTCCATACTTTGAAATATTTCAAATTCTTCTTAAAAAATGACCTATAATCTTTTGCATCCAAACATGGCCTTCCACTTGGAATTTGCTCTTGACAAAAAAAGATGGAATGAAGTAGATCTCTTGAATGACTTTTTGAAACTTGGACCACGCAAAATATCCAACAATTGAGCAAGTTATGACTTGTTGAAGTTGGCAAAATTTCATGAAATGACCTATAATCTATTGCATCTTTTAGGCAACTTCCATTCAATTTCCAACTTTTCACATAAAAGGAGGCATAAAGTTCACATCTTTAAGATCATTATGGAAAAATAATGGACCCAAGGTGATGAAAATTAACCAAGTTATGATCAATTGAAGTCACTTATGGAAAATTAGGATTCATCTAGGGGACTTGTAATCTTTCTTCTTCACCAAGTTTCTTCCACATGAAAACTCTTTGGAACTTTTGAAGTGATTTTTTGATAACCCTTTTAAGAGAAGAATTTCTTTGGAATCATTAAAAAATAACAAAATGTGAGCAAGATTTTCTCCTTTGAAGTTCAAAACCCTAGCTTCTAGACCAAGAGAATGCCTTGAGGAACTTTGACAAGTTTGAACAAACTTCTTGTACCAATATTCTTGCTTTCTGAATAGAAGCTGTTGAGGATAATAATGAAGATTCATAGCTACCAAAACCACTTCCATGTCTTGAATTTTGAGAGAAATGTGCTCTTGTGACCAATAGGAATAAGGCGTTGTCCAAACATGACAACTTCTCCAATCAACCCCTTATACTTTTGAGTCAAATCTAATAACCTTGAAATGTGATGAACCAAAGAAACCTTGCCATGCCAATTCTCCCCAAACCAATCCAATGGTGAGGTTTGAACTTCTCAAGCTATATTGACTAGGGCATGGAAATAAACTCATGAACCCATGGAGTAACTTGTTAAATCTCATTGCCCTTACCTACATGGATAACAAGAAAGACAATCCAACATTGTATTTTATTATTTAAGTGAAGAAATCAAAACAATATTCATGATCACAAAAGGAACATAAGTCAAGGTGCTTGGTAATCCCTCAAAAGAAGCAAAACTCAAAGTAGGGAGGGGAACAAAGAATCCTAGTGTGATCTTGTTGTGAGTGAACCAACATGGTATGATAAAGGGATCTTAGGGGAAAAAATTGGGGTAATACACTTATGATTCCTTAACATAGCGCTAAACTTTGTGCCGATTCGAGAAATGATCATTCGTAGCCCAAACTTTTGTTTGCAAGCCCAAGTATGTTAATTTGAATCCTTTGATCCAATAACCTTGAGATTTATTGTTATGAGGATTTGGTCTTATCATTCCTCTAATAAATCTTCATAAGCTTTTGTCAAAGTGAATCACTTAATTATCGTTGATCACTTATTGTTGTCTTGAGAATTTTAAATGAATGATATACTTGACAAAAAGCAAATGAAACTTGTTGTTGAGGGGCTTTGATTTTATCAATTTTCTAATGAGTTTAAAATTCAAGTTTCAAGATGGTCATTCAACTAACCACTAATTTCTAACAATTGACTTTATTTTATGCTTTTACTTTATGCTCTTTACTTTAAGCACATTTATTTTAGCATTTACATTTCATGCTATTTTCATCTTTGCTCATTTGAGCATTTATTTTTTACGTCATTTTTTTATTTTGCTCATTTGAGATTTTTATTTTCTTTTTGAATATACTTAATAATCAACTTGAACCATAAATTTTTTTAATGCTACTTGGACTACATGGTTACTATCCTTTGCATTTTGGAGTTATGGACTTCTTGGACTTAGGAGTAGAGACCTTGACCACCCTTGGAACATTGTGACTCAACTGTTATTTTATCTGGAGTTCTTAGGGTTTACCCCCAAGACATTGGGTTATTTCTTTGCTTTATGTGAAGGTTATTGTGATTACATGCTTTGTCTGTGATCAGGAATTCATCTCTATACAACTGTTACTCTGTCCAATTTTTTTGAAGACTTAATGCAATTGATGCTTGGTTTTCTTAAGAGGTTTATTACCTTTGCTTGTTTGGTTTCAATCCAAAGGATGATAATTCTACATTGACTCATTGTGTCAAGTGTTAGCTTCTCGTTGGTTAGACGGTTATTTTCCCTAGCTTTTACCTTATGCTTTAGGATACTCTCTTCACCTTCTCCCATTCTTTAATTTTCAAAACCTTCTCATCTTTTTCAAAATATTCTTTGTTTATAAAATCGAACCTCTTTCATGATAAACCTCGACTTTGTAGGGTGCATTTTCTTTTAAACCTTCTTTTCTTTAAACAAACTTCAATTCACTTAATCTTACTTTAACATTTTTCGAAATTAACAAAAACACTTCAACTCATTCAAACCCTTTTGTGCGCTCTAGAACCTTTTACCTTTTAAAACTTTTTTCAATATTAGACATGATTCAATGATAGTCGAGCAACATTTTCCTATCCCCATGGTTATAAAGGTTTCGACTTTTCCACTTGAGTACTATAGGCGTTCTCAAACGCTCACTCTTGCTGATGCAGGGTCCATCTTTCCCACACCTTGTAAGCATTAGTCAAGATTTCTCTCCTAAAAATGATGACTTGTCTCTTCGTTTAAAATCAAACAACGACAGGTCTTTTTTATCCGAACTATGGTGCTCTAACTTTCCCATTGCATGAGGGAGTACGTGGGCACAAAGTCTTACGACCCAAGGTGAGCAAAAATAATAAAAAAACATTTTCTTTTGTTTGAAAATACTCAGTTATTATTTCCCTTTAGCATGTAAGCCTTTACATGAAAACCTTTTAAAAGAAAACAAACAATATGGATCCTGCCGAGTATCATAGATGCCTAGGGTGGTAATACCTTCCCTTTGCATAACCGACCCCCGTACCTCGATCTATGATCTTTTATTTCATTGTGGGTTTTGTTCTCTTTTTTCCCATTTCACTTTGGAAAGAATAAAGTGTGGTGGAGACTTCATTGTGTTGAGATAAGTTAATTGATGGCTTAATCTCAAATCTTTACCACTACATCTTTTATGTTCGCATTCACTTTTTCACACGGTGCGACAATGTTTCCTAAACCTAAAGAAGAGTTGGTAGATTTTCTAAACAGATGTAAGCTGAGTAATTCTATATTCATGTGACGCGATCTATGATGAAGAAGCTGCAAAGAATATTGAGGCGCTGAAGAAAAAGCACGATCAAGGAAAAATCCAAAAGTGGTGTTTGACCATGTTAAGGGGACAAACAATGTTCAAGTGCCTTAAGAGAAACCCAAGTTTCCATATCTGAGAATGTTTGTGCCACCAATTGATGTGCCCAACAATAACTGTGTTTGTCCCTATTATCCTAGGGGGAAAACCAGAACTAGAGGGTGGTGAAAAAAGGGTCAGGATCGACTCACAAATGGGAGATGATGGAAAAAGGGTCTAGTTCAACCTAACTTGATGAAACTGGGATCATTTCAAAGAAATACCTTGTTCCTACTACCTACAAAGGGAAGAATCCTATGACGAAGACCCAATGGAGGAGGTTTCAGAGGAATAAGAAAGATACAAGAGAGGCTGCAACAAAGGTTGTTCCATAACAGATGAATAAGAAAGATGCAAGAGATGTTGAAACAAAAGTTGTTCCATAAAAGGGTGAAAGCATCCAGAAAAAAGTACAACGTCAATCGGACAAAGAGAGGTTAT
Organism: Vicia faba; assembly: GCA_948472305.1. NCBI lineage: Eukaryota > Viridiplantae > Streptophyta > Magnoliopsida > Fabales > Fabaceae > Vicia > Vicia faba. The sequence goes on along the minus strand of OX451741.1, from coordinate 725,316,216 downwards.
TGATTCAAGTTGTGAAAGCATCGCCAGTGAAGGTTGAAGATCTTGGTGACGAGAACATATATGATAAAGTATTAGACGATTTTGAAGGTATTTTAGAGGAAAATTTGATAATCCACTGAAATATTGTGTCATTTTTTCCCAATGAATACGGGTTTGCCTCAGAGGCATCAGGGGATGAGGAAGAAGACATGTGTGAGGATTTAGAAGGTTAAAAACCTGTGTGTTACTATTTCATGAACAATGGGGTGGTAGAAGAGCAACATGCAACTTTTGAGAAACCTACATCAGACATGATGTATCATCTCAAACCTTTGTTCATAAGGGATAAGGTTGATGGATTCCCTATGAAAAAGGTGTTTGTTGATGGTGGCGTTGGTGTTAATTTGATGTGACAATCATTGCTGATGAAAATTAGTAAGTTCGACACAGACCTTAAACCACACAATATGGTCCTGTCGAATTATGAAGGAAAGACAAGTCACATCTTGGGTGTGATTCAAGTAAACCTGTTAGTTGGCTTGACTTCAAGGACAATGTTATTCATGGTGATAACGTTTAAGGAAAATTTCAAACTGTTGTTAGGGCACGAGTTGATAAATGGAATAGGGAAAGTACCATCGACCCTTCATCAACGTGTGTCCATATGGCGTCAGGATGGGATCGTCAAAAACATAGAGGCAAATCATAGTTATTTTACTATTGATGTGAAGGTGGTGAATCGAAATAATTTTAACAAAGCATTTGCAACTATACAACAATGCGAACTAAAAGATGCAGTTTTCAACCCGCATCCTGATGCAATCAATTTCTTGACTTTACACTCCACTCATGGTTTTATTTTGGACCAAGAAAAGTTGGACACATATCCAACTGTAGAAGGGGAGTTTGAGCCTACTGGGTGGTAAGAAGGACGAAATCATGGTGATGCCTGAGGCGAATGCTCTAGCAAGGATTTTGGCCTACATGGGAGAAAACAGAATAAATGAGGCTTTAGAGGCTGAAGATGTTTCAAATATGGCATCTAAGTCCATCATGGTGGAAGAGATTGAAGACACAAGCCAAAAAATAGCTTCTGAAATCCAGGTGCTTGATTGTATATACGAAGAAGAGAATTTGGGGTTTGAGAAAGATCCAAGAGACATTGTTTTGAAGATGCAAGCACAAGATCCCTTGGAAGAAGTCAACCTGGGTGATATTTCAATTAAGAGAATTACCTACATCCACACAAAGATCGACAACCAGATGAAGGATCAAGTGATCAAATTACTTAAAGAATTCAAAGACTCCTTTGCATGGGATTCCAATGAGATGCCTGGTTTGAGTAGAGAAATAGTGGATATGAAACTTCCTACAAATCCAGGAAAATTACCAATCAAGCAAATGCCAAGAAGGTTCGCGCTAGAAGTTTTGTCCAAAATCAAAGTAGAGATCGAACGATTATTAAAGAGCAAGTTCATCAGGACAGCCATGTATGTTGAATGGTTAGCCAATATAGTCCCTGTAATAAAGTAAAATGGATATTTGAAAATTTGCATATACTTTAGGGATTTAAATAAAGCCACCCTAAAGGATGAATATCCAAAGCCTCTGGTAGAAATGTTGGTCGATTCGGCCACATGATATGAATATTTAAGTCTTTTGGATGGATATTCAGGCTATAATCAAATTTTCATCGCTGAAGATGATACCCATAAAACTGTGTTTTGATGCCCTGGGGCATTAGGAACATATGAGTGGGTCGTTGTTGTACCCCAAAATTTACCCTCCCATTTCTTCAAGACAATTCTCCTAGGGTTCCCAAATGCTCAAGGTTGCTCAAGAATTGATCATACAAATTCTCCTCCTAAGCAGTTGACCTAGAACTAGGGTTTCACTTTCCTCAAGAAAGATTGAGTTTATAAGGCCTCAAATGGAATTCATGGGTTCTTATATGTCTCCAAGAGTGCCCATACCAGGTTTCATGCCTTGCATCACAAGTTTTCTCAATCAATTGCTCAGATGACTGAAAATCATTTGTATTGGGTGAAAAGTCAATTGTGGTCAACATACAGTCAAACCCTAGGATTTTTGGTAAACATCAAGATTTTGAATTCACATTCATCATTTGATCAAGGGTTGATCATGATTCATCAAGGAAAACTCTCAAATCATCAAAAGTTGCTAAATTAGGGTTTCCCTTAGGAGAAGTCAACTGAACTTTGACCAAGAATAACTTTCACATGCTTCATCATATTATCCCCAACCAAAGATCATTTTGAAGAAAATTCAATTACCTACAACTTGGACTCTCTAAGCTCAAGTCCAAAAAATGCTTCATTTGAGAGATATGTACCAATACATTATAGGTCATTTCAAAAGTCAACAAAAAGATACTTTTTGTCAAGGCAACTTATATTGAGATAACATCTTAAAATGAAAAAAAAATTCTAAACATAGGGATTGAAGACGACATCTTGAGCTTTCCAAAAAGTCAAAGATCACCTTCAAATGATAAGAATTGAGAGAGTTATAACCAATGCATGTTGGGAAATTTTGAGCAAATGCATGAAGTTCAAATTGAGAAAACTTGATATATTGGGCTATTGGGCTATTATTTCAGAGTCCATACGTTTTTTATAGTTCATATACACCTAAGATCTTTCTCATGTCCCCCTTAATCTATTTTATTTTAATTATTTTGATTTTATTGATAATTAATTCAAAATAAACAAAATAAATTTCAAGGCTTATTAACAAAGGTCCAATCCCATGTTATGTTGACCTAATTCAGGCTATATATTCTGCAATACTCAGACAAACAAACGACGAAAAATATTGTGCAATAACATCCCTCCAAAATCACAAAAATTATCAAAATAGGGAAATTTGAAATCCTATTTTGCAGCCCTCTTCCAAGCATTATTGCATTCCTAATCGGTTCCTGAGAAGATACAGAGTAAGAATGGACCAAACATGATGGTTCATTGCTCACAAAACTTACATGAATCCATCTTCGATCTCATTAATTTTTCAAAATTCATACTTTTATTTTCGTTTTGTTTTAAATCATAATAATTCCATTAATATCTTTCTGAGATGCGTTTATATATGATTGAATCATCGCAGAGGTCCTATGCTGGCCAAATCATGAACCACCATAACTACACTGATCCTATGTGTTTTTCCGTTGCTCTCAAATCACTCTGTTTTAGTCCAAAATAACCATCCCATTGGATTCATAGGGTCTGATTTAGAGCGGTATGGTACTTTTGGTTTGCTAATATCTCTTATTTTGCAGGTTGAATAAAAAGGGCTACTGGAGAAGACGACCAGAGTTAGGGCTCCGGTGTCTCTCTGGTCAACGCATTGGTGTTTAATATTTATTTTAATCATTTAACATAAGTTAATGAATGTGTTACCGCCTCAGCAGTTGAAGCGCACGCGTTAAGGACTTACTATGCCAACGTGTGGGTTCGATCCCAGCCTTTTGGCATTTTGATGATTTTATGATTTCACTTATTTTGCAGATTACTAAAGGCGCTGGTTCCATTCCTTGACATCAAGGTGCGCTTGGCCTAGTGGTGAAGGTGCTGGTTGAAAGGATAAAGGGCGTGGATTCAACACCCAGCCCTAGTAAATTTTTTTAAAACCCTTATTTTCTTACTATTTTCACTTATAAACCCTAAACTCACCAAACCAAAACATTTTTTTAACAAATTAATTTTTCCTAAAACTTTTTCATAAACCATAATATGATTTATAGGTTTTATTTAATCAATCAAATTAGATTTTTTAGGTTTTAATTTAGTTAGTCAACTTTTTTAATTAATTAAAATCAATTTAGGTTTTAGGTTAATCATCAAATCTTTTATCAAGAAAATTGCCAAGAATATAATTTCCTTCTCCTTTCACTTTCCTATTTTATATTTTTACGTTGTTTTTTATTCTCGCGCTTTTTCCAATTATTGTAACTGCCTATGGTTTGTAATAGTAATTAGGGTTTTTACTTCCCCACATTTTTATTACTTGTACCCCCCATTCCCGAAGCCATGTAATAGCGTAGATTTTTACTTTCCGCACATTATCGCTTTCTTTATTATTTTGTTACTGCTTAGTAAATAGGCCTTGAATGGAAAGACTAACAATCAAACAAAGCTAACCCTAATGCAAGATAAATAGTAACTGAAACAGAAACCAATTTGCACACTTGCACCTCTAGGGTAACCTCCTTGTTGCCTTCGGAACAAAAACAATCATGTCCCTCGAACATGGGAACGCTTTAGCACTGTCCCTCAATATTAAAGATAGTAGTCCTCGATGATCCTTTCGAATGTTGCCTTCGATAAACGATCTAGTCCCTTAAATGAAAATTTCTAAAGCGTCCTTACCAGTTGCCTTCTATGACTGCACGATGACCCGCGCCTGTCCCTTCACATCCAACGATAGGGCTTCTTACTAACTAATTATAGGAAATCACTATCAAAAAGAGGAGTAAAAGAACAATACATACTTTGAGTAGGTAGAATGCTTGTAGTCTCTTGCTCACTAACAATGCAAAACAAAAACATATTTTCACAATCACACTTTCTCAAAATATTTTCAAACAAACACTCTGTATGCATTCTCGAGGTCATATACGAGGATCATTACAAACTATTTCCTTAATATTGGAATTTCAAAATATTTTTCAAAACACACATTCACAAAGAATTTTAAAAACAAAGTGAGCTAAGCGATTAAAAGTCCGTAGATAACTACGGATGAAAAGGGTGTAACACCTTCCCTTTTCATAACCTACCCCCCGAACTCAATAAATCTCAAGATATTTCGTGTTCTTTTCACCCTTTCCTTAATGGATAAAAGAAAAGTCGGTGACGACTCTTGCAATCTGCACATTTTGGATAAAACCAAAAAAGTCAATAGATCATTTTTAAATGCTTTCCTTGTTTTCTTTGTACGCTTTAGATTTGGGGCTTTCCCAGGTTTCCTTTTCTTGAAAATATCCTACACCTGGATCTAGGGAAATTTTAGGTAAGTAGAAATAGATCATGGAATCTATACGGAGTATACCGATATGGTTAAAGTGATGGCTTTGTTAGTGCGACACATTGGCTTGTACTGGTGTCCCTCGAGTCACTTGGGGAGAATAGTAGGCTGTGGCGTGGTGTCATTAACACTAACCGACCTTTAGATCCTTAATTGACGCAACTTAGCCATTAGAAGGTAGTGAGATAGCTGGCATTGGTGCAGTATGAAGTTGGTTGATACTCGATGCTACGCTCATTGAGATTCCACTCTCGGGTTTTATTTGGTGGTAAGTCAGTTGTCGTGCTAAACAAAACCTGTGAGAAAAATCAGTGATATTAAGATCCCTAGAATCCGGTGACTTCTTTTGGACAGGTTGAGCCAACTAAACTTCAAGAGGGTACTCACCTACAAACCCTATGCAAGCCTTAAACCTAAGGTTCTTGTGTGATTTTTTGTGTGTTTGTTATCTGTTTAAACATGACATCATAACATCATATCATGACTAACCATTTCAAGGAGCTAGGGGATTTATCTTTGTTCTGTGTTGCAGGGTCATGGCTTCCAGTCGCAGAAATATTATCTGAATCAACTTTATAAGGGTACCTTAAAATCTTGTAGAATTAGTCTCAAAGGTTCCTGACAATTCCCAGTTCACCAAGAGACATGGTCATCTACTCAGTTTGGTTACTCCCAGTTTCCAAGAAGAAATTATGAGTGTTCTGTTCTAGTTCTTTGATCCTAAGCATCATTGTTTTACCTTCCCAGATTATCAGTTGGTGCCTACAATGGAAGAGTTCTCTAAATTACTCGGAGTACCTATTCTTGATCATATACCTTTCACCAGTCTAGAGCAAGTTCCAAAACCTGAAGATATCGTAGCAGCCTTACATCTCAAACAATCAGACATCATATCTAATTGGGAGACAAGAAATGGAGTCAAGGGTTTTTCTCCTAAATTTATGATAGAGAAGGCTCAATGGTTTCTGGATGCCATAAGTTTTTGGGATTTTGAGGATATTTTGGCTTTGTTGATCTATGGTTTGGTACTATTCCCTAATCCGGACCAATTCGTAGATGTGAATGCCATTAAAATATTTCTCACTCATAATCTGGTGCCTACTTTGCTTGGAGATATTCTGCATTCCCTTCACACTCGTACTATGAAGAAGTGAGGAACTCTTATGTGTTGTATACCTCTACTGTCAAGGTGGTTTATTTCGCACCTGCCCTGATCAGTGATAAAAAATAAACAAGGTTTGAGGTGGTCTCAAAGGTTGATGTCACTCGCTCATTTAGATATCCATTGGTGTTCTCGATCTCAGCTAGATATCACTATTATTGATCGTTGTGGGGAATTCCATAATATACCACTCCTTGGTATAAAAGGGGAAATCACTTACAACCCTTCTCTAGCCCTACTCTAGTTTGGATATGCTCAAAGAGACGATCCTCATGATATGCTCATCCAGGGTATTGTGTTCGACTATGAGAACGATCCTTAATATTACCATCAAAGGTTTATACGTGCTTGGGGTATGGTCAAAAATATTGATAGCGAGACTTTGGGACACAAGAATTCCATTCCTATAGAGCCTTACCTCAAGTGGGTGCAGTCTCGTACTCAAAATCTTAAAATATCATATCCTGCTATCCTACTAGTGATCGTAGGGCCTGTTCTTGAAGGGGATGTTCCTCATACCTTTATTCATCCCGATATCCCTATTGACAACGAAGAACTACAGAAGTCATGGATTAACTCAAGGAAGAAAGGGATTCCTTTAAAACTCGACTCTATGCTATTGAGAAGAAAGTACTGAAGCTGAAGAAACGACTCCACGATGAACAAAGCCTTAATGCATATGTCAACATAAATATAAAGCGCCCATGGGAGACTTGAGTTCATATTTTTTTTCTTTGTAACTCATTTTGTTATCAGTATAAACCTAGAAGACAATTATAATTTGAGCTTGTTACTAAAATTTATGTTGTTTCCTTTTGTTTAAGCAAATTTAAATCTCACAAAGGTCCTTGAAAACATTGCACTTGCATTTACATATCATGCATATCATCACATAACAAGTACTTTCTAGATAGGTTTTCTCATCTTCTTGCTGTTTATTTCAGTAAAAGATGGAACTCAAACAAACTGTGAAAGAACTTTAAGCTCATAATGCTCAGCTTCAAGAAATGTTCTTAGACTTAGCTAAGGGTCAAGACGAGTCGAACACCCTCATCACAAAGGGGAATAAGAAGAAGACTAAAAAGCCAACAATATTTCTTAATATTGGCAGAAGATTCAAGGGTCCGGTCAGAAGGGCTCTGGATTTTGAGGCCGCCCTGAATGAATACGATAACCAAGAATAGGATGAAAAAAGTGTGAAAGCTGAAGAAAATAAAAACCTTGGTTCTAGCCAAGATTCTAATGAAGACTATTCTGTTGAACAATATCCTCCCGCTGATAACAGATACAAGCAGTTGGAAGATCGACTTAATGTTATGGAGATACAGAAAGTGTCTGGGCCGGATTTTTTAGAGCTTGGTATTATTTTGGGGGTTGTTATCCCTCACAAGTTCAAGGTTCCTACTTTTTCCAAATATGATGGTGTGTTATGTCCAAAGCTTCATCTGCATTCTTATGTTCGGAAGATCCAACCTCATACTGCTGATAGAAAGTTTTGGGTTCACTTCTTTCAAGAGAGTTTATTTGGGACACAACTTGAATGGTTCTATCAGCTGGAGGGAACTAATATCCTCACTTGGGAAGACCTTGTTGGTGCTGTTTACAAGCAGTATCAATACAATGCTGACCTTGCACCGACTCGTGTGCAATTACAAAGTATGTCTATGGGCTCAAATGAAGGATTTAAAGAGTATGCTCAAAAGTGGAGAGATATGGCTGGAAGGGTGCAACCTCTTTTATCTGACAGGGAGCTAGTTGATTTGTTCATGAGAAATCTAACCGGTCCTTTATTTAATCACCTTATCGGAAGCTCTTCATCTTGTTTTATTGAGCTGATTCTAACTGGGGAACATGTCGAAGGTGGTATCAAGAGTGGAAAGATTCAAGTGGCCGCGTCTTCAAGTGCTGTAAAGAAGACATTCAGTAGTAAGAAAGAAACCAATGTTGTTTATTGCCAGAAGGATCGTACGAGAAATGATCGCCACTAATCTATAGGAGCGATATTAATTTCTAATCCTGCGCCTATACATCAACAACAACAGGGAAATAAACGTAGGACCGAAGCACCGAGAAGGCAGTTTACAAAGATCAGCATGCCATTATCCTAGACATTACAACATTTATTAAAAGTAGGGTTGATTACATTAAGGGGTCCTCCTCAGAATTCCAACACCCCTCTCCTTGCTACAATCCAAATGTGAAGTGTGCCTACCATTCCAATAGTTATGGGCACGAAACCAACAACTGTTGGGCCTTGAAAAACAAAATCCAAGACATGATTAATAACAAAGAGATTGAGTTCGATCCTTCTGAGACCCCGAATGTAATTACTTCACCTATGCCTAAGCACAACAAATGCATTAGTGTTATTGATGATGTTTTTATGTTTCTACTGTAAGTGAATTTGTTAGTCCCCTCCTAATCATTAAGAAGAATCTATTGCAGGCTGGTTTATTTCCGAGTTGTATTGAAAGATGTTACGGCTATGCAGCCCAACCCAATGGCTACAAGTTACTGAAAGAAGGTATTCAGCGTCTAATGGATAATCCCATACTTATGATTGAGAAGATTCCGTCTATTGAGAATTTGTTGCAAGACTTGGAGCTCAAAGAAGTATCTGTAATTTCTGGAACTCCTATCAGGATCACTTCCAAGGGTCCTGTAAGGATCACTACCAAACCCAAAGTTGCTCCTTTAATAATCACCACACCTGGAACAATTCTATATTCTTCGGATAAAGCTATCCCGTGGAATTATTGAGCTGACATCTACTACCATGGCGTCAAGCGAGAAATACCGATTATTATGAATGAAAGTATTGAAGTTGTTGGTCCCGACATTGAAAATATTGGTGGGACCAGTAAGGTTACTAGAAGTGGAAGGGTTTTCTCTCAAGAAATCTCCCCGAAGACTGTAGCTACACCAATTCGAGTTACTGCTGCTGAGCCAACTACTGAGGCTCAGAGAAAAGAACAAATGATGGAGCCTGCCCAGACGGAGGCACCTAAAGAAGTCACAACAAATGACACCTCTAGGAAAGAGTCGGAGGAGGTGTTAAAGATTATCCACAAGAGTGATTACAAGATTATCAAACAACTGGGGCAGACCCCGTCTAAGATCTCCATGTTATCCCTATTATTATGTTCTAAAGCCCATGCACAGGCTTTAGTGAAATTCTTGAACCTCGCTCACGTGCCACAAGAGATTTTTGCCGATCAATTTGGAAATTATGTTTCTAGCTTAACCAATGACAATGGGCTAGGTTTTTCTGATGTCGACCTAAGCCTTGAAGGAAGGAACAACTACAAGGCCTCGTACTTATCTATTAAATGCAAGGAACTACTTCAGCTCATGTTTTAGTTGATACGGGTTCCTCGCTGAACGCCTTACCAAAAGGTGCTCTTGACAGGCTTGATTGTGAAGGGGTTGTGCTGAAACCCAGTGATATTATAGTCCTACCCTTTGATGGCTCAAAGAGGATGGTACATGGACAAGTTGATCTTTTGTTCAAGGTGGGCTCGCAGGTCTTCAAATCCACCTTCTATGTGATGGATATCTGGCGAGCATATTCTTGTTTACTCAAGCGCCCTTGGATCCATGGGGCAGGTGCAGTTACCTCAACCCTGCACTAGAAGCTAAAGTATCATGTGAGAGGAAAGGTTGTCACAGTTTGCGGTGAAGAAGAATATATGGTTAGTCACCTGAACTCATTCAGATATGTTGAGATGGACGGCGAATTCATCGAGACTCCCTCTCATACTTTAAATTTATCCCTCCTAGCGCTACTGAATATGTTTATGCTATTTCAAAGATTAGCAGGGTTCCTCCCAGAATGACTTCTTTGAAGGATGCTAAAGCTATCATAAAAGAAGGTGGTTGTACTACTTGGGGTCAGCTTCTTGACATTTTGTATAAATCTAACAAATTTGGTTTGAGTTTCACTGCAGAGGCTCAAAAATTTTTTTGTCGTGCTCGGGCTGAAAGACCACTATTCTGCATCAGTAACAATGGAGTCAACACCGTATAAGACGCTGGCAATGACTATGACTTTGACAGCTGGATCTTTCCCACCATCGGTAACAGGCTCAACAACTGGAAGACTGAAGACATTATATCAATCTCCTTTAGTCAGGAGTAATGCTACCTTCTGTTTTATTACTTTCAAAGTTTTGGGTATGTAATTTGTTTTAAACAATGACTTTAAGCCTTTTGCCTTACCCGGGGCACAATGGTCCACTTGTTAAGGGTTTCCATTTCATAAACATATCTTCATTTAATAAAGAATTGGACGTATTGAATTCAAATTTTACATTCTTTGTCTTTCTTTTATTTTTTATCACTTTCAAATAGCTATGTGTTATCACCTACACCCACACAATAAATTGCAGATCCACATCCACTCTGGAACCCGTTGATAACGATTCTTATATTGCCACTTATGACTTTGAAAATCTGATATACCAAGCTGAGGACGAAGGTGAGGAAGATTGTGAAATACATGGAGAACTTGCCAGACTGTTAGTGCTAGAAGAAAAGGCTATACAATCACATGATGAGCTAGTCAACATTGTAACTTTGGGTACTGAATCAGAAAAGAAAGAAGTCAAGATAGGTGCCAACTTAGAAGACAGTATCAAGAATAGGTTAATCCCGATGTTGCGTGATTATGTTGAGATCTTTGCTTGGTCGTACGAAGACATGCAAGGGCTCGATACTGAGATGTCAGAGAAGATTAAAGCCAAGGTTATGAAGCAATTCAACACAGGTTTCTTAGAAGATACATGATATCCTCAATGGGTTACAAATGTGGTCCCGGTACCAAAGAAAGATGGCAAAGTACATATGTGTGTAGATTACAGGGACCTGAATAGGGAAAGCCCCAAAGATGACTTCCCACTTACACATATTGATGTTCTAGTCAAAAACACCACTCAACACAAGGTATTCTCCTTCATGGATGGTTTCTCAGGTTATAATCAAATCAAGATGGCGCTTGGAGACATGGGGAAAACTACTTTTGTCACATAGTGGGTCACTTTCTGTTACAAGGATATGCCTTTTAGGCTGAATAACACCGATGCCACATATCAGCGTGTCATGGTATCCTTGTTCCATGACATGATCCATCACGAGATAGAGGTGTATGTCAATGATATGATAGCTAGGTCTCAAACTGAAGAAGAACATCTCGACCACCTGCACAAGCTGTTTGAGAGACTGAAGAAGTATAAGTTGAGGTTGAATCTGAACAAATGCACCTTTGGGGTAAGATCCAGTAAACACAAGGGTTTTGTTGTCAATGGTAAAGGTATTGAAGTTGATCCCGCCAAGGTCAAATCCATTCAAGAAATACCTTCTCTAAGAAGGAAGTCAGAGGTTTCTTGGGATGCCTGAATTACATTTCCCAATTCATTTCTCATTTGAATACTACTTGTGAGCCAATCTTCAAGTTGCTAAAGAAAGATCAGGTAGTAAAGTGGAATGACGACTTCTAGATAGCCTTTGACAAGATTAAGGAGTATCTCTAAGAAACTCCAATTCTAATGCCGCCAGTTGAAGGAAGACCTCTGATTATGTATCTAACAGTGTTAGAGAACTCAAATGGGTGTGTATTGGGCCAACATGACGAGTCTGGTCGAAAAGAGCATGCAATATATCAAATGTGAAGCAAGATACTCACTTCTCGAGAAAACATTCTCCGCTTTGGCATGGGCTACTCGCCGACTAAGACAGTATATGTTGACCCATACTACTTTGTTGATCTCTAAAATGGACCCCATCAAATATATATTCGAGAAGCCCGCTCTCTCCAGAAGAATAGCCCGATGGAAAATGGTGTTAAACGAATATGAGATTATGTACACCACTCAGAAACCCATTAAAGGAAGTGTACTTACAGATCATTTGGTGCATCAAGCCATAGACAATTATCAATCTATAAATTTCGAGTTCCCGGATAAGAATATCATGCTATTTACAGATTATGAAGAACCTGGATTGTATGAAGGACCTGAGCCAGGATCCTGATGGACTATGGTTTTTGATGGAGCTTCCAACGCGCTTGGTAATGGAATTGGTGTTGTGATCATCTCTCCAAAGGGTTGCCATACGCCATTCACCGCTAGATTATGCTTTGGCTGTACCAATAACATGGCCGAATATGAAGCATGCATCATTGGTATCAAATTTGCTATTGACATGAGGATCAAATTCTTAGATGTGTATGGGGATTCAGCCCTAGTCATAATCCAAGTTAATGGGGAATGGGATACAAAGCATCCAAATATCATCCTTATAGAGAGCATGTTCTGACCTTAATCTCGTTCTTCGAGGAGATCACTTTTGAGCACATTGCACGAGAAGATAATCAACTGCCAGATGCATTGGCTACCATGTCAACTATGTTTAGAGCCAGATGGGCCAACAAAGTTCCTCAGATTACTATTGAAAGACGACGAACCGGCGCATTGCCATGAAGTTGATACCGACAGAGTAGAAGATAAACCTTGGTTTCATGAAGTTAAAAGATACCTCTAGGCTCAAGAGTACCCCGAGGAGGCATCTATCAATGATGAGAAATTCCTACAGAGGTTCTCTCCTAAATTCTTCCTGAGAAACTAAATTTTATACAAACGCAACTGTGATTCGACTCTACTTCGTTGTAGACAAGACGGAAGTGGAGAAGATTATGGAAGATAGGCATGAAGGTATCTTTGGTACTCATTCCAATGGACATACTATGGCTAAGAATATTTTGAGAGCAGGTAATTACTGGTCGACCATCAAAACTGACTGCCATCACCATTCAAGAACTTGTCAAAAATGTCGGATCTATGCCAACAAAGTAAACATATCGCCAGTTACTTTGAATGTCTTGACTGCTCCTTGGTCATTTGCAATGTGTGGCATTGATTTGATTGGAGAAATCAAGCCTACTGCTTCTAACGAACATCGCTTTTTCCTCGTCTCTATTGATTACTTCACAAAGTGGGTTGAAGCAGACTCGTTCGCCTCTGTTACCATGACTCTTGTTGCTTGATTCATTAAGAATAACCTTATATGTCGGTATGGCATCCCCAAAAGGATTATCACAGACAATGGTACTAATCTTAACAATACTATGATCACGGAAATTTGCACGCAGTTCAAGATTAAGCACCATAATTATTCTCTATATCGACCGAAGATGAATGGCGCAATGGAAGCCGGTAATAAGAACATTAAGAAGATGATACAAAAGATGACAATGGCATATACAAACTGGCATGAGATGTTACCATTTACTCTTCATGGCTATCGCACTTCAGTACAAACATCAACTGGGGAAACTCCATTCTCTCTAGTCTACATTATGGAAGTTGTCTTAATTGCCAAAGTCTAGATTCATTCTTTAAGGATTATGAAATATGTAGGTTTAGACGAAGACGAGTGGATTCAAACTAGGTTGGACCAATTGAATTTGATTAACGGAAAGAGGCTTGCAGTTGTTTGCCATGGTCAAATGTATTAGGCTAGTGACATGGGAATAAATCGCATCATCCTATCACAAGGTGATCCCAAAGGAAAATGGACTCCCACCTACGAAGGGCTATTTGTAATCAAGAAGATATTCTCTGGAGGTGCTATGATACTTACCACCATGGACAGTGAAGATTTTCTGCACCTTGTCATAAAGGTAGAAATGTTGAGACTAAGCCATTAGATTGACTTGACTCGTAAAAATCAAATTAAAAATCAACATTGCGCTTTATTTTTTCCAAAGGAATGGGAAAATAGCGAATAACAAAAAAAGACGGGAAGAGAATCTAAGTTCGGGGGTTGGTTATGCAAAGGGAATGTATTAGAACCCTAAACATCTACGGTACTCTGTAGGAACCTCTTTGAAAATTTGTGTATTCTGGCTATAAATCTTTATACAAAAATTGATTATGGTGATGAGAAAAGAAGTATATTTTATGATTTTTGCAACTGCCGCGGTTGCGAACCTTTAGTGCCTAGGTACCACCTTTCGTGCAATAGGGGATCAGGGTACTCGTGGTTCACCTTTAAAATATTGGAAACACATGTGTGTTAGTTAATTTTAAGAAACAAGACATCATCGTCTTATCCAAGTGGAGGAACATACTTACTACCCACGATTATGAGAAAGGAGAATTTGTGTCATCTTAAAGTGGATGATATAGCTTGAAGTGAAATTGTTGATACTTGAGCTCAAACAAAGAGCATACACTTCAAAGATGCTTGATTTGAAGATCCAGAAATAATGAGTGGAGAGAGATGCGAAAGAAGCTTTAACAAAAAATGGAGGAAGATTTCTTGTTTTGAGATTCAAAGAAAGAGAGATGCAATTCTGAACTTTACAATGATGGAGAAGCTTCGTGTGAGAGAGAGATAACTTGTATAACTTCTTATGTCCAACCCCTTTTAATGGAAACAATATTGGCTTTTATAGAATGAGAAATGAACAAAAAGGGTAGAAATGAGAAAAATGAAAATGAGAGTGAGGTGGTGAGGTGTCTTGTGCATTTTATCTTTAAATAAGGATGAAAAGCTTGAGTTTTGGGGTAAATTCATAAAGCACGTGCATGCTGAGCTGGAAATTTGATGTTGCTTGAAACAAGCATCGTGTCATCCCAAGAATCGTGCCATCCCATGAAATCTTGCAAAAAACCATGATCCTATCTTTACCTCCTTATATCTCTCTCCATAATGAATGAAACATGACAAGGTTTGAATAAAAAATGGAGAGGGCATTACATACTCCAAGTTTCATGTTCAAATTTTTTTAAAATGAAGCTTGAATAAATGAGATAAATAGCCATGAGTGTATGCACATCAAGTTTTTACTGGAATGTACGGCTTCGCGTGCGCATGACATGCCTTATGCTGGGTAGAAATTCAGTTTGCATGGTACCTTCTTCCCAAGATTATATCTCAAAATATAGGGATTATTTTGAGAAACCTTCTGAAGCAAAGTTGTTTCTCACATTTAGGGATTGATCTTTGATGTTGGACATTTTTCAAAATAATAAAAATTCCAAGGAGAAAAATAATGGTGAAGGCATGTCCACAAACTGTTTGGTAAAATGCTTGGCTTAGCGCGTGCGTGGCTGGGCAAAATGCCATCTTCAGGCCCCAAATCCTAAGCAATATATCTCTCTCCACACTTAACCATTTGAAATTATTCTTGAACCAAAAATGAAGATCACACTTCATACTTCAACTTTAATGTTTCCAACTTTTTGATTAGAGCTCAAATGGGATTTCAAAAATAAACATGAACAAATAAAATTTTTGTGCATATTTGAGAAATTTCACTAAGTGTCAAAAACTTCTAAGCACCATAACTTTTTCTCCTTTCATTTTTTGGACTTGAGGCCTCTTATACAAAGTTGAAGGATTTTGTTTCCTCTTTCCAAGCATGTAAAGTTTGTACATTTTCAATAAAAATTGAAAAAGTTATGACCAATCAAAATCCAGTACTATGACCACTTAGAAAAATTCAAAATTCCAAATAACTTTTTGGACATGTTATCTCCAATTCACCCTTTAAACTTAATTTTATTCCACCATTGACCATGAAATATGAAAATATGGACATTGAATTGATAGTTGACCAAATGTCCCCTTGGTCAACAATTGACTTTGGTTGATTTCTGACAAAATGACCAAATTACCCCCTTTTTTCAATTGAGCCTTTCCAAACCAAAATTGATGATCAAATTGCCAATCATAGATGCTCATGAAAATATAGAGAAACATGGAACCAAGTATTGTCCAAAAAGTCAGAGATTTCCTGATTAAATTCCAAACCCTAGTTTTGATCCTCTATGCTAGGAGATGGTAAGGTACATGCAATTGTGCCATTACCTACCTACAAGAGGACATCCCAAGACACACACACACACACACACACACACACACACACACACACACATATATATATATATATATATATATATATATATATATATATATATATACATATATATACATATATATATATATATATATATACATATATATATATATATATATATATATATATATATATATATATATATATATATATATATATATATATATATATATATATATATATATATATATATATATATATATATATATATATATGATGTTATTCAAAAGGATATATGTACATATACAAAATTCAAGGTGCTTGATGACCCCTTATGGGCAAACCTAAAGATAGGATGAAGTAGGAGAAGTACTCAAAACCCAAAATTGATGATCAAATTGCCAATCATAGATGCTCATGAAAATATAGAGAAACATGGAACCAAGTATTGTCCAAAAAGTCAGAGATTTCCTGATTAAATTCCAAACCCTAGTTTTGATCCTCTATGCTAGGAGATGGTAAGGTACATGCAATTGTGCCATTACCTACCTACAAGAGGACATCCCAAGACACACACACACACACACACACACACACACACACACACATATATATATATATATATATATATATATATATATATATATATATATATATATATATATATATATATATATATATATATATATATATATATATATATATATATATATATACATATATATATATATATATACATATATATATATATATATATATATACATATATATATATATATATATATATATATATATATATATATATATATATATATATATATATATATATATATATATATATATATATATATATATATATGATGTTATTCAAAAGGATATATGTACATATACAAAATTCAAGGTGCTTGATGACCCCTTATGGGCAAACCTAAAGATAGGATGAAGTAGGAGAAGTACTCAAAACCCTAATGTGTGATGTTGTATTGTGATGGTATGAGATGATAAAGGAATCTTAGGGATAAAAATTGGGGTACAACAGCTTCCCTTATTTAAGTGTCTTATATCCGGAGAAACGAAGGTTAAAATCTTCGTGTCGACGCAATTTAAGATACTTAAATATAAAAAAAAATCCCTATTTTTGGCTCTAAGATTTCCATGAAATGCTTATGATTATGAATTCAAAAATAAAAAAAAAAGACACCCAACACTACTGGGGATGAAGTAAATAAAAAACAGGGATTAAAAGAAAAACCCGACCAGGAAAATAGATTATTGGTGAGGAAGAGACCCGACTCTATTGGGGTAAAGCCGAAAGAGGAGATAAAGCATCATCAACTCAAAGATTGAGGAGATAAATTAAAGGATAAAAATAATTGACAGATGACTGCGAACTATCAACTTGTTGAGGCGATAGCAAAATAGTAATGTCGACCCACCTGGGAAAGTAGTGGTAAGATAATACCGAGAAATACCAATATTAGGGTAAGAAGCCAGTACACACGATTGGAAACAAATGAACTTCTTCAAAGTAATAGAATCTCAATGATGAACTATCTCACATGATTACGAGACTACTATTTATCGGAAAAATATCTCAACAACGAACTACCTTCCATAATGACAAGGCTACCATTCATTGGAGTAAAAAATTTCAACAACAAACTACCTTCCATAATGACAAGGCCACCATTCATTGGAGTAACAAATCTCAACAACAAACTACCTTTCATAATGAAAAGGCTACCATTCATTGGAGTAACAAATCTCAACAACGAACAACCTTTTATATTGACAAGGCTACCATTCATTAGAGTAACAAATCACAACAACAAACTATCTTCCATAAAGACAAGGCTACCATTCACTGGAGTAACAAATCTCAACAACAGACTACCTTCCATAATGACAAGGCTACCATTCATTGGAGTAACAAATCTTAATCCTCTCTGGGAACTGACAGATTTCCTGGGGAAGTACAGGTTGCTCAAATAAATAGACCTGCCATTTGTTGTTATGAGAAGGAATTTCCATAATGATTTCCTAGGGAAAGTAATAGGACTTCCTGGGGAAATGGCAATATATTCCTGTTGAGGAGATAAAGTCTTTGTATGCAAAAATAAATGCACATTCTTAAACTAGGGCTCAAAGCTTGCAAAAATCAAAATAATGATATTGTTGGGGACCATAGATTTAAACCTGAAATAAACCAGAATGAATCAGTCAGCCAAAATAATACCTCATGAGAAATAAAATCAAGTTAGAACTACTTTCTATCCAGACAAAGAGTTGTACAGGAAGGCTAAATCAAGAATCTTCCACGAGGGATAACTCGGTGTGGAAATTGAAAGGATATATACTTTTTGCTTAAGGTTGACACTCTATTGGAGAGAGGATAACACAACTCTGTAAAACAGGGTAATAAGCTAACCATATATTAATGAATGCAAATGAGAAATTATTTGCTAAATTTAACTATGCATGATGTATGTATGCATGTATGAATGTTATCGTGTATTTATGCTAACAAAACAGACACACTGCACTGGGGATAACCAGACAAAACTAACTTGGGTAAAGTCAAAACTCGGCTTAATCACATCCAAGATGAAAATTTCATAAGTAAGCACCAACTGGGGAAACAAATCCATGCTTCATGGCTTAACTCCACTAGAAAGGGACATAATATGTAAGTAATCAAATCAATAACAATAAATAAGTATAGATACCGGGATATAACATCCTCCTCCAAACTTCATTCGGGAATAACACACAGACTTCAATGCGGAACACAAATGTTTTAAGGTCTGTACTCATACTAGGGATAGCAATACTGATTTTAGTAGGGTAGATGAAAACCACATCATCAAGATATCAATTGGGGATCTCGTGCTGGCTTCATTGGGGAGAGAAACATCACATCATCGAGGGAAGTCCAAAATATATCCTTCAATATTGAGAGTGAGTATTGCACCAACTTTTCTGGGGAGAAATTATGAGACCTCACGGTGATAGCAATTTTCAGAGAGATACGTTATCTCAGCTCCACTTGGGGATTCAAGAAGTCAAACATTATAGAAAGAAATCAAACTTATGGGGATTTTAAATCAAACCTAGCACTTGGCTGGAGAAAACCCAAAAAGTCGACAACTGCTTCAACATTTCTTAGAAAAGACATTGCCCTTGTCTGGTTGCCTGAGAAACAAACAACAACAAAAAATGCTAGCACTACAAAGGGCGATGTTTTGAAAATGATTCCAACTAACCATAAAAAGGGGAGAGACTTCTGTCATGTGAACGAAGAGCTTACTGGGGAATCTGGGACATAGACTTCATACCATGCAAACCAGAAATTAAAATGAACTAAGACTTGACTGGGGAGAAATGGGATCACAAACCCAACACTGCACCATACATCCATTGGTATTATCTTCAATTATCAGAGACATAAGAAGATCATACTCATTCAAACAAAAGTGACCTGGGAGAGCCTTCTTGGGGAATTTAGACTTCCAAAATTTCAGAGTTCGTCCATCCTTGGAGTCACTATTTTTGTTCTCCTTGAGCCACAAAATCCAAAGCAAGAATTAATTTGTAAATTCTTTTCAAAATTTTTTTTTGTTATTTAATCTGTTTACTTTGAAAATTACTATCAATAATAAATGAACTCTTTGTAAGCTGAATAAAATAAGAATTGCAAATAATTGGATAAAAGCTCAAACTTTATTAATAGGATGGTAGTCTGTGAATGGCAAGACTCCATAAATTATTACAAAGTTTGGAAAAAATGGTAATATATATTGGAAAAGATATATTGAAACACAATGACCACTATTATCCCTAACAACTTTGAGTTCCTGAGTAGTGACTTCGGTTGAAGAGTGGTGAGGATCCAAGAAGATTGTTGCTTCAATGATCAAGTCTTATCTGATGCAATTACTTGCCAAGAAATCCCTAACTTTTTCCTTGGTTACCTTTTCGGGTTTTCAACCTAGCGGGAAAATTTATTCTGTTTATGTCTCTAATTTTTACCTATACCTCCCTTTCAGGTTTTTCAGCCTACTGAGACGCTCCTTTTTTTCTGAGATGCTAACTTTTGTTCTTTTATTTTTTTAGGAGAAGTATTTCTTGACTGCATCAGCATTCACGAGACATGGGAACTCCTCGCCATCTATTGTTTCAAGAATTAATTCACCACCAGAGAAGGCTTTCTTGATAACATATGGGACTTTAAAATTGGGAGTTCACTTGCCCCTAGAATCAGCGTTGAAAGACATGATCTTCCTGAGCACGAGGTCGCCTTCCCTGAATTCACGAGGCGTGAACGTCTAATCAAAAGCTTTCTTCATTCTCTTATGGTATAACTGACCATGACACAAACCTGCCATTCTTTTCTCTTCAATCAAATTCAACTGGTCAAATATGTTTTGGACCCATTCAACCTCTGACAACTTGGTTTCCACTATCACGCATAAAAAGGGATTCTCAACCTTAAAGGGGAGCATTGCTTCCATGACATACACAAGAGAGAATGGGGTTGGCCCTGTTGAAGTGCGGATAGATTTTCGACACCCATGCAAAGCAAAAAGGAGCATCTCATGCCAATCTTTATAAGTAACAACCCTTTTCTATATTATCTTCTTGATGTTATTATTAGTAGCTTCAACAACCCCATTCATCTTTGGCCTATGGGGAGATGAATTGTGGTGGACAATCTTGAATTCTTCACAAAGTTATATCATCGTCTTGTTATTCAGATTTGAGTCGTTGTGGGTGATAATCCTGCTTGGCACACCATACCGACAAATGAGATTGTTCTTGATAAAGTGCACTACCACCTACATAGTGACATTGGGATATGAAGCTTCTTCCACCCATTTGGTGAAGTAGTCAATTGCTAACAAGATAAAATGATGTCCATTCGACGCATTTGGTTCAAGAATTCCAATCATGTCAATACTTCGCATAGAGAAAGGGCACGGGGAAGAAATAACATTGAAAAGCGTTGGAGCCACATTAATTTTGTCAGCGTAAATCTGACAGTTATGGAACTTCTTTGCAAATTTATAACAGTCAGATTCCATTGTCAGCCAATAGTAACCTTCCCTAAGTATCTTCTTTTCCATCAAATGTGCATTGGCATGAGTACCAAAGGAACCTTTATGGACCTCATGCATCAAAATGTATGCTTCGTGTCTATCCACGCATCTAAGCAAGACCATGTCATAATGTCTTTTGTAAGCCAACCTTCTCAAGATCTTTCTATCTTTATTTGACGCACCAGCTGGGTATTCTTGAGTCTGGAGAAAATGATTGATATCATAATACCAAGGTTTTTCATCTACTAAACTCTCTGCTGCAAACACATGAGCCGGTATGTCCAAACATCACATTGTGATACGAGGAATATCATTCCAAGTATTCACTTGATACATAGAAGCCAAAGTTGCCATAATATCCGCAATTTGATTTTCATCTCTGGGAATATGATGGAATTCAACTTTATTAAAGAAGGGTAATAATATTCTAGCATAGTCTTTGTAAGTGATAAAGCCAGGGTGATGAGTATCCCATTCTCCTTTAATCTGATTTACTACCAAATATGAATCGCCATACACATCTAGAACTTTGATTCTGAGATCAATGGCATCCTCGAGACCCATGATAAAAGCCTCGTACTCTGCCATATTATTGGTACAATCAAATGTCAGCCTTGAAGTAAAAAGAATGTGTGATCCATGAGGAGTGATAATCACAACACCAATTCCTTTCCCACAAGCATATACAGCTCCATCAAAGACCATACCCTACCAGGATCCAGGATCAGGACCTTCCGCAGGCAAAGGTTCATCACAATCTTTTGTTTTTAGACACATAACATCCTCATCAGGGAAATCATACTTAACGGATTGATAATCATCAATTGGATGGTGAGAAAGATAATCCGCCAACACACTATATTTTATAGCCTTCTAAGCACAATATTCAATATCATATTCAAACAACAACATCTGCCAACGAGAAATCCTCCCAGTAAGAGCAGGCTTTCCAAAGATATACTTAATGGGATCCATTTTGGAAATCAACCAAGTAGTATGATTCAACATATATTGCCGCAGCCTCTTTTCCGCCCAGGCCAGAGCACAACAGGTCTTTTCTAGCATAGAATACTGCGACTCAGTCAGTAAACTTCTTTCTGAAATGATACATGGCATATTCCTTTTTCCTGTTTCATCTTGTTGTCCCAAAATACAACCCATAAAACTATCTAACACTGTTAAATACATGATCAATGGTCTTCCTTCAACTGGAGGGAGAAAGATAGGAGGTTCAAGTAGATACTCTTTAATAGTTTCAAATTCCCTCTAGAAATCATCTGTCCACACACAACCTTGATATTTCTTTAACAATTTAAAGATTGGTTCACATGTTATAGTCATATGGGAAATGAATCGGGAAACGTAATTCAGACGTCCAAGAAAGCCTCTAACTTGCTTTTTAGTCCTTGGTGCTGGCATTTCTTGAAATGCTTTGACTTTATCAAGATCAAATTCAATTCCTTTTTGGCTGACAATGAAACCTAACAAGTTCCCCGATCAGACACCGAAGGTGCATTTATTTGGATTCAAGCGGAGACGATACTTCTTCAAATGCTGAAACAATTTAAAAAAATATTCTACATGCCCTTCTTCGGTCTGGGATTTGGAAATCATATCATCAACATATAACTGAATTTCCTTGTGCATTAGATCATGGAATAGGGTTGTCATAGCCCTCTGGTACAATATCGACATTCACCTTGGGCAGTGTCAAAGATTTTTGTAAAGATTAACAAAAACAAATTACTTTGAGACATGGATGCAAGAGGGAACATCAATAGTGACCCAGTTCTGGAATTTGACTCCAGGCGTTACATAATTCGGCAACTCCTTCTCTTCTTCATCCTCCATAATAGCATTGATCCTAGAAACAGTTGGATGGAGGTAACCTCCGCTGTGGGAAATATCCTGATATTTTCCTAGAGCAGTCTTCGACCTCAAGTTCTCACCTATATCATTCTTCGCAGAGAATCCCAAACCAACCTTGTTCTTGTTCACCGGTGGATCAACAATTTGTCCCCATGCTTTATTAGGGTCGTTGCATAAAACCTGATGAGCATCATTGAATGAAGCCATATAATTCTCATTCAGCCTTACATTATCAACCGATAAAACTTAGAACCGAGTTCCAATAGCAGCTTCATCTGCTTCCACAACACTGAAAGAGGATAAATGCGAGATTAACAATGCTTGTTCTCCATTTATAATAACCACATTTCCTTCACACAAGAACTTCAGCTTTTGGTGTAAAGTTAAAGTGACAACCCCTGCTCATGCATCCATGGCCGTCCTAGTAAACAGCTGTATGCGGAAAAAATATCCATGACTTGGAAAGCAATCTAAAAAAGGTGCGGGCGTACGTGAATAGGCAAATCCACTTCCCCAATAATAGACTTCCTTAATCCATCGAAAGCTTTTACAAATATAACACTTGGGCGCATGGGAGATCCTTGATACTTCATCTTCATTAGCGTGCTCCTCGGTATGACATTTAAGGCAGACCCATTATTAATCAGCACATTTGACAATGAATCTTTCTTACAGTTTATGGATATATGGAGAGCCAGATTATGATTCCTTCCATCGTCTGGAAATTCGTAATCACAGAATCTTAGGTTATTACAATTTGTAATATTCCCTACCACACAACCTAATTGGTCCAACGGTATATCACTCTCCAAAAAGGCTTGATCCAACACCCTCATGAAAGATCATCTATGGGTAGAAGAATTCATCAACAAGGCCAAAATAGATATTTTTGATGGAGTATGCAACAATTGATCTACTATCTTGTAGTCGCTCATTTTGATAATCTTCAATATATCATCCACCTCCTTCTCCATAGTAGAACCACTGGACTCCCCTACTGCTTTCTTATTTTCAATACTTTCAACAACTTGCTAATCAGCACTAGCATTTCCTCGAATAATAAGTGCGAACATACGACCCCTACGTGTCACTCTACTGGCTTCAGCAAAATTAGACAGAGGATGGATGGGAACTTCCACACCATCCTCTAAAATTGTAGCATTGTACTTTTACGGTACGACTTTGTATGATTCCTAAGGAATAGGGCCCGACAAGAAAATCACTACTGGAGTAACAACTCGCTTGCTACAGTATTCAATCTCGACAGGGGAAGAATCATTGAAACAAGGCACGATAAAGTTCACCCCTTATTTAGAAAATTTGGTCATTGCAGAATCATCGCTAGAGAACATATGTTCGTCTGAGGAAAAGAATTCATCCGCAGAAGCATATTCATCATCTTAATCGGTCTCAGCCAAGCAATCTTCAATCACATTAATCCCGTGGTAATCGTCTCTCTGGCCTGAAACCATGACAATACCATTATCCAGTAACAACTAAATACCTCTTTTCACAACCGAATAACCTTGAGAATATCTACAGCAAACCCGACAAGCCATAATGGTGTTCTACCTGACTATCCATGTGGCAGAAGGTAGCGTGCAATTGTACCAAATCATCATTCATATGGTTCACATCAAAGATCCGGAACTCTCCAGGACATCCAAAGACAATGTTCACTTCTTCCTCATATTCTTCCCTACGCCTGATAATATGAATGAGGCTTTCATCCATCATTTCCTGAAAATTAACCTTTATCTTATCACACCCTTTTATATCAGTATTGTAGATACCACACCGAGCATGGTCATGCATATAGTAACTAAACTCACAAAGATCGAGATGCATCTTTACCAAATCTCCTCTAACAAAGTTGATATCATAAATGCGGAATTCCCCTACACAACCATTAATGATGTTCATAATATTTGCTCCTCCATGCTTTGGCAGAGGATTATCTTTTACAGTAGGGCCGACATGTTTAAAGGACAAATGGCCAGATCTCACCATCTTTTGTACCTCCGATTTCAGGGGATAACAATTTTCCACATTGTGCCCTGGTGCACCCTGATGAGAAGCGCACATCTGATTTGCCTTATAATACCAAGGCAAAGATAATGGTATAACGAGGGTGGCCTGGTCTTGACCAACTTTTTCTGAATCAGTGTTGGGAGTACTTCTGCATAACTCATGGGGATAGAGTCAAAAGCCTATCTCCTCTGATTCTGCCCTTGATTTCATTGAGGGGCTGATCTTTGATAAGCGATTATGGTTGGAGCCGTATTGATAATGGGGGTTACCGAAGCAACCTGTTGGTGACATTGATGATTTCTTCTAGGAGGATTAACCCTTCTCTCTTGAATAACAACATTTTTATCTCCCTATTTCTTTTTAGAAAACCCCTATGATGGTTTCTTCGCACTGCCAAAATTTTCACTTCTTGTCAAGCGACATTCTCTTACAGCTTCTTCCAAACAGACACTCATGACAACCATCTCGGTAAAATCAATTGGCACACTCGCCACCATTCTTTCATAATAGAATGCACCTAAAGTATTTATAAAAATATTTGTCATGTCGTTTTCTTCTATTGGAGAAATCACCTGGGCGGCTACTTCACGCTATCTCTGTGCATATTCTTTAAATTACTCCTTGTCCCTCTAGACCATTTCCCTGAGTTAATCACGGTCAGGTTCCATGTCTATATTATATTTGTATTGTATAATAAACTCTTAACCCAAGTCGTTGAGAGTATGAATATTAACAATATCTAGGCTCATGTACCATTTCAATGTTGCACCAATCAAATTGCCTTGGAAGAAATGAATTAACAGGCGTTGATCATCGGTGTGAGTAGACATCCTT
Organism: Vicia faba; assembly: GCA_948472305.1. Lineage (NCBI taxonomy): Eukaryota > Viridiplantae > Streptophyta > Magnoliopsida > Fabales > Fabaceae > Vicia > Vicia faba. Next base: position 725,290,340 of record OX451741.1, on the reverse strand, counting down.
CTCACATATATCACTAAGTGAGCACGAGGAAAATTTTTTCCCTTGTACTTATCGAATTATGATACTTTAAACTTTGCAGGTATTTTCACATTTAGAAGCAAACACAAATCATTCACATTCTTCCCAAACAATTCTTTTCCTCTTAGGGCCGTCAACTCTTTCTGCATTTTATCGAATTGATCTTGAAAATAATCCATTCGATCCTAGACACCCAATATTTCACTTGGTGTAGGAATAGGGCGATAAAATTCATCATTAGCAAATGGTACAATATTCACCGAAGGAGGTGCAGTATAGTGAATCTCATTTCTAGCAGCATGGGTAATATGAACCACAAGAGATGCAGGAGTGGCAGAAGTCTGAGTAAATGGAGCAACTTGAGTATCATAACTATAAACTTCGGGCATAAATTCTCTGGAATTTCCCACGGATAACCCTGAGGCATACGATTCTGAACAACAGTAACTAAAGTAGCAGAAATAGGAACTATCAGAGCTTCGGAAGTAACTGTTGTCTGTTGAGGATGAAGAAGTGGTGGCTGATTTTGAGAAGCCTCCAATGTTCCATTAAGGCAATGATATTAGCCATACCGGCCTTCAGAGAAGAAACTTCTTCGCGCAACTCGCGTTTCTCTTGTTCTATATAATCCATCTTCTTTCTGAAATTTTCCCGAGTATTGTATTGGTGAGTCAGCTTCCTGAATGAAGTAAAGAAGCTTAGTAAGACACTGGGATATGAACATAAATGCAAGAAGTATGTAAAATATGATGAATGATATGCAATGCACATGATTTACTTTACTATTAATATTTCAAGGAACTCAAATATTTATAGACAATTTTGCAAAAATTAAAGTACTAACACATTTGAAATACTGAAAATCTCGTTATTATAACTTCGAAATGGATTACAACTTTTGGTACAAGTTTCAATAATCCCAACTACAAGATAAGATAAAATCTAAGATCCTAAGAAAGTAAAACTGATGAAGATCACTCCACACACAAACGTTTCCCTATGAGTATTGTAATCTGAGCCTTCAACCTCTTATTCTCTTCTACATACCTATTGGCGACCTCTTTCCAATCACTAGAGTTGGGAAGTGAGCAACTAGATCCTGACTGAGCTTTAGAGGAAAATAAATCCTATTGCCTCTCCATCATCTCTACAGTATAACTCTCAAGAATCTTGGTCAGATTATCTTTCTCTTTCAGGTATACTCGGTAGGACACCTCTAAAGTCTGAAACTTATTCTTCCAAGCTTCCTTCTCCTTCTGCATCCTAACTAAGGCAAGATTAATCTCTTCCACATCATCTAATAGGGGAGGAGTGGTCTTCACAAACATATCAGGCATGGGCGCTTCATGGGAATACGGTATCTTCAACTGGATGACTCTTGCTTGTACCTACTGAAGATAAGGCTCCAAAGAAACCGCCCCTCTAGATACCAAGTCCTTCCCGCCCTTCATGTGAATATGACACCAAGATTTTGCAATCTCCTCTTTCGCTTCCTTATGAACCTGACCCTATTTAAGGAGGAAACCACTCAAATGAATACTGTGATACGGTGGGAGAACTGACTTGAGGTTTTGCGTTTTGTCGCAAATGTCGCGGTTAGCAAGAGTTGCCACAGACTTTTATTTTATCCAAAAGGAAAGGTAAAAAATCACAGGAAAGACCTTTGAGATGTTTTCTTGAGTTCGGGGGGTAGATTAGAAAAGGGAAGGTGCTAGCACCTTTTTCATCCATGGTTTTCCATGGGCTCTTAGTTACTTGCTTAGATCACTTGCTTTGCTTTGTTTGAAATGGTGTTTGGTGTGATTTTGAAAGTATTTTGAAAAATAGGCCCTTTGTTTAGTCAATCTTTGTAATGATTCTCGTTTGTAAGAATGTATACAAAGATGTTTGTCTTTTGAAAAATGTTTCAATGTTTTGTAAGATATTTTGAAATGTGTGTGTTTGTTTTTGAAACTAGCAAGGATTGTTTTGAAATGGAGCAAGTAACTTAGAAGCTATCTACCTACTCAAATGTCTTTCTTATGTATTTTTATTCCTTTGACATTGTTGACTTACGATTGATTTGGTAAGCAACCCTATCTTTGGATGTTAACGGGACGGGCGTGGGTCATCGTATGACCATGATAACAATGTTGCCAAGTATCTTAGCATTTTTGAGGGACCAAGATCATTTTGTTTAGGCAACCTTTTGATAGCGTCATCGAGGGACTATGATCTTATTTTTGTTTTGTTTTGCCAAGATACTTCGCACACGTAACAGGGCCATTTTGTTTTAGGCAACCAAGTGGGAGAAACCCTAAGGGTGCTTGTGTGCAAAGTGTGTCATTTTTCATGCTTTTGTCTTCCATTAGGTTTTTTCTATTTGTTTTGTTTTTGTTCTTTTCATGCCAAACCTAATTTACTAAACATGGTTTATAAAAGCAATAAATTGCGTAAAATAAACTAAGCTATTACAACAATTATTATGGGAGGGGGGATACAAGTTTTGAATGGGGATTTTGCCCAAATATAAACCTAAATATATTATTACAACCCAATCGAATATTGTGCGAATTAAATAAATATACCAATATTTAAAATGCAATGCAATGTATTTATATAAAAAATGTTTTGGTATTTGGTTTTTTGTATGAGAAAATAATTTATTCAAACCCTAGAAATAAGGAAAAATAATTGATTCTTTTTTTGAAAGGGGTGAAACCCTAGTTTTTTTTAATTAAAAGAAAATAATGTTTCATATTAATATTTTTTCCATTTTTTGTATAAAAAAATAATAAATAATATTATATATAAATATTAAAAAATTGAGTATGTGTAGAAAATAAATATTTTATGTGTATAAATAATATAATAAAAATATTAAGTATTTTTTATTGTATTTACAAATACTTTAAGAAAATAAGTTCTATTTATTAAAACAAACTATTTTTCATGTGAAAAAAAAAATATAATAAAATTGCAAAAAATTATTTAATTATTTTCAGGATTTTTAATGTTCAGAAAAAATAATCAAAAGCAATAAATATGAAAATGTGAAGAAATATGAAAAATATACAAAATTAGCCAGGGGGTGCAAATAACAAGTCAGGGGGTGTGAATATCAGAAACAAAAAAGGCCCAAAGCGCCAAAAAGCCCAGGCGCTTCGTCCCTGTCCTCCATCCAGTCTTCTCCTTCGCGTGTTCTTAGTTCAAATTTGTAACTTTCACATGCTTGCACAAAAACAAAATCTGATAACATAAAACTTGTGGCATTTGAACTCACGATTCCAACAATATAAATTATGTGACCTAACTCTAAAAGATCAAGGAAAATTTTGATGGCCCTAATTCGTGACCTAACTTTTTCAGCATTTTCAAACTTCAAATTCTCTCAGCATAGTTAATATAAATGAAAAGTATGCATATGTACAACTTCACCATGTTAGGGACTACATTTTTTCTTCACAAATCGTGACTTGAGGATGCCTATTCAGAGAGATAGAGTTCAAGAAAATACCTCCTTCAGTTGGATTTGAGTAGAGCAATATGGGGACTTTAATGGAGGCCTGAGGATTGTGTGAGCTTCCTTGAGCTTCCCTGAAGTTATTCCAATGCCTAGTTTGCTTTGTGGATGGCTGAAACTCTTTGCACAAGTCAAGTTGCAAGCTTCTAAAATGAAAATGGTGGATGCTGAAACAGGGGTTACAGAACCAGGGTAAGGGCTTGGCTTGCTTTGGTTTGATATGTAGAAGGTGTTTGAAGTATTAAAATACAAAACACACGAGTCAAAAATCATTTGGCTTGGGTTTTGCAGAAATGCTGTGTTTGGATAGAAAAATGGTGTTTTTGAGTTTTGGAGAGTTTTAGCTTCAATGCAATCGTTTTATGCCTTTCCAAATGTTTGTGTATTTGTATAGAGATGATACAAAGTCCACTCCTTACTAGCTGCACAAGTTTTTGGCCTTTTGCAACCTTTCTTGCTTTTTAAGTAAAGTGACAAGACCAATGCTAACATGCTCGTCCTAGCTTGCTTGTGACCTGAAATGAACTTGTACAATATGCTTGAGACCTGTAGAAATTCCTTGCATCAAAGGGACAGGTCCAAGGCTCAAGATTGACAAAGTTGCAAAAGCTCACCTTTATGAAAATGGCATTGTGCACTTTTGGCCAAAAATGGAAATGTCGCTTGTACAATGCTTAAAAAGTGAAAATAAATCCTTTAACTTCTGAGTTTGCATTTAATTATGGAGTGTACAGCGAGTTTAGGACCTATAAAGCAAGATTAAAACAGCATGGGTTGGATTTGCAACTTGATGCTATGTGAAAATGGCATGAACAAAAATGATAAAATGCCAACTTCTCCTCTTTGATTCTCCCTAACCAAAAATGATCTTGGAGAGTTCTTGGACATTTTGTAAAGCTTGCAATGTGTTCTATAATCCATCTTTGAAATTAAATTTGAGATACCTCTTGGAACTAGGTCAAAAATGTCCATGAAGTTGGGTCCAAAACCTGTCTAAATTAGGGCAAAATTTCACTAAGTTAAGAAGTTCATGGACCTATATTCACAAATTCATAACTTGATATCCAAGCATCTTTTGGGAAAACTTTGTGAATCAAAGTTGTAGATTTCATGGAGGACTACAAATTTCATGTTGGAAGTTTTCTTTGAATCAAAATTCATCATGGTGAAAAAGTGGTGAAAAGTTGGGAAAAAATAAGAAAATTTCCATACTTAGAAAAATTCTAAGTTATGAAAATTTTCAAATTCAAAACCCTAATTTTCAAAATTGGTTTTCTTGGTGAACAAGTTTCATATTTTGACATGCCTTGATGAATTATGACTCTTGGCACTTGATTTTGACAAAAAAGTCAAAGTTTGACTTTTTAGTGTATAGTTGACTTTTGATTAGTTGACTGCAAAATTCATTTGTCAATCCAATGAACTTGAGATCTTTTGAACCATGTAATTAGGTTAAGATGATGCCATTGAATCCTTGAAATCATGCTTGAACCCATTTGGTCATTGGCTAGGTTAAAAATCAGAAATTGCCCTTTCTTAGTCAAAACCCTAATTTTGACCATTTTGCCTTTTTGACGATTTGATCAAATTTCTTGAGGAGTTGTGATCCAAAATTGATTAAATGGTACATATGAGTCTAAATTGTTGTTGTGGATAAAAAATTATGAAGTTTGACTGTAAATTGGCCATGGTTGACTTTTTCCCCAATACAATTGATTTTTAGGTCAATTGTCCAATTGACTAATAAAAAATGTGATTCAAGGCTTGAAACTTAACATGAGAAATCTTAGGGGTCCAAAATGGTGTATGAAAGTCACATGAAGCATTGATGGTCCCAAAATCCTTGTGCAAACTCAAACGCTAATTTTGGGTTATTAGTGCAAGATGAGGTGTCTGGAGCTGACCAAACCCTAATGTTATCTTGAGTCCAAGAAGTCTTCTGAGAAAAGTCTTGATAAATGAGAGGGATAATTTTGGGGTACAATAGCTGCTCCTGTTCAGTCTTCTTAAACCTGAAGAGTTAGATTGGCGAGTTTTGTTGTTCGTGACTCGAAGGTAAAAGATGATTGGACACTAAAGTGCCCATAAATTTGCACTCGACAAAGAGTAGTTGAGGGAATGGGCTTAAAGATGCCATTTGGAGATGTGATAGAATCTTGTTGGAGATGGGCTTGTAGATGCCATCTAAGAATGTTTGTTGAAATGTAAGTTATAAATCAAAAGAATAAGTATCAGAGTGGTTTCCGTATCCAGAACGTATCTGAACTGTATCTGGAGACTGAATATGTATGAGCAATGGAATACCGTCCGTGTCTGGAGCGTATCCGAGTTGTATCTGTAATTGAATCTAAATGAGTAACATAATGACTTCCGTGTCTGGAGTGTATCTGGACTGTATCTGAACTGGAATCTGAATGAGTAACAGAATGACTTCCGTGTCTGGAGTGTATCTGTACTGTATCTAGAATTTAAATTTAAATAAGTGACAAAATGGCAACCGTGTCTGGAGTGTATCCACACTGTATCTTGAATTTGAGGTCTGAATGAGTAACAGAATGACTTCCGCGTCTGTAGTGTATCCGTACTGTATCTGAATAAGTAACAGAATGGCTTCCGTATCTGGAGCGTATCCGTACTGTATCTAGAATCTTTGACCATTGTTAATGATAACTGTTAATCTTATCCTGAAAAGGGTAAAATGTTAGCTGAAACACAAAGTTATGTTGCATGAAATGTATGATGCAATAAATGTGCTTTATCAATGTTTATGATATATGGATGTAATGTATGCGCATGTAAGCTGATTTGCTATATTGCTGAGGAAAATAAATCCTTGACTGCTGAGGATAAGAAGTCCTTGGCGACTTCACTGGGGATATAGGGATTCTTCATGTCTTGAAGTTGGAGTATTGACAAAAATTCCATTGTGAGAGTAATGTCGAATACTGCTTGAGTAATTTGCTTGGGGAATCCAAAGAACTTTGATGACTTCTGTTGGGAATTAAGAATGAGAATCTTCAATCTGTTGGGGAGTAATGAAAACTCTGTGGGGAAAAAGCTTATTCCTGTTTGGAAAAAGTTCAGGAGTTTGAGTTGTCTGCCACTCTACTGGGGAGTTATCCTAGGTTGGGGAGAAACAAAAGTTAACTGTTATCTGGTTGCTTTTCAGACTTCAAGACAACTTGCTGTGGAATTTGGAGAAACTGAATGGTTTCCGCTGGGGATTGATGCTTTGGCTCCGCTGGGGATCATAATGACGTACTATAGGGATTGCTCATGGAATAGCCTGAAGACGTTTTCCTAATCTTTCAACCTGTCAGTAATCGTTCTTTTTCATTTTTGTTTATTTGTAAACAATAATTATGTTCAAATGCATATGTTCATTAATGAAACATTGGACATTTTTTGCAAATAAAACACAAGTGTAAAAAGTAAAAGGACAAATGGTTTTCTACACTTTAAAGAGATATCTTTGTATTTACTTTTAATAAGTATTTGTGTACAAAGGAGACAGACATCCTAGTAAGAGGATGGTGTCATAAGAAAAATTTATACAAAGAAATATAACTATGTGTAAAAAATCCCATGGGGTTCCCATTCTTCTATAGCCTTCGTATCTCCGAATATCTTGTCCATTTATTGCTTCGTCCAAAGGTGATTGGATTGATCAAAAGCTCGGAGTTTGTCTGTGAAGAGATTGTCCTTAAAGTGATCTGACGAGACATAGTCATACACTTTAATTCCCTAACTTTTGCCTGAACCGCCCTTTCGGGTTTTTGATCCACCGGGAAACCCTTTTTTGCCCAAGTCGCCCTTTCGGGTTTTCAACTTGCCAGGTGTATAGATTTTTTTATATATTTTATCCCTAACTTTTGCCCGAACCTTTTGGTTCTCCGGGATGCCCTTGTTTTGCCTAGGTGTGTCACCCTAGCGGGTCTTTTATGCATAGTATCTTTTGACTATGTCTGCGTTCACAGGATGTGGCAGGTCGTCGCCGTCCATGGTGGTTAGGATCATAGCCCCACCAGATAAGATGTTCTTGATTACAAATGGACCTTCATAGGTAGGAGTCTATTTGCCCCTGGGATCACTTTGTGGCAAGATGATGCGCTTGATCACTAGATCTCCAACTTGATATACCTGGCGTCTGACTTTCTTGTTGAAAGCCTTGATCATCCGCTTTTGATACGTTTGACCATGGCAAACAGCAGTAAGTCTCTTTTCATCAATTAAGTTTAATTGATGAAGTCGGGTCTGGATCCAATCGTCTTCACTCAAACCTGCATCCTTCATGATTCTTAAAGAAGGGATCTGAACGTCAATAAGTAGAATAACTTCCATGCCATAAACCAAAGAATAGGGTGTTGCCCCAGTTGATGTGCGAGCCGTGGTACGGTACCCGTGGAGAGCAAACGGTAGCATCTCATGCCAGTCCTTGTAGGTGATTGTCATTTTCTCTATGATATTTTTAATGTTTTTGTTCGCAGCTTCGACGACACCATTCATCTTTGGCCGATAGGGGGATGAATTGTGGTGTTGAATCTTGAACTGCTTACATAAGGCGGTGATCATAATATTATTAAGGTTCGTACCGTTTTCAGTGATGATCCTTTCTGGGATACCGTACCGGCAAATGATATTCTGCTTGATGAAGCGGGCAACAATATTCTTAGTAACGAATGCGAAGGAAGCTGCTTCGACCCACTTTTTGAAATAATCAATGGCCACTAGAATGAAGCTGTGTCCATTGGAGGCTGTAGGCTTGATCTCCCCAATCATATCGATTCCCTACATAGCAAAGGGCCAAGGAGATGTTAAGACATTTAGAGGAGCCGAGGGCACGTGTACCTTAACTGCATAGATTTGACACTTATGGTAGGTCTGGGAGTGTTAATAGCAGTCTGCTTCCATGGTAGAACAATAATAGCCTGCCCGTAGGATTTTCTTCACCATCGTATGCCCACTATAGTGAGTGCCAAAGGTACCTTCATGCAATTCAGCCATGATCTTTTCAGCTTCAATCTTGTCCACACAACGGAGTAGAATAGAATCATGATTGCGTTTGTACAGGATGCCATTACTTAGGAAGAACTTAGCCGAGATTCCCCCTAAGAACTTTTGGTCATTTACTGAAGCTCCTTCAGGATATTCTTGAGCCTCAAGATACCTTTTGACTTCATGGAACCAAGGCTGGTCCACTACTTCTTCGGTATTAATCTCGTGACAGTGTGCTGGTTCATCCACTTGTTCAATGGTGATCTAGGGAGCCTCGTTATCCCAATTAAGTTTAAACATGGATGACATTGTAGCTAGAGCATCTACTAGCTGATTTTCTTCTCGTGGGATGTGCTCGAAGGTAATCTGCTCGAAATGTCGTAACAATGTCAAAACATGTTCTTTGTAAGGGATAAGGTTTGGATGCTTAGTGTCCCACTCTCCTTTGATCTGAATGATGACCAAAGCTGAATCCCCAAACACAACTAAAGATTTGATTCCCAAGTCTATGGCAGCCTTGAGACTAAAGATGCATGCTTCGTACTCTGCCATGTTGTTCATACAATTGAAGCATAGTCTGGCAGTGAAAGGAGTATGGCATCCTTCCGGAGATATGAGCACAGTGTCGATACCGTTACCAAGTGCATTGGATGCCCCATCAAAGTATAGGGTCCATCGGGATCCTTGTTCAGGTCCTTCATATGGTCTAATTCCTTCACAGTTGTCTACTTTCATGATGTCTTCGTCAGGGAATTCGAACTTCATGGACTGATAATTTTCTACAGCCTGGTGAGCAAGATGATCAGCTAGCACACTACCCTTTATTGCTTTTCGGGTCGTGTACTGTATGTCATATTCTGTTAGGATCATCTGCCATCTAGCTATCCTTCCAGATAAAGCAGGCTTCTCGAAGATGTACTTTATCTGATCCATCTTAGATATCAGCAAAGTGGTATGAGTCAATATATACTGTCTTAGCCGGCGAGCAGCCCATACCAGAGCGGAGCAAGTTTTCTCGAGCAGTGAATATCTGGTTTCACAATCGGTAAACTTTTGCTCAGGTAATAAATAGCGTGCTCTTTTCAGCCAGACTTGTCATGCTGCCCCAATATGCACCCCATTGAGTTCTCTAAAACGATCAGATACATGATTAGTGGTCTTCCCTCAACTGGAGGCATCAAGACAGGAGGCTCTTGTAATTACTCTTTGATTTTGTCGAAAGCAATCTGACAGTCATCATTCCATCTAACTACCTGATCTTTCTTCAACAACTTGAAGATTGGCTCACAAGTAGGCGTTAGGTGAGAAATGGATTTGGAAATGTAGTTTAGGCGTCCCAAGAATCCTCTAACTTCCTTCTCAGTACGAGGAGCAAGCATTTCTTGTATCGCTTTGACTTTGGAAGGATCAACCTCGATGCCTTTGTTGCTGACAATGAAACCTAAGAGCTTACCGGACCGGACTCCAAATGTGCACTTGTTCGGGTTCAACCTTAGTTTGTACTCCTTCAACCTGACAAACAGCTTTTGCAAGTGATCAAGGTGTTCTTCTTCAGTTTGTGATCGGGCTATCATGTCATCTACGTATACCTCTATCTCATGATGTATCATATCATGAAACAAAGCTACCATGGCGCGTTGATAGGTTGCCCCGACATTCTTTAGTCCGAATGGCATCACTTTGTAGGAGAACGTACCCCAATGTGTGACAAATGTAGTTTTCTCTATGTCCTCAGGTGCCATTTTGATCTGGTTATAGCCTGAGAATCCGTCCATGAAAGAAAATACTTTGTGCTGAGTTGTATTGTCAACCAGGATGTCGATGTGCGGAAGTGGAAAATCATCTTTAGGGTTGGCCCTGTTTAAATCTCTATAATCCACGCACATTCTCACTTTGCCGTCCTTTTTAGGCACGAGAACAATGTTGGCAACCCATTATGGATAGGAAGTAACAGCCAGAAATCCAGCATTGAACTGCTTCATAACTTCTGCTTTGATCTTCTCTAACATGTCAGGTCTCATGCGGCGGACTTTTTGCTTCACTGGTGGACAGTCTTCTCTTGTGGGTAGATGGTGTACCACGATGTTTGTATCGAGTCCCAGCGTGTCTTCGTATGACCAGGCAAAGATCTCAACATAATCATGCAACATCTGAATCAGGCGCTCCTTGACACTCGAATCTAGATTGGCACCCACTCTGATTTCCTTTTTATCTTCCTCGGTACCCAGATTGATTGTATCCAACAGATCCTCATGAGGTTTAATAGCTCTTTCCTCTTGTTGTAGTAGTCTGGCCAATTCCCCTGGCACCTCACAATCTTCCTCACCTTCGTATTCGGCTTGGTAGATCAGATCTTCAGAGTCACTGAAGGCTATAGCAGTATCGTTACCTATGGGATCCGGAATGGAAGGGTACCTGCATTTGTGAGTGTGGGTGTGTGTAAGGGTATAGCCATCTTAAAACAATAAAATGTAAAAGAAAGACAATGAACACAAAAGGTTTATATAGGAAAAAGCGTCCATGATTCATTGAATGACATATGAAAATGAAATAAAAACCCTTACAAATGGACCTCTGTGCCTCGGGTAAGACACAAGGTTGAAAATGTACGAATTGTTTGTGAATTATTACAAGTCCAACAGAAATGTAAAAGATAAATTACTGAGATATGAAAGTAATTGGGATGAAGTCTTTGGATTCCCAGTTGCGAAGTCCCCCGCTGACAGTAGGAAGTATCCAATCTTCCAGGCTTCCATCTTTTTCACTGTCCTCTAATGCATTAACCCGTTGGTGGCTGATCTTCACAAGTGGTCCTCCGTCACGGGCGCGGCGCACAGCCTTCTGAGCAGTTGAAGTAAACCCTAAGCCAAACTTGTCTGATTTGTACGGGATGTCTAGAAGATGCCCCCATATGGTGCATCCCCCTTCTTCCACTACTGCCTTTGTATCCTTTAGAGATGACATCCGAGGTGGAGGTCTTGTGATCATAGGAGTTGAAGATACCTCCTTGGTCGCTGCTATTTCCTGAGAGACTTCTTCAAAATGTTTGAAAGGGGTTTCAATGAACTCGCCATCCAATTCTACATATCGGAAAGAATTCAGATGACTAATCATGTATTCCTCTTCCCCTTGGACAGTTTTGATCTTCCCTTGGACGGGGTAGTTCAACATCTGATGCAAAGTGGAGGTGATCGCACCGGCATTTTGAATCAAGGGGCGTCCCAATAGACAAGAGTAAGAAGGACGGATGTTCATCACGTAGAAGGTTGAATTGAACATCTGGGTTCCCACCTTTATCGAGATGTCCACCTCCCCATGGACCATCCTCTTAGAGCCGTCAAATGCTCTCACAATTATGTTGCTGGGTTTTAAATTCAGCCCCTCACAATCCAATCTATCAAGGGCTTTTTTTGGCAAGACGTTCAGAGATGATCCAGTATCTACCAAGTCATGGGCTAGGATCGTTCCTCTACACTCCACTGAGACATGTAGTGCCTCGTTGTGTTTTCTCCCTTTGGGCGTCAAGTCAGCATCAGAGAAACCCAGGCCATTGTCAGCTGTCAAACTGGCCACACACTCTTGGAATTGGTCCGCAGACGTCTCTTGCGGCACATGAGTTGTCTTCAGAAATTTTACCAAAGCTTTAGCATATGCCTCGGAGCACAGCAGCAGGGCTAACATAGAGATTTTGGAAGGGGCCTTCCCCAGTTGTTCAACCACATCATAATCACTCTTCTTTATGATCCTCGGGATTTCTTCCATCTCCTTCTTGGATGTTTCAGGAATATCTAGTGATTGAGCCTTCGTTAGGACAGGCTCCTCTTGAACATTCTTTCCTTTATTCTCAGCAGTGGAAGTAGGGATAAGAATTGTATTGTCTTCTTTGTTGGTCGGTATGCTTGTAGGTACAATCACTAGTGCAGAGGTAATCTTCGGAATGACCACGGGTCCAAAGACTGCCTTTGGAGGGGCAATCTCTGGAGAGAAAATTCTCCACTACGGGTGATCTTGCTTGTTCTGACAATGTTACTGATGTTGGAATTGTCTTCTTCGGAGCTCTCTCCTTCGGCAGTCAGTTCATCCTGTTTAATACTGTGGTAGTAGATTTCTCCACCATAATTCCATGGTACTGTTTTATCTGATTGGTATGGGGTTGGCCCGAGCATTGTAATCTTAAGTGGAGTAGTCATTGGAGCAGATGTAATCCTAACGGGTCTTTTAGGGACCCTGGAAGGATTGGCGTAGATTGTTATTATAGAAACTTCTTTCACTGGGACGAGTGAAACAGGAGCTTTCTCAAACAAAATTTCTTGGTTATCAATCAGTTGTTGGATACCTTTTTTCAACAGTGGGAAGTCAAATGATGAAGATAGGCAGACAAGGCAATCTTTGTCACAAACTGGAAATATACCATCCTTCAACAAATTGAACTTGATGATCAGGAGCGGAGTTAATAGTTCATCCACGGTAGAAACATACAGATCTTCCTCAACAGCATTGGCATTGTGACCATGCTTAGGCATCGGAGCGGAGATAACATTCGGTTTCTCAGGCACTTCAAACTCAACTTCCTTCGCGTCTATCAGGTCTTGAATTTTGTTCTTCAGAGCCCAACAATTGTTGGTGTCGTGCCCTGGACTTTCAGAATGGTATGCGCACCTGGCATTCGGATGGTAGTGTGGAGATGCAGTATTGGGATTTTTAGGGGTCTCTTTTAGCATGGCAATATTCAATTTCAGAAGATGTGGTAGGACTTGAGCTGGAGTCATGTTAATCTTGGTGAATTGTCGTACTGGCATTTCCACCCTTGGCTGATTATTTCTCGGCTGGTTGTTTCTTGGCTGGTCTGATGCAGGCTTTTGAATCATGACGGCCCCCACCGTTGGTCGGAACTCGGTTATTCCCTGATTCCTCTGTGAATAGACAGCAGACACTTCCTTATTTCCAGTGAAGGGCTTTTTTACAGCTACAGAGGTAGACGCGTCTTTCTGAATTTTCCCACTTCTTATACCGGCTTCCACCCTCTCGCCAGTTAGAATCAATTTAGTAAACCCTGCAGAGGAGCTCTCAATCAGATGATTAAATAAAGGGTCTGATAGAGTTCCTAGGAACATGTCCACTAACTCCCTTTCAGATAAAGGGGGTTTCACCCTTCCGGCTAGATCCCTCCACTTTTGGGCGTAGTCTTTGAAGCCTTCATTTTATACCATAGCCAAACTCTGGAGTTGAGTACGGGTTGGTACCAAATCAACGTTGTATTGATACTATTTATAGAATGCTGCTGCCAAGTCTTCCCAATTGTGGACATCAGCCCTCTCCAACTGGTAGAACCAATCAAGTTGTGTTCCTGATAAACTGTCCTGAAAAAAGTGGACCCACAAGTCTTTGTCAGCAGAATGCAACTGAATCTTCCTGACATAAGACTGAAGGTGCATTTTTGGACAAGACACCCCATCATACTTGGCAAATAAAGGCACTTTAAACTTCGGCGGGATTACTATTCTTGACACAAGACCCAATTCCTCGAAGTCTAGCCCCAGTACTCTCTGTATCTCCATAGCAGTTAGACGCTCTTCCAAGTGTTTGTATTTGTCATCGTCCGGAGGGTATTATTGTTCAGATTAGTCCTCTTCTTCCTCTTCTTCTTCTTCAAAATCTGATGGTACTGCCGTTTCCTTTCCTTTTCTTTCCCCTTCCTCAGAGGTTATTGGAAATTCTAAGGTCCTTCTGGCTTGTCCCTGAAACCTTCTGCCCATGATAACCACACCGGCTGGCTTCTTCTTCTTTTTCTCTTTCTCTTTCTCTAGCAGAGTCTTGAGTTCCTCCTGCCCTTTGGCCATGGTCAAGAGTAACTGTTGAAATTGGGAATTCTGAGCTTGCAAGTCTTTAACCATTTGTTCAAGATCCATCTTGCTGAAATAAACAGTAGAAGGATGATGAAACTTATTGCAAAGACCTGTTTATGCTTATGATGAATGATATGTATTCATGCAATGTTTTCAAGGATTTGAAAATTCAAATTTGTATCAGACAAAAAGGAACACACATTATATTAATAGAATTTGGGTACATCAATTTCCCTAGGGAAAAATAATACAAAATTCTAAGATAAAAAGACGTTGCGCATCCTCTTTGGTGCAATGTAGGTGTTGAGAGTATGCTCTTCATTAAGTAATCGAGTGAGTTCCATAACCTTCTTCTCGCTTGCGTAGAATTGGGCTTCAAAAGTATCACGTTCTTCTTTAAGCTGTATCCAACTCCTTTGCAGGTCTTTGAGTGATGTCGACATGTCAGGATGTAGGATGGTGTATGGAACCTCTCTTTCCTTAATAGGCTCTATAATCACTGGGAGAATGGAGGGGTAAGGCATCATAAGAATCTGGGCGCGGGTTCGTACCCACTTGAGGTAAGGCTCAAGAGGGATGGAATTATTGTGTCCCAAGGTCTTACTATCTACCTTGTTTGGCATCCTCCATGCTCGGAAGAACCTTTGGTGAAGTCCTTGATTGTCATTGTCGAAGTCGAAAACCAAGCCTTGAATCAGCATATCATGTGGGCCATTCCTTCGGGCATAACCAAACTGTCTTAGAGCCAAGAACGGGTTGTAGGTGATGCCTCCCCTAATGCCAAGTAGAGGGACATAAGGGAATTCCCCACAACGGTCGACAATGATAACATTCTCTTTGGATAGAGAACACCAATGAATATCTGAATGTGTAAGTGTCATCAACCGTTGTGACCACCTCAAACCTTGCTCATTCTTCAAGACTGATTGGGGAAGATGAGAAATAAACCATCTTGCCAGGAGAGGAGTGAAACACATGAGAACACCTCTTTTCCTCATTGTACGAGTGTGAAAAGAGTGTAAGATATTTCCAAGCAATATAGGCACCGGATTGCGTGACATGAAGATTTTGAAAGCGCTCACATCTATGAGTTGGTCAAGATTAGGTACCAAGACCATCCCATAGACGAGAAGAGCTACAATTTCCTCAAATTCTTGCAAGTCCAAGGAGTTCCAAAAGCTTTGGGCCCTCTCAAACAAGAATTTTGCCAAGAAGCCTTTGACACCACTCCTTGTTTCCCAATGGGTTGTGACATTAGATGAGTGCAAGTGCAGGGCTTGAGCAATCTCTTCTGGATTTGGATCTCTTTCCGTACCGTTGAACGGTAGTTGATTGATAATGGGAATCCTCAAGAGTTGAGAGAATTATTCCAAAGTAGGCACAAGCTGGTAGTCAGGAAATATGAAGCAGTGATGCAAAGGGTCAAAGAACTGGAAGAGAACCTTCACCATGTCTTCCTCTGTGTTGAAGTGACCAAGTTAAGTAGACGACCATGTCTCTCGGTGAATGGAGAATTCTCAGGAATCCTTGAAGCTAGCTCCTTGAGTTGTGGAGGAATTCTTACAAGGTTGACTTGGATAGTTTTCCTGCGAAGTGACTCCATATCCTACAAAACAAGAACAAAGATGAATTTCCAAAAATCCTTGAAATGGTTAGTGGATGCAAATGATGCTCGTGATGTCCATGATGTTATGCACAAGTTTATATGTACAAACAAATCACACAAGTTCCTAGTTTAGGCTTGCATGGGGTTCCATAGGTAAGTACCCTCTTGAAGTTTAGTTGGCTCAACCTGTCCTAGTAAATAGTAACCGGGTTTTAAGGAGCTCAATATCACTGGATTGTTTCCTTGTTCATTGTTTCAGTTTAAGCCTCTTACCGGCGACCGAAATATTCCAAGAAACCAACCCTCAATGAGTGTAGTATCGAGTATCTACCAACTTCGGACTGCACCAAAGTCGGTCATCTCACTACATCCTAAAAGGCTAAGTTGATCAAGTAAAGGTTCTAGAAGTTCGTTAGTGCTTCATGACATCACTCAGCGGCCCCGCATTCTCTTTGATTGACTCAAAGGCTACCGGTACCCACAAATATGTCGCACTAACATAGCTATTTCTTAGACTGCGTCGGTATACCCCGTACAGTTTCCACAACGTATTGCTATTTACCTATAATGTTTCCCAAATTCGAGTGGAGGATTCAAACCCAAACAATAGAACCAAAATGTAAAGCAAACAAGTCAAACAATTGTAAGCAAATAAAGGTGATCTAAACCCTAAGGTAACACCACTTTTATAATCAATCCCCAGCAGAGTCGCCAGTTCTGTGATACAGTGGGAGAACTGACTTGAGGTTTTGCGTTTTGTCGCAAATGTCGCGGTTAGCAAGAGTCGCCACCGACTTTTATTTTATCCAAAAGGAAAGGTAAAAAAGAACAGGAAAGACCTTTCAGATGTTTTCTTGAGTTCGGGGGGTAGATTATGAAAAGGGAAGGTGCTAGCACCCTTTTCATTCATGGTTTTCCATGGGCTCTTAGTTTCTTGCTTAGATCACTTGCTTTGATTTGTTTTAAATGGTATTTGGTGTGATTTTGAAAGTATTTTGAAAAAGAGGCCCTTTGTTTAGGAAATCTTTGTAATGATTCTCGTTCGTAAGAATGTATACAAAGATGTTTGTCTTTTGAAAAATGTTTCAATGTTTTGTAAGATGTTTTGAAATGTGTGTGTTGATATTTGAAAATAGCAAGGATTGTTTTGAAATGGAGCAAGTAACTTAGAATCTATCTACCTACTCAAATGTATTTCTTATGTATTTTTATTCCTTTGACATTGTTGACTTACCATTGATTTGGTAAGCAACCCTATCTTTGGATGTTAACGGGAAGGGCGTGGGTCATTGTATGACCATGATAGCAATGTTGCCAAGTATCTTAGCATTTTTGAGGGACCAAGATCATTTTGTTTAGGCAACCTTTTGATAGCGTCATCGTGGGACTATGATCTTATTTTTGTTTTGTTTTGCCAAGATACTTCGCACGCGTAACATGGCCATTTTGTTTTAGGCAGCCAAGTGGGAGAAACCCTAAGGGTGCTTGTGTGCAAAGTGTGTCAGTTTTCATGCTTTTGTCTTGCATTAGGTTTTTTTCTATTTGTTTTGTTTTTGTTCTTGTCATGTAAAACCTAATTTACTAAACATGGTATATGAAAGCAATAAATTGCGTAAAATAAACTAAGTTATTACAACAATTATTATGGGAGGGGGGATACAAGTTTTGAATGGGGATTTTGCACAAATATAAACCTAAATATATTATTACAACCCAATTGAATATTGTGTGAATTAAATAAATATACAAATATTTAAAATGCATTGCAATGTATTTATGTAAAAAATGTTTTGGTATTTGGTTTTTTGAATGAGAAAATAATTTATTCAAACCCTAGAAATAAGGAAAAATAATTGATTCTTTTTCTGAAAGGGGTGAAACCCTAGTTTTTTTAAATTAAAAGAAAATAATGTTTCAAATTAATATTTTATCCATTTTTTGTATAAGAAAATAATTAATAATATTATATATAAATATTAAAAAATTAAGTGTGTGTAGAAAATAATTATTTTATGTGTATAAATAATATAATAAAAATATTAAGTATTTTTTATTGTATTTACAAATTATTTAAGAAAATAAGTTCTTTTTATTAAAATAAACTATTTTTCATGTGAAAAAAAAAATAAATAAATAAAATTGCAAAAAATTATTTAATTATTTTTAGGATTTTTAATGTTTAGAAAAAATAATCAAAAGCAATAAATATGAAAATGTGAAGAAATATGAAAAATATACAAAATTAGGCAGCGGGTGCAAATAACAAGTTAGGGGGTGTGAATATCAGAAACAAAAAAGGCCCAAAGCGACATAAAGCCCAGGCGCTTCATCCCTGTCCTCCAACCAGTCTTCTCCTTCACGCGTTCTTAGTTCAAATCTGTAACTTTCACATGCTTGCACAAAAACAAAATCTCATAACATGAAACTTGTGGCATTTGAACTCACGATTCCAACAATATAAATTATGTGACCTAACTCTAAAAGATCAAGGAGAATTTTGATGGCCCTAATTCGTGACCTAACTTTTTCTGCATTTTCAAACTTCAAATTCTCTCAGCATAGTTAATATAAATGAAAAGTATACATATGTACAGCTTCACCATGTTAGGGACTACATTTTGTCTTCACAAATCGTGGCTTGAGGATGCCTATTCAGAGAGATAGAGTTCAAGAAAATACCTACTTCAGCTGGATTTGAGTAGAGCAATATGGGGACTTTAATGGAGGCCTGAGGATTGTGTGAGCTTCCTTGAGCTTCCCTGAAGCTATTCCAATGCCTAGTTTGCTTTGTGGATGGCTGAAACTCTTTGCACAAGTCAAGTTGCAAGCTTCCAAAATGAAAATGGTGGATGATGAAACAGGGGTTACAGAACCAGGGTAAGGGCTTGGCTTGCTTTGGTTTGATATGTAGAAGGTGTTTGAAGTATTAAAATACAAAATGCACGAGTCAAAAATTATTTGGCTTGGGTTTTGCAGAAATGCTTTGTTTGGACAGAAAAATTATGTTTTTGAGTTTTAGAGAGTTTTAGCTTCAATGCAATTGTGCTATGCCTTGCCAAATATTTGTGTATTTGTATAGAGATGATACAAAGTCCACTCCTTACTAGCTGCACAAGTTTTTGACCTTTTGCAACCTTTATTGATTTTTAAGTAAAGTGACAAGACCAATGCTAACATGCTTGTCCTTGCTTACTTGTGACTTGAAATGAACTTGTACAATATGCTTGAGACCTGTAGAAATTTCTTTCATCAAAGGGACAGTTACAAGGCTCAAGATTGACAAAGTTGCAAAAGCTCACCTTTATGAAAATGGCATTGTGCACTTTTGGCCAAAAATGGAAATGTCTCTTGTACAATGCTTCAAAAGAGAAAATAAAGCCTTTAACTTCTGAGTTTGCATTTAATTATGGAGTGTAGAGTGAGTTTAATACCTGTAAAGAAAGATTCAAACATCATGGGTTGGATTTGCAACTTGATGCTATGTGAAAATGGCATGAACAAAAGTGATAAAATGCTAACTTCTCCTCTTCAATTCTCCCTAACCAAAAATGATCTTGGAGAGCTCTTAGACATTTTGGAAAGCTTGCAATGTGTTCTATAATCCATATTTGAAATGAAATTTGAGATACCTCTTGGAACTAGGTGAAAAATGTCCATGAAGTTGGGTCCAAAACCTGCCTAAATTAGGGCAAAATTTCACTAAGCTAAGAAGTTCATGGACCTATATTCACAAATTCATAACTTGAGATCCAAGCATCTTTTGGGAATACTTTGTGAATCAAAGTTGTAGATTTCATGGAGGACTACAAATTTTATGTTGGAAGTTTTCTTTGAATCAAAATTTATCATGGTGAAAAAGTGGTGAAAATTTGGGAAAAAATAAGAAAATTTCCATACTTAGAAAAATTCTAAGTTATGAAAATTTTCAAATTCAAAACCCTAATTTTCAAAATTGGTTTTCTTGGTGAAAAAGTTTCATATTTTGACATTTCTTGATGAATTATGACCCTTGGCACTTGATTTTGAGCAAAAAGTAAAAGTTTGACTTTTTAGTGTACAATTGACTTTTGATCAGTTGACTGCAAAATTCATCTGTCAATCCAATGAACTTGAGATCTTTTGAACCATGTAGTTAGGTTAAGATGATGCCATTGAATCCTTGAAATCATGATTGAACCCTATTAAATCATGCTTGAACCCTGTGAAATCAAGCTTTCCAAGTATTTTGATGAAGACAAGCTAGCATGCAAAAATGAATGGATCAAGATAGAAGATTTATCTCAAGAAAAGATTCATTGATCAAGATCAACATTTCAAGACTTATGGCTTAAGGTATATGAAAATTTTGATCTTATGCTCTTAGTGCTCAAAACTATTTTTAATCACGCATTTACTTTATTAAAATAATATTTTGAGTATATACTATGTATGATTGAAGAAAGATATTTTAAATTGCTTAAAATCTTTGAAAATAATGATTTTTTAATTTTTGTACACAAGCAATCGATTGTCATCAAACGACAATCGGTTGCATCCAAAAAACATTTGTTTCTGTTTGAAATACAATCGGTTGTCATCTAGTAGCAATCGATTATCATGTGTTTTATTTTCAAATTTTTTGAATGTTGGCCTATGAGCAATCGATTGCTCCTCAATGACAATTGATTGTCATAGTTATATTTTCCAATTTTTTTAAACGTTGTTGTGCTGCAATCGATTGTTGCTTTAGTGCAACTGGTTGTTGTGCCTTAAATTTTGAAAATTTTTATTTTTCCAGCAACTTTTTGTAGCACCTTTTCATGGCAATCTTTGTATCTTTTCAAATACATTTTGTTAGTAAAAATGGTTTAAACATTGCTATGATTCATTGAAGAGGTGTTACTACAATATAAATTATTTTCATTTAGAATTTTGAAAATCATCAATAAAAATCAAAAACAAAAATCAACAACAATCACTAACAACTTTCTATTCTTTTGATCATACTCTCTACTCAAGATTTTTGTTCATCATTTTGATATGCATACTGAAAATTGTTCTTGAGCACTTAGAAGAGTATTCCATCTTAAATTTCATATTGAATAGAAAAGATAAATCAAGTGATTGACATTTCTCTTTCATCATTCAAACTCTTATACAAATCAAACAAACTATTGTATACTTGTTTTCAGGATTGTTGGAAACAAGAAAGACACTTAGGGAGGATTGTTCTCTTTGTAGTCTTAGTGAAAATCCAAGAGGATTGTTCTTGGTCCAAGAGAATTGTTCTTGGCTTGTTAGGTAGTCTTTGTACAAATTACCAACTATAAGGGAATCTCTTTCATGTTGAAAGGGGACTGGAGTACTCTCGGACTGTGATGGGAACCAGGATACATCACTGTGTTCTTTACTTTCCGCATTTACTGCTTTCATCACTTATCGAAAAAGAAAGAAAAGAAACTTGTGCAAAAATATTCATACAATTCAGAAAAAGTTTTAAAGAACCTAATTCACCCCCCTCTTAGGCGCATCTAAACTTACAATTGGCATCAGAGCATGTTATAGGTAACCTGTTCCTACTAGATCCAGAATGGCTTCCGCAAACAACAATTATGTGTTCAGAGACGGTGGCAGTAGCAACAAGCCTCCTCTATTCTGTGGTGAATATTTTGATTTCTGGAAGATCCGTATGAAGGCTCATCTTAAGGCACAAGGAGAAGAAATATGGGATGTTGTCCAAAATGGCCCTTTTGTTTCGGTAATTGTAGTAAACGGCATTGGTTCATCAAAGCCTAAAACTGCATGGGATGATGATGATAAGAAAAAGGTCTTGTATGACAAAAAGGCAATAAACCTCCTTCAAAGCGCACTTAGTATGGATGAATTCTTTCGTGTCTCAGCATGCACAATGGCAAAAGAAATTTGGGATACACTGGTTTAAACACATGAAGGAACAATTGAAGTTAAGAGATTGAGGCTTAATACATTAAGTCAAGAATATGAATTGTTCCGCATGTAACCTGGAGAATCCATTCTTGATTTACAAAAGAGATTTGTGCATCTAACAAATCATCTAAGGGCACTTGGCAAAACATTGACCAATGATGAGTTAAACCTAAAATTGCTCAGATCCTTGACTAGAGAATGGCAACCAAAAGTAACGGCAATCTCAGAAAAGAAGAGTCTCGCTACAATGACATCCGTAACTTTGTTCGGGAAACTTCAAGAATACGAGACAAAACTTGGTAGATTAGAAAAGCGTGAAAATCAAGAAAAGAAGTCTAAGAACATTGCCTTAAAGATTGACTCCAAGGAAGACGAAAAGAAAGACAATCCTGATGAAGATGAAAACATCATGCTTCTCGTTAGAAGACTTGGAAAATTCTTTGGTAAAAATGACAAAGCCTTCTCGCACTCAAAGAAGAAGAAACACTTCAAGAAAAAGGAAGGATCCTCATCAACACAAGAAGTTACTTGTTATGAATATGGTAAACAAGGTCACATCAAACCGGACTGTCCAAAACATTCAAAGAAAAGTGGCGAAAAAGGCAAGAAGGAATCAAAAGATAAGAAAGCATACGTTGCATGGGAAGATGTTGAACTAAGTTCGTCATCCGAATCCGATAGCGACGAAAGTGAAAATCTTGCGTTAATGGAATCACACCACTCCGAAAGTGAAGATGATGAGGTAAGCTTGACGACCACTTCAAATCTATGGTATCTCGATAGTGGTTGTTCCAAGCATATGACGGGAGATATCGAAATTTTTTCACATCTAACGCTTAAGGCCAAGGGTTATGTGACGTATGGAGATAACAACAAAGGAAAGATTCTTGGCATAGGCAAAGTTGGTGGTCCACCTTTCACATTAAATGAAGATGTTCTTTATGTCGAAGGACTAAAGCACAATCTTCTAAGTATTAGCCAACTATGTGACAAAGGTTTCAAGATCAAGTTCACTAAAGATGAATGTTTGATAGAAGATGAAGTCACACATGAGGCTAAACTTAAAGGTAAAAGAGTAAATAATATTTTTATGATTTCCCTTAACGATTTGTCTTTGAAGGTTAAATGTCTCATGGCATACAACAACGACTCATGGCTATGGCACAAAAGAATCGCTCATATTCATATGGAGCATTTAAACAAATTGATTAAGCATGACCTTGTTGTTGGACTGCCTAAGATAAAGTTCATCAAAGATAGACTTTGTGATTCATGTCAAAAGGGAAAGCAAACATAATCAACTTTCAAATCCAAGAATGTGGTGTCCACTACTAGGCCACTACAATTGCTTCATATGGACTTGTTTGGCCCTTCTAGAACGAGGAGCTTCGGAGGTAATGTATACGCTCTAGTTATTGTTGATGACTTTTCTAGATATACTTGGACACTCTTTTTAGTGCAGAAAAATGATGCACTCAAGGCGTTCAAGAAATATGCAAAGCAAATTCAAAATGAGAAGTCACTATCTATTGCCTCCATAAGAAGCGACCATGGTGGAGAATTCCAGAATTCCTCCTTTGAAGATTTCTGTGAAGAACATGGAATATCACATAATTTCTAAGCACCAAGGACTCCTCAACAAAATGGAGTTGTAGAAAGGAAGAATAGGTCTCTTATTGAACTTGCAAGGACAATGCTTAATGATTCAAACCTTCCAAAATACTTTTGGGCGGATGCTGTAAGCACGGCATGCTTTGTAAGCAATAGGGTTAATATTCGACCTATCTTGAAGAAGACTCCGTATGAACTCTTTCGAGGAAGGAAACCAAATATTTCATTCTTTCATGTCTTTGGATGAAAATGTTTTGTCCTTAACAACGACAAAGACAACCTTGGTAAGTTTGATGAAAAATCAGATGAAGATATTCCTCAAGAAGATGGCTCCAAGACCAACAATGAGAATAAATTGGAACAACAAGAAAAACAAATTTCGGAAGAATCAAATGTCAATGATATACCTAAGGAATGGAGAACCCATAGAGATCACCCTATTGATAAAATCACCGGTGACATCAGTCAAGGCGTTTCAACAAGATTGAACCTCAAAGATGCTTGCTTGAACATGGCGTTCGTTTCTCAAATCGAACCTTCCAACATCGACGACGCATTAGGAGACGACCAATGGATGAATGCTATGCAAGAAGAATTAAATCAGTTCGAGATAAATCAAGTTTGGGAACTTGTTCCTAGACCAAATGACAAACACATCATAGGTACAAGATGGGTGTTCAAAAATAAACTTGATGAGAATGGTATAATTGTCTGAAACAAAGCAAGATTGGTAGCCAAAGGATACAACCAAGAAGAGGGAATTGACTTTGAAGAAACTTCCGCTCTGGTTGCAAGGTTAGAAGCTATCTGTGTTTTACTTGCTTACGCTTGTTCATTGAATTTTCAGCTTTACCAAATGGACGTCAAAAGCGCATTCTTAAATGGCTATATCAATGAAGAAGTCTATGTCAAACAACCCCCAGGCTTTGAAGACTTCAAGAATCCTTCACATGTCTTTAAGTTGAGAAAAGCTCTTTATGGCTTAAAACAAGCACCTAGAGCATGGTATGACAGACTCAGTACATTCTTATGCGAAAAAGGTTTCGAGAAAGGTAAAGTGGATAAGACCTTGTTCATAAAGATGATCAAAGGTAACACTTTATTAGTACAAGTCTATGTCGATGATATTATATTTGGTTTAACTAACCAAGATTTGTGTGAAGAATTCTCGTTGATGATGCAAGGAGAATTTGAGATGTCTATGATGGGCAAGATGAACTATTTCCTTGGATTGCAAATTAAGCAACTGAAAGATGGTATCTTCATCAATCAATCAAAATATTGCAAGGAACTTTTGAAAAAGTTTGATATGGATAATTGCAAATCAATGCACATGCCAATGGGCTCCGGTACTTATGTTGATCAAGATGAATCCGGTATTTCCATTGATATTACGAAATATCGAGGCATGATTGGATCACTGATATACTTAACGACAAGTCGTCCTGACATCATGTTCAATGTATGTCTGTGTGTATGATTTCCAGCCAACCCGAAGGAATCTCACCTCATGGCGGTAAAAAGAAACATGAAATATCTCAAAGGAACAACCAATGTCGGCCTATGGTACCCAAAAGGTAATATATGCAATTTAATTGGTTATTCTAACGCTGATTATGCAGGATGCAAAACAGATAGAAAAGCACAAGTGGCACTTGTCACATTTTGGGAAATGCATTAGTCTCTTGGGAATGCAAGAAACAATCTTGTGTGGCTCTTAGTACGGCCGAGGCAGAATACATTGCAGCGGGTAGTTGCTGTGCGCAAATTCTATGGCCTAAGCAACAACTCTGTGACTACAGACTCGACCTTGGATGCATACCACTACGATGCGACAACACAAGTGCAATCAACATTACAAAGAATCTTGTGATGCATTCTAGAACAAAGCATATCGACATTCGACATCACTTTCTTCGTGATCATGTACTTCAAGGAGATGTCGAAGTCACCTTCGTGGATACGCATAATCAACTAGCAGATATTTTCACTAAATCGTTGGCAAGAGAACCATTCTTCAAGATCCGAAGAGATCTAGGTATATTGGACGAAAATGAAATTATCTAATCAAGGTACATGGATATGATCTTAATCTTAACTTTATGGTAATATATCTTAATCCATGTTTTTATTACTAAACTTTTGATATATGACCATGAAATCCCCAAAAATTAAGTATTTTTCATTTTTTCACTAATGACAATCGGTTGTCATAGAGTGACAATCGGTTGTCATAGAGTGACAATCGGTTGTATCTGAAAATTTTTAGATTTTGTCTTCACAACAATCGATTGTCACTCCACGACAACCAGTTGCTTTCTCATTATTTTCGCCCCTGTTTGCATTTATCGAAGGATGCAATCGGTTGTCATCAAACGACAATCGATTGCACAGTTCAAAATTTTGAAATTTTTTTTTCCAGTTACACTCTCTTTTATTCTTTCTCTTCCATTGCCATTACTATTATTTATTTTGTACAAGATTCTTCTTCTCTTTTTGAATGTTTTAAAGTGTTTGGTCAACAATTTTTTAATGCTTAGTCCTTTCCTATAACACATATTTTTTTGGATACTTACACACTCAAGAATCTCTATGCTACAAGTCTTTATTATTTTGACTAACCATTGAATGCCTTACCTAACCATTGAATGCCTATATATCTATAAAATCTCAACCAAAACATAAACTTCATATATCCTCTTTTGTCTCAAGAAACCCTACAAACACCGAATAACCTTTCCCCTTCCAATTCTCTCATCCCTCACCATGTCAACATCAAAGAAAGGCAAGGGAAAAGCTTCTTCCTCATCTCTAGGTGATGATCTCTCAAAACTCATTTCATCAAGAAGCCAAAGGGAAAGATTTGTGTCTCACTTTCAGAAGATGACGATTCTTCTACCAAGGTTCGGTAATCTTGACAACTTTTATTCTGAATGCTTTAGTTTTCTAGCATTATTTATATCTCAAGGGATATACAAGTTGATTGGTGTTAATGGACCCATTTACCCCACTTTGGTTAGAATTTTCTATAGCAATCTAACCATTAGTAGAGGATGAATGATTTCAAATGTCAAAGGGGTTCCTATAGAACTCACAGTGCAGAATTTTGGTGAAGCTTTGGGTATTCCAAATGATGGTGCTTGCATTAAACTTCTCTCAAATGCAAATCTGACTGGCTACAACAAAAGAGACTTCTACTATGGAATTGCAAGAATTCCTGAGCGTGATTTTATTCAGAAAAGGCAAAGACTTATTGGTGGAACTCCGGAGAGGAACTCTTGGTCTGCAGGAATTCTCACTATTGATGATCGTTTGATCCACTACTTTTTGGCGTATGTGGTTATGCCAAAGTTCTCAAACATTTCCAATGTCAATGATTGTGAGATGCAGATTCTGTATGCGATGAAGAATGGGATTCAAATCAACTGGTCTTATGTGATTCTACATCATACGGCACTACATAATGAAAATGCTTCTGCTTTGCCCTATGGCTCATGGCTTACCCTTGTGTTTGAGAAGTTCAATGTTCCCTTTTCTGGTGAACACATGGTGCCTATGACTAACCCCAAACATGAAATCACTCTGAAGAAAGTATGTAATATCAAAACCGGCGTCAAATTTGATCCGATTAATAGAACCATCACATACATTCATACTCCTCCATAAAACCAACCTCCTCAAGAACAACCACTTCAAAACAAACCTCCACAACCAATGGAAAACTCTTACAATCAAGTTTTTGAATATCTTCAATACATGAACAACAACATGAACAATCAATTTGCTCATCTTTATGCCCATACCAATGTCCCTCCATATGAAGCTCAACCTTATCATTACTCTTTCATTCAACCTCAAACCAATGAAGGCAATGATGGTGAAGGCCAAGATGACGAAGACTTTGTTAAAGGCATGGATGATTAGTTTTTAAGTTGTTATATTTCTTAGTACTTTATGTTCTTATGTTTTATGTCGCCTTTCTAGTTTCGTTTAAGACACTTCATGTATTGTGATCCCTTTCGTTTTGTGCACTTTGTTTCTGTTACATCTATGTATGCAAACTTTATTTATGCTATGTTGTTTTCTATATGCAAAAAATTTTATGATCTTCTTTCCCATTCCTTTTTGCTAATGACAAAAGGGGAGAAGACTTTGTAGTTTCTTTTGTGTTTCTCTAACCCTAATTGCAGCAAGCAAGCAATCTTCTAAACTCTCATGCAATAGATCAAGGGGGAGTCTTTGACTTAGGGGGAGTTTTTAAACAACTTGATTAGAGAAAACCAAGATGCACTCCAAACTTCAAGCAATGGTTGTCATCATCAAAAAGGGGGAGACTATGAAATCAAGCTTTCCAAGTATTTTGATGAAGACAAGCTAGCATGCAAAAATGAATGGATCAAGATAGAAGATTTATCTCAAGCAAAGATTCATTGATCAAGATCAACATTTCAAGACTTATGGCTTAAGGTATATGAAATTTTTGATCTTATGCTCTTAGTGCTCAAAACTATTTTTAATCATGCATTTACTTTATTAAAATAATACTTGAAGAAAGATATTTTAAATTGCTTAAAATCTTTGAAAATAATGATTTTTCAATTTTTGTACACAAGCAATCGATTGTCATCAAACGACAATCGGTTGCATCCAAAATACATTTGTTTCTGTTTGAAATACAATCGGTTGTCATCTAGCAGCAATCGATTGTCATGAGTTTTATTTTCAATTTTTTTGAACGTTGGCCTATGAGCAATCGATTTCTCCTCAATGACAATCGGTTGTCATAGTTATATTTTCCAATTTTTTTAAACGTTGTTGTGCTGCAATCGATTGCTGCTTTAGTGCAACCGGTTGTTGTGCCTTAAATTTTGAAAAAAATTATTTTTCCAGCAACTTTTTGTAGCACCTTTTCATGGCAATATTTGTATCTTTTCAAATACATTTTGTTAGTAAAAATGGTTTAAACATTGTTATGATTCATTGAAGAGGTGTTACTACACTATAAATTACTTTCATTTATAATTTTGAAAATCATCAATAAAAATCAAAAACAAAAATCAACAACAATCACTAACAACTTTCTATTCTTTTGATCATACTCTCTACTCAAGATTTTTGTTCATCATTTTGATATGCATACTGAAAATTGTTCTTGAGCACTTAGAAGAGTATTCCATCTTAAATTTCATATTGAATAGAAAAGTTCAATCAAGTGATTGACATTGCTCTTTCATCATTCAAACTCTTATACAAATCAAACAACCTATTGTATACTTGTTTTCAGGATTGTTGGAAACAAGAAAGACACTTAGGGAGGATTCTTCTCTTTGTGGTCTTAGTGAAAATCCAAGAGGATTGTTCTTGGTCCAAGAGGATTGTTCTTGGCTTGTTAGGTAGTCTTTGTAGAAATTACCAACTATAAGGAAATCTATTTCATGTTGAAAGGGGACTGGAGTACTCTCGAACTGTGAGGGGAACCAGGATACATCAATGTGTTCTTTACTTTCCGCATTTACTGCTTTCATAACTTATCGAAAAAGAAAGAAAAGAAACTCGTGAAAAAATATTCATACAATTCAGAAAAAGTTTTAAAGAACCTAATTCACCCCCCCCCCCCTCTTGGGAGCATGTGAACTTACAAACCCATTTGGTCATTGGCTAGGTTAAAAATCAAAAATTGCCCTTTCTCAGTCAAAACCCTAATTTTGACCATTTTGCCCTTTTGACGATTTGATCAAATTTCTTGAGGAGTTGTGATCCAAACTTGATCAAATGGTACATATGAGTCTAAAATGTTGTTGTGGATAAAAAATTATGAAGTTTGACTGTAAATTGGCCATGGTTAACTTTTTCCCCAATACAACTGATTTTTAGGTCAATTGTCCAATTGACTGATCAAAAATGTGATTCAAGGCTTGAAACTTAACATGACAAATCTTAGGGGTCCAAAATGGTGTATGAAAGTCACATGAAGCATTGATGGTCCAAAAATACTTGTGCAAACTCAAACCCTAATTTTGGGTTATTAGTGCAAGATGAGGTGTCTTGAGCTGACCAAACCCTAATCTTGTCTTGAGTCCAAAAAGTCTTGTGAGAAAAGTCTTGATAAATGAGAGGGAAAATTTTGGGGTACAACAAATACTATTTAGCTTATCCATTATTGGATATCCAAGTTGTCTTCGTGCAAGAACATGGATATCCGAGAAGAGGTACATTGGGGAAACTACTACATCTTTCGGTAATCCCTACATCATAGTATTCCTGATGATACCAAAAAATATCTGAATGAGTGAGGGCCATAATCTTTGGAGCCCAATAAGGTTCATTTCAGACATCCCAGAAAGCATCAGATCTAGGTAAGTGAGAAATAAACCACTGATACAACAAATGCGTGCAGCAAATCATCATCCCTCCATGATAAGAATCCCGAAGATGAATAGAGTAATAAGCATCACCCAATAATGTAGGAATTGGGTTTTCAATCATATGGATCCTGATGGCATTGATATCCATAAATTTGTCGACATTTGGGAATAAGAATAATCCATAAGCAAGTAGAGCAAAGATGGCTTCAAAAGCAACCGTACTCTTCATACTGGCAAAGTAGCAAGCTTTCTCCAATAAGAATTGGGGTAGTAATCCTCTAATCCCTCATTTGGTAGTCATGTAGGCTTCAACCTCAGACTTCCCCAAATGGATCAAAGTAGAAATGTCATGAGATTTTGGCTCCCCTTTTAAACCAGTAAAAGGGACACGGTCGGTAATAGGTAAACCCAGTAGATAAGTATACTCCTTTAATGTAGGCATTAACTGATAATCATGGAAAGTAAAGCATCGATACATCAAATCATAGAATTGGACCAAAGTCGCAAGAATACACTTCTTCATCTTGATCTTCATAAGAGAAATGATGGACCCATACTTCCTACAAAAATCTGTAGAACTCTCGATCTCGGGAATCAGACTTATCAACTCATCTATCTTGGGATCTTTGAAACTGTACTTCTTATTATTTATTTTTTCATAATCCATAGTCAAAAAGTACCTGAGATATTCACAAAAAGTCAACTTCTAAGTCCCTTGAAACAAAATGTTTTTAGAAGATGTTCACAGGTGTATGAATGCATGATGCAACATTCACACACAAGATCATAAACATAAGGTTCATAGGTTTGACGTCACGAGCATTAGGTCGAAGGTACTACCCACAAGGTATGGCCTAAAAGTTTATCACTTGCCGAACAAGGTTCTAAGAGGTTCCCAGAGTCTACATCCTTTCTTCAGATATTACCAACTTCCTGATTGACTCATTAATTAGCAATATTCTAAGGAAAAACTCGTCCGAGCGTAGTATCGTGTGACAACTATTTTCGGATTACTCTGTCATAGCTTCCGCACTACACCTAAAGGGCCAAGAAGGGTTAAAGGTTCTACCGTTCTCAGTTTCAGTAGGCTCCTAAGTCAAATGTAGCATGTCTTCCCGATTAATCGATAAACGATACTACAATCAAAGGGGTCTCCACTGAGTGAGGGATCTCATGTCTCCTATTTTGGGATTACTCCCTCAAATTTAACATGACTATACCGCTCGTCCTATCATAAGTTTGCCTAAGTCCGGGTATAGGACTTATGAGAAATCATCAAGCACCCTGAAAACTAGGAAAATCCAGACAAACATATAACATATAATGTAAAACAAGTAATAACACATACACAAACAAACACATATAGGCTCAACCGACTTAGGGATGAACCAACAATAGGTCGATCTTTCCCCAGTGAAGTCGCCATTTTTCTGTAGCGGTAGAAATGTTGAGACTAAGCCATTAGATTCACTTGACTCGCATAGATCATATTAAAAATCACCACCGCGCTTTATTGTTTCTGAAGGAATGGGAAAAGAGAGAATAACCCAAAAAGAGGGGAAGAGAATCTAAGTTCGGGGGTTGGTTATGAAAAGGGAAGGTATTAGCACCCTAAAAAGCTAAGGTACTTCGTAGGAACCTCTTTGAAAATTTATGTATTTGGCTATAAATGTTGTATACAAAAATAGATTGTGGGGATGAGAAAAGAAGTATATTTTATGATTTTTGAACCTTCCACGATTGTGAACCTTTAGTGCCTACGTACCACCTTCTGTGCAATACGGGATCATGGTACTCTTAGTTTACCTTTAAAATTTATGAAACACATATGTGTTGGTTAATTTTAAGAGATAAGACATCATCGTCTTATCCGAGTGGAAGATTATACTTACTACCCACTATTATGAGAAAGGATAATTTGCGTCATCTCAAAGTGGAGGATATAGCTTGGATTTTAGAATCTACAAAGCCTCACTCAACCCCCAAGTGGAAAATATCTCACTTAACTACATATCATGGAAGTATAGTATTTTGCATCACTACAAGGATCGACAAGAGTCTAATCTTTTGAGAAAATTTAAAAGTAAAAAGCCAAAGTGGCAAAATACTTTGAATGAGATTGATTGACTTTTAGTCTTCTCACAAAAATGTCAAACTATTATTAAGTTAATTAAATTTTTGATTAAGAAAATGTTTTTGAAAATGCATGGACCTAAGTCCAAGTTTATTACGAAAGTAATTCAAGTTTAAAAACAAGAAGAGTTTTTAAAAGGTGGAAGAAGGTCACAAGGTCCTAAGATAAGTTAAGGCTTCTAATCCTAAGTCCAAGAAGTCCATAATCTCCATAATGCCAAGGATAGTAACCAAGTATTCCAAGTAACATTAAAGTTTTTTATGGTTCAAGTTGATTATTTAGTATCTTCAAAAAGAAATGAAAAGCTCAAGTGAGCAAAATAAAAATGAAATAAAAGATAAATGCTCAAATGAGAAAAGATGAAAAATGGCATGAAATGTAAATGCAAAAATAAATATGCTTAAAATAAAAAGCATAAAGTAAAGGTACAAAATAAAGTCAATTGTTAGAAATTAGAGGTTAGTTGAATGGCCATCTTGAAACTTGCATTTGAAAATCATTAGAGGGTTGATAAAACAAAAGCATCTCAAAAATAAGTTTCATTTGCTTTTTGTCAAGTATATCATTCATTTGAATTTCTCAAGGAAATAATAAATGATCAACGATGTTTAGGTGATTCACTTTGACCAAAGCTTATGAAGATTCCTTAGAGGATTGGTAAGACCAAAGCCTCCTAACAATAAATCTCAAGGTTATTGGATCAAAGGATTCAAATTAACATAGTTGGGCTTACAAACATGGGTTTGGACCACGAATTATCATTTCTTGAATCAGGACAAAATCCAGCGCTACGTTAAGCAATCGTAAGTGGACCTATGTAGAAGTCGCACCTATTTTGAGGCCGATCAATAGAAATCTAAGTACCATATGTTCAGAGAAATGATATGTAAATTATTCTCCAATAACATTTAGCACAAGTAAGAATGGGGGGAGATGAAGAGGGAAGGGATGTATAAGATAGAATTTAGTTTCAAATATCATGAACATCATTCATCCATCTTGATGGATTTGGTTTTTCAACCTATCAACACCCAAGATCCAATGATATTGAGGAATTTATCCTAAAATAAGCCTGAAGTTAGTATCATATGCCATTCCAAGAATTAAACAAGAATTATGTACAAAAGTTCTCAATTACGAGTCTTGATCAAAAGTAAAACTATAAACGCAAACCTAAGTCAAAAATTAGATTTAAAATAGGAAAATAACTTGTAAATATATGAAATTAAAAACCTAACTTCCTAAAGTTCTATAAAAGTCAGAAATAAAATTTAGAGTTCTTAGATTAAGGTGGAAAGTTGATTTAGAAATGCAAACTTTTAATCTAGCAAGCAAAAGGCTTAAACTAGATTGTTTTGGAAAACAATTTGTGAAAAATATATGAAATCACATTTTAAAATTCTAGAAAAATGATTTTTATGACCCCAACTTGTTCAAGCACTCTAACTAACTTCATCTATGATTTTATAGGCATGGGAAGTTAGAAATTTTAAACAATTAGTGTGAATGATCAAACAAAAACCCTAAAAAGGGAAATTAAGTTCAAAATTAATCAATTTGTTCTAAAATTCAAATAAATTTGATGTAAGATAACCTTAATGTCAAGAAACTTCTAAGGATCAGTAAGCATATTTTTCTTGAATTTTATCCCAAAATAAAAAATTAAATGAAAATTCTAAGGATCAGTAAGTATATATTGAAAAAGGAGTCTAAAATATTTTTATGATAATTTTTTAAGTGAAGAAAATATTAAAATAAAATTTGAGAAAACAAAGAAAATTTAAAAATGCAAAGGCTTATTACACCTGCCTTTATCCAAATGCATTTTAAAATGAATAAAAAACAAGTTCAATAAAATGATGCCACGTAATCATCCCTATCAGAATGCAAACCCTTATCATTTTCCAGTTTTGAAACCAAACTTTCAGATCCAAATATCTCATGCGTTTCTTGATGAAAATAAAAAATTAAAACATCAAAGTTCAAGATGGAAATTAGTAGAATACGATAAAATTAAAAACTTTATGAAATTATTCATTGATGATAGAGAAAAACACGTGTGAATGATGATGCATGAACACGATTTTTATTTGGACAATTCATCAAACAAATTTCAAAGTCACATATCTCCTTCAATTCTCAACCAAACTGAACGATCCAAAAACCAAAATTCATCATAAAAATGCAAGGAAAATGAATATGCTCTTGGATTTTTCTAAAGGTTTATGGATTTAAACAAAACACGAGATGCAGTCAAGAGTGAGAAATTGTGGATTATCTACCTTGAAGAAAAATTGTTGATGCTTGAGCTCAAATAAAGAGCACACACTTCAAAGATGCTTGACTTGAAGATCCAGAAATAATGAGTGGAGAGAGATGCGAAAGAAGCTTTAACAAAAAATGGAGAAAGCTCGCTTGTTTTGAGATTCAAAGAAATAGAGATGCAATTCTGAACTTTGCAATGATGGAGAAGCTTCGTGTGAGAGAGAGAGAGAGATAACTTGTATAACTTATTTTGTCCAACCCCTTTTAATTGAAACAAACTTGGCTTTTATAGAATGATAAATGAACAAAAAGGGTAGAAATGAGTAAAATGAAAATGAGAATAAGCTGGTGAGGTGTCTTGTACGTTTTAGGTTCAAATGAGGTTGAAAAGCTTGCGCTTTTGGGTAAATGCACAAAGCATGTGCATGCTGAGCTGGAAATTTAATATTGCTTGAAACAAGCATCGTTGCATCCCATGCATTTTCATGCAGGCCTGCAAAAAATCATGATCCTATCTTTACCTCCTTATATCTCTCTCCACAATGCATGAAACATGACAAGGTTTGAATAAAAAATGGAGGGGGAGTTACATACTCCATGTTTCATGTTCAAATTTTTTTTAAAACGAAGCTTGAATCAATGAGATAAATAGCCGTGAGTGTATACACGTCAAGTGTTTGCTGGAATGTCTAGCTTCACGCGCGCGTGACATGCCTTATGATGGGAAGAAATTCAAATTGCATTGTACCTTCTTCCCATGATTATATCTCATAATATAGGGATTATTTTGAGAAACTTTCTGAAGCAAAGTTTTTCCTCACATTTAGTGCTTGATCTTTGATGTTGGACATTTTTAAAAATAATGAAAATTCCAAGGAGAAAAATATGGTGAAGGCATGTCCACAAACTGTTTGATAAAATGTTTGGCTTAGCGCGCACGTGGTTGGGCAAAATGCCATCTTCAGGCCTTAAATCCTAAGCAATATATCTCTCTCTACACTTAACCATTTGAAATGATTTTTGGACGAAAAATGAAGAGCACACTTCATACTTCAACTTTCATGTTGCCAACTTTTTTATTAAAGCTCAAATGGACTTTCAAAAATAATCATGAAGCAATCAAATTTATGTGCATATTTGAGAAATTTCACTAAGTGTCAAAATCTTCTAAGCACCATAACTTTTTCTCCTTTAATTTTTTGGACTTGAGGCCTCTAATAAAAATTTGAAGGCTTTTGTTTCCTCTTTCCATGCATGTAAAGTTTGTACATTTTCAATCAAAATTGAGAAAGTTATGACCAATCGAAATTCAATACTATGAACACTTAGAAAAATTCAAAAATCCAAATAACTTCATGAACAAGTTATCTCCAATTCACCCTTCAAACTTAATTTTATGCCACCATTGACCATGAAATATGAAAATAGGGACATTGAATTGATAGTTGACGAAAAGTCCCCTTGGTCAACAGTTGACTTTGGTCTATTTCTAACAAAATGACCAAATTACCCCCTTTTGTCAATTGAGCCATTCCACACCAAAATTGATGATCAAATTGAAAATAATAGATGCTCATGAAAATATAGAGAAACATGGAACCAAGTATTGTCCAAAAAGATAGATATTTCCTAATTAAATTCCAAACCCTAGTTTTGATCCTCTATGCTAGGAGATGGTAAGGTACATGCAATTGTGTCATTACCTACAAGATGACATCCCAAGAGACATATATATATATATATATATATATATATATATATATATATATATATATATATATATATATATATATATATATATATATATATATATATATATATATATATATATATATATATATATATATATATATATATATATATATATATATATATATATATATATATATATATATATATATATATATATATATATATATATATATATATATATATATATATATATATATATATATATATATATATATATATATATATATTGATGTTAGTCAAAAGGATATATGTACAAGATACACAATTCAAGGTGCTTGATGATCCCTCATGGACAAACATAAAGATCGGATGAAGTAGGAGAAGTACTTAAAACCCTAATGTATGATCTTGTTGTATTGTGATGGTATGAGATGATAAAGGATCTTAGGATAAAAATTGGGGTACAACACCTGTGAACATTGACATAGTAAAAAAAACTACGCATGAAACTGACCTGCTAGGTTGACTGGCCTAGGAAAAAATAAGGGCACCCCTCTGAATCAAAAGGGTTCGGGCATAAATTAGGGATATATATATAAAGATTGTACACCAGGAAAGTCGAAAACCTGAAAAAAGGAAGCTTGGGAAAGAAAGGGTATCCCGGTGGACTGAAAACCTGAAAGGGCAATCCAGGAAAAAGTTAGGGATTAAAGCGTACGACTATGTCCAGTTGGATCATCTACTTACAACAAGCTTTGTTACCAACGTCAAGTTCGAATGGTACAGGTCAATTTAGTCAACTTATTTCGACAGCGAGGGATGAGATGCTTCAAGATGTTAGAACATAGTTTGAGTCTACAACCCTTGATTAGAGTTTTGATGATAACAAATACAAAGAATAAATAAATACAAAGAACAAGTATGGACATTAAAAATATGTTTTATGTATGCAGAAGTTCAGATGGGATCAGCATCAGAAGATAAGCTAAAGTATTACACGCTGAAGCAAAACAGTTTTTACGCTGAAGTTTGATGATCAGAATCTGCGCTTAAACAAGTAAACTTTGATTCTAAACAAAGACATATCAACCAAGTCATCAACACTCTGAAGCGTCATCAACTGTTAAAGCAAAGAAGACTCTGAAGCGTTACTAATTATTCAAGACAGAATTAAATGCCAACGAATTTCTTCAGAAAAGATCTTCTACAAAAGGAAAGTGTGTTATTAACATTAAACTTGCTTTATGGACAATGTCTCTTGCTTGTCTATATAAAGAAGTCTGCTTGCAAAAGAAGCAGGTACGTATGCACACATCAATTTGCAGAAAATTCCAAACCACGCATATTCAAGCTCTAGCAAATTT
Organism: Vicia faba; assembly: GCA_948472305.1. Classification (NCBI taxonomy): domain Eukaryota; kingdom Viridiplantae; phylum Streptophyta; class Magnoliopsida; order Fabales; family Fabaceae; genus Vicia; species Vicia faba. The sequence continues at coordinate 725,253,017 of OX451741.1, read as the reverse complement.
ATTCTATACTATAAGCTTAACCTGTGTAATTATCACAATTGTGATAAACTGTTTTGTTAGAAAACAACAACACATTCTTGTTCAATTGTTTGTAAAAGATTTCCTTGAGATTAACCGGTTTGTGGTTGTACTCAAGAAGACTTTAACAGTTGTTAAAGTAGCTGTTGTAATCTTTTGAGATTAGTGGATTAAGACATCGTTGGAGAGAGGCAAAATCACCTTGACGGGTGGACTAGAGTAGTTTGAGATCAAATGAACCAGGATAAAAATAATGTGTCATTAAGTTGTTTTTTATCCAAGTTTTTCAATTCAACCCCCCATTCTTGTGTTTTTCACATCTTCAATTGGTATCAGAGCACCTGGTTCTGAGCTTAAACACTTAACCGTGTCAGTACAAGATCCAGTGTCAGAAAAACACAATGGCAGGACCAAGTCAAAACATCAGCAAAGATAACAATGAAGAAAGGGACAAATTTTGTGGCAAACCTCCAGTCTTTGATGGAGAGAAATTTAACTACTGGAAAGACAAAATTGAGAGTTTATTTTTGGCCCATGATGCTGATCTGTGGGAAATGGTGACCGATGGATACATGCACCCAGTGGATGGACGTGGTCAGAGAATTTACAGTAAAATGATGTCTGATCAACAAAAGCATGAGTTCAGAAATCATCACAAGGCCAGAACAATTCTTCTCAGCGCCATCTCATATTCAGAATATGAGAAAATATCAAACAGAGAAACTGCCAAGAATATGTTTGATTCTCTGAGAATGACGCATGAAGGCAACATTCAAGTCAAAGAAACCAAAGCCCTTGTGCTCATTCATAAGTATGAGGCATTAAAAATGGAAGACAGTGAATCAATAGAAACTATGTTTTCAAGATTCCAAATTCTTGTTGCTGGTCTAAAAGTTCTTGACAAAGGGTATTCCACTATTGATCACGTTAAGAAGATCATCAGAAGCTATCCAAAATAGTGGAGGCCAATGGTCATAGCGCTTAAGCTAGCCAAAGATCTCAACAAAATCTCTCTGGAGGAACTTGTTAGCTCCCTCAGAAGTCACGAGATAGAGCTAGAAGAAGACGAACCTCAAAATCAAGGTAAGCCATTAACTTTAAAATCTAACAGAAAATCTGACTCCAAAGTTTTGCAGGCTGTTGAAGAAATCTCTGATGGATCCTTATCAGAAGAAGATGAACTGTCTCTCCTCTCCAGAAGGGTGAATCAACTGTGGAAGCAGAGGCAAAGAAAGTTCAGGAATCCCAGAAGATCAGAAAATCAGAATGAATCTTCCTCCAGATACAGAAGGTCAGAATCCTCCTCTAGACAAAGAAGATCTGAAGGATCTTTAGGATACAGAAAGACAAACAACAAAGGCATCATCTGGTATGAATGTAACGAGCAAGGGCACTACAAAAGTGACTTCCCAAAGCTTCAGAAGGAGAATCCCAAAAAGAAGTTTATCAAGGAAAAGAAGAAAAGCCTCATGGCTACATGGGATGATTCTGACTCATCTGAAGCTGACTCAGAATCAGATGATGAAAGAGAAAACATACCTCTCATGGAAAACGTATCTGAAGACAGTGAACCTTCTGGTTCAGACTCAAAATCAGACACTGAAGAGGTATTCCCTGACTTTACTATAAACTTTACTAAGGCTGAACTTTCTGAAAGCCTTAATGAAATTCTAGAAAGGTATCAGCAGATCAAAGTCAAATTCATAAACCTGAAAAGGAATCTTGCTTATGACTCTGATAAGACTGAGAGTCTCAGATTGGAGAATTCTGAGTTAAAAGGGAAAATTTCAAAATTAGAAAACCAGTCGCAAAACTCTCAGAATGAAACAATCCCTGAAACTCCCAGCAATGCTGATGAGATCATCAAAGAGTATGATCACAAATTTCAGAAGTTTCTAGCTAAAAACATAGACAGAAGTAAGATGGCTTCAATGATCTATGGAGTTAGCAGAAATGGCAGAAAAGGGATAGGATATCAAGGTAAGGTACCCACACCAAAAACTGCCATGGACTTAGTTATAAAATGCAATCCACTTGATTCACACTTTATATATGGGCACACACACGACATAAAATACACGAGTAGTGATTATTCTGCCAAACCAAAATTCAATCAGAATTTTGGTAAACCTAACAAATCAGGACCCAAGAAAATATGGGTACCTAAGGATACAATCATACATGTGGCATATATCTTTAGCAGTAAAGCGAAGACACCAATCATGGTACCTGGACTCTGGCTGCTCACGACACATGACGGAAGAAGGCATATGTTCCAAAGCCCGGAACTTAAGCCTGGAGGCCACGTGGGCTTTGGAGGCAATCAGAGAGGAAAGATCATTAGCTCTGGAACAGTAGGTAATTGAAATCTTTCCTCTATAAGTAATGTTTTATTAGTTGATGAATTAATGCATAACCTGTTATCTATAAGTCAATTAAGTGATAACAGTTATGATATAATCTTCAATCAAAATCCATGCAAAGATGTTAGTCAGAAAGATGGGACTATCCTATTTAATGGAAAGAGGAAAAACAACATTTATAAAATCAAACTTTATGTTAACAACGAGCAATGGATTTGGCACAGAAGATTGGGGAATGTTAGTATGAGAAGAATATCTCAGATTAACAAACTTAATCTGGTCAGAGGATTTCCTAACCTGAAGTTCAATTCAGATACTCTGTGTGAAGCATGTCAGAAAGGCAAGTTTGCAAAACCTGCTTTCAAATCCAAAAATGTTGTTTCCACCTCTAAGCCATTAAAACTTATGCACATTGAATTATTTGGACCAGTAAAAACTGCTTCAGTCAGTGGTAGAAGTATTGGTTAGTAATCGTAGATGATTATAGCAGATGGACATGGGTAAGGTTCTTAAGACACAAGGACGAGTCACACTCTGAATTTGTTACCTTCTGCAACCAAGTTCAGAATGAAAAGGATCTTAGAATTGTCAAAGTCAGAAGTGATCATGGTGGAGAATTTGAAAATAATTTTTTTGAAATATTCTTTAATGAAAAAGGCATTCTGCATGATTTCTCTTGTCCTAGAACTCCCCAGCAGAATGGAGTTGTAGAACGAAAGAACAAAACATTGTAAGAAATAGCCAGAACCATGATCAACGAGACTAACGTTGCTAAGATCTTCTGGGCAGAGACAATAAACACAGCGTGTTATATTCAAAATAGAATCTCCATAAGACCTATTCTGGAAAAGACTCCATATGAATTGTGGAAGAACAGAAAGCCTAACATTTCTTATTTTCATCCATTTGGATGTACATGTTTTATTTTGAATACAAAAAAATTATTTGAACAAGTTTGACTCTAAAGCACAAAAGTGTATTATGTTAGGATAATCTTAACGCTCAAGAGGGTACAAAGTATACAATACAAAAACACAGATTGTTGAAGAGTCAATCAATGTTCGGTTTGATGATAAGCTTGACTCTCAAAAGTCAAAGCAGAATGAATTCCTTGCAGGTATGGAAGTTGAACTTACAGGTGCTGAAGACAACTTATCAGAGGCTCTCAATAGAGACACTCCCTCAACATCAGAAAGAGCCACTACAAGCAATCCAACACCTTCTGTTGATCAACTCCATAAAAGACCATCTAGAAGCATCATTGATCACCCAGAAGAAACAATTTTAGGAAGGAAGGAATATCCAATCAGAACAAGATCTACTTTCAGAAACTCTGAAGAATCCCTCATGGGACTGGTTTCTCTGATTAAACCAACAACAATTGATGAAGCACTTCTGGACAATGACTGGATTCTGGAAATGCAAGGGGAGCTAAATCAATTCACAAGAAATGAAGTATGGGATCTGGTTCCCAAACCAAAAGGATTCAACGTCATTGGTACAAAATGGGTGTTTAGAAACAAACTTAACGAACAAGGTGAAGTCATCAGAAAAAAAGCATGAATGGTAGCACAAGGTTATAGTCAGCAAGAGGGGATAGACTATACAGAAACCTTTTCTCCAGTCGCCAGGTTAGAATCTATCAGACTTTTAATAACTTTTGTTGTTAATAAAGACATCACTCTGTATCAGATGGATGTCAAAAGTGCATTCTTAAATGGCTATATAGAAGAAGAGGTATATGTGCACCAACCCCCTGGTTTTGAAAGTTCCAAAAATCTAGAATATGTTTTCAAACTAAAGAAGTCACTCTATGGTCTGAAACAAGCTCCCAAAGCTTGGTATGAAAGACTAAGTAACTTCCTGATAGAAAAGGAATTCACCAGAGGGAAAGTGGACACAACCTTGTTCTGTAAGATAGTTAAGAATGACATATTAGTGTGTCAAATTTACGTTGATGACATCATATTTGGATCCACTAAACCCTCTCTGGGAAGAGAGTTTGCTAAATGTATGCCGGCAGAATTAGAGATGAGCCTAATGGGGGAACTAAAATTATTTCTGGGCATTCAAATAAATCAAACTCCAGAAGGAACTTACATTCATCAGAGAAAATATGTCAGAGAACTTCTGAAGAAATTTGATCTCTCAGAATGTAAGCCCTCAAGGATTCCAATGCATCCCACGTGCATTCTGGAGAAAGAAGAGGTAAGTAAAAAAGGTAGAACAAAAGGTCTACAGAGGTATGATTGGTTCTCTTCTGTATCTGACGGCTTCAAGGCCTGACATTCTATTCAGTGTTTGCATTTGTGCTAGATTCCAATCAGATCCTAGAGAATCTCACTTAACAACAGTTAAGCGAATTTTCAAGTATCTGAAAGGTACTACTAATCTGGGTTTGTTTTATAGAAAATCAAATGATTACAGCTTAGTAGGATACTGTGATGCTGATTTTGCTGGAGTCAGAGTAGAACGTAAAAGCACTTCTGGAAGCTTCCAGTTTCTGGGAGAAAATCTAATCTCATGGTCCAGCAAAAGACAATCCACAATAGCTCTATCAACAACAGAAGCTGAATACATAGCAGCAGTGGGATGCAGCACGCAAATGCTCTGGATGAAAAGTCAACTTGAGGACTTCAATATATTTGAGAGTAACATTCCTATCCTTTGTGACAATACTTCTTCTATTTGTATCAGTAAAAATCCTATTTTAAATTCTAGGGCTAAGCATATAGAAATAAAACATCATTTTATTAGGGACTATATTCAGAAAGGAATTCTTAATTTAAAATTTATTGACACAGACCATCAATGGGCTGATGTCTTTACAAAACCTCTTTCTGAAGATAGGTTTAACTTCATTCTGAAACATCTCAGCATGAAGCTTTGCCCAGAATAAACTGTTTTATTTACATATATTAATCTTCAGAATTTTGGTTATTTTCTGTGAACTGCTGATCACTCTGCCTTCAGAATTTTAGAAGTACAGATTGCATCAGAATCTATCCATGAAGATCTGAGCGTTTCATTTCAAGGATAGATGTATGGTATTCACGCAAGAAAACAATTGTCATCCATTCATCAGCTACCTTATGAGGCTGAACATGCGTTCACTTTTCTGAAAGGTCAAAAGCGCTGATTGGGTGCATTGAGACACATGTCATGGGTAACCGTTCCAATATCTTTCTGAATCCCCTAAAATCAGCTGTCATTAAAGCTTATAATCAATACTAATTATTTCTCTCTCTTGCAATTTATTTTTTTCAAAAAATCTATTTAAACACAAATCTCACACTTTACACTCTTTCACTTTTACTCTCTCAATTCGTTCTAATTGTTTTCTGTGTGCACTTTCAAAACCCTTTCTTTTTCTTCTGAAATTTCCTGTTGGAACATGGCTTCCTCAAGCATCCCAAATACCAATACTCAGAGAACAGAATCTATGGAACAATATGAAGAACCGTTCAGAACTCTCCTCAAGCCCATTGACAACCAAGAAGTGCTTTCAGAACTAATCATGGATTTTGAAAGTCTTCAAGAAAATGGATTCAATCTTTCTGAAGAGGTAAAAACTCAAGGATGGAACCGGTATTTTGACTGTCTTCTAGGTCCAACGTTTCCAATCCTTGTGAAGGAATTCTGGATTCATGCTTCATCCTCCAACCATCAAGTCACTTCGTATGTACTGGGGAAGAAGATAGTAATTACTGAAGACCTTATTGCAAGACTGATAGGTTCCAGTGGTGGTGGAGTAAGGTGTATAGACATGGCTGAAAGATGTGCTGATGTTGCTTCAATTGCAAGAGAAATTTTCACTCTGGGTCTTCCCTCCAGCAAGATAAGGGATCCGAAGGATTATCACAGAATATGGGCTAAGATAATTCTGGGATGCATCAACAACAGGAAGCCAACCATCTCTCCTGACTACATAAACATTGATCAGCAGTTTCTGATCTACTTTATCTCCCAGAAGACTAAGGTAAATCTGGCTCACTTGCTATTCAATCATCTGAGGACCAGTGTTAAGGAGACTAGAGAAGATGAGTGTACCAAAAGGGACTGGATACCCCTTGGAAGGCTAATATCAGATATTCTGATAGAGAATAGGCTGATAGAGCATCAAACAGAAGCACAAGAAATCAGCTCTCTAGAAGAAACTGCTGGGAAGCCTTTGAATGCAAAGAATCTGAAAAAGATGAAAATTATTGAGAACATCAGAAAGGAACCCAATGTTACATCCTTTGCAACCATTACTTCCAGAAGAATCCCTCTGGATGATTTCCATATGTTCTCAGAAATTGATTCTAAGCCTGAGATTATCGTTAGATATTTGGATGCATGCAAGGCAGATGGCACTGCACTAGGGGTAAATATTCAGGACTTGCAACAGGCGGCTCCAGAAGTTGTGTTAAAGAAGAACAAGAAAATAAAGGCAACAACAGAAGGATCATCCCAGCGGACTCCAAAAGCTGCTAAAAGGAAAGGTAATCCTTCTTCTGTTAATGTTGTAGAATCAATATCTTTATCAACATTTGGACCCTTACCTACCCAATCAGATATTCCTACCCCACAAACGTTTGATGATTTTGACATAGGGTTTGACCCCACAGAAACTCTAAGTCTTATAGAAACTCACTCCCTTCCTATCAATCCAAATACTGAAACAACTCAACCAGAACTTTCCAAAGTTCTGTCACACATTGAATCTTTTGACCAAAATATCTCTGCTCCCACACCAAAAAATCCAAACCCTCTAATCCCAGAAAATCCAAACTCCAAAACAACCACAGAAGCTCCACAACCAAATTTTCCTCTCTCTCCTCAACAAGAAATTCCACTACCTCCATCTCCACAACCTGAACACTTACAACCAGAAGTTCATACTTCTGAGACCCAACCTTCTGAATCCTGTGAAACAGAACCTCACCATCTTACATCTAACCAATCTGAAGAACCTACTTCAGATTCAGATACAATTCCCATTCCAGGAATCACTGAACCTCTGGCCATCCGTATGCCCCTCACCATTCTGGACATTCCCCAAATTCCCTCTTCACTAGAATCAACTCCACAAAATTCCCCAACCAGTCCAATAATTATACCAGACTCTCCCACTCCCTCACCAAAAAGCAATCCAGATGACAATGCTAAACTTGTCATTAACCTAATTGTTTTTGAACGCCTTACTGCCATAACTCACAAAACTGCCATTCCAAAACCAAAACCATCTAAAACCACACCAGATGTTGGTACTAGTTTATTGATGTTTGAAACAGAAATGCAGAAATGGATAACCTCCCTGAACCAAGCTAGTCTTGAGATGACCAATCCTGATGCCTCAGATTATCTTTGGACAAGTTTCAGAAAATGGATAAGTTTTGAAACTCATAAGATGCAAGAACAGTGCTACAGACAAGTTCAACAGAATTTCAGTAATCTGCTAAAGGTATTTAAAGACCAAGTTTTGAGCCAACTGCTCAAGGAAGAGATTATCCCTCTGGACAATGCTCCCTGGTCAGAACATCGTCCAAAAGACAAAGTTCAACCAGAGTCAGAAGGTCTCACTCTTAGTGCTACTCCAAATAAGGTGATTTATGCAGAGGAATTGGTTCAAAATGATCAAGTTGCAGAATGCTTTGAGAAGCTTCCAGTTTCTGAAGATTCTCCAGCTCCCTCCCATGAAAGGCAAACTCTGGAAGAACTGAAGAGAGAAGATATTGTTATTCAGGAAAGGTTGGATAAACAGGATGATACAATCAAGGAAATCAAGAGTATGTTAAGCAAGCATGAGGAAACCAACACCCAGATCAAGGGCTTGTTGGAATCTTTGTTCACGCGCCTTCCTCCTCCCTCTTAGATTTTTCCTGTGTTTTTAAAATCTGTTTATCTGTAATACTTGTTCTACATTGTTGTTGTTCTGAACTTCTTATCATTGCTTCTTATTTTTAATATAAATCCATTTTAGCTCTGATTATATAGCCTTTTTGATAACTGACAAAAAGGGGGAGAAAGAATAAGATATTTTCAATAACGGATTACTGAGACAGAAGTCTCAAACATTTTGAACTAAACTTCTTTCTTCTAAAAAGATTGAACAGGTACAAAACTTTGATGAAAGACGTAGTCAAATTCTAATGCTCAAGAACTCAAAGAATTTAAGGGAAGTAATCAACTCAGGGGGAGTTTTTCTTCTTAATTCTATACTTTTTATTCTTTATTTTTAATTCAAAAATTTGTTTTTTGTCATCATAAAAAAGGGGGAGATTGTTAGAACATAGTTTGAGTCTACAACCCTTGATTAGAGTTTTGATGATAACAAATACAAAGAATAAATAAATATAAAGAATATATACAAAGAACAATATGCACATTAAAAAATATGTTTTATGTATGCAGAAGTTCAGATGGGATCAGCATCAGAAGATAAGCTAAAGTATTACACGCTGAAGCAAAACAGTTTTTATGCTGAAGTTTGATGACCAGAATCTGCGCTTAAACAAGTAAACTCTGATTCTGAACAAAGACATATCAACCAAGTCATCAACACCCTGAAGCGTCATCAGCAGTTAAAGCAAAGAAGACTATGAAGCGTTACTAATTATTCAAGACAGAATTAAATGCTAACGGCTTTCTTCAGACAAGATCTTCTACAAAAGGAAAGTGTGTTATTAACATTAAACTTGCTTTATGGACAACGTCTCTTGCTTGTCTATATAAAGAAGTCTTCTTGCAAAAGAAGCAGGTACGTACGCACACATCAATTTGCAGAGAATTCCAAAACACGCATATTCAAGCTCTAGAAAATTTATTCTATACTATAAGCTTAACCTGTGTAATTATTACAGTTGTGATAAACTATTTTGTTAGAAAACAACAACACATTCTTGTTCAATTATTTGTAAAAGATTTCCTTGAGATTAACCGGTTTATGGTTGTACTCAAGAAGACTTTAACAGTTTTTAAAGTAGTTGTTGTAATCTTTTGAGATTAGTGGATTAAGACCTCGTTGGAGAGAGGCAAAATCACCTTGACGGGTGGACTAGAGTAGTTTGAGATCAAACGAACCAGGATAAAAATATTGTGTCATTAAGCTGTTTTTGATCCAAGTTTTTCAATTCAACCCCCCCCCCCCCCCCTTCTTGTGTTTTTCACATCTTCAGAAGACATAAAGGCAATAACAGAGTTGAAACTAAATGAGATCGTTTCCACATAGATGTTTTCTCTTTGTTTTACTTTATACTCTTTTCATTTTACGATGATTTCCTCTTACTAGGATTTCTTTCTCTATGTACAAAAACAACCTGTTTATAGGAAAATTATCAATACAAGACTATTTCGGAATTCAAATTTTGGTTTATCTTTTCTGTTTTGTTTATAAAAACGTCCAATGACTAAATTGAATGAACATATGCATATAAATATGAATATGATTAATGTTAAAAAATATATACATAAAAACAGGAATCAACATTTACTAAAGACTCTAGGACTTAGGATAATGTTCAAGTCATCCATAAATCCCCACAGAATAACCTCCATGGGATTATCCCCATAAAGTTACCTTCACAAGCTCATCCCAGACGAAGATACATTCCCCCTGCAAGCCTAATATGCTTCCAAACAGAAATTGGTGCATTTTCCAGTTCTTAACATGGCCATACTCCCCAACAGACCCCCTAGAAGATAAAGGAGTTTGATCATTTCCCCGGAATACGACGAAACTTCCTTCGCACAACCGACGGATTTCCAATCCCCATCAGAGTTTTCTTTCTCAGCATAGTTCACAGGAATTTATTTCCCCAACTGAGTTTATTTCTTTAACACCATGAAATACCCTACAAAATTATCTTCTCCAGCAGAGCTCATTTCCTCAGTAGAGTATATTTCTCCGATAGGGTTTACTTCCCCAACAGGATTTAGTTTCCCAAACAGAGTTTATTTCTTCGACTAGTACAGATCACCGACAAGATTCTCTTCTCCAGCAAAGTGTAGTCCAGGTTTCTATCCCCAGAAGGTTGCTACCGAATCTGAAACCGATACGAATCTCATTTAACTTTATCCTCCCCCAAAAACGTTGACATCTATACCAGAAATTTGGTCATACGACACCTCTGAAGGTTATTCATTTCTTTTATCCCTAATCAAGGTATATAAGAACTAAATTCCCCTACCTCAAGCAATCATGGAGGCACCCATTCCATGGGGAATGGATAAACCTTCATAACTTAAGGAATATGACAGCATTGCAGACCTTGTCGACCATATCGACGGGTTTGAGGCAATTCTCCACTATCACAACATCGGGGGGGGGGGGGGGGGGGGGGGGGGGGGGGGCGCGATAAAATTCCTGTTATTCCCCACGACCTTGAGGAAAACTGCAATGGACAGGTACACAAATCTTGCCCCAAGATCCATTGCCTCCTAGAGAAAGCTCAAGAACCATTTCATCAGCTCGTTCATAGCATCTTATTGACATCCAAAGACTGAGGCCACCCTTGAGTCTATCATCCAAAGAAGCGATGAATCCCTCAGGGATTACATTGATCAGTTCAACCACGAGGCCATCCAGGTCCCGTGTACTGATCACATGAAAAAATATTTGCTCGAGAGAGGACTCCTCCCGAGCACTGAGTTTAGGAAGATCGTCAGAATCGAACCACCCCGGACTTCCGATGCTCTGCTAAAAATAGATAGGGCTTATATGGACTACGAGGAGAGGAAAGTGGCCAATAAAACCCGCGATCCCTGGAATCGCAGATTGACCAACATCGTGCGACACAAGGATATAGGCCCTCCTCAATGAATGGGTGAGAAGTAAAGGGATGATAAACCACGTGATCCCCGCGAGCATAGTTGATCCACAGGGTGATTCAACGAATACACTTTGCTGACCCCTTCCTGCGAGCGCATCTTGGTGGAGTGCTCAAATACCGACTTTAAGGATGGTGGCATCAGACAGCCTCGATATGCTCTAGTGAAACCCGGGGCCGATAGAAGCAACTACTGTCAGTACCATTAGAGTCACGGGCACCTGACTAAAGACTGTATCCACCTCAATGACGCCATTGAAACCCTCGTCAAGGGTGGCGACCTCGGGAAGTACCGACGCATTGAAGCCCTCCCATCGGGATACTCGTGAGATAAAAGAGGTCGAGGAAGAAACCCGACCATCAGATGAGGCGGCCCCCATCTAGATAGATTTCTCCATAACAAGGCTGAAGGATTTTGATATCCCCGACAGGTATGAGGAAGAACCTTTGTCCATGCACAGAAGGTGGGAGAAATTTCCCTCTGCCATGGTTATAACTGGCAGGGGATTAAATGACCTCTCCATAAACTCCATGAAAAGGAAGCCCAATGAGTTGGTTGATGCAGCCCCAACTCAAGCTGTGACACTCGAGAGAGTCAAGGGAAAATCAGAGCCAATCACATACTACCTCGAGGAGTTTCCTTGAGGAGTCCCTAACTCAAGCATCCCTCTGCTGGTGAGGGAAAAATTGCTAATTTAGACGTACACCGCATCTTGGTCGACAAGTGGAGTTATGTCGGTGTCATGTATAACGATTTGTTTCAAACCTTGCAGCTTGAAGACACCCACCTTTCACCATACGTGGGGTCTGACCTACAAAGTTTCAATGGCACGACTTCTAAACCATGGGGATACATTGAGTTTTTCGTCACCTTCAGGGAAGAAACTTCCTCCCGACAGATCAAGGTGCAATTTTGGGTCATCGACTGCCCATATCTCTAAAACTACAACCTAGGGAGACTGACAATGTCCGAATTGATCGTCGTGCCCTCCACTGTCCACCTAAAGATGAAATTCTACACTGGGAGAGGGCGTGTCGCCACCATCCACAAAGACATCTCGGCTGCTAGAAGATGTTTTCATGCGGCTTCTAAGTGGCAGAGCATGGTCGAAACTGGAGGCCGACCTACCAAAAGAATTACAACTGCTCGACCTGAATCACAACCTACTCAGACATAGGAATAAAGAGCTCCGCCAAAGGTAGACTCAATATCGCTCGACACCCTCTTCGAAAAGGATGAAGTCTCCAACAGCGAACATGAACTCCTCTGACCCATCCCAGATGTAGACTTAGAGTCCGTCCCCCTCGGTGAAGACCCTCAAAAAGTTGTGAAGATCGACATCAAACTCCCTGACTTGGCGAGGAAGCAGATCAAAGCCAGCTTGCAGGAGAACACGGACATGTTCACATGGAGCACTACAGAGATGCCCGGACTCGACTCTGAGGTCTCTTGTCACCAACTAGCCGTTGATCCAGCTGCTAGGGAAGTAATGCAACATAGACGTAGGCAGTCTCCTGAGAAAGCAGAGGCTGTTGAAAATGATGTAAAAGACCTCCTAGAGACAAATTTTATTTCTGATGCCCGGTATTCAACCTGGCTCTCAAACGTTGTACTCGTTAAAAATAATAATGGAAAATGGAGAATATGTGTTGATTATACTGATCTTAATCGGGCATGTCCCAAAGATGTTTTTCCTTTACCTAATATGGAAATGATGGTTGACAACTCGGTCGACTACAAAATTTTATCATTTATGGACGCCTATTCAGGCTATAACCAAATCCCAATGAAGATGAGTAACAAGCTTTTCACTACAACATAATGCCCTTCAGTCTAAAAAATGTCGGGGCAACATAGCCGCGGATGATGAAAAAAGTCTTTTGGGATGAGATTGGTCATATGCTCGAAGTGTACATGGATGACATGATCATCAAATCTTGAATAGATACTGATCACACTGCCCACTTCAAAAGTGTCTTCTCCTAAGTGTGACAATGCAAAATGAGATTTAACCTCGAGAAATTCACCTTCGGGGTTATGGCGGGAAAATTCCTCGTTTTCTATCTGACTGAATGAGGAATTGAAGCCAACCCCAACAAGTGTCGGGCATTCTCCTAACTTCCTACACCTAGCTCGAAGAAATCCGTACAAGTTCTAAATGGCGTTCTCACTTTGCTCTCCCATTTTGTGGAAAAATTTGTGCAACACGCTCTACGATTTTTCAAACTTATGCGCAAAGAGGCAGCTTTCAAGTGGACCGAGGAATGCGAGCAAGCCCTCATCCATCTCAAGCAAAGCCTCTCGCAACCGCCCGTGTTGTCGCGACTTGAGAACGAGGAAACCCTATTCCTTTACCTAGTCGTTTCCGCCGAGGCCGTAAGCGCGGCCCTCGTTCTTGAAACTCCAGACAGGAAAAAGCCAGTATATTTCACGAGCAAAGCACTACAAGGGCCTAAGGTTAGGTATCAACAGATTGAGAAGGTGGCCTTGGCCCTCGTCAATTTGGTGAGAAGACTTAGACATTACTTCCTGGCGCACACGATCATCTTAGAAACAGACCAACCCATAAGACAACTCATATGCCGACCAGACATGGCTTGTCGAATGCTAAAATGATCCTTGGAGCTCTCGAAGTTAGACATCCAGTACGAGAGTAGGAAGACCCTCAAAGCCCAAGCGCTTGCTGACTTCATCGCAGAGATGACGGCTTATAATCACCCCATAGGGAAGAAGCATAAGTGGACCATCTTTGTGGTTGGAGCTTCCAGCTCGATAGGGAGTGAAGCGGGAATCCTTGTTGAGAACGAGGAAGATGTCATGATCGAACACTCTCTCACCCTTTCTTTACCAACATCAAACAATCAGACTGAATACGAGGCTATTCTCGTAGGATTAAGGCTAGCCGAGGAATTGGGTTCCCGAGAAATAAAAAATTTCAGACTCCCAACTTGTTGGATTTAAAGTACAAGGGGGGGTACCAGGCTAAGAACAACAACCTCTTCGAATACCTGAACCTAATCAGAGAACGGATGAAGAGGTCCAACCAGGCATAAATAAAACAAGTACCACATGAACAAAACACACGGGCCGACATACTTTCAAAGCTCGCAAGTACAAAGAAGAAGGGAGGGAACAAATCTGTCATCCAAGAATCCCTTTCTTTCCTGAGTATTGAAAAATCCACTATGCCACTCGAGGTAAAGTCCATCAGGGACAGCTCATGTTGGATGACCCTAGTGTTCAACTTTCTGACAAAAGGGGAACTTCCCTTTGACCAAAGGGAGGTAGCCGCGACCAAATGACGAGCATCGTCATATTTGGTACTTGAACACAAACTTTACTATCGAGGATTCTCCATCCCGCTCCTAAAATGTGACAAGGAATCCATAATCCCCAAGATATTGCGGGATATCCACGAAGGAATCAATGCCCAACACATGGGCGAGAGGTCCCAGGCATGAAAGGCGCTGCGAGCAAGCTTTTACTGGCCGACCTTGCAGCAAGATGCAAAGGAGCACTTCAAGAAATGCGACAAGTGTCATAGGCACACGGACATGCACTTCGTACCCCCGCGCGACCTCAAAACACTGTCCTCCCCATGGTTGTCCGCCTTGTTGGGGAATGGACATCTTCAGAACTTTCGTGCAAGGGTCGTATCAAAATAAATTCCTCATTGTGTCCGTCGACTATTTCAAAAAATGGATAGAATTCGAAGCTCTGGTTAAAATCACTTCACATGACATCCTTCGTTTCTACAAGCGAAACGTGCTTTCCCAATTTAGGATACCACAAGCGCTCATCACTGACAACGGGACGCAGTTCATTGGTTAAGGTTTCTAAAACTTCATCGCCAAACTCGACACCAAGCAACACTTCACCTCAGTCAAATACCCCTAAAATAACGGGCAAGATGAGGCCGCAAATAAAGTCATCCTACGAGGACTCAAGTGCAGGTTGGGCGAGGCAAAAAGAGGGTGGGTCGAAGAATTGCATAGAATCCTATGGTCATTCCGAACGACGGCCCACTCGACGGCGGGCGAGTCCCCATTCTGGATAACCTAAGGAACTGAGGCTGCCATCCCTGTAGAAATCATGGAGCCATCCAGACGAACTAAAGTCCCTCTAGACGAGGAACTAAACGACAAGGCCCTAAGAGAAGAGCTCGACCTAGTCGAGGAAATCCGATCAGGAGAAGCTCTTTGTGAGTCCATGCTAAAACATCATATAGCTCTTCTCCATGATAGCAAAGTCATAAAGCATGATTTCAAGCCCGACAACCTAGTCTTGCAGAGGAATCAGAAAGATTCCCGTAAAGGAAAGCTAGCTGCAAATTGGGAAGGACCGTACCACGTCCACAAAGCTATGGGCACTGAGGCATACTACCTCGAACACTTAAATGAAGAACCACTACCTCTACCATGGAATGCTACAAAACTGAAACAATATTACAGCTAAGTCCTTATCCTACTATGGGCAGTAGCAGTCAACCAGTCCTCTCCAACCGACGACGGGATGAGCTCGGCCACGTAGGCATGTCAAGGTACGAATATGGCCTCCAAACATCAATGAAAGTTAGGTTGTTATTCATTTCTCGAGCAGGACCTTAGCCTAATAGGGACACCTCAATTGTGATGGGAAGTTCACGCCACGAGTTGAAGATCCCAACCGCGATTTTAAGCTCGTTCCACGGATCCCTACTTCATCCCCTCGACACATCCGACATGTGTTGACCAAACCCAAGGTCGAGCACGAATCTCCATCCATAGAAGTACAAACTTTCTTATAATAAGCAAGTGAAGCACAACGACAAGCAAGTATTTAGAAATAAATAGACATAAAAGAAAAATGAAAGCATTCATAAAGGCCGACCACAGAGGCCGACGCTATTTAAATAATTACAAAATACAGGCACGAAGGCCATAAATTCAAACTAAATAAAATAGGAAGGTAATCTAAAAACACTTCAGATCACATCCTCCCCGTCGCTATCCCCCTCAGGACTATCATTGAGAGGATAGAATATTGTTCCAGCAACCACTTGATTAAACAACCCTGCGCCTTCGACATCTTCCTAGAGCACCCGGATGCGCGCGATTAGATCTCCCCTGGTCACCATGGCTTTTTCTGCATCATTCTCTTCTTCAGCTGGGGCCATGATCCCTTCCATCTCCTTTATCCTAATGACCAAGCACTCATTTTCTATAGTCGCAACACTGAGTTAGGGCCGCAGCTCATTCAGATCCTTGAGGAGTTGAACTTGAGCTTTAAACATTGTCTCATGGTTGAGGATATCTCCCTTCAGCTTATCATTTATGCCCTCCAGCTTATGAATCTCCGCATGCGCCTTGTCGAGTGCGACCTGAGAGGCTGTAACCTTGTCATTCAACATTAAGGCTGTGTCAAGCACCCTCATCACAGCAGCCACATCCTCCATCAAATTTGTCTGTCAGGTTTCTTTATCTTCGGATATGATCTCCCCTATCTCTTCCTCTTGAACACCTAAAAATCTCTCCCCTCTAAAGATATCACGGTTTAGGTAACAGGGAGGCAGCACGAAGACTCCCTCGGACCTCTTTTCACTTTCGGGAACGGCGCGCTTAACATCCTCCACGTGCTTCCTCTTTATTGCGGGGTCGGTAGGGGGAACCTGGGTCTTTGAAGAAGAAGAGGAACCGTTTGCACGGGCAGCAGATTTGGCCTGCTCATAGAGTTGGGTTACCCTGTTCTTTGGCTCCGAGGTGGAAACGTTCTTGGGTCTCAGCTTTAATAAACACTCAGATAGGGACGCCATCTGACCTGCAATAAAAAGGAAAATGTCAGTCACGAGTTAAACAAAGACAATATCATGGGCATATCCCGTATAAAGGCAAAAAAAAAAGATCGTGGCCACATCCCCTACCTAAAATCCTCATGGGTTCCTCGCCTGAAGAACATTTGAGCAAAACCTACGCATTGATAAACCTATTAACGAGGAGATACTTCCCTTTTTCGTTGAAGAGGAGGTTGATGTTCACGTCCACACACCTCATTGGGGAGAAACTCTTAACATAGGCCACCAGCTTCTCATAGGAGAGTTGGTCTTAGGCATCCAAGCCCTCGGGCTTTATAGCATAATATTTGGGATTTTGCTTGAAATGTTTCCATTGCTATTCGAGCAGAAATCTGGCCACTAGTCGGGAAACTAGTCGTCCATCCTCCATCTCTTCCATGCGATTGTATAGAGAATCTATGATAGTGTCCGTCAGAGGCTTCACGAAAAAGTACCTCTCCTTGAAATGACGAACAAACTCCAAATAAGGCTGAAAGAGTTTCCCAAACTATTTGAAAGACACCCATGCCACCCCCCCCCAATGGACTGCCTTTATAAGTGGAAGATACATAAGAAGAGGGGAAATGTAGAGACTATTTATAGATATTGACAAACGAGCTCGAACGCCCGTATAAACGCAAGCGCGTTTGGATGAAGTTGGGATGGTACCAATTGTAGCCACTAGAAAACCCCCACTTGGAAGTCATTGAAGGTAAAATGCATCCCCTCCTCTTTGAATTCAAATTCTTACATGGGGAAACACTTGCCCGAATACGTAGAGCATATCCTCCTGTTACGATGAGGAATTTTGAGAATCCAGTTGGCAGGGGCCCCCTCAGGTAGAACTTTCGGATAGTTAAATGCGTTTGTTGCATCGTGCGAAAAGCACGACCTCTTATTTCTAGGATCAGGTGTGACCTAGGCTAAAGGGTCATCCTCTACGTTGATTTCATCTTCATGGTTGGCGGGAAAGACGTCCTCCCCGACTAGTTGTGCCATTATACCTGAAAAGTAGGGGAGAACAGTGAATTCGACATCATCAAATTCACCCTTCCACCACAAATCAAGTGGAAGGGCGATGAATTCGTCGAGGAACATAATTTAACCCAAGCCCTCGACTTCACACTAAAACAAACCACGCTTCTATTGGGGGACATCTAGTCAAACAAGAAAGGTTCCCGAATCAAACCCATATTATTCATGGAAAATGACCGCGACATCATGAAGTTCATCTATCCATCATGAACTTCAATGAACATTCATGGATGTTCATCGCAGAACCCATGAATGCTTATCTAAGATTATTCCAATCAAGATGAAAACTAATTGTTTAATCTAAAAATTCTAAAGAAAACATGTTGTTAGGAGGATATGACTTACATGGATAAGAATGCCTTGAAGAACTCTAAGGAGAAGTTGAGAGGATATGATCCACGCGCTGGCAAGTAAGATTGCAGAAGAAAACTTGAGAATAACAAATGAAACCTTGGGGTCCCTTTTTTATAGGGGGCTCACACCCCACGAGGTTGCTGTTGTAGCCCAATTTTCCCTCTAAGATTCCTCTATCATATCATGTCAACTCGATCATAACAAGATCACATTAGGGTTGGTTCTTCCTCTTTCTCTATCTTCTATATTTAAGTTTTCTCTTGAGGGATCACCAAGACCCTTGGTGGTATATTTTGTATATGTGTTGTTGACTAACTTCTAATCAAAATACAAAAAATATTTGTCTTTGTCTTTGCATATTTGTGTTTTGAAGGTAACGAGTTAAAGCATCTGACAAATAAGATTTTCCAGTATTATTTTCCTAAAATCTCTATTTGCAAAAAAAATAATTAAAAAAATTCATTTTTTTTACTGTACAATCGATTGCTCTTAGAGTGCAATCGATTGCACATAGTGCATTTTGCATAATTTTTGAAAACATACACTGATGCAATCGATTGAGCCCAAAGTGCAATTGATTGCACATAGTGAAAATTTTAAAAAAATCAGAAATTTCAAGCTTGTCAATTTTGGCTCCAATTTTTATTCATTTTTGACATATATATCATTAATTCAAACTTTGGCTCCAATTTTTCTTAATTTTTTGAAAGATATATCATTAATTCAAATTTTGCCTCCAAGAATTAATTACCAAGCCTAATTTCATTTCCCAAACCAAACTCCAAACCACCACTAATCCCAAGCCTAAACTCTATAAATAGATCGCTCATTTCATTCAAATCTTAAGCTTTTGATTGCCAAAATTATTTTGCTAAAAAACCTCTCAATTCTCTCCATCTACCAAATTCACTCAAAGCTCTATTTTCAAAAAAAGTTAGTAAGCTTTGCATTGAAGCTTACTAATCTTTGAGCTAAACTTTCATCCAAACACTTTTTATTTATCAATTCTCTACATCCAAGCTTGGGAAATTGATTCTTGGGGTTGAATTGAAGCAAATTCTTGAAGTTGTTTTGATAATTCTCTAGATCTACCTTTGGTAAGTTGTATTTTTCATCTTTTATAATGTGATCTCTTATTTATCTTTGGGTTTGATTCATTGAGCATTGTTTTATGATTCCATTGGTGCTATTTTCTCATAATTTGAAGGAATTTTCGTGCTCAATTTAATCCATAATCATAAGGTGTTTGGTGGAAAATTTGAACAAGAATTTGGCCTTTTAAAATGTTGTTTTTCTGATTTTAACAGGGTGCAATCGATTGTTGTAACAGCACAATCGATTGTCACAACAAAATTTCACATTTTTTTGGAAAAACAACACTGATGCAATCGATTTTTGTCAGAGTGTAATCGATTGTAACAATGTCAAAATGCTTTTTCTGCCTTGTTTTGGGGCTGTTTTAATCCATCTATATTTTTCTACTCACTCCTTTTGATTGTTGATTTGGATTGCAATTTTAAATGTCCAATTTCTCTTTAAATCCAATGGACTTTGGGTGTAGATGAAGTTGGATAAATGTTTATTAATTCAAATCTACCAAATAGTGAATTATTCAATTCATTTTTGGTGCTTTGAATTAATGATATGTTTAGTACTTTAATCCATCTAGATGAGTGACTGAATTTAAAGATGAAATAAAATTGAGGTAGTGATCAAAATTAGCTTATCATTCCCCTCCCTCTTCATCTTATCCCTTTCTTTTTTATTTGTGCTACATGGTATGGGTTGATGATCTCTATATCATTTATCTAAACATGAAGTACATAGATTGCTATTGACCGACCTCAAAATAGGTGCGACTTCTACATAAGTCCACTTACAATTGCTTAACATAGCACTAAATTTTGTCCCAATTCGAGAAGATGATCATTCGTGGCCCAAACCTATATTTGCAAGCCCAAGTATGTTAATTTGAACCCTTTGATCCAATAGCCTTGAGATTCATTTTTAGGAGGCTTTGATTCTACCAATCCTCCAATGGATCTTCATCAATTTTGGTCAACGCAAATCACTTAAACTTCATTGATCATTAAATGTTGCTTTGAGGATTCTTAAAAGGATGATATACTTGACAAAAAGCAAATGCAACTTGTTGTTGAGAGGCTTTAGTTCTAGCAATCATTTAATGAGTTCCAAATGCAAGTTTCAAGATGGTCATCAAACTAACCATTATCTTCTAACAATTGACTTTATTTTATGCTTTTATTTTTATGCTTTTACCTTATGTACCATTGTGATACGGTGGGAAGAGAACTGACTATTTTTGGAATGCTGGTTCGCGTTTTGCGTTTGTTTTCGCAAAATGTTGCGGTAAGCAAGAGTCGCCACCGTCTTTTATTTTATCCAACAAGGAAAGGAAAAAAGCATAGAAAAATTCCTTTTACGAGATGTTTCTCGCGTTCAGGAGGTAGATTATAGAAAGGGAAGGTGTTAGCACCCTTTCTATTCGTGGTTATCCACGGGCTCTTAGGTACTTGCTCATTGTGTTTTCAAAATTTGCTTTTATTTGTGTTTGTGGGTTTGAAAAGAGTTTTTTGTTTGAAAGGTGTAAGTGCGAAAAGTTTAATTTTGTTTTAAAATGAGCAAGTACTTAAGAACCATCTACCTACTCGAAAAAAGGAATTAATTTGTACAAATGTCCTTTAGATAATGCTAGCCCACTATTGAGGAGTAGGTAGCATCGTCGTTGGAGTTTTCGGGTCAATTCGATTAAGGGACGTGTGGTCACTAAAGCAATGTTAGGACGCCTTAGCGGTAACCCTAATGTCTTAGATCATTTTTTTGAGGCAACCGTTTCGAGGAAACTTATGATCTTTGGACAAGAGGACGGCCTCTAAAACTTCCTATACTCAATAACCACGTTCGAAGGCAACCAAGCGAGGTGTACCCTAAGAGTCCGCATGTGCGAGTGTATTGTTTTTAATTTATTTATCTTTATACATGTCATGGTATGTTGATTTTAAGTTCATACATTTGATCTTGTCATGCATTCCCTATTACCAAACATCTAACAGTGTATAGTTGCGGAATTTAAATTGCGGAAATTAAATCTAAACTATTACAAGGCGTCGGGTATTTACATCGCCAAAAACAACCCTTGAAATTAAAATGCGGAAAATAAAAGAAAGCGATAAAATAATTTAAAGTCCTAATTAAAATTTATTACATACCAGAAGCAATTACAACATTGGTAAAATAGATCGCCTGCGAGAAATTAAAATGGCGCATTTTTTAGGGTTTTGACCCCTTTTTTGAAAGAAAGAATTTTTGTTGTTTTTGAATTAACTAGAATTAAACCTAAGCTAATTATTATTTAATTAATAAAAAAGGATTTTTTTGGATTTTTTTTATATTTAAGGAAATAAAGTAAATTGATTAAAAGTTAGTAAAAGCCTAATTCTACATTAATTTTAATTATTTGCGAAAGATATTAAGAGTTAAACCTAATTAACACTAAATTAATTAAATTAATTTATTTACAAAAATAAAAGTGATGATTTTAATTTTAATAAATAAAACATATTTTTTGTGTTTTTGATTTTATGAGTAAAAAACTTAATTGGTTAATTAAACAATAAAAATAATAATTAAAACAAAATAAAATGAAAATATAAAGAGGAAAAGAAATAACCCAAGGGGGTTCAGGCCCAAATCAGGAGGTGAGACTTGGCATTTTGAGGCCCATTTACACGCAGGCCTGGGTTGACTTCATGTTTCTCCACGCGCGTGGTGACTTGGGTGCATGGTGGTCATTCAATCTTGACCTTTAGATTTGGCCTAGAGGCCATCTGGCGCCTGGAGATTTGAGGAGTATGGTGTGCTACGCTTGCTGAAATGCGTTGGAATATCTGAAACAAAATAACACAAAGTTTTTGGGGGACCTGGGATTCGAACCCAGGTCCCAATGGATTCTGCACCACACGCTTGCCAACTCAACCAACGCACTCAATTGTTAATATAATGGATACAAATTATTATAAGGAAAACAAATAATATGCTGGAATTAAAAAAACAAAAACGCGCGAGATTTGAAACAGCCAGTGGGGAAGAGACACGTGATCATCTTCTCCATTGAAAAGCTTGGTTATTTACCTGCGGATTTCATCCGCAGCTAAACTCGTAGCTGCCTTCTAAAATCTATCCTAAGCCATAGAAATCAATTCCAAGACCATGGTTCGATTCGTCTGGGTCTCGTGAACACATCTATATCCATCAATTGGCTTGATTTCACCTGTAGCAAAAACGCCTAAAAACAAGAAACGAAAACCCTAGGTTCGGGTGTTCCATTACAGGCCATAAAAACGAAATCAAATATTGCAGAACGCTTAGAAATCACACAAGGATCATGACCATACTAATAGTTTGTCAAAAAAATGCAAGAATGAGAGGTCGCAGTTTCGTGTACAGGGGTATGTTCAAGGAGACCTGCAGTGCGATTTAGGGAGGGAGAGGGCTTGATTCTGATTGCTACTGCTTCAGTGGATCTCCAGCAAGAGGTCTATGTTGAGATTTTGCTTTGAATCGACCTCTAGATGTGATTTCAGTTTCCAACTTTTCAAGCTATTTCCAAGTTTTGGTTTTGTGATTTTTGCAGCCTTTTTTGTTCTTATTTTCGTGTCCTTGAGTTGTATATGTATAATAGAGTCAATTAGGTCAAGTCTTGGGTTTGGAATCTTGGTGCATTGATGTTTGAAGATTTGATATGAATCACCTTTAAAAAGCTTCCAAAATTGTCTCAAATCCAATATTTCATTCATAACATGGCTTCATTCGGATTTGATCTTGTCCATGATGATAATTGAAACCTGTATCAATCAAAAAGATCCCATTTCATCAATATTTGGATTTTATTTGGATTTAAATTGATTTAAAATGAATTAATTCAATAAAAATCAATTAAAATAAAAAAAATCAATGAATGGACATAAAACTAAAGATAGGACACGTGTGTGGTGTGACAAGATCAAATCAAGCGGAAAAAAGTGGGCCTATTAGACAAAATTTGAAGTTTTGGGGATAGTTGACTTTTGGCAATTTTGGAAAAATTCCCAACTTCAACAATGCTTAACTTCTTCAATTTTGAACTTTTGGAGGTTTTCTTGGAATTTTTAGAAACCTTGACATGTCCTATAACCAACCCTTTTGGTATCATCTCATTTTGATATTCCATGCTCAAGTTATAAGCTTTGGAAAAAAAGGTGTTTTTGTTGACTTTCAAAAATGACCTATAATGTCCAAATTTGTAACTTTTTGTGAGTGCATTTCTTTATCTTGGGGTGTGAATATGGATTGTAGGAAATTGCATCCTATTCAAAATGAGCTTTGGATGGGTCATTTCTCATAAATTTTGAGAAATTTATGCTTGGTCAAAGTTGAGTTGACTTTACCTACAAAACCCTAATTTAGCAACTTTTGAATCTTGATGAATCTTGAGCAATCCTTGATGAATCATGATCAACCCTTGATAAAATGATGAATTATACTTAAAAATGAGAATGTTGACAAAAAATCTTGAGGTTTGACTGTATGTAGGTCACAGTTGACTTTTGCCTTAGCACAATTGATTTTTTTGACCTCTTGAGCAATTGACTAACCAAACTTCCTCTGCAAGGCTTGAAATTTGATATGAATGAACTTGAGAACATATTAGGATATTGGGGAACACTTGAGGTCATTTGCATGTAAGGACCTTGGTGCAACACAAAACCCTAATTTGAGATTGACTGCCTTAGGAGATGATTTGACTGTCCAACTCTTGAGCAATCTTGAGCCACTTGGAGACTATTCTTGCAAAATCTTGAGAAATATGGGAGGGCAAATTTTAGGGTACAACAGTTTCCCCTGTTCAATCTTCTTAAACCTGAGGATATAGATTGGCTTTCATGCCTTTCGTGATCCTAAGGTGGAAGATGATTGAATACTAGAGTGCCCAGAAATTTGCACTCGCATGAAGTGGTATAAGCCTGGTGATGACGGGAATGGGCTTACAGATTCCATTTGGAGATTGTTGGTAGGTGGTTTTGTCTTATTTGACTGGATCGGTATCATAAAAATCTTTAGGAATCGATTTAACTGGACCAGAGGTGGTTTTTTCTCTTTTGACTGGATTGGCATCCGAAAAGTCTTTAGGAATCAATTTAAATGGTCTTATCTCTTTTGACTGAATGGCCTCAGAAAAATCTTTAGGAATCGATTTAACTGGTTTTGTCTCCTTTGACGGGTTGGCCTCAGAAAAATCTTTAGGAATCGATTTAACTGGTTTTGTCTCCTTTGACGAGTTGGCCTCAGAAAAATCTTTAGGAATCAATTTAACTGGTTTTGTCTCCTTTGACGGATTGGCCTCAGAAAAATCTTTAGGAATCAATTTAACTGGTTTTGTCTACTTTGATTGGCTTAGCCTCAGAAAAATCTTTAGGAATCGATTTAACTGATCTTGTCTCCTTTGACTGGCTTAGCCTCAGAAAAATATTTAGGAATCTATTTAACTGGTTTTGTCTCCTTTGACTGGCTGAGAATTTAACTGCATCTTTCTTGAAAGGTAAAGGTTCGTCATATGCAATGCATGATATGGATCAAGCAATGATGTTCTCAATATAAATGAGATTTTGTGATATGATGCGTATATGCATGTATCATGATGTATGAGAATGTAATGTTTTAGCTACGGAAAATAAATCCCGGGTAGCTGCTGGAGAATAGAGTTGAATTCTTCGTTTCCGCTGGGGATGGTGGACGAAGATGACTGCGAGAATACACCTGTAGGAGAAGATAACTCCGTTGGGGAATAACTCCGTGGGGAAGAGATGCTTTGTTGAGGATTTTAGTGATAAACTCCTCTGGGTATTCTGCTGATAAACTCCGCTGGGGATGGGTTACCGTTGCTGGTGATACTGAATTTGTTGAGGATTGAACTCCTACTTGGGGAAAGGAAAGAACTTCGCTGGGGATGATCTTTCAGTTGCAACTTGCTGGGGATAACCCTATTATACTTTTGTGGGGATAAATCTCTGAGTTCTGCTAGGAATGATCCTTTGAACTTAGCTGGGGAGATTTGTTTTTGTACTCCGCTGGGGGTAAACTTCCAAAGTCTACTGGGGATGAGGATTCAACTCCGTTCGGGAAGCTTTTTCAGAGCGTGTTGGGGAATATTGACTCCACTGGGGTATCTTGTATTCTACCGGGGAACATTCTTATACTCCATTGGGGAATATTAAGACTTTCGGGGATACTCTTATACTCGTTGGGGAATATTCTTATACTCCGCTGGGGAATATTAAGACCCTTTTAGTTCCGATGGTAGATAAACTCTGCTTGGGGAGAGTATTACTGATTTGTTCTCGGTTACAAGTCTCAGCTGGGAGAGCTCCCATTACTATTTTACTCTGCGAGGAGTGAAGGTATCTTAGCCATATTGTTCAGCTGAATCTACCTTTATACCTGGTGGACAAAGCAACTACACAGCTTGGACACTTCTTATGACCTTGTTTCTGATGTTACCCGTAATCCATCTTTCGTTTCGCATGTAAATGTTTATGAGTAGCAATTATTGTCAAATGCATATATCAAAAATGAATATTGGACGTTCTTTGCAAAACAAAACAGATAAAGGAAAAACAGTTTGAAATTTGTCTGAAAATGAATTTGTATTGATTTGAAGTTTGGCCTGTAAATAGGCGTTTTTTGTACAAGAGGTTGACGCCCTAGTAAGAGAACACCGCCGAACAAATAGAATTTATACATTTTGTGAAAAGAAAACAAAACAGCTATGTGAATAATCGCACTGGGTTTCAACTCTGCTATTGTCTTTATGTCCTCGAGCATCTCATCACTTTGTTGCTTGGTTGAAGATGAATCAGATTGATTAGTGTCGTCTGAGCTTTATAGTCG
Organism: Vicia faba; assembly: GCA_948472305.1. Lineage (NCBI taxonomy): Eukaryota > Viridiplantae > Streptophyta > Magnoliopsida > Fabales > Fabaceae > Vicia > Vicia faba. The sequence continues at coordinate 725,226,680 of OX451741.1, read as the reverse complement.
ATATCGAAGTCTGGATGCAAGGTGATCCAATGAGACATAGTGTTACGCTTGGATCCCTAACTTTTGCCTGGACCTCCCTTTCGGGTTTTCAGTCCACCGGGATACCCATTTTTGCCCAAGCTGCCTTTTCAGGTTTTCGACTTGCCGGGTGTACAATTTTTTTTTTATTTTCATCCCTTATTTTTTCCTAGGCCAGTCAACCTAGCGGGTCTTTGATTATGCGTAGTATCTTTTCACTATGTCTGCATTGACGGGGTGAGGAAGGTCGTCACCATCCATGGTGGTTAGAATCATAGCTCCTCTTGAGAAAATGTTCTTAACCACAAATGGCCCTTCGTAAGTAGGGCTCCATTTACCCCTAGGATCACCTTGAGGTAGAATAATGCGCTTGATTACCAGATCCCCAACTTGATACTCTTGTCGTCTGACTTTCTTGTTAAATGCATTGATCATCCGTTTTTGGTACGTCTGACCATGACAAATAACAGTAAGTCTCTTTTTGTCGATTAGGTTTAACTGATCAAGCCAGGTCTGAATCCAGTCATTTTCACTCAAACCTGCATCCTTCATGATCCGAAGAGAGGGTATCTGAATTTCAATGGGCAAGACTGCCTCCATACCATATACCAAGGAATAAGGGGTTGCCCCTGTTGACGTCCGCGCTGAGGTACGATACCCATGAAGAGAAAATGGTAACATCTCGTGGCAGTCTTTGTATGTCACTGTCATTTTCTGCACAATCTTCTTAATGTTCTTATTAGCCGCTTCGACAGCCCCATTCATCTTCGACCGGTAGGGAGAAGAGTTATGATGTTGTATCCTGAATTGCTCGCAGAGCTCAGTGATCATCTTGTTATTGAGATTGGTACCATTGTCCATAATGATCCTCTCTGGTACACCATATCGACAGATTTTATTGTGCCGAATGAACCGTGCCACGACGTTCTTGGTTATAGTAGCAAAGGAAGCTGCTTCGACCCACTTTGTAAAGTAATCAATTGCTACCAGGATGAAACGATGCCCGTTAGATACCGTAGGTCTGATCTCGCCGATCATATCAATGCCCCATATTGCAAAAGGCCAAGGTGCCTTCAGGATGTTCACATCTTTGATATCAATAGGGTAGTATGAGCCAGCATATACTGTCTTAGCCGGCGAACAGCCCATGCCAAAGCGCAGCAAGTTCTCTCGAGCAGTGAGTATTGGGTCTCACAATCAATAAACTTTTTGCTAAGGTAATAAATGGCATGCTCTTTTCGACCAGACTCGTCATGCTGCCCCAGCATACCTCTTTGTATTATCCAGCACTTTTAAGCATAAGATCAGCGGTCTTCCTGTAATTGGAGGCATCAAAACTGATGGCTTGGAGGTAGTATGGCCCTATCTTCTTGAAGCAGCAGTCTAACACACTCAGCAGACACTTTCACAATCATCTTCACCTTCGTCTTCGGCTAAGTTGATCGGACTTTCAAAGTCATAACTGGCAGTAGCAGAGTCGTTATCAGTGGGATCTAGAGTGGATGTAGTTCATGATACGTGAGTGTGTGTAAAACAGTTGTTTTGCAATATATAATAAAAGAAAAACAAGGAGCGCAAAATTTGAAATCCAAGAAACATCCAATGCTTTTATTAATGATATATGAAAATGACACACATAAGCCCTCACAAATGAAACCACAATGCCCCGGGTAAGACACCGGGCCATAAAGTTTAAAACATTGTCTGTTACATATTCAAAACAAAAGTTTCATTACTGGGTAACAAAAGAAATAGGGATGAAGTCCTTTGCTGTCCAGTTGCTTGTTCCACCGTCGGTCGTAGGATAGATCCAGTTGTCGAATTCAGACTTTTCAACATCGTCTTCAATGGCATTCACTCCCGAGTTACTGATGAACACGGTAGGTCTTTCGATCCATGCATTCTGAACAGCCCTTTGAGCTTCTGCAGTGAAACCCAAGCCAAACTTGTTAGTCTTTTGTGTAAAATCAGGAAGTTGGCCCCATTGTGCATACCCACCTTTCTCAACAACAGCCCGGGCATCCTTGAAGGAATCCATTTTCATAGGAGAATCTTCAACAACAGTTTCAGATGACGCCAATGTCTGGGGAACCTCTTCAAAATGCTGAAATGGGCTCTCAATGAACTCCCCATCCATCTCGACATATCGGAAAGAGTTGAGGTGGCTCACCATGTACTCTTCCTCTCCTTGCACTGTCACAATCTTCCCTTTGACCGGGTACTTCAGTTTCTGGTGGAGTGTTGAGGTTACGGCCCTAGCTTTGTGGATCCATGGACGACCCAACAAACAAGAATAAGATGGCCGAATGTCCATCACATAGAAGGTGGAATTGAAAACCTGAGAACCAAACTTGATTGGAATATCAACTTCTCCGTGCACCATTCTCTTAGACCCATCAAAGGCCCTGACAACAATGTTGCTTGGTTTCAGCTCCAAACCTTCACAGTCCAACCGGTCTAGAGCTTTCTTCAACAAAACGTTTAATGAGGAACCAATATCCACCAATACATTTGAAATAGTAGTGCCCCTGCATTCAATGGAGACATGCAGGGCGTCGTTGTGATTCTTTCCTTTAGTAGTCAAGACGGTGTCAGAGAAACCCAACCCATTATCAACAGTTAGATTGGCCATGCAATCTGTAAACTGATCAGCTGATGTCTCTTGTGGCACGTGGGCAGTCTTCAAGAAGGTAATCAGAGCCTTGGCATGGGCCTCTGAGCAAAGCAATAGTGACAACATATAAATATTGGATGGGGTTTTCCCTAGCTGTTCAACTACATTATAGTCACTCTTTTTGATGATCTTCAGAATCACTTACATCTCTTGCTTAGAAGCCTCAACAGTAATTGTCTTTGGAGCCTCCGTCCGGGCAGGCTAACTGGTGGTCCCTTTGCCCCGAGTATCAGATGAATCGGCGGCAGGGGTAAGAATAGGAACTTGAATAGGAATAGTAGCAGGTACACTGGCAGGTGTAATAACAACAGGTCTTTGGGCAGTTGGCGGAGAGATATCTGGTGAGAAAAGTCTTTCGCTGCGGGTGACTTTAGCAGGTCCAACAATATTGCTGACATCAGTATCAGCATCCAACTCTTGCTTAACTCAATGGAAATAAACATCAGCCCCATAGTGCCAAGGGACGGCTTTATCAGAGGTGTAGGGGATGGGCCCCGGAACAGTGATGATCACAGGTGCGATTCTTGGAACGGATGTAATTCTAACAGGCTTCCTCGAGGGAGCCTTGGAAGAATTTTCGAAAATGGTAATGATGGCAACTTCTTCAGTATGAACTAAAGGAACAACAGTCTTCTCAAACAGGATCTCATTACTGTCCATCAGGCGCTGGACACCTGACTTCAAAAGTGGACAACCGGTAGGTAGAACAGAACACATATGGCAACTTTCATCACAGCCCAGAAATAAACCGGCTTGCAAAAGGTTTTTCTTTATAGTCATCAGAGGGGTAACAATATCATCCACAAAAACCACAAACGAGTCTTCATCTATAGCATTTACTCCATGCTTGGGCATAGGAGCAGTCACAACATTAGGCCTCTCGGGCGCCTCAAACTCAATCTCCTTTGCATCAATTAAGTCATGTATCTTATTTTTCAAAGTCCAACAATCATTTGTATTATGCCCCGGGTTATCAGAGTGATAAGCACAGCAGACATTAGGGTTATACCTTGGTGACGTTGTATTTAGATTCTTTTGGGCTTCCCTTGGAATCACCAGATTAGTCTTCAGCAACTGTGGCAGAATCTGAGATAAGGTCATGCTGAGACGAGTGAATTTCCTCTTAGGTCTCTCTTCCTTTTGTTGATTGTTGTACTGAGGAGCACCAGCAGGTTTTGAAATAACAACCGAATTAACAGCTTGACAGCGTTCAGGTCTATTCTGTCTCTTCGAATTGTAGACAGCACTGGACTTTTCCTTAAAGGGCTTCTTCTCAGTGCTCGATGAGGCACCCTTCTGTATCTTACCAGCCTTAATACCAGCCTAAATCCTCTCACCGGTCAAAATAAGCTCTGTAAACCCAGATGAAGAGCTTCCAATCATATGGTTGAAGAATGGACCAGACAAGGTCCCCATAAACATGTCAACAAGCTCCCGATCAGCCAAGGGTGGTTGTACTCTTCCGGCGAGGTCCCTCCACTTTTGAGCATAATCCTTGAATCATTCACACGTTCCCATTGACATACCTTGGAGTTGGGTACACGTAGGAGCGAGGTCGGAGTTGTACTGGTACTGCCTGTAGAAAGAAGAAGCCAAATCATCCCAACTGCGGATACTGGCCCCGTCCAACTGATAGAACCATTCCAGCCGAGTCCCTGAGAGACTGTCTTTGAAGAAATGGATCCATAGGTTCTTATCAGCGGTGTAAGGCTGAATCTTTCTCACATATGACCGGAGGTGAAGCTTCGGACAAGAAACTCCGTCATACTTAGCAAAGGCCGGTGCCTTGAACTTGTGGAGGATCACTACCCCAGATGATAGACACAAATCACCAAAATCCATACCAGGCACTTTTTGAACTTCCATAGCACTCAACCGGTCTTCCAGTTGTTTGTATCTGTCCTCGGCCGGAGGATAGTGTTCTTCATCAAAGTCTGTCTCGTTGTCGGAGACTACAGGGCTGGGGGCCCTCCTTTATTCTTGACTATCTTTCCCTCCATATGAGGTAGTCAAATCAACTTTATTCTGTAGTCTGTTTCCAAACCTGTGCCCAGTGTTGAACAGGATGGTCCTCTTCTTCTTCTTTTTCTTCTCTTTCAGAATCAGGGTCTTCAGGTCTTGCTGACCCTTAGCAAGATTCATGAATAGCTCTTGAAATTGGGCATTCTGTGCCTGGAGGGCCTTGATAGCTTGCTTAGTTGAAGATTTAGCAGACATGATGAGTGCTGAAATAAACAGCGAAGAAGATAAGAGACCTGTAACGGGTACCTGTTATGAAGTGCATGGGATGAAATGCGTATGACATGATTTCAAAGACAATCGAGAGATTCAAATTTGTAAACCAGAAAGGAAACACACTTTATTAGGTAAACTTTAAAATTCAAATTGTTCAACTAATGCCCTTAAGGCGTTACATGAAAGGAAATACTGAAAAGTAAATAAAAACTGGAAAGGAAATCATCAAAGGCCCATCAATGCTCCCATGGTCTCTTCTTGTCGGTGCGGACGTAGTCATTCAAAATTCACTCGTTCTCCAACTGCCTAGTCAAATTCTGGATCTTCTGCTCTTGCTCGTTGAACTTTTCCCGATAAGAATCCCGTTCCTCTCTCAGCTGCATCCAAGATCTTTTCAGTGCTCCAATGTCAGTGGGCATATAAGGATGGAGGATGGTTGGGAGAACTCCTTCTTCATTAGTAACTTCAAGAATGACAGGTCAGACGACTCCATATGGTATACCCAGCATTTGGGCACGGATGCGAACCCATCTAAGATATGGCTCCATTGGAAGTGAAGTCTTTGAGCCCAACTCATGTGGATCAGATTGGTGAACTCTATCCCAAGCCCTATGAATTTGCGGCGTTGCTCGTCACTATCCCCTTGAAAGTCAAAGATGATATGAGGCATTAGCAGCTCATGAGGTCCTTCTCTTCTGGCACGCCCAAACTGGCGTAAGGCTAAGCACAAATTGTAAGAAATTCCTCCATGGGTCCCTATCAATGGAACATTAGGGTACTCCCCACAGCGATTAATGATGGTCACCTCATCCATACCCTTGATAGTCCAGATAATGTCATTATGCGAGAGAGACATAACCCTATAGGCCCAGCCCATGCCTTCTTTATTCTTCAGCACTGATTTGGGGAGGTGCGAAATAAACCACCTCGACAATAATGGAGCACAGCATATCAAGGTTCCCCGCTTTCGGGCAGTACGAGCATAGAGCTGATGAAGGATGTCACCCAAGAGAGTGGGTACAGGGTTGCGAGAGATGAAGATTTTTATCGCATTCACATCAACAAAAGTGTCGGGATTCGGGAACAATACCAAGCCATATATCATAAGAGCCAGAATATCCTCGAATGCCTTAAAGTCTAGGCTATCCCAGAAGTAGTTAGCTTTACCAACCAAAAAATTAGTCAGAAAGCCCTTTGCTCCACTTCTAGTCTCCCAATTAGCCATTACCTCCTCTTTGGTCAAATGAAGGGCTGCAACAATCTCTTCAGGTCTAAGGGTCTTCTCCCAGCCAGTAAATGGGGTCTGCTCCAGAACAGAGACACCGAGCAGCTCAGAGAACTCTTCTAGGGTGGGAACCAGCTGGTAGTCCTGGAAAGTAAAACAATGGTACAACGGATCATAAAATTGGACCAGGACACTCATCATCTGCTCGTCCAATTTAGAAGTGACCAAACTAAGAAGGGAACCATGCCTCCTGATGAAGGAAGTAGTATCAGGCATATTTGCAACCAAATCTTTAAGTAGGGTGGGAACCTGGACAAAGTTGATTCGGATGGTATTCTTATGCATGGGCATCATGATGACCTACAAAACAGAACAAAGATGAATCCGTCATGTCTTTGAAATAGGTTAGTCCAATGCAAGATGTATGCAATGTTATGATGTCATGATGTCCTGATAGTAAGCACACCACAAGTATCCACAAACAACAAACATGGTAAAGGCACACAAGCCACACAGAGAGCCCTTAAATTTCAGGCTAGCAAGGAGCTTATGTACTACCCTTTTTCAGTTCAGTTGGTTTAAACCTGTCCTAAAAGTAGTAACCGGGTTCTAGAGGATCTCAATATCACTGACTACCCTCGAGCGGTCATAATTCCAGTTTAGCAACCTTTTCTTGCGGCCAGAATCATCGTGAGAGTTTAGTCTCAATGAGTGTAGCATACTGCTAATGTTCTATGGCCAAGTTGGTCAATTTAAAGGTTCTATGGTTAGTTGGTGCTTAATGACCCCTTAGAAGACCCATATTCTCCTCGTTCCAACACAAGGGATATCGGTACAGACTAAAGTCCCACACCAACGTAGCTACTGCTTCAACCGTGTCGGTCTATGCTGGACAGTTCCCTCACAGTTTATTTCTACTTACCTAAAGGGTATCCCCCAGATCCGGGTTAGGATCTATAGAAACTCCGATACAAGCCCACAAATATAAATCATACAAAGCATACAATTGAAAACATAATGATCTAATTCTAATGTACACTTCACTTATACAGCTTCCCCAGCAGAGTCGCCAGTTCTATGATACGGTGGGAAGAGAACTGACTATTTTTGGAATACTGGTTCGTGTTTTGCGTTTGTTTTCGCAAAATGTGGCGATAAGTAAGAGTCGCCACCATCTTTTATTTTATCCAACAAGGAAAGGAAAAAAGCACAGAAAAATTCCTTTTTCTAGATGTTTCTCGGGTTCGGGAGGTAGATTATAGAAAGGGAAGGTGTTAGCACCCTTTCTATCCGTGGTTATCCACGGGATCTTAGGTACTTGCTCATTGTGTTTTCAAAATTTTCTTTGCTTTGTGTTTGTGGGTTTGAAAAGAGTTTTTTGTTTGAAAGGTGTAAGTGCGAAAAGTTTTATTTTGTTTTAAAATGAGCAAGTACTTAAGAACCATCTACCTACTCAAAAAAAGGAATTAATCTGTACAAATGTCCTTTAGATAATGCTAGCCCACTATTGAGGAGTAGGTAGCATCGTCGTTGGAGTTTTCGGGTCAATTCGATTAAGGGACGTGTGGTCACTAAAGCAACGTTAGGACGCCTTAGCGGTAACCCTAATGTCTTATATCATTTTTTCCGAGGCAACCATTTCGAGGCAACTTATGATCTTTGGACAAGAGGACGACCTCTAAAACTTCCTATACTCAATGACCACGTTCGAAGGCAACCAAGCAAGGTGTACCCTAAGAGTGCGCATGTGCGAGTGTATTGTTTTTCATTTATTTATCTTTTACATGTCATGGGTGAGCTATGTTGATTTTAAGTTCATACATTTGATCTTGTCATGTATTCCCTATTACCAAACATCTAACAGTGTATAGTTGCGGAATTTAAATTGCGGAAATTAAATCTAAACTATTACAAGGCGTCAGGTATTTACATCGCCAAAAACAACCCTTGAAATTAAAATGCGGAAAATAAAAGAAAGTGATAAAAATAATTTAAAGTCCAAATTAAAAGCTATTACATACCGGAAGCAATTACAACATTGGTAAAATAGATCGCGTGCGAGAAATTTAAACGGCACATTTTTTAGGGTTTTGACCCCTTTTTTGAAAGAAAGCATTTTTGTTGTTTTTGAATTAACTAGAATTAAACCTAAGCTAATTATTAATTAATTAATAAAAAATGATATTTTTTGGATTTTTTTTATATTTAAGGAAATAAAATAAATTGATTAAAAGTTAGTAAAAACATAATTCTACATTAATTTTAATTATTTGCGAAAGATATTAAGAGTTAAACCTAATTAACACTAAATTAATTTATTTACAAAAATAAAAGTGATGATTTTAATTTTAATAAATAAAACATATTTTTTGTGTTTTTGATTTTATGAGGAAAAAAATTAATTGGTTAATTAAACAATAAAAATAATAATTAAAACAAAATAAAATAAAATGAAAATATAAAGAGGAAAAGAAATAACCCAAGGGGGTTCAGGCCCAAATCAGGAGGTGAGACTTGGCATTTTGAGGCCCATTTACACGCATGCCTGGGTTGACTTCATGTTTCTCCATGCACGTGTTGACTTGGGTGCATGGTGGTCATTCAATCTTGACCTTTAGATTTGGCCTGGAGGCCATCTGACGCCTGGAGATTTGAGGAGTATGGTGTGCTACGCTTGCTGAAATGCGTTGGAATATCTGAAACAAAATAACACAAAGTTTTTGGGGGACCTGGGATTCGAACCCAGGTCCCAATGGATTATGCACCACACGCTTGCCAACTCAACCAACGCACTCAATTGTTAATATAATGGATACAGATTATTATAAGGAAAACAGATAATATGCAGGAATTAAAAAAACAAAAACACGCGAGGTTTGAAATAGCCAGTGGGGAAGAGACACGTGATCATCTTCTTCATTGAAAAGCCTGGTTATTTACCTGCGGATTTCATCCGCAGCTAAATTCGTAACTGCCTTCTAAAATCTATCCTAAGCCATAGAAATCAATTCCAAGACCATGGTTCGATTCGTCTGGGTCTCGTGAACACATTTATATCCATCAATGGGCTTGATTTCATCTGTAGCAAAAACTCCTAAAAACAAGAAACGAAAACCCTAGGTTCGGGTGTTACATTACAGGCCATAAAAACGAAATCAAATATTACAGAACGCTTAGAAATCACACAAGGATCATAACCATGCCAATAGTTTGTCAAAAAAATGCAAGAATGAGAGGTTGCAGTTTCGTGTATAGGGGTATGTTCAAGGAGACTTACAATGCGATTTAGGGAGGGAGAGGGCTTGATTTTGATTGCTACTGCTGCAGTGGATCTCCAGTAAGAGGTTTATGTTGAGATTTTCCTTTGAATCAACCTCTAGATGTGATTTCAGTTTCCAACTTTTCAAGCTTTTTCCAAGTTTTGGTTTTGTGATTTTTGCAGCCTTTTTTGTTCTTATTTTCGTGTCCTTGTATTGTATATGTATAATAGAGTCAATTAGGTCAAGTCTTGGGCTTGGAATCTTGGTGCATTGATGTTTGAAGGTTTGATATGAATCACCATTAAAAAGCTTCCAAAATTGTCTCAAATCCAATATTTTGTTCATAACATGGCTTGATTCGAATTTGATCTTGTCCATGATGATAATTGAAACATGTACCAATCAAAAAGATCCTATTTCATCAATATTTGGATTTTATTTGGATTTAAATTGATTTAAATGAATTAATTCAATAAAAATCAAATAAAATAAAAAAATCAATGAATGGACATAAAACTGAAGATAGGACACGTGTGTGGTGTGACAAGATTAAATCAAGTGGAAAAAAGTGGGCCCATTTGACAAAATTTGAAGTTTTGGGGATAGTTGACTTTTGGCAATTTTGGAAAAATGCCCAACTTCAACAATGCATAACTTATTCAAATTTGAACTTTTGGAGGTGTTCTTGAACTTTTTAGAAACCTTGAGATGTCCTATAACCAACCCTTTTGGTCTCATCTCATTTTGATATTCCATGCTCATGTTATAAGCTTTGGAAAAAAGGTGTTTTTGTTGACTTTCAAAAATGACCTATAATGTCCAAATTTGTAACTTTTTGTGAGTGCATTTCTTGATCTTGGGGTGTAAACATGGATTGCAGGAAATTTCATCCTATTCAAAAATGAGCTTTGGATGGGTCATTTCTCATAAAGTATGAGAAATTTATGCTTGGTCAAAGTTGAGTTGACTTTTCCTACAAAACCCTAATTTAGCAACTTTTGAATCTTGATGAATCTTGAGCAATCCTTGATGAATCATGATAAACCCTTGACCAAATTATGAATTATCCTTCAAAATTAGAATGTTGACAAAAAATCTTGAGGTTTGACTGTATGTAGGTCACAGTTGACTTTTGCCTTAGCATAGTCGATTTTTTTGATCTCTTGAGCAATTGATTGACCAAACTTCCTCTGCAAGGCTTGAAATTTGACATGGATGAACTTGAGAACATATTAGGATATTGGGGAACACTTGAGGTCATTTGGATGTAAGGACCTTGGTGCAACACAAAACCCTAATTTGAGATTGACTGCCTTAGGAGATGATTTGACTGTCCAACTCTTGAGCAATCTTGAGCCACTTGGAGACTATTCTTACAAAATCTTGAGAAATATGGGAGGGAAATTTTTAGGGTACAACAACCATTTACTTTAGCATTTACATTTCATTCTATTTTCATCTTTTCTCACTTGAGAATTTACTTTTATTCCATTTTTATTTTACTCACTTGAGCCTTTTCTTTTCCTTTTGAAGATACTTAATAATCAACATGAACCATAAAAAAATTTAATGATACTTGGAATATTTGGTTACTATCCTTGGCATTATGGAGTATTAGACTTCTTGGACTTAGGATTAGAGACCTTGGCCTATATTGGAGACCTTTTGACCTTAATTAATATTTTGTCTGGAGTTCATGGGGTTTACCTCAAGACATTGGGTTGTTTGTTTGTTTTATGTGCGGGTTATTGTGATTATATACTTTGTTTGTAATCTGAAATTCACCCGTATACGGCCGTTACTCTGCCCAATTTTTGTGAAGACTTAATACATTTGAAGTTTGGTCTTCTCAAGAGGTCTAATGTATTTGATTTCTTGGTTTCAATCCAAATAATAGGAATTATATCTTGACTCATAATGTCAAGTGTTGGCTTCTTGTTAGTTAGATGGTTCTTCTCCCTAGCTTTTATCTTATGCTTTAGGATAGTCCCTTTATCTCCTCCCATCTTCTTTAATTTCAAAAATATTCTCCCTCCTTTTGAAAACTCTTCTTGTTTATAAACTTGAATCACTTTCATAATAAACTTGGACTTAGGTCCATGCATTTTGAAAACATTTTCATAAATAACCTTCAATTAACTTAATCATATCTTGACATTTTTGTGAGAAGACTAAAAGTCAATCATGTCATTCAAACCATTGTGCCACTTTGGCTCTTATCTTTAAATTTTTCTCAAAAGATTAGACTCTTGTAAATCCTTGTAGTGATGAAAACAACTATACTTCTACAATATGTAGTGAAGAGAGGTATTTTTCACTTGGGTTTTCAGCGAGGCATTGTTGATTTTAAAATCTAAGCCACATCCTCCACTTTGAGATGATGCAAATTCTCCTTTCTCATAATTGTGGGTAGTAAGTAGGTTTTCCACACAAACAATGACGATGTTGTCTTATCTCATAAAATTAACCAACACACTTGTTTTAAAATTTTAAAGAGGAACTACGTGTACCCTGATCCCCTATTTCATGGAAGGTGGTACGTAGGTACTAAAGGTTTGCAACCGCGGCGGGTGCAAAAATCATTAAAAAATAATATTATTATTTTCTCACCTCCATCGTCTATTTTTATACAACATTTTATAGACAAATATACAGATTTTACAAAGAGGTTCATGTGGAGTACCGTAGATATTTAGGGTGCTAATACCTTCCCTTTGCATAACCAACCCCCTTACCTTGAATCTTTCCCCCTCTTTTTGGGTTATTCGCTCTTTTCCCATTCCTTTGGAAACAATAAAGCGCGGTGGCGATTTTTATTTTTATTTGTACAAGTCTAGTCAATCCAATGGCTTAGTCATAACATTTCTACCTCTACAGGAAAAAATGGCGACTTCACTGGGGAAAGATTGAACTCTTGCTGGTACATCCCTATGTGGGTTGAGCCTATCTTTGTTTATATCTGTATATGTGCTATTGTTATTTATATGTTATTTGTTGTATATATGTTTGTCTGGACTTTTCCTAATTTTTAGGGTGCTTGGTGATTACTCATGAGTCATATACCCGGACTTGGGAAAACTTAAGATAGGATAGGCAGTATAGTCATGTTAACTTTGAGGGAGTAATCCCAAAAGAGAAGGCATGAGATCCCCCACTCAATGGAGGCCCCTTTGATTGTAGTGTCTTTTACTGAGTAATTGGGAAGACGTGATGCATTCGACATGGGAGCCTGCTGAAACTGAGGACTGTAGATTACCTAACCCATCTTGGACTTTTAGGTGTAGTGCGGAAGCTATGAAAAAGTAATTCAGAAATAGTTGTCATGCGATACTACGCTCGGACGAGTTTTTCTTGAGAATATTACTAACTGCCGAGTTAATTTGGAAGTTGGTAATATGCGAAAGAAGGATGTAGGATATGGGAACCTCTAGAACCTTGTTTGGCAGATGATAAATTTTAGACTAATACCTTATGGGTAGTACCTTCGACCTCATGCTCGTGACGTTGAACCTATGAACCCTATGTTTCTGATCTTATGTGTGATTGTTGCATCATGCATCCATGCACTCATAAGCATCTTTTTAAAGAAATTTTATTTTAAGGCACTCAAAAGTTGACCATTTATGAATATCTCAGGTGCTTTTTGACTATGGATTCTGGAAAAAGAAAGACCGGAAAATACAGTTTCAAAGATTCCAACATAGATGATAATGTTGGGAAGAAAATTATTGAAGAAGTTAAACCCAAGAAGGCTGCAGGTGAATCTAGTGGAGCTACGCTAGAAAAAGAGGTGGGTGATATATTGAAGATTATAAATATGAGCGACTACAGGATCGTAGATTAATTATTGCAGATTCCGTCAAAAATATCTATTATGGCCTTGCTTATGAACTCCTCTACTCACAGAGAATCTTTGATGAGGGTATTGGACCAAGCTTTTGTAGAAAGTGATACGCCAGTAGACGAATTCAGCAGTGTGGTAGGGAACATTAGATCATGTAATAATCTGAGTTTCTGCGAAGAAGAATTTCCCAATGAAGGAAGGAATCATAATTTGGCCCTCCACATATCTATGAACTGCAAGAATGATTCATTATCCAATGTGTTGATTGATAATGGATCCGCCTTGAATTTCATACCGAGGAGTACGCTTATGAAGTTTAAATATCAAGGAACGCCCATGCGCCCGAGTGGTATTATTATGAAAGCGTTTGATAGATCAAGGAAATATGTTATTGGTGAACTGGACTTTCTTATTCATATAGGTCCACATTTGTTTCAAATTACTTTCCAGTTCATGAATGTTATACTCGCTTACAGTTGTTTGCTAGGACGGCCGTTGATGCATGAGGCAGGGACTGTCACTTCGACTTTACACCAGAAGTTGAAGTTTGTACTTGAAGGGAAAGTCGTAGTTATAAATGGAGAACAAGCATTATTAATATCTCATTTGTCCTCTTTCAGTATTGTGGAGGCAGATGAAGCTGCTGTTGGATCCCAGTTCCAAGATTTATCCATTGAGAATTATAGGGCTTCATTTAAGGATGTGCATCAGGTTGTGCGTAATGGCCATAGTAAAGTATGGCGACAGATTGTTGATCCACCTGTAAACAAGAATAGAGCCGGCTAAGGATTCTCCGTGAAGAATGATAAAGGTAGAAACATGAAGCTGAAGTCTTCTGCAGGAAAGTACCAAGATATCTTTCATAGCGGGGGTTACCTTCATCCAACTATTACCGGGATTAATTCCATTTTGGAAGATGAAGATGAGCCATAAATGCCAAATCATGTGACGCACGGAGTTAGGGTTCAAAACTGGATAACCATTGATGTTACCTCTTGCATACATGTCTCAAAGTAATTTGTTTTTGTTAATATTTTCGAAAATCTTTCACTCTGCCAAAGGTGAAAGTATTGATATTGTATTGGCTTATCTGTTTGCTTTGATCTTTAAAATCAATAATAAAAGTTATCTTTGTTTCCTAAATTGTGTTTTGTATTTTCTGCTTTTTCTTGGAAAATGGTAATAAAAAAAAACCTTTCGAAATAAATAATAAGTGAAACTGAATATGCATAATCACTTGTTATCTATGTCAGTTTCTAAAAGTAATCATAAATCATATGTGCAGTTTAATTAAAAAAAAACCATTGAATACAACAACCCTGTATCCTCTCCCAACATTGAATTTCCTGTGTATGAGGCTGAAGAAGAAAAAGACTATGATGAGATTCCGGAAGAGGTCTCAAATTTGCTTGAGCACGAGGAGAGTTCCATTCATCCATATAAAAAGCTATTGGAAGTGATCAATTTGGGTTCAGAAGAAGATCTGAAGGAAGTCATGATTGGAGCATTGTTGCATCCTGGTGTGAATAGCACGTTAATTGAGATGTTGAAAGAATATGTGGACATTTTTGCTTGGTCTTACCAAGATATGCCTAGTTTGGATACAGATATTGAGAGCACCATTTGCCATTGAAGCCATAGTGCCCGCCAATCAAACATAAATTGCAAAGAACCCACCCAGATATGGCAGTAAAAATCAAAGAAGAGGTCTTAAAGCAGATTAATGTCGGTTTTCTTATGACATCCGTGTACCCTAAGTGGATTGCCAATATTGTCGCAGTACCGAAGAAAGACGGAAAAGTTCGCATGTGCGTAGATTATAGAGATCTAAATAAAGCTAGTCCGAAAGATGATTTTCCATTGCCACACATTGATATGTTAGTGGATAGCAAAACAAAATTCAAAATTTTCTCGTTCATGGATGGATTTTCCAGATATAATAAAATACGAATGGCTCTTGAGGACATGGAAAAAACAACGTTTATCACACCCTGGGGAACATTCTGTTACAGAGTGATGCCCTTTGGGTTGAAGAACGCTGGTGCAATGTACCAGAGGGCTATGACAACCCTATTCCATAATCTGATGCACAAGGAAATTGAGGTATATGTTGATGATATGATTTCTAAATCCCAGACTGAAGAAGGGCATGTAGAAGATTTGTCGAAGTTTTTCAGCGTTTGAGGAAGTATTGTCTCCGCTTGAATCCAAATAAATGTACCTTTAGTGTTCAATCAGGTAAGTTGTTGGGTTTCATTGTCATCCAAAGAGGGATTGAAGTTGACCCTGATAAAATCAAAGCAATTCAAGAAATGCCAACGCCGAGAACCAAAAAGCAAGTCAGAGGTTTCCTCGGGCGTTTGAATTACATCTCCAAATTCATTTCCCACATGAATGCAACATATGAACCGATCTTTAAGTTGTTAAAGAAATATCAAGGTTTGGTGTGGACAGATGACTGCCAAAGGGAATTTGAAAGTATTAAAGAATATCTACTTGAGAATCCTATCTTGCTCCTTCCTGTTGTAGTAAGACCATTGATTATGTATCTGACAATGTTAGATAATTCCATGGGTTGTATTCTGGGATAACAAGATGAAACATGGAAGAAAGAGTATGCCATTTATTATCTTAGTAAAAAGTTTACTGATTGCAAGTTACGGTATTCTATGTTGGAAAAGACATGTTGTGCTCTAGCCTGGGCAGTAAAACATTTGCGGTAGTATATGTTGAATCATACCACTTGGTTGATCTCCAAAATGGATCCAATCAAGTACATTTTTGAAAATCCTGCTCTTACTGGGAGAATTACCCATTGGCAGGTGTTGTTATTTCAATATGACATTGAATACCGCACTCAAAAAGCTATTAAAAGCAGCGTGTTGGCAGATTATCTTGCTTACCAACCAGTTGATGATTATCAGTATGTGAAGTATTATTTCCCCGATGAGGATGTGATGTTTATGAAAGTGAAATATTGTGATGAACCATTACCTGAGGAAGGTCTTGATCCTGAGTCTCATTGGAGCATGATATTTGATGGAGCTATGAATGCTTATGGTAAAGGAATTGGTGATGTGATTGTCACTCCTCATGGATCACATATACCTTTTACTGCAAGGTTGACATTCGATTGCACAAAGAATATGGAAGAGTATGAGTCTTGCATCATGGGTCTCGAAGAAGCTATTGATCTCAGGATTAAAATTATAGATGTGTATAGTGATTCGGCTTTAGTAGGGAATCAGTTTAAATGAGAGTGGGATACTCGTCACCCTGGATTGATCCCTTAAAAATATTATGCTAGAAGATTGTTACCCTTCTTTAATAAGGTTGAATTCCATCACATCCCCAGAGATAAAAATCAAAGGGAGGATGCTCTGGCAACTCTAGATTCTACGTATCAAGTGAATACTTGGAATGATATACCTCAAATTATAGTTCGGCGACTAGATAGGCCCGCTCATGTGTTTACAACAAAGAAAGTAGTAGATGAGAAACCTTGGTATCATGATATCAAGCATTTTCTCCAGACTCAGGAATATCCGATTGGTGCATCGAATAAAGATAGAAAGACATTGAGAAGATTGGCTGACAGCTTCTTACTTAGTGAAAATGTGTTGTACAGGAGAAATTATGACATGGTCTTGCTCAGATGCGTGGATAGACACGAAGCAGATATGTTGATTCATGAGATTTGTGAATGTTCTTTTGGAACTCATGCCAATGGTCATTCGATGGCTAAGAAGATACTAAGGGTCGGTTACTATTGTTTGACAATGGAATGTGACTGTTAAAAATTTGCAAAGAAGTGCCATAAATGCCAGATATATGCGGAAAAAATTCATGTGCCTCCGACGCTTCAAAACTTTATTTCTTCCCCGTGGCCTTTCTCTATGTGGGGTATTAACATGATTGGAATGATTGAACCCAAAGCTTCTAATGGACAATTTTTTATCTTTGTAGCAATTGATTACTTCACCAAATGGGTGGAGGCTTCTTCATATGCTAATGTTACCAAGCAGGTGGTAGTGCGCTTCATTAAGAATAACCTCATATGTCGGTATGGTGTGCCAAGAAGAATTATCACTGATAATGTCTTGAATCTGAATAACAAGATGATGTCAGAACTTTGTGAGGAATTCAAGATTGTCCATCACAATTAGTGTCCTTACAGACAAAAGATGAATGGGGTTGTTGAAGTTGCTAATAAGATTATCAAGAAGATCATCCAGAAGATGGTTGTTACTTATAAAGATTGGCATGAAATGCTCATTTTTGCATTACATGGATATAGGACATTTGTCCGCACTTCAATGGGAGCAATGTCGTTCTCCCTTGTGTATGGTATGGATGTAGTGCTCTCAATCGAGCTTGAGATTCCCTCTTTGCATGTGATAATGGAAAGCAAGTTGTCAGAGGCTGAATGGGTCCAAAACAGGTTTGACCAATTGAATCTGATTGAAGAGAAGAGAATGACGGCTTTGTGTCATGGGCAGTTTATATTAGAAGAGAATGAAGAAATATTTTGATACGAAGGTCAAGCCTCGTGAATTCAGAGAAGGGGACCTTGTGCTCAGAAAGATCATGTCTTTTAACACTGATTCTAGGGGCAAGTGGACTCTCAATTTTGAAGGCTCATATGTTGTCAAGAAAGCCTTCTCTGGTGGTGCATTAATTCTTGAAACTATGGATGGAGAGGAGTTCCTACGTCCCATGAATGCTGATGCAGTCAAAAAAATCCTTCGCCTAAAGAAATAAAAGAACAACTTGCTAAGTTTAAAAACCGAAAGGGAGGCTTATACAAAAAGGAGCGTCTCAGTAGGCCGAAAACCCGAAAGGGCGGTCTAGGCAAAAATTAGAGACGTAAGCAGAATAAATTTTCCTGCTAAGTTGAACACCTACAAGGGAAACTTAGGAAAAAAGTTAGAGACTTTCTTAGCAAGTAACTACATCATACAAGACTTTATCATTGAAGCGACAATCTTCTTGGAACCTCACCATACTTCGACAAAAATTGCTGCTCAGGATTTCAAAGTTGTTAGAGAGAATAGTGGTCATTGTATTTCAATGTATCTTTTCCATTATATATTACCATTTTCCGAAATTTGTAATCATCCTTGGAGTCTCGCCATTCGCATACTACCATTCTATTAATAAAGTTTGAGCTTCTATTCAATTCTTTGTAATTCTTATTTTATTCTTCTTACAAAGACTTCATTTATTATTGATAGTAATTTTCAAAGTGAAAAGATTAAATAAATAAAAAATTTCCAAAAGAATTTACAAATTACTTTTCTTTAGAAATTATGACTCGGGAGGAAAACAAAAGTGGTGATCCGAAGAATGGACGAACTCCATTAGTTGTTGGAAGTTTTGTTTTCCCCAGGAAGGTTCTCTCATGTCGTTTTTGCTGGTATACGTATGATTTTCTTGTGTTTCTCAGGTAGTTAGAAATGATACCAATTGATGCATAAGGTGTGGTATTGGGTTTGTGATCCCGTTGTCCCCAGTCAAGTCTTGGTTCATTTTTGATTTTGGGTTTGCATGGTCTAAAGACTCTATCCCAGATTCCCAAGTGGGGTCTTCACTTATAAGAAGAAAGTTCCTTCTCCCTTTGTGTGTTGAGATAGAACTATTTGCAAATTGTCTCTCTTTTTGCAGTGTTGGCATTATTGTTGGTATTTATTTCCCAATTAACTAGACCAGGGCAGTATCTTGCCTAAGACGCATGGACACATTCATCAACTTTTTGGGTTTTCACCCACCAAGTGCTGAGTTTGATTCAAAATCCCCATAAGTTTGACCTCTTGCTATAATGTTAACTTCTTGATTCCGCAGAAAGGCTATCCCAGGGCACTTTTGTTGGAATACGTATGATCTTCTTGTGTTTCTCAGATAATTGAAGATCACACCAATTGATGTATGGCTCGGTGTTGGGTTTATGATCCTATTTTCCCAACCAAGTCTTGTT
This sequence comes from Vicia faba, assembly GCA_948472305.1. Classification (NCBI taxonomy): domain Eukaryota; kingdom Viridiplantae; phylum Streptophyta; class Magnoliopsida; order Fabales; family Fabaceae; genus Vicia; species Vicia faba. Next base: position 725,207,450 of record OX451741.1, on the reverse strand, counting down.
TCATTTGAACCTTAGGTTTACATGATATGAAGACTCTATCCAAGATTCCCTAGTGAAGGCTTCACTCATTTAATAAAAGTCTTTTCTCCCCGTGCATGCTGAGTTGGACTCATTTGCGAAGAATCTCCTTTCGGTAGTACTTGCATTTTAATTGATTGCCCGATAGTCAGGCAAGGGAAATTTTTTATTTAAGAAGTGTTGAAATGGTTATCAACTTTTTGAGTTTTCACCCGCCAAGTATTGGGTTTGATTTAAAATCCCAATAAGTTTGATTTCTTGTTGTAATGTTTGACTTCTTAACCCCCCAAGTTATTATCCCCATGAGGTTTCATACTTTCTCCCTAGAGAAGATGGTGCAATACTTACTCTCAATATTGAAGAATATATCTTAGTTTCCCCTCGACGATGTGGTGTTTTCCTCCCCAATGAAGTTAGCACGAGGTCTCCAGTTGATATCTCGATCATGAGGCACTATCTCCCCTAGTGAAGTCGGTATGATATTTCCCCAATGAATTCAGCATGAGATCCTCAATTGATGTTTTAACGACATGGTTTTCATCAGCCTTATTGAAATCAGTATTGCAATCCCCAGTAGAAGTATGGACCGTGAAACAAGTGTTTTCCCCATTGAAGTCTGTGTGATATCCCTCAGTGAAGCTTGGAAGAGGATTTTATATCCCTGTATCTGTACTGATTTATTGCCATGATGTGATTACTTTTGGATTTTGTTCTTTCCCAATGAAGTTAAGCCGTGAGGTAGGAATTTGTTTCCTCAATTGTTTCTTACTTTCTTTTGAAATTTTCATCTTGGATGTGATTTAGTAGAGTATTTACGTTACCCGAGTTAGTTTTGTCTGATTATCTCTAGTGTTATATGTCTGTTTTGTCAGCATATACATGATAACACTCATACATTCTGTTGTACCCCAAAATTATCCCTCTTTTCATACACGCATATTATTGGTTTTATGGTTATGGAATAAAGGTATATTTATCAAGGTTCTTCAAGTTACAAGTGACTTTTATTTCGTCAATGGATATTCTCAGAGTATTTTCCGAGCTGAAGATCGGTTCGCCGTTTTGCAACGATTCGGGGTTCAAAGATTCACAAGTCCAACCCGGCGCATCATATTCAGGTGTTCTTTTGCCAAGATATCTCTGATAACATATTCTCAAATTCAGGTTCGACTCAATAGTCAATTCTTTAAACAAGGTCTCTGAATGTGTGAGTTTTCTCGAAGAAATATGGTGAAAAGTGTGCTGAAAGTGCAGTTTTTACGCACAAAAAAATTCATAACTTGAAGATCGTGGCTCGTTTTGGACCCGTTCCAGTGGCAAAAATTCCATATTGACGTCATCTATGTTTTCATCTCTCACGGCAGGAAGTCAATTTCGATCAGAAGGTCTTCAAGTATTTTCGTACAGAAAATTTGTGACAGAAGTTTATTTGCGTCATGTTCAGAAAATCATAACTTGGTCGATTTTCATTGTATCGAGCTGGTTCCGGTGCCAAAATTTCACAAATTGAGGTTGATAAATTTTCACAAGAGGTACCGAGTTCGAACGATATCCAAAAGTCCTTCGTTTTTTGCTCCGAGTGCGTGTGACGCGCCGAAAATCCTGAATGCTGAATATTATTTCATCTGGGCCGAAACTTCGAAAATTCATAACTCAGTCAATTTTTATCGGATTCGGCCCATCTTTTTACACAAGGTCACTGACTCAGAGATCTACAACTTTTATTCAAAAGTCGAGACTGAATTATGCTACGATCAATATCAGTTTTTTATTGAAGAACGTATCAGAGTCGATACTGGAGCCCAAAATAAGTTTGTCTGAGCTGAAACTTCAAAAATTCATAACTAATTAACCGTTTATCCGATTGAGCCCATTTTCGGAAAGGAGTTAATTATTGATATCGGCTACATTTTGTTTTCACATTTCAACTTCAAAAATTGCACTTAAGCCCCTGCGATTTTGCCTAGAACGTGACGGACTCAAGTGAATATTGGAGGCCCAATTGCATATTTAAAGCCCATTTTTTTCTCTCTAATTTCTATTATATAATCTCATTCTTTTTACACAAACGAGAGGAGACAAAAAAACCTTTGCCACAATGCTGTTAGAATATCGAATTCTTTCAAGAACCCTAAAAACTTGAAATCCTTATTACAAACCCCCATCTCACTACAAACAAACCATACCTGTTACAAACTCACATCTCACTGCTTCTCCAGTAAGGGTAAGGTTGGTTTGATCTCCATGATCAAAAGGGAATAGAAGCATTCATCTCACTACTTCTCCAGTAAGGGTAAGGCTGGTTTGATCTCCATGATCAAAAGGGTATAATCATTCATACATGCCATATCGGTTTTAACATTAAATTTTTTTCATATATTTGCTTTATATGTATTTTATGATATAGTAATTTATTTAATTTGTTCATGAGATTCAGCACTGTAGATTTAGACAGGGTCCCAAGCAGGTTCATTACAGAATGTTGAGGCCAAAACACAAATGGCTAAAACAGAACAACCAACGCATGACAACAATACATTGCGAGGCAGACATCCTGAGAAGGTTAAGGGCGTGGGTTCAACAACCACCCTTATTGGTATTGGTTTTCTTCCTTTCTATTTATCCTTTTACCTATTTTTATTCTTTCTGTTTAAAACTTTTCTTTTCATAAAACTTAACATTTTTCACAAACCTTTGATTTTTCCTCCTAAACTCGAATAATTAATTTTAGGTTTTAATTTAATTCTAGGTTTTTAGTTTCATTGTTTGTTTTTGGTTTCTAACCAATTTGTTTTTTTCAATCTTAAATTCACTTAACCACAAAACTTTTTTCACAAACCTTTTTTTACAAAAAAACCTAATTTGATTTTTGGGTTAATTAATTTTATATTTTTTTAACTTTTTTTTCAAAATTAACCTTTTTTTTATTAAGTAAAATTAATTAGGATTTAGGTATTTTAATTAACTTTTTTTTCAAAATTAACATTTTTTACTAATTAAAATTAATTAGGTTTTTAGGTTTATTTAATTAATTATCCTAAATCACTTTTTCATAAAAAAAAATACCAAAAATATTAACTTAGAATTTTAGGTTTTAATTCTTCCTTATTTTCTTTTTATTTATTCTTTTACATTTTAATTTCTAGGAAAATTGTATATGTCGCATTATCAATGTAATAACGTAGATTTATCTTTTCTCGTATTTTTTTCTAATTATGTAATTGCTTCCGGGATGTAATAGTTTTAGGATCACCTCAAGTGGAAAAAATACTTCCAACCAAGGGGCATGGCATGATCATTGTCCACCATTTGGGGCAGTCAAGTCAAGATTCAAGGAATCTCTCAAAGATGTCAAATAGCCAGGGGCAGATCTCCATCTGAATCACTTGGGGGCATTGGGCATGAATTCCAGCAATGAATCATGTACGATCAAACAAACATCTTCTGGTAGTGTGGCAACACAACACTACCGACAGTGACAACTCCCTACACCCTGAGAACATGGACATAGTCAGAAAATATTGCACATGAACAAAGACCCGGTAGGTTGACTGGCCTAGGCAAAAATAAGGGCATCCCGATGAACCAAAAAGGTTCGGGCAAAAATTAGGGATAAAAATAAAAAAGATATATACACCCGGCAAGCCGAAAACCTGAAAAGGCAGCTTGGGCAAAAAAGGGTATCCCGATGGACTGAAAATTTGAAAAGACAGTCCAGGCAAAAGTTAGGGATTAAAGCGTACGACTATGTCCCGTTATCTTGTCACTTGCCTATCAGTAGAAGACTTATCATTCTGATCTCCAGTTACCAAGCACCTCATAAGTTGGGATGACACTCAATCCACAAGGCCTCCGCAGGCTCTTTTCCCAGCAGGTACAGGGGCAGAAAAGTCTTGATATGAAGTCATTGTCGTATCCCAAGCATGCGTCCCAATAACATCTACACTCCCCACAGAGTAGAGGCAACCAATGTTTTGATCTCTGCCTCCCCAAACAAGAGTTACTTTCCCCAGCCAAGCTCTTTTGGAGAGCCGACGTCTATATTCCCCGGACGTATTTTATAATCGCAAGCGGTTCATAAAGTTATCTCCCGAATAGAGTTTATTTCTCTGAATACAGAAGCTCAATCCCCGACAAAGTTTATCCCTTCATCTATGGAAGCTTCTCTCTCTAACGAAATTATTCCCCCACAAAGTTGTTCTCAAGCAGAGTCTCTCCTCGACAGAATATCCTTAAACAAGGGGCAAATCCCCAGCATAGTCATTTATGGTTCACCATCTCCAGAGGAAGTAGAAGAACCACTTTTTCTACGACAGTCAGGAACTCAATTTCCATTACTCTCCAACAACAGTCAGGGATTTATTTTCCCAAACTCGGACGTGCCACAATAGCATTTCATGTTCATATATCATGACGTGCGCATACATATTGCATAATCTCATTTATTTTGAGAACATCATTATACAATGCATTTCATGCATCATATACGATTAATCATGTACCTTTTCAGGAAAGATGGTTATCATCAACAACTTCCAGCAAGTTCAAGATTAGCTCCTGAAACTAAATAGAGTAATTATCTGCATGATCAAATGCAGCTTTATACGGGTTCGTCACGAAGCAATCTTACAGGGGTTTCTTTTAAATGCAGCGTCACACGGGTTTATCCTGAAAAATATTACACGGGTCCTTTTCATACATTTCTGAATAAAGTCTAACACGAATTTATCACAAAGTAACCTTACCCAGGTTCCTCTTGAAATTTTACACGAACTTATCACAAAGTAACCTTACCCAGGTTCCTCCTGAAGTTTTACACGAACTTATCACAAGGTAACCTTACCCAGGTTCCTCCTGAAGTTTTACACGAACTTATCACAAGGTGACCTTACCATGGTTCCTCCTGAAGTTTTACATGAACTTATCACAAAGTAACCTTACCCAGGTTCCTCCTGAAGTTTTACACGCACTTATCACAAGGTAACCTTACCCAGGTTCCTCCTGAAGTTCTACACGAACTTATCATAAAGTAACCTTACCCTGGTTCATCCTGAAGTTTTACACAAACTTATCACAAGTTAACCTTGCCCCGGTTCCTCCTGAAGTTTTACACGAACTTATCACAAGGTGACCTTACCTAGGTTCCTTCTAAAATTTTACACGGACTTATCCCGAAGTAACCTTACCCAGGTTCCTCCTGAAGTTTTAAACGAACTTATCCGAAGGTAACCTTACCCAGGTTCCTCCTGAAGTTTTACACAAATTTATCATAAAGTAAACTTACCCAGATTCCTCCTGAAGTTTTACACGAACTTATCACAAGGTAACCTTACCCAGGTTCCTCCTGAAGTTTTACACGAACTTATCACAAGGTGACCTTACCAAGGTTCCTCCTGAAGTTTTACATGAACTTATCACAAAGTAAACTTACCCAGGTTCCTCCTGAAGTTTTACACGAACTTATCACAAGGTAACCTTACCCGGTTACTCCTGAAGTTTTACACGAACTTATCACAAGGTGACCTTACCCAGGTTCCTTCTAAAGTTTTACACGGACTTATCCCGAAGTAACCTTACCCAGGTTCCTCCTGAAATTTTACACGAACTTATCCCAAGGTAACCTTACCCAGGTTCCTCCTGAAGTTTTACTCGAACTTATCATAAAGTAACCTTACCCAGGTTCCTCCTGAAGTTTTACACGAACTTATCACAAGGTAACCTTACCTCGGTTCCTCCTGAAGTTTTACACGAACTTATCACAAGGTGACCTTACCCAGGTTCCTTCTAAATTTTTACACGGACTTATCCCGAAGTAACCTTACCCAGGTTCCTCATGAAGTTTTACACGAACTTATCCCAAGGTAACCTTACCCAGGTTCCTCCTGAAGTTTTACACAAACTTATCATAAAGTAACCTTACCCAGGTTCCTCCTGAAGTTTTACATGAACTTATCCCAAGGTGACCTTACCCAGGTTCCTTTTGAAGTTTTACACGGACTTATCCTGAAGTAACCTTACCCAGGTTCCTCCTGAAGTTTTACACGAACTCATCCCTAACTAACGTTACCCAGGTTCCTCCTAAAGTTTTACACAAACTTATCTCAAAGTAACATTACCCCGGTTCATTTTGAAGTTTTACACGAACTCATCACAAAGCAACCTTACCCAGGTTCCTTCTCGATTAAGAGGCAGTTTTACCAGAACTCCTCACAAAGCAACCTCACCCAGGTTCCTTCTCGATTCAGATGCAGTTTTACCCAGACTCCTCACAAAGCAACCTTACCCAGGTTCCTGCTGCAGTTTTATCAAAACTCCTCACAAAGCAACCTCACTCAGGTTCCTTCTCGGTTCAGATGCAGTTTTACCCAAACTCCTCACAAAGAAACCTCACCCAAGTTCCTTCTCGGTTCAGATGCAGTTTTACCCAAACTCCTCACAAAGCAACCTTACCTAGGTTCCTGTCGCAGTTTTACCTAAACTCCTTACAAAGCAACCTTACCCAGGTTCCTTCTCGGTTCAGATGCAGTTTTATCCAAACTCCTCACAAAGAAACCTTACCCAGGTTCCTTCCCATAAGCCCTACTATCCAGGTTCCTTCTCATATCCTTACCATCCAGGTTTCTTTTCTCTTATCTCTAGACAGCAGTCCACAACACTGTAAGACCTAGACCTGATCTAACACGATCGGTTTCACCTTTCCCCAGTAGGTCACGACACAGTTTATACACGACCAGATAGCAGTTCATTTTCATCTCCTTGACTAAGAGATGATTCCCTAGTAGATTAACAGACAACTGAAGCTCCAAAAATTCTATTTCTTTCAAGACAGGTACCAACATCCCTCAGCAGATTCCTCCTCAACAAGAGGAACAAAAATTCTCATCAAAGGAATATCTCGGGAAATCAACATCCTCTAGATGGCATCTTTAAGTCCATCTCTGACGATTCTCCGTCATATCTTCCGGATGGAATCTTTAAGCCCATCTTCGGTGACCTTCCGTCGTCTCCTCCAAATGGAATTTGTAAAGCCATTCCCGATACTACCTACATAGTCAAGCATCATTACAGACGAGTGCAAATTTCTGGGCACTCTAGTGTTTAATCATCTTCCACCTTCAGATCACGAAAGGCAGGCGAGCCAATCTAAATCTTCAAGTTTAAGAAGATTGAACAGGGGCAGCTGTTGTACCCCAAAATTTTTCCTCTTTTCATACACGCAAATTATTGGTTTTATGGTTATGGAATAAAGGTATATTTATCAAGCTTCTTCAGGTTATAAGTGATGTTTCTTTCGTCAATGGATATTCTCAGAGTATTTTTCGTGCTGAAGATCGGTTCACCGTTTTGCAACGATTTGGGGTACAAAGATTCACAAGTCCAACCCGGCGCGTCATATTCAGGTGTTCTTTCGCCAAGATATCTCTGATAACGTATTCTCAAATTTAGGTTCTGCTCAAGAGTCAATTATTTAAAGAAGGTCTCTGAATGTGTGAGTTTTCTCGAAGAAATATGGTGAAAAAGTGTGTTGAAAGTGCAGTTTTTACGCACTAAAAAATTCATAAATTGAAGATCGTGGCTCCTTTTGAACCTGTTCCAGTGGCCAAAATTCTGTATTGACATCATCTAAGTTTTCATCTCTCACGGATGGAAGCCAATTTCGATCAGAAGGTCTTCAAAAAATGCGGATTTATCAAGTATTTTCGTACAGAAAATTTGTGACAGAAGTTTATTTGCGTCATGTTCAGAAAATCATAACTTGGTCGATTTTCATCATATCGAGCTGGTTTCGGTGCCAAAATTTCAAAAATTGAGTTGCCTACATTTTCACAAGATGTACCTAGTTCGAACGATATCCAAAAGGCCTTCGATTTTTGCTCAGAGTGCGTGTGACGCGTCGAAAATCTTGAATGCCATATCAGTTTTAACATTAAATTTATTTCATATATTTGCTTTATTTGTATTTTATGTTATAGTAATTTATTCAATGTGTTCATGAGATTCAACACTGCAGATTTAGACAGGGTCCCATGCAGGTTCATTACAGAACGTTGAGGCCAAAATAGAACAACCAACGCATGACACCAATACATGGCGAGGCAGACATCCTGAGAAGGTTAAGGGCGTGGGTTCAACAACCACCCCTATTGGTATTGGTTTTCTTACTTTCTATTTATCCTTTTACCTATTTTCATTCTTTCTGTTTAAAACTTTTTTTTCATCAAACTTAACATTTTTCACAAACCTTTAATTTTTCCTCCTAAACTCGAATAATTAATTATAGGTTTTAATTTAATTCTTGGTTTTTAATTTCATTGTTTGTTTTTTATTTCTAACCAATTTGTGTTTTTCAATTTAAATCCACTTAACCACAAAACTTTTTTCACAAACCTTTTTTTACAAAAAAACCTAATTTGATTTTTAAGTTAATTAATTTTATATTTTTTTAACTTTTTTTTCAAAAATAACCTTTTTTTTATTAATTAAAATTAATTAGGATTTAGGTATTTTAATTATCTTTTTTTCAAAATTAACATTTTTTACTAATTAAAATTAATTAGGTTTTTAGGTTTATTTAATTAATTATCCTAAATCACTTTTTCATAAAAAAAAACACCAAAAACATTTACTTAGAATTTTAGGTTTTAATTCTTCCTTATTTTCTTTTTATTTATTCTTTTACATTTTAGTTTCTAGGAAAATTGTATATGTCGCATTATCAATGTAATAGCGTAGATTTATCTTTTCTCGCATTTTTTTCTAATTATGTAATTGCTTCCGGGATGTAATAGTTTTAGGATTTCGTTTCTGCACTCTTCATTATTATGTAACTGCTCCGAGGTTGTAATAGTAATTAGGGTTTAAATTCCGCATTTTTATTTTCAGTCCAAATTAATTATGTATCTGCAAAAGCCTTGTAATAGCTAGGACTTTAAACTTTCCGCATTTTAATTTCCGCAAACTATAAACTGCTTAGATGAATGTTAATAGGATCGTATGGAAAGACTAATTGAAAATTAAAATAGTAGATCACCTTAATTGTGCAAAGATTAAATAATTGAAATCAAACACATGCACATGCTCACTCTTAGGGTATACCTCACTTGGTTGCCTCCGAAAACAATGGTCATGTCCCTCGAACGTAGGGATACCCTTAGCAAAGACCCTCAGTTAAAATCGTCATAAATATCATGGTCCCTCGATGTCCCTCAAAGTTGCCTCCGGTATATGATCTTGTCCCTCGATGTTGCCTACGAATATATGATGACAGTCCCTTCGAAATGCTAATGTATCCTTACATGTTTCCTTCAATGACCATTACATCCCTTTCGATAGTACCTCAAACTCCAACAACGGTGCTACCTACTCACTAATAGTGGGATAGAACTGTCTAAAGGAAACAAGAACATAAACCTTCTTTTTTTCGAGTAGGTAGATGCTAGTAGGTACTTGCTCAAAACAAACTTTTTTCACACTTACACTTTTTTCAAACAAAGTTTTCAAAACGACTTCGTAACACTCTTGAGGACTGATACAAGGGTTAAAACAAAGTAAAACAAAAACTTTTCAAAAATACACAAACACGGAAGCAATTTTTAAAATGATGAGCAAGTACCTAAGAGCCCGTAGAAAACTACAGATAAAAAGGGTGCTAATACCTTCCCTTTCTATAATCTACCCCCCGTACTCAAAATTTCGGAAAAGGAATTTTTTTGTGCTTTTTTCCTTTCCAGTTGGATAAAATAAAAGTCGGTGGCGACTCTTGCTTACCGCGACATTTTGCGAACACAAACGTAAAACGCAAACCAGCATTTTCCTAAAACAGTTCCGGTTCTGGCCACCGTATCACAGAACTGGCGACTCTGCTGGGGAGAAATAAGTGGGGTATACCTTAGGATCTAGTTCATCATAAATTGCTTCTCTTGTTTGTTTTGGTTGCTTTAATTTTAAGGGTTTTGTTTAAGAATTACTATAGATCCTAACCCGGATCTGAGGAACACGTGTTAGGTAAGTAGCAATAAACTGTAAGGGAACTGTACGACGTAGACCGATACGGTTGAAGTAGTAGCTACATTGATGTGGCACATTGGTTGGTACCGGTATCCCCTGTGGAGAAACAAGGAGAATACGGGGCTGCTATATGGGTCGTTAAGCATCAACTGACCTTAGAACCTATAATTGACCTACTTGGCCATAGGAAGTAGTGAGATAGCCGGCCTCGGTATAGAGCTGAGAACTGGTTGTTACTCGATGCTACACTCATTGAGACCGTACTCTCGAGATAGTTCTGGCCGCAAGAAAAGATTGCGTGAGCTTAAAACCATGACCGGTGGAGGATGGTCAGTGATATTGAGAACCTCTAGAACCCGGTTACTATTATTAGGACAGGTTTAAATCAACTGAACTTTAAGAGGGTAGTGCCTAGATCCCATGCAAGCCTGAAACTTAAGGATTCTTGTATGACTTGTTTACCTTTACCATGTATGTTATCTGCTATACCTGTTGTGTGTTTTATCATGACATCATACATCATAACATAGCATGCATACTCCATTATACTAGCCATTTCAAAGTCTTTGAAATCATTACATACGCATCCCATTATCATGCACATCATTACATGTACCATTACAAGTTTCTCATCTTTTTCGCTGTTTATTTCAGCACAAAATGTCTTCTGAAATACCTACCGATCAGGCCATCAAAGCTCTTCAGGCACAGAATTCCCAATTCCAAGAGATGTTCTTGAACTTAGCTAAAGGGCAAGAAGATTTGAAGATTCTCATCCTGAAGGAGAAGAAGAAGAAGAAGAAGAAGAAGAAGAAGGTGGTTCTTCTGAATATGGGTCATAGATTTGGGAATAGGTTGCGACAGGAAGCTGATCTGTCTCATTCATTCAAAGGAGGAGAGAGTCAAGAGGAAGAAAAGGGTCCTAGCCCTGTGGTCTCTGATAATGATACTGATTTTGATAATGAACAATACCCTCCTGCTGAGGATAGGTACAAACTACTTGAGGACCGTCTAAGTGTTATGGAGATTCAGAAGATTCCTGGTTTGGACTTCGGAGATCTGGGGTTAGCATCTGGGGTGGTGATCCCTCCCAAATTTAAAGCTCCGGTTTTTGCTAAGTACGATGGAATATCCTGTCTAAAACTCCATCTCCGCTCGTACGTCAGGAAAATCCAACCCTACACTGCTGATAGGAATCTGTGGGTACATTTCTTTCAAGATAGTCTGTCAGGGACTCAACTTGAATGGTTTTATCAATTGGAAGAAGCTAATGTCCGCAACTGGGAGGACCTTGCTGCTGCATTCTACAAGCAGTACCAGTATAACGCCGACCTTGCTCCCACTCGTACTCAGCTTCAGGGTATGTCCATGGGTGCAGGCGACGGCTTTAAAGACCATGCTCAGAAGTGGAGAGATCCGGCTGGAAGAGTCCACCCCCCTCTGTCTGATAGGGAGTTGGTTGATATGTTTCTAGGGACATTGTCTGGTCCGTTTTTCAATCATTTGATCGGCAGCTCGTCAGCGGGTTTCACTGAGCTGATTCTGATTGGAGAAAGAGTAGAAGCTGGGATCCTGAGTGGTAAGATCCAGAAAAATACCTCTTCAAGTACATAGAAGAAGTCATTTGGTGGCAAGAGGGAAGCCAATGATGTGCACGGCCAGAAGAGACGTAGCAAGGCACACTACCACCAATCTGTGGGGGCAGTGTTGATCTCTAATTTGGCACGCACACAACGACCACAACAACGAAACAATCAGCCAAGGGTGGAAAGGCCTCAAAGGAAGTTCACCCAAATCAACATGCCATTGTCACAAGCATTGCAACACATGTTGAAGATGAATCTGATTACGGTGATAAACCCTCATCCAAACCCTAAGACTTCTTCTCCTAACTACAACCCAGATGTAAGGTGTGCTTATCATTCTGGTAGCCTGGGGCATGATACTAACGATTATTGGGCACTGAAATACAAGATTCAGAATATGATTGACACCAAGGACATCGAATTCGACCCTCTTGAGATTCTCAATGTGATCACTGCTCCCTTGCCAAAACATGGCTAGGATTGAAAGTATTTTTTTTCATTTGAATTATGAAGTTGTATTTTCTTTGCTTATTCAAACAATTATTGTCATATCAATCTTTTTTATTTCATCAATGAATTACACGTGTCTGTCTTAAATTAATTTAAATTTCTTTATATTTCCTTTTCGTGATATTCAACTCTCGACTAAAAAACTGTAAGCCTTTAGAGGGAGGATGACGAAAACGATACCACAATCTCTACAGTATGCTTTTGAACAGACCCCGCTGACGATGTACAGGCATTGCTTCAAATCCTAAACAATGGAGTTATAAGGAAGATAATCCCTAGTCAACCCCTTTGAGCTAAAGAAGTAGGAGTTTTTCTTTTCACACAAATTAAAACCCTTAATCACGACCTGGGGAAGGGTAATTATCTCAGTTAATCCAGGTGCACAGTGAATGGCATCGAAGACGTCCTTCCAAAACAGAAGACGTTGATGGTTCCCTATAATCTTCAAGACAGGCAGTCATTATCTCTCGAAATAAAAGCCTATTAAGTCATAACCTATGAAGGAGACTTAAGAAGAAAAAAAATCTAGGGCATCTCGCTGACTGTAATCACAAAAGAAACAGTTCAGGAAAAAGACAAGGATAATAAAAAAAAAAGAGGTCCTACAAACCCTCAACAAAAAGAAATGATTGCCTATTCAAAATAAACTGTCAGTATCCGAACCATCACTGGAATATCAGAGAAAAGACTCAAACGGGACCTAAATGTAAAATTAGGGGAGTTTAGGATCGAAGAACATCACGAAGAACAAGTGGGTACAAATAAATTTTGAGCCTTTATCCTTTGTTTCTTGAACCGTGAACCAGGCCACATTATAACCCTTAAAAGTCCTAGATGAAGCATGGGTTAGTTCAATAGCATATTGTTACAAAAGGTATCCTGACTCCTATAAGGTTTGCTATAAATCCTGAGTTAACATCACACTTTTACAAAAAAAAACTTGTTTTACTAAAAAATGAATTTTCAAACTTCAAGACAGACATAAGCTTTGCATTCTTAAAATAACATTGTTTGCATATGACAATTTGTTCAATAGCAGAGAAATTCGCATGACGAATATCTAGTGAACAAAAACATTCTTAATAAAAAGGATCACCTCAAGTGGAAAAAACACTTCCAACCAAGGGGCACGGCATGATCATTGTCCATCATTTGGGGCAGTCAAGTCAAGATTCAAGGTATCTCTCAAAGATGCCAAATAGCCAGGGGAAGATCTCCATCTGAATCACTTGGGGGCATTGGGCATGAATTCCAGCAATGAATCATGTACTATCAAACAAAAATATTCTGGTAGTGTGGCAACACAACACTACCGACAGTGACAACTCCCTACACCCTGAGAGCGTGGACATAGTTAGAAAATACTGCGCATGAACAAAGACCCGGTAGGTTGACTGGCCCAGGAAAAAATAAGGGCATCCCAGCGTACCAAAAAGGTTCGGGAAAAAATTAGGGAAAAAAACTAAAAATATATATACACCCGGCAAGCCGAAAACCTGAAAAGGCGGCATGGGCAAAAAAGGGTATCCCGGTGGACTGAAAATCTGAAAATACAGTCCAGGCAAAAGTTAGGGATTAAAGCGTACGACTATGTCCCGTTATCTTGTCACTTTCCTATCAGTAGAAGACTTATCATTCTGATCGGCAGTTACCAAGCACCTCATAATTTAGGATGACACTCAATCCACAAGGCCTCCGCAGGCTCTTTCCCCAGCAGGTACAGGGGCAGAAAAGTCTTGATATAAAGTCATTGTTGTATCCCAAGCATGCATCCCAGTAACATCTACACTCCCCACAGAGTAGAGGAATCCAAAGTTTTGATCTCTGCCTCCCCAAACAGGAGTTACTTTCCACAACCAAGCTCTTTCGGAGAGCCGACGTCTATATTCCCCAGCCGAATTTTATAATCGCAAGCGGTTTATAATGTTTTCTCCCGAACAGAGTTTATTTCTCTGAATACAGAAGCTCAATCCCCAACAGAGGTTATCCCTTCAGCTATGGAAGCTTCTCTCTCCAATGAAATTATTCCCCCGCAAAGTTGTTCTCAAGCAGAGTCTCTCCTCGACAGAATATCCGTAAACAAGGGGCAAATCCCCAACATAGTCATCTTTGGTTCAGCATCTCCAGAGGAAGTAGAAGAACCACTTTTTCTACGACAGTTAGGAACTCAATTTCCATTACTCTCCAACAAAAGTCAGAGATTTATTTTCCCAAACTCGGACGTGCCACAATAGCATTTCATGTTCATATATCATGACGTGCGCATACATATTGCATACAACATAATCTCATTTATTTTAAGAACATCATCATATAATGCATTTCATGCATCATATACGATTAATCATGTACCTTTTCAGGAAAGATGGTTATCATCAACAACTTCAAGCAAGTTCAAGATTAGCTCCTGAAACTAAACAGAGTAATTATTTGCACGATCATATGCAACTTTATACGGGTTCTTCACGAAGCAATCTTACACGAGTTTCTCCTAAATGTATCGTCACACGGGTTTATCCTGAAAAATCTTACACGGGTCCTTTTCATACATTTCTGAATGAAGTCTTACACGAATTTATCACAAAGTAACCTTACCCAGGTTCCTCCTGAAGTTTTACACGAACTTGTCACAAACTAACCTTACCCAGCTTCCTCGTGAAGTTTTACACGAACTTATCACAAAGTAACCTTACCCAGGTTCCTCCTGAAGTTTTACACGAACTTATCACAAGGTGACCTTACCTAAGTTCCACCTGAAGTTTTACACGAACTTATCACAAAGTAACCTTACCCAGGTCCCTCCTGAAGTTTTACACGAACTTATCACATGGTAACCTTACCCAGGTTCCTCCTGATGTTTTACACGAACTTATCACAAGGTGACCTTACCCAGTGTCCTTCTAAAGTTTTTTACGGACTTATCTCGAAGTAACCTTACCCAGGTTCCTCCTGAAGTTTTACAGGAACTTATCCCATGGTAACCTTACCCAGGTTCCTCCGGAAGTTTTACACGAACTTATCATAAAGTAACCTTACCCAAGTTCCTCGTGATGTTTTACATGAACTTATCCCAAGGTGACCTTACCCAGGTTCCTTATGAAGTTTTACACGGACTTATCCCAAAGTAACCTTACCCAGGTTCCTCCTGAAGTTTTACACGAACTCATCCCCAAGTAACCTTATCCAGGTTCCTCCTAAAGTTTTACACAAACTTATCTCAAAGTAACCTTACCCCAGTTCATTTTGAAGTTTTATACGAACTCATCACAAAGCAACCTTACCCAGGTTCCTTCTCAGTTCAGATGCAGTTTTACCCAAACTCCTCACAAAGCAACCTCACCCATGTTCCTTCTCGGTTCAGATGCAGTTTTACCCAGAGTCCTCACAAAGCAACCTTACCCAGGTTCCTGCTGCAGTTTTATCCAAACTCCTCACATAGCAACCTCACCCAGGTTCCTTCTCGGTTCAGATGCAGTTTTACCCAAATACCTCACAAAGCAACCTCACCCAGGTTCCTTCTCGGTTCAGATGTAGTTTTACCCAGACTCTTTACAAAGCAACCTTACCTAGGTTCCTTCCATAGTTTTAACCAAACTCCTCACAAAGCAACCTTACCCAGGTTCCTTCTCGGTTCAGATGCAGTTTTATCCAAACTCCTCACGAAGCGACCTTACCCAGGTTCCTTCCCATAAGCCCTACTATCCAGGTTCCTTCTCATAACCTTACCATCCAGGTTTCTTTTCTCTTATCTCTAGACAGCAGTCCATAACACCTAGACCTGATATAACACGATCGATTTCACCTTTCCGCAGTAGGTCGCGACGTAACCTTTACACGACCAAATAGTATTTCATTTTCATCTCCTTGACTAAGAGATGATTCCCCAGTAGATTAACGGACAAATGAAGCTCCTAAAATTCGATTTCTCCGAAGACAGATACCAACATCCCTTAGCAGATTCCTCCTCAACGACAGGAACAAAAATTCTCATCAAAGGAATATCTCGGGAAATCAACATCCTCTAGATGGCATCTTTAAGCCCATCTCGCGTGACCTTCCGTCGTCTCCTCCAAATGGAATTTGTAAACCCATTCCCGATACTACCTACATAGTCAAGCATCATTACAGACGAGTGCAAATTTCTGGGCACTCTAGTGTTCAATCATCTTCCACCTTCAGATCACGAAAGGCAGACGAGCCAATCAAAATCTTCAGGTTTAAGAACATTGAACAAGGGTAGCTGTTGTACCCCAAAATTTGCCCTCTTTTCATACATGCATATTATTGGTTTTATGGTTATGGAATAAAGGTATATTTATCAAGCTTCTTCAGGTTACAAGTGACGTTTATTTTGTCAATGGATATTCTCAGAGTATTTTCCGTGCTAAAGATTGGTTCGCCGTTTCGCAATGATTTGGGGTACAAAGATTCACAAGTCCAACCCGGCGCGTCATATTCAGGTGTTCTTTTGCCAAGATATCTCTAATAACGTGTTCTCAAAATCAAGTTTGGCAAGTCAACCATTTTTCAAAATGTCATTCAAGAGGTCTACTTCATTCCATCTTTTTTGGTCAAGAGCAAATTCCAAGTGGAAGGCCATGTTTGGATGCAAAAGATTATAGGTCATTTTTGAAGAAGAATTTGAAATATTTCTAAGTATGGAAAGTCAACCATATTTCTTCAACTTTGACTCAATGCAACTTTCAGCTCAAGCATCCATTTTATTCCATTCTTTTTCCATTTCAAAGTTTGTAACCTCATCTTTCTAAAGCATCAAGAATCATGCCCTAAGGCCCCTTGAGTTAGAAATGCCATAGATTTGAATTTGGTAAGTTGAAACTAAATTTTCCACAAAGTCAGAATTTTGAAATCCATAATGTGACTTCTAAACATAAGATTTATGCGTGTTTTTGATTTAAACTTTATTAGAAAACTTGCCAGAAGTGATTAGCACCCCAAAACGCAAGATTTGGTTGAGTTTTGATGGAAATGAAGTCACACTTCACTCGTGCTCGACCTTCACTCAATTTCCCTCCAAACTCCCTTGTTTCTTCCAATTTTCATTCCCATTCGCTTCCCTATAAATAGAGGGTCATCCCCCATTCATTTCTTCAAGCTTTGAGAACCAAAAACACCCTACGAAAACTTCACACAAACCCATCTTTTTTGAATTCAGTTTTTGAGATTTAAGCTCCCTTTTCAAAAATTATTTGCGCATTCATCATCCTTAAGCATCATATAAACTCTCCAGCACTTAAACCAATCAAAACAAGCCATAATTCAAGCTACAGAAGTCCAGTTTCAAAGCTTCTTCCTTGAACTTCGAAAAGGTAGAATTCTCCACCATTTGGATCCAAATCAAGCACTAATATATTCTACTCCTTCTCCTGATTCCAATGCTGCTTACAATTTTTAAATCCATTGAGAATTGAGAGAGAAATCTCAAATTGAAGGTGCTCTCTATTTTCTGGGTTTTTGATTCATATCTCTCTCCATACCTTATATAAATTTGGCGCGATAGTGGTGTTAGAATCGTCTTGAAGAGACGAGTTCAATGATACTAGTATGGGATCCTAATTTGTCCATTTGAAGGATCTCACAAAATCTCCACTGCAAGGTGTCTGGAGGTTGAAGATGATGACATGTCTTGTCTCAGCCAATGATAGTGTGCCAAACGTTTTAATTTCATTGGTTGCCCTTTTTCTGATCCTATGCGTATCTCACTAAGGTCCATATCAAGTACAGCACGTCTGGTCCACTAGATCAGCTTACTAACGCGTTTTGACTATGATCTGATGCTCCACATATTTTTGGTTATATTTTATATTCTGATTTTATATTTTTATTGATTAAATTTTCAAAAATTCATAACACTTTTATTTTTTATCCAAAAATTATGAAAAAATTCACAAAAATACTTTGAATTATTTCTGATCTCATGACTATTTTTTCACATTTTTGTTTTGATAATTTGATATTTTTTTTGTATTTTTTGAATTATTTGCTTTCTTTTAATTACTTTAAAAAATACTTTCCGACATTTTTTAATTCTAAAAAAAATCATAAATATTATTTTGCATATTTTTTACTTTCTGAAAATTTTATGGAATTTTATATTGAGGTTTACTATTTTTGACCTATTTTCTATTTGTTTAAGCAATTTTAAATAGTTTAAAAATAGTTTCTGACTTTTAAAAATTACCAAAAAATTTATAAAAATATTTGTATCCATTTCTGATTTTTCTATGGCCTTACTTTTTCTTTCTTGATTAATTTGCACATAGATGATATTTTTCTCCTCTATTTTGATTTTTAAACATTTTTTAAAACCCTTTTAATGTATATATTAAATATAATATTATTTTTATGATTATTTTCTGGCTGTCTTGAGTTGATCTTTTGATCATGACTTTATTAACATCATTGGATCTTGGGTGTTAAGTTCAACTCCACCAAAATGGATGAATGATTTTAATAATAGTTTGATTAAATTTTTGATTCAAAAGTGGTTTATTCATTTTTCCCATCCCTCTTCATCTCATCCCCTTTCTTATTGCAGTAGATGTTGTTGGAGCATGATCTCTATATCATGTCTCAAAACAAATGGTGCATATATTTCTATTGACCGACCTCAAAATAGGTGCGACTTCTATATAAGTCCACTTACGATTGCTTAACATAATGCTAAATTTTGTCCCGATTCAAATAAATGATCATTCGGGGCCCAAACTTATGATTTCAAGCCCAAGTATGTTAATTTCATCTCTTTGATCCAATAACCGTGAGATTCATTGTGTGGAGGCTTTGGTTTTACCAATCCTCTAATGGATCTATAACACCTTTGGTCAACGCGGATCACTTAAACATCGTTGATCATTAAATGGTACTTATGAGAATTCCAAATGGATGATATACTTGACAAAAAGCAAATGCAACTTGTTGTGTGGAGGCTTTAGTTCTACCAATCCTCTAATGAGTTCCAAATGCAAGTTTCAATATGGTCATTCAACTAACGACTAATTATTGACTTGTTTTACCTTATGCTTTTATTCCTTTTTTTATGCTTTATGTACCATTTACTTCTACCATTTACATTTCATGCCATTTTCATCTTTTCTCATTTGAGCATTTACTTTCTTGCCATTTTTATTTGGCTCACTTGAGCTTTTTCTTTTCCTTTCTTAAGATACTTAATAATCAACATAAACCCTACAAAATGTTTAATGGTATTTGGACTATTTGGTTATTATCCTTGGCATGATGGAACATGGGACTTTTTCTTGGACTTAGGATTAGAAACCTTGGACTATCTTTGAGATCTTATCTGATTATTTTGTCTGGAGTTCTTGAGGTTTACCTCAAGACATTGGGTTGCTTTTTTGTTTTTGTGTGCAGGTTTTTTGTGATTACATCCTCTGTTTGTAATCTGGAATTCACCCGTATACAGCCGTTACTCAGCCCAATTTTTGTGAACACTTAATACACTTGAAGTTTGGTTCTCTCAAGAGGTCTAGTATTTTTGCTTGCTTAGTTTCAATCCAAGGAATGGGAATTCTATCTTGGCTCATAATGTCAAGTTTTGGCTTCTTGCTGGTTAGATGGTTCTTATCCCTAGCTTTTACCCTATGCTTTAGGATAGTCTCTTCTTCTTCTCCCATCTTCTTTAATTTCAAAATCTTCTCCTCCCCTATTTTCATAATAAACTTCGACTTAAGTCCATGCATTTTCAAAACATTTTCATAAATAAACCTCTAATCAACTTAATAATACCTTGACATTTTTTGTGAGAAGAATAAAAGTCAATTAATCTCATTTCAAACAATTTTGCCACTTTGGCTTTTTACCTTTGAAACTTTTCTTAAAAGATTAAACTCTTGTCAATCCTTGTAGTGATGCATACAACTATACTTCTACAATATGTAGTGAAGAGAGATATTTTCCACTTGGGTGCTGAGTGAGGCATTGTTGATTTTGAAATCCAAGCCATATCTTCCACTTTGAGATGATGCAAATTCTCCTTTATCATGATTGTGGGTAGTAGGTGTGTTTTCCACACGGACAATGACGATGATGTTTTATCTTATAAAATTAACCAACACATTTGTGTTTCAAATTTTTAAAAGAGGAACTACGTGTACCCTGATCCCCTATTGCATGAAAGGTGGTATGTAGGAACTAAAGGTTCCCAACCGCGGAGGGTGCAAAAATTATAAAATAAATATGCTTCTTTCCTCACCTCCACCATCCATTTTTTATATACAACAATTTTTATAGTCAAAATATACATATTTTACAAAGAGGCTCCTGCGGAATAACGTAGATGTTTAGGATGATAATACCTTCCCTTTGCATAACCAACCCCCTTACCTATAATCTTTCCCCCTCTTTTTGGGTTATTCGCTCTTTTCCCATTCCTTTGGAAACAATAAAGCACAGTGGCAATTTTTATTTTGATCTGTATAAGTCTAGTCAATCCAATGGCTTAGTCTTAAACATTTCTACCGCTACAGAAAAATGGCGACATCACTGGGGAAAGATTGACCTCTTACTAGTCCATCCCTAAGTGTGTTAAGCCTATCTTTGTTTATATTTGTATATGTTATTGTTGTTTTTTGTGTTATATGATGTATATATGTTTGTCTGGATTTTCCTAGTTTTCAGGGTGCTTGGTGATTTCTTATAAGTCATATACCCGGACTTGGGAAAACATTAAGATAGTACAGGTGGTATAGTCATGTTAACTTTGAGGGAGTAATCCCAAAAAAGGAGGCATGAGATCCCCTACTCAAGGAGGCCCCTTTGATTGTAGTGTCATTTACCGAGTAATCGGGAAGACATACTGCTTTCGACCTAGGAGCCTGCTGAAACTGAGGACCGTAGAATACCAAACCCATCTTGGCCTTTTAGGTGTAGTGCGGAAGCTATGACGGAGTAATCCAAAAATAGTTGTCACGCGATACTATGCTCTGACTGGTCTTTCTTGAGAATATTACTAATTACTGAGTTAATAGGGAAGTTGGTAATATCCAAAGGAAGGATGTAGACTCTGGGAACCTCTAGAACCTTGTTCGGATAGTGATAACTTTAGACCAACACCTTTTGGGTAGTACCTTCGACCTCATGCTCGTGACGTTGAACCTATGAACCCTATATGTGTGATCTTGTGTGTGATTGTTGCATCATGCATCCATGCACTCATAAGAATCTTTTGAAGAAACCATATTTCAAGGGATTTAAAGGTTGATTATTTGTGAATATCTCAGGTACTTTCTAACCATGGATTCTGGAAAGAGAAAGACCAGAAAATACAATTTCAAGGATCCCAAGATAGATGAGTCGATCAGTCTAATTCCCGAGATCGAGTGTTTTGTAGACTTTCGGAAGAAGTATGGGTCCATTATTCCTCTCAGGAAGCTAAAGATGAAGGAGGGTATTCCCTTGACCATGGTCCAGTTCTATGATCCGATGTATTATTGCTTTACTTTTCCCGACTATCAGTTGATGCCTACACTGGAGAAGTATTCTTATATATTGGATTTACCTATTACTGATCGTATTCCTTTTACTGGTTTGGAGGGTGAGCCAAAACCAAATGAGATTGCTGCTTTGATTCACCTGGGGAAGTCTAAGGTGGAAGCCCATATGACTACCAAAGGAGGGATTAGAGGATTACCAGCTCAGTTCTTATTGGAGAAGGCTCGTTACTTTTCCAGAATGAAGAGTACAGTTGCTTTTGAGGCCATCTTTTCTCTACTTGCTTACGTGTTATTCTTATTTCCTAATGTGGACAAGTTTTTCAACATTAACGCTATCAGGATTTTCATGATTAGAAACCTAGTTCCTACATTATTGGGTGATGTTTATTACTCTATTCATCTTCAGAATACTTATCATGGGGGGGTGATTATTTGTTGCACGCCTCTGTTGTACCGGTGGTTTCTCTCTCATATGCCTCAGTCTGATGCTTTTTGGGATGTCAAGAAGGAACCTCGTTGGGCTCCTAAAATTATGGAACTTACTCACTCAGACATTGACGGGTATCATCGAGTTTACCAGGATATAAAGATTATTGATAGTTGTGGTAGTTTCCCTAATGTACCTCTTCTTGGTACAAAAGGAGGAATTAACTAGAACCTTGTTCTTGCACGACAATAGCTTGGTTATCCGATGAGGGATAAAACAAATAACATTCATTTGAGTAGTTTCTTTATGAAGGAAGGGGAAGACCAAAGGGAAGCTAGGAAGCAGATTGTGAAGGCCTGGCGTCACATTCATAAGAAGGGTAGGAAGGATTTGGGACCTATGGGTCCTATTTCTTTGGATCCATATCTTCAGTGGGTCTGATCGAGAGCCATTCAATTAAATATGTTGTATACCCGGGAGAAACCCATGCCTAATCTATTTGTGAAGACCACTCCTCCCTTATTAGATGATCTGGAAGAGCTGCAGCTTGCTTTGGTCAGGATGCAACAGGAAATGTATACTTGGAAGAACAAGTTCCAGACTTTAGAGAGTTCCTACAAAGTATACCTAAATGAGAAAGACGACTTGATTTAGATCCTTGAGGGTCGAGCGGTAGAGTCTATGCAGAGGCAAGGGGATTTATTTTCTCCTAAGCCTCAATCAAGTGTTGATCACTTACTTCCTGATTCAGATTATTAGAAGGAGGTTGCCATCAGACATGTGGAAGAAAACCAGAGGTTGAAGGCTCAGATTTCCGGACTCACGGGGAAGCACCAGCGTATGGAGTGATCTCCATCAACTCTTTTTCTCGGGATTTTAGATTGTATTTTCATCTTGTACTTGAGATCAGTGAAACTTGTAATCTGTTTTAAAGTTATTATAATAAAAAAATCCAGTATTTCAAAATCGTTATTACTTTGATGTTTTCAATATGTCTATAAACTTTAAATCCCTTGAAATATTAAATAACAAAGTAAAAAAAATCATGATCATGCATCATATTACACATATTTCTTGCATTTGTTATGCATGTCTAGGTGTCTTACCAAGCTTCTTTACTTTGTTCAGCAAGCTGACTCATCACTACAACACTCGGGCTAATTTCAAAAAGAAGATGGACAACTTAAAACAAGAGAATCGCGAGCTGCGCGAAGAAGTTTTTGCTTTGAAGGCCGGCATGGCCAATTTGACTACTCTGATGGAAGCTCTGGTAGCTGCTCAGAATCAGCCACCGAGTGTTCAACCCCAACCAACAAGGGCAAATACTGAAGCTCCGACTTTTCCCGTATCTGCTACTCCGACTATTTTTCAGAATCACATGCCTCAAGGTTATCCATGGGGAATGCCAAAGAATTTCTCAACTGAAGGTTTCAATCTTGGGCCTTAAGATACTCCAGTGGTTCTGACTATTGTTACTCCGGCACCTTTTGTGGTGCATGTTATTCCTGTTGCGCCTCCTTCAGTGAATATGGTTATGTTTGTTAATGATGATGTGTGTCGTCCTTTCCCTCCACCAAGTGAAGACTTGGGTCTTTATGATAGAATGGATGATTTTCAAGAGCACGTTGACAAGATGCAGAGAGAGATGAAGGCCCTCAGGGGAAAAGAGCAATTTGGGCAGAATGTGAATGAGATATGCTTTGTCCCAAATGTTAAGATACCTGCTAATTTTAAGGTCCCGGAGTTTGAGAAGTATAAGGGCAACACTTGCCCTCGTGCTCATCTGGTGATGTACGTGAGGAGAATGTCTACCCATACTGATGATCAGCGTCTGCTGATTCACTTTTTTCAGGATAGTTTGACTGGTGCTGCATTGAAGTGGTATATGAGTTTGGACAGCGCCAATATCCATCCTTTTAATGATTTGTGAGAAGAATTCATCAAACAATACAAGTACAACATGGACATGGCGCCTAACCGTGATCAACTTAGGGCCATGGTTCAGAAAAATAGGGAATCATTCAAAGAGTATGCGCAGAGATGGCGCGAGGTAGCCGCCCAAGTGATTCCTCCCATGGAAGAGAAGGAGATGACTAAGATTTTCTTAAAGACGTTGGGTGCTTTCTACTACGAAAGGATGGTAGCAAGCGCACCAAGTGACTTTATTGAGATGGTAGGAATGGGTATCCGCTTGGAAGAGGCTGTAAGAGAAGGACGTTTAACAAAAAGTGAAGTTTCCGGAGGTGTAGAGAAGCCATGGTATGGGTTTACCAAGAATAAAGAAGGATATGAAAATGTTGGTATACAAGAGAGGAGGGTAAACGCTCTTAGAAGGAATTATCAGCGTCGTCAGCAAGTCGCCTCAGTTACTCCTGTCATGAATGTCGCTCCAACTACCGTTGCTTATCAGAGACCGTACCAGCAGTGGAATCAAGGGTATAATTAGAGAAGGGTGAGTCATGACCCTATTCCCATGAGCTATAAAGAGTTACTACCGGCATTGATTCAGAAAAAGTTGGTCCATACACGACCACCTTCCGCCGTACCATCGCCATTTCCTTGGTATTACAAGGCTGACCAAACATGTGCTTTTCATCAGGGAGCACCAGAGCATAATGTTGAGAATTATTATCCTTTGAAGAATGAGGTGCAGAAATTGGTAAAATCTGGTGTTCTATCATTCAAGGACATGGGACCTAATGTGAAAGATAATCCTCTACCCAAGCATGAGGGAGTTAATGCTGTAAATATGGTGGCCAGTTGTCCAGGAGACTTCCGGGTTTTTGACATTAATCTGGTTAGAGGAGATTTGGTGAAAATGCATACAGACCTTGTGAATTTAGCTATTACACACATGACAATACTGGTTGTGCTACTTGCAGTATAGATATACAGTGTTGCGATAAGATAAAGGCTGATTTATATGAGATGATGGATGAGGGCCTAATCCATATAATCAGACCTAGGGTAGAGTATGAAGAGGAAGTGAACATGGTTTCTGGATGTCCTGGTAAATTCAGAATTTTTAATGTGGAGTATATGAATGAGGATCTCGTGCAGTTGCATGCTACCTTCTGCCATACGGCTGGTCAGGTGGAACACCAATATGGATCTTGCCTAGTTTTCTGTCGAGATCCCCGAGGGTGTTCAATCGTGAAGAAGGGTGTTCAGTTGCTGTTAGACAATGGAACTATT
The DNA here is from genome assembly GCA_948472305.1 of Vicia faba. NCBI lineage: Eukaryota > Viridiplantae > Streptophyta > Magnoliopsida > Fabales > Fabaceae > Vicia > Vicia faba. The sequence goes on along the minus strand of OX451741.1, from coordinate 725,182,230 downwards.
AAGATCACGGGTCAGAGGGATGATTATCATGAAGTTGATATTATTGAGGTTTGTTTAAAGGAAGAAGAGTCATAGGAAGAGTATGCCTCCGCGGATGAGTATTTCTCTTCAGGCGAAGATTTGTTTTCTGAAAATGACTTTTTAATGACTGATTGTGTTGAAGAAGGGGTAAAAGTAATTGTGCCTTTTTTGGGTGCACCAGTACATTTTGAAGTGGAGTATCATAGCAAGCCAGCTGTTACCCCATTGGTAATTAGTTTTCCAAGTCCTATCCCCTACAAATCAGATAAGGTTGTGCCTTACAAATACAACGTTACAATCTTAGAAGATGGGGTGAAAGTTCCCATCAAGCCAATGCCCGATGTTGTAAATATAGCTGAAAACAGCAGGATGACCCATAGCAGTCGTGTGTTTGCGCCGGTTGTTCAGAGAGATGTTTCTACTGAAAAGAAAGTTGCTTAGAATGATGAACCTAAGAAGACTACAGGAGAGACTAGCGGAGCTACGCTAGAGAAATAAGTGGATGATATTTTAAAGATAATTAAGATGAGAGACTACAGAATTGTAGATCATCTACTGCAGACTCCTTCAAAGATATCCATCTTGGCTATATTGATGAAATCCTCTTCTCATAGAGAATCCTTGATTAGGGTACTAGACTAAGCTTTTGTGGAGAGTGACATGCCAATAGATCAACTCAGCAACGTAACTGGAAACATTACATCATGTAATAACTTGAGTTTCTGCGATGATGAATTACCAGATGAAGGGAGGAATCACAACCTGGCCCTCCACATATCTATGAACTGCAAGAATGATTCGTTATTCAATGTGCTAATTGATAATGGATCTGTGTTGAATGTTATACCAAGGAGTACTCTCATGAAGTTGAAATATCAAGGAACACCTATGCGCCCGAGTGGCATCATTGTGAAAGCATTTGATGGGTTGAGGAAATTTGTCATCGGTGAAGTGGACTTACCTATCCATATAGGACCACATTTGTTCCAGATAACCTTCCAGGTCATGGAAATTATTCCCGCTTATAGTTGTTTGCTAGGACGGCCATGGATACATAGAGAAGGGGTTGTCACTTCAACTTTACATCAGAAGCTAAAGTTTTGCGTGAAGGGAAGGTAGTGATCATAAATGGGGAGCATGCGTTGTTGATATGTCATTTGTCCTCTTTCAGTATTGTAGAAGCGGATGAGGCTGTTGTTGGGACCCATTTCCAAGCCCTATCCATTGACCACATAAGGAGAAATGAGAATTCCATGGTCTCGCTGAAGGATGTGTAGCAGGTTGTGCGCAATGGTCCTAATGCAGTTTGGGGATGAATTGTGGATCCACCCGTGAATAAGAACAAAACTGGCTTGGGTTTCTCTTCAAAGAATGGAAAAGGAGAAAGTTTGAAGTCAAAGTATAATATTAGAAGCTATCATGATGTTTTCCTCAATGGAGGTTACCTCCATCCAACTGATTCTGGAATTAATGCTGTTATGGAGGATGAAGCAGAGCAGGAAATGCTTAATTATATGACACATGGAGTCAGGGTTCAGAATTGGGTCACCATTGATGTTTCCTCTTGCATAAATTTTTCAAAGTAATTTGATTTGTTAATATTTTTTTCTTGAAAAAGCTTTCACTCTGCCCGAGGTGGAAGTATTAATGTTGTAGGGCTTATCTATTTCCTGTGACTTTTAAGATCATTAATAAAAGTTGTCTTTGCTTCCCGAATTATGTTTTTATTTCCTGATTTTTCTTGGAAAATGGTAATAATCAGAAAAAAAGATAAACCTTTCAAAATAAATAATAACTGAAATTCAATCTACATAATCACTTGTTATATGTGTCAGTTTCTAAAAGCAATCATAAATCATATGTGCAGATTAACTAAAAAACTCATTAAATACAATGACCCTACACCCTCTCCCAACTTTGAATGTCCTGTGGTTGGAGCTGAAGAAGAAGATTATGATGAGATTCCAGAAGAGGCCTCATGGGTGCTTGAGCACGAGGAAAATACCATTCAGCCATATAAAGAGACTTTGGAAGCGATCAATTTGGGTTCAGAAGAAGATCCGAAGGAAGTCAAGATTGGAGCATCGTTGCATCTCGATGTGAAGAGAAGGTTGATTGAGTTGTTGAAAGAGTATGTGGGTATTTTTTCTTGGTCTTACCAAGATATGCCTAGTCTAGATACAGATATTATCGAGCACCATTTTCTGTTGAAGCTAGAGTGTCCGCCAATTAAACAATAGTTGAGAAGAACTCACCAAGATATGGCAGTAAAGATCAAAGAGGGGGTTCTAAAGCAGATTAATGTTGGTTTTCTTATGACGTTAGTGTATCCTCAATGGATTGCCAATATTGTCCCAGTATCGAAAAAAGACGGAAAAGTCTGCATGTGCGTAGATTACAGAGATCTAAATAAAGCTAGTCCAAAAGATGATTTTCCATTGCCACATATCAACATTTTAGTGGATAGAACAACAAAATTCAAAGTATTCTCGTTCATGGATGGATTTTCCGGGTATAATCAAATAAGAATGGCTCTAGAGGACATGGAAAAACAACGTTTATCACACCCCGAGGAACATTCAGTTACAGAGTGATGCCCTTCGGGTTGAAGAACGCTAGTGCAACGTACCAGAGGGCTATGACAACCCTATTCCATGATCTGATGCACAAGGAAATTGAATTATATATTGATGATATGATTGCCAAATCCCAGACTGAAGAAAGGAATATAGAAGATTTGTTGAAGTTGTTTCAGCGTTTGAGGAAGTATCGTCTCCTCTTGAATCCAAATAAATGCACCTTCGGTGTTTGATCAGGGAAGTTGTTGGGTTTCATTGTTATCCAGAAAGGAATTGAAGTTGACCCTGATAAAGTTAAAGCAATTCAAGAAATGCCAGCACCAAGAACTAAAAAGCAAGTCAGAGGTTTCCTCGGTCGTTTGAATTATATTTCCAAATTCATTTCCCACATGACTGTAACATTTGAACCGATCTTTAAGTTGTTAAAGAAAGATCAAGGTTGTGTGTGGATGGATGACTGCCAAAGGGCATTAGAGAGTATTTAAGAATATCTGCTTGAACTTCCTATCTTGCTCCCTCCCGTTGAAGGAAGACCGTTGATTATGTATCTGACAATGTTAGATAAATCCATGGGTTGTATTTTGGGACAACGGGATGAATAAGGGAAGAAGGAGTTCACCATTTATTATCTCAGTAAAAAATTCACTGATTGTGAGTCGCGGTATTCGATGCTGGAAAAAAACATGTTGTGCTTTGGCCTGGGAGGCAAAACGTTTGCGGAAGTATATGTTGAATCACACCACTTGGTTAATCTCCAAAATGGATCCAATCAAGTATATTTTTGAAAACCCTGCTCTTACTGGGAGAATTTCCCGATGGAAGATGTTGTTATCTGAATATGATATCGAATACCGCACTCAAAAATCTATTAAAAGTATTGTGTTGGCAAATTATCTTGCTCACCAACCAGTGGAGGATCACCAGTCTGCAGAATATGAATTCCCCGATGAGGATGTCATGTTCCTAAAAGTGAAAGATTGTGATGAACGATTACCTAAGGAAGGTCCTGACCCTGAATCTCGTTGGAGTATGATATTTGATGGTGCTGTGAATGCTTATGGTAAAGGAATTGGTGTCGTAATTGTCACTCGTCATGGATCGCACATTCCTTTTACTGCAAGGTTAACATTTGATTGCACTAATAATATGGCAGAATATGAGGCTTGCATCATGGGTCTCGAAGAAGCTATTGATCTCAGAATTAAAATTATCGATGTGTATGGTGATTCAACTTTGGTAATAAATCAGATTAAAGGAGAATGGGATACTCGTCACCCCAGCTTGATCCCTTACAAAGATTATGCTAGAATATCATTACCATTCTTAAATAAATGTGAATTCCATCACATCCCTAGAGATGAAAATCAAATGGCGGATGCTCTGGAAACTCTGGCTTCTATGTACCAAGTGAATACATGGAATGATATACCCTGAATTGCGGTTCAACGGCTGGATAGGCCCGCTCATGTGTTTACAACAAAGGAGGTAGAGGATGAAAAACCTTGGTATCATGATATCAAGCATTTTCTTCAGACTCAAGAATACCCGATTGATGCATCGAAGAAAGATAGAAAAACATTGAGAAGATTGGAAGGCATTTTCTTCCTCAATGAAAATGTGTTATACAAGAGAAATTATGGCATGGTATTGCTCAGATGCGTGGATAGACATGAAGCAGACATGTTGATGCATGACATTCATGAAGGTTCATTTGGCACTCATGACAATGGACATTCGATGGCTAAAAAGATGCTAAGGGCAGGTTATTATTGGCTGTCAATGGAATCTGACTATTACAAATTTGCAAAGAAGTGCCATAAATGCAAAATTTATGCAGACAAGGTCCATGTGCCTCCGACACTCCTCAATGTGATGTCCTCCCCATGGCCTTTCTCTATGTGGGATATTGACATGATTGGGATGATAGAACCCAAAGCTTCGAATGGGCATCATTTTATCTTGGTAGAAATTGATTACTTCACCAAATGGGTGGAGGCTGCTTCATATGCCAATGTTACTAAGAAGGTGGTTGTGCGCTTCATTAAGAATAATCTTATATGCCGGTATGGTGTGCCGAGCAGAATCATCACTAATAATGGCTCAAATTTGAACAACAAGATGATGACAAAACTGTGTGAAGAATTCAAGATTGTCCATCATAATTCATCTCCATACAGACCAAAGATGAATGGGGCTGTTGAAGCCGCTAATAAGAATATCAAGAGAATTATCTAGAAAATGGTTGTTACATATAAGGATTGGCATGAAATGCTCCCTTTTGTGTTGCATGAATATCGAACATTTGTCCGCACTTCAACAGGAGCAACCATGTTCTCCTTAGTGTATGGAATGGAAGTTGTACTCCCAGTCGAGGTAGAGATTCCCTCTTTGCGTGTGATAATGGAAACCAAGCTGAAGGAGGCTGAATGGGTTCAAAACAGGTTTGACCAATTGAATTTGATTGAGGAGAAGAGGATGACAGCCTTGTGTCATGCCAGTTATATCAAAAAAGAATTAAGAAAGCTTTTGATAAAAAGGTCAAACCTCATGAATTCCGAGAAGGCGACCTCGCGCTCAGGAAGATCATGTCTTTCAACACTGATTCTACGGGAAAGTGGACTCCCAATTTTGAAGGCCCGTATATTGTTAAGAAAGCCTCCTCTGGTGGTTCATTAATTCTTGAAACTATGGATGGCGAGGAGTTCCCACGTTCCATGAATGCTGAAAAGTGGCAAGTCGTTGTTCATTGACATTTGTTAATATTTTTTGACATATTACCCTGTTTTGAAGATTTACATTGTCCTCTCTTCAGCAGAATGTTGGACTTAAGAAGAAAACGTACATTCTTTCAACTTCCCTACTTAGTTGTCCCTCATAGAAGATTTTTGCTTTAAATCTTCCGCTACAGCTCCTTGTTTGGATAAATTTGGTTTTCCCTCTTGAGTTTATTTCTCAAAGGATGAATTCAAGTTGACTGTTTCATTCCAGTTTCTTTCTGGTTTGGATCCGTGGTTCCTTGGCAATGCTATTCACTTTGGAATCTTGAGAAACTCCAGATTTTGGTTGGTGCATTTATTTTGCACGAGAAGACTTCATCCCCTCAGCAAGTATATCATGGCATCTCCCCAGGAGGTCATACCTCCATCCCAAAAAGCCATATCTTTTACAATCCTTCGTGACCACAAATAGAAAATTCTCTTTATTTGAGACAGCTTATGTATTATCCTTTCCAGGCGGAGTGCCTTGGTTAAAGAAGAAGTTGAGACCCGTTCTAGGCGAAACACCAGAATCTTGGGGAAACTTGTTATCTTTTTGCTATCTTCAGTGAATGTTGATAGTTCATCGTCAATGAATGACAGTGATATGATATATTCTCTTTCTGCCTTCAGTGAAAGTTGGTAGACCATCGGTACTGAACGTCAATGTTTTCTATTCTCTTTCTACCTTTAGTGAAAGTTGGTAGGCCATCGGAAGTGAACGTCGGTTTTGTTATCTTTTTTCTACCCTCAGTAAACGTTGGGAGTTCATCATCCGTGAACGGCGGTGATATGATATATTCTCTTTCTACCTTCAGTGAAAGTTGGTAGACCATCGATAGTGAACGTCGGTGTTTGTTATCTTTTTTCTACCTTCAGTGAATGTTGGTAGTTCATCATCAGTGAACAGAGGTGATATGATATATTCTCCTTCTGCCTTCAGTGAATGTTGGTAGACCATCGACAGAGAACTTCGGTGTTTGTTATCTTTCTCTCTGCCTTCAGTAAACGTTGGTAACTTCGCCTTCAGTAGAAGTTGGTGCGTCCTTTGAACATCCTACCATCCTCTCTGATTCAGTTCTCTGGGTCCACCAGTGATTTATTTTCCTGGTGGGGGGTGCTCCTTTGTTTATTTAATATTGTTACATCCCCAGTGTTATTTTTGCGTCTCTTTGGTCATGTTCATATGCACTCATGATCATAAGAATTTGCATGGTATCTTAGGGCCAAAAATAGGGTTTGTTTTATATTTAAGTATCTTCGATCGCTTCGACACGAAGATTTTTAAACTTCGTATCTTCGGATAGAAGAAACTTAACTAAGGGAAGTTATTGTACCCCAATTTTTCCCCTAAGATCCCTTCATCATAACATGTTGATTCACTCACAACACGATCACACTAGGATTCTTGGTTCCCTTCCCTAGATGTAGCTTTGTCCTTTTGAGGAATCACCAAGCACCTTGACTTATGTTCTTTTATGATCATGAATATTGTTTTTGTCTTGATTTCTTCTTTCAACTAAATAAAATGCAATGTTGGTTTGTCTTGCTTGTTATCCATGTAGGTAAAGGCAATGGGATTTAACAAGTTACCCCATGGGTTCATGAGTTTATTTCCATGACCTAGTCATTAAAGATTGAGAAGTTCAAACCTCACCATTGGCTTGGTTTTTGAATAATTGGCATAGCAAGGTGTTTTTGGTTCATCACATTTCCAAGTTATCAAATTTGGTTGAAAAGCACAAGGGATAGATTGGAGAAGTTGTCATGGTTGGACAAGATTTTATTCCATTTGGTCACAAGTGCATATTTCTCTCAATGTTCAACATATCGAAGTGGTTTTGGTGGATATGAGTTCTCATTATCATCCTCAACTACTTCTATTTACAAATCATGTGTATTGGTACAAGAAGTTTATTCAAACTTGTCAAAGTTCCTCAAGGCATTCTCTTGATCTAGAAGCCATGGTTTTCAACTTCAAAGGAGCATATCTTGCGCACCTTTTGGTATTTTTAAATGATTCCAAAGACATCATTATCTTTAAAGGGTTATCAACAAATCACTTCAAAAGTTTCAAAGAGTTTTCATGTGGAAGAAACTTGGTGAAGAAGAAAGATTACAAGTCCTCCAAATGAATCCCCAATTTATATAAATAAACTCAAATTATTATAACTTGGTCAATTTTCATCACCTTGAGTCTATTATTTTTCCATAATGATATTGAAGATGTGAACTTTATGCCTTATTTTATGTGCAAAGTGGCAAAATGGATGGAAGTTTCCTTAAATATGCAAAATATTATAGGTCATTACATGATTTTTGGCCATCTTCAACAAGTCATAACTTGCTCAATTTTTGGATATTTTGAGTGCTTCAAGTTTCAAAATGTCAAGTGGAAGGCCATGTTTGGATGCAAAAGATTATAGGTCACTTTTGAAGAAGAATTTGAAATATTTCTAAGTATGGAAAGTCAACCCTTTTTCTTCAACTTTGACTCAATGCAAATTTCAGCTCAAGCATCCATTTGATTCCATTCTTTTTCCATTGCAAAGCTTGTAACCTTATCTTTCTAAAGCATCAAGAATCATGCCGTAAGACCCCTTGAGTTGGAAATGCCATAGATTTGAATTTGGTAACTTTAAACTAAATTTTCCACAAAGTCAGAATTTTGAAATCCATAATGTGACTTTTAAACACAAGATTTATGTGCGTTTTTTATTTAAGCTTGATTAGAAAACTTGCCAGAAGTGATTAGAACCCCAAAACGCAAGATTTGGTTGAGTTTTGATGGAAATGAAGTCACACTTCACACGTGCTCGACCTTCACTCAATTTCCCTCCAAACTTCCTTGTTTCTTACAATTTTCATTCCCATTCACTTCCCTATAAATAGAAGGTCATCCCCCATTCATTTCTTCAAGCTTTGAGAGCCAAAAACACCCTGCCAAAACATCACACGAACCCATCTTATTTGAATTTAGTTTTTGATATTTAAGCTCCCTTTTCCAAAATTCTTTGCGCATTCATCATCCTTAAGCATCATATAAACTCTCCAGCACTTAAACCAATCAAAATGAGCCATAATTCAAGCTACAGAAGTCCAATTTCAGAGCTTCTTCCTTGAACTTCGAAAAGGTAGAATTCTCCACATTTGGATCCAAATCAAGCACTAATTTATTCTACTCCGTCTCCTGATTCCAATGCTTCTTACAATTTTTAAATCCATTAAGAATTGAAAGAGAAATCTCAAATTGAAAGTGCTCGCTATTTTCTGGGTTTTCGATTCATATCTCTTTCCGTATCTTATATAAATTTGGCGCGATGGTGGTGTTAGAATCGTCTTGAAGAGACGAGTTCAATGATACTAGCCTGGGATCCTAATTTTTCCATTTGAAGGATCTCACAAAATCCCCATTGCAGGGTGTCTGGAGGTTGAAGACGATGACATGTCTCGTCTCAGCCAATGATAGCGTGTCAAATGTTTTAATTTCATTGGTTGCCCTTTTTCTGATCCTATGCGTATCTCAGTAAGGTCCATATCAAGCACAGCGCGTCTGGTCCACTAGATCCGCTTTCTAATGCATTTTGACTATGATCTGATGGTCCACATCTTTTTGGTTTTATTTTATTTTCTGATTTTATATTTTTATTGATTAAATTTTCAAAAATTCATAAGTCTTTTATTTTTTATCTAAAAATTATGAAAAAATTCACAAAAATACTTTGAATTATTTCTGATCTCATGACTATTTTTTTCACATTTTTATTTTGACATTTGATATTTTTTTGTATTTTTTGAATGATTTTCTTTCTTTTAATTACTTAAAAAATACTTTCTGACATTTTTTAATTCTAAAAAAATTCATAAATATTATTTTGCATATTTTAGACTTTTTGAAAATTTTATAGAATTTTATATTGAGGTTTACTATTTTTGACCTATTTTCTATTTGTTTGAGCAATTTTAAATAGTTTAAAAATAGTTTCTGAATTTTAAAAATTACCAAAAATTTTATAAAAATATTTGGATCCATTTATGATTTTTCTATGGTCTTACTTTTTCTTTCTTGATTAATTTGAACATAGTTGATATTTTCTCCTCTGTTTTGATTTTTAAACTTTTTTTTAAACCCTATTAATGTATATATTAAATATAATATTATTTTTGTGATTATTTTCTGGCTATCTTGAGTTGTTTTTTTGATCATGACTTTATTAACATCATTGGATCTTGGGTGTTGAGTTCAACTCCACCAAAATGGATGAATGATTTTAATAATAGTTTGATTAAATTTTTTAATCAAAAGTGGTTTATTCATTTTTCCCATCCCTCTTCATCTCATACCCTTTCTTATTGCACTAGATGCTGTTAGAGCATGATCTCTATATCATGTCTCAAAATAAATGGTGCATAAATTGCTATTGAACGGCCTCAAAATAGGTGCGACTTCTATATAAGTTCACTTACGATTGCTTAACATAACGCTAAATTTTGTCCCGATTCGAATAAATGATCATTTATGGCCCAAACTTATGATTGCAAGCCCAAGTATGTTAATTTGATCTCTTTGATCCAATAACCTTGAGATTAATTGTGTGGAGGCTTTGGTTCTACCAATCCTCTAATGGATCTACAACACCTTTGGTCAACACACATCACTTAAACATCGTTGATCATTAAATGGTACTTATGAGAATTCCAAATGGATGATATACTTGACAAAAAGCAAATGCAACTTGTTGTGTGGAGGCTTTGGTTCTACCAATCCTCTAATGAGTTCCAAATGCAAGTTTCAAGATGGCCATCCAAAATAATCATTAATTATTAACTTGTTTTACCTTAAGCTTTTATTATTATTTTTATGCTTTATGTACCATTTACTTTTAGCATTTAGATTTCATGCCATTTTCATCTTTGCTCATTTGAGCATTTACTTTCTTGCCATTTTTACTTTGCTCACTTGAGCTTTTTCTTTTCCTTACTTAAGATACTTAATAATTAACATAAACCCTAAAAAATCTTTAATGGTACTTGGACTATTTGGTTACTATCCTTGACATGATAGAGCATGGGACTTTTTCTTGGACTTAGGATTAGAAACCTTGGCCTATCTTGGAGATCTTATCTGATTATTTTGTATGGAGTTCTTGAGGTTTACCTCAAGACATTGGGTTGCTTGTTTGTTTTTGTGTTCAGGTTTTTTGTGATTACATGCTTTGTTTGTAATCTTGAATACACCCATATACAGTCGTTACTCTGCTCAATTTTTGTAAAGAATTAATACACTTGAAGTTTGGTTCTCTCAAGAGGTCTAGTATATTTGCTTGCTTAGTTTCAATCCAAGTAATGGAATTCTATCTTGGCTCATAATGTCATGTTTTGGCTTCTTGTTGGTTAGATGGTTCTTATCCCTAGCTTTTACCCTATGCTTTAGTATAGTCTCTTCTTCTCCTCCCATCTTCTTTAATTTCAAAATCTTCTTCCCCCCTTTTGAAAATTCTTCTTGTTTTGAAACTTGAACTATTTTAATAATAAACTTGGACTTATTCCATGAATTTTCAAAATATTTTCATAAATAAACCTCCAATCAACTTAATAATACCTTGACATTTTTTGTGAGAAGACTAAAAGACAATCAATCTCATTTTAAAACATTTTTCCACTTTGGCTTTTTACCTTTGAAACTTTTCTTAAAAGATTAAACTCTTGTCAATCCTTGTAGTGATGCAAACAACTATACTTCTACAATATGTAACGAAGAGAGATATTTTCCACTTGGGTATTGAGTGAGGCATTCATGATTTTGAAATCCAAACCATATCCTCCACTCTGAGATGATGCAAATTCTCATTTCTCATGATTGTGGGCAGTAGGTCTGTTTTCCACACGGACAATGATGATGATGTTTTATCTTATAAAATTAACCAACACATTTGTGTTTCAAATTTTTAAAAGAAGAACTACGTGTACCCTGATCCCCTATTGCACGAAAGGTGGTAAGTAGGCACTAAAGGTTCACAACCGCGGCAGGTGCAAAAATTATAATATAAATACGCTTCTTTCCTCACCTCCACAATCCACTTTTTATATACAACAGTTTTTATAGCCAAATATACAAATTTTACAAAGAGGCTCCTGCGAAATACCGTAGATGTTTAGGGTACTAATACCTTCCCTTTGCATAACCAACCCCCCTTACCTAGAATCTTTCCCCCTCTTTTTGGGTTATTCGCTCTTTTCCCATTCCTTTGGAAACAATAAAGCGTGGTGGAGATTTTTATTTTGATTTGTATAAGTGTAGTCAATCCAATGGCTTAGTCTTAAACATTTCTACCGCTACAGCAGCGTCAAAGTAGACAGTGGGAAGCATGTTGGCCCAGGAAGACGAAAATGGGGTCGAAAGGGCCATATATTACCTTAGTCGAGTACTAAATGACGTTGAAACTAAATACAATGCAATTGAAAAACTATGTTTATGTTTATATTTCTCATGTACTAAACTCAAGCATTATATAAAACTAGTCAAAGTTTCTTTTATTCTCATTTTGATGTCATCAAGTATATGTTATCTAAACCCATTTTATACAATCGAATAGGTAAATGGGCATTAGCATTAAATGAATACTCATTAGCATATGTTCCTTTAAAAGCAATCAAGGGGAAAATTATTGTAGACTTTATAGTCGACCATTCAGTGGTCGACACTACTGAAGCTTATGTAAGCATTAAGTCTTTTCAATTTTATTTTGATGGCTCTAAAAACAAACAAGGAACTGGGGTAGGGATTTTTATCTTATCACCAGATGGCATTCCAACTAAATTTCGTTATAAAGTCAAAGGTGAATGCTCTAAAAATGATGTTAAGTATGAAGCCTTAATAATTGGTCTTCAAATTATGTTAGACGTTGGAATAAGAGATGTTGACATTAAAGGAGATTCAAAGGTAGTGGTGAAACAATTGACCAAAGAATACAACAACTTTAAAGATCATCTGGTAATGTATATGGCCAAATTGTTATCATTACTTCAAAAGTTTGACAACATGTCGATTAGTCATGTAAGGCGCATTGACAACCAAGAAGTGAATGACATGGCACAGTTGGCATCGGAATAAAAAATACCCAAAGTAACCATAGACGAGTTCATTGAGATAAAAGAGAAATTGGAGTTTGAAAACACACCAATGACAAATACTTGGGGGGCAAAACCTGAAGTAATCCCTGATCTCCTGAACTAAGTATTTTGGAAATTTTGAAATGTTAGAAGAAGTTTTCTCCATTGATGTGTTAGCTAAAGACGACTAGAGGAAACCCATAGTTAATTATTTAAAAAATACAGTTGGGTTGACAGAACGCAAGGTTAAGTACAAGGCGTTAAGTTATAGATTAATGGGAGATGAATTATTCGGGAAAACGCCAGAAGGAGTGTTGTTAAAATTCTTAGGAGGGAATGAAGCATATCTGGAAACATCTGAAGTACATAGTGGTGCTTATGGAACGCATCGAGCAGGCCAAAAGATGAAATGGTTGTTATTTCGAATAGGAGTATATTGGCTGACCATGTTAAAAAATTGCATCGATTTTGCCAAAAGCTACAAAGAATCCAAAAACACATGCTGGAATTCAACATGTACCAGCTAGTGAGTTGCATAATGTTATCAAAACTTGGCCTTTCTGGGGATGGGCTTTGGATATTGTTGGAGAAATTAAACATGCATCATCAAAAGGCCACATGTACATCTTGGTAGGTATTGATTATTTTTCAAAATGGGTAGAAGAGATCGCTCTGGTTAAGGTAGACCAAGAGGAAGTCATGGCCTTCATTCGAAATGAAATCATATATATGTTTAGGTCACCATCGACCATAACAACTGACCAAGGAAATGTGTTCATAGGGCGATAGGTAAGGGAGCTCGCTGCAGAAATGGGGTTCAAATTGTTAACATCAACACCATATTACGCCCAAACGAATGGGCAAGTAGAAGCAGTGAATACGAACATTATAATTTTAATCAAGAAATATGTTGGCCAAAAGCCTAGAAGTTAGCATACAACTTTGGGACAAGCATTGTGGGCATGTCGAAAATCATTAAAGGATTCGACTAACACAACGCCTTTTAGTTTGGTTTATGGGCACGAAGTAATATTTCCCTTAGAAATTCATTTGCAATCAGTGAGAATACAGAGGCAATCAGATATTCCTACTTAGTATTATTAGGGAATGATACATGATGTGCTGATAGATGTTGAAGAGCATAGGCTAGTAGCTTTAGATACTTTGTTCATGTGGTAAGAACAAGTAGCAAAGTCCTATAATAGAAGGGTGACTGCAAAAGCGTTTGCCATTGGAGATTTGGTTTGGAAAGTGATCTTACCCATGGATCAAAGAGATAGAGTTCTAGGAAAATGGTCACTAAATTGGGAAGGACTGTTTCGAGTGGTTCAATTTTTTCCAACAATGCTTATGAGATCGAAGAGCTCACATCACTAGGCCGAATATTAAGCGTAAATGGTAAATACTTAAAGAAATATAGACCTATGTTGCAAGAAATTGTAATAGGCAAAGATTAAAAAACCATTCATTACATAGTAAAAGGCCACTAAAAGGCGTGAAAGACACATTAGGCATTACAAATGTGACTAAAAGGGCACATTTTCTTTAAAAGTCAGATAGAAGTCTTGAGCGAGAGACAGTCGAGCATTGGTCAATAAAAGAGAGGTATCCAGTTCAGCTAGCTCGATATCCAACACCTCAACACGCTCCCAATGAAGAAACCTAGTAAAAGCTTCGTCATTCAGTTCCTTTTTAGTTGTCTCAAATCCAGCAGTTTTCAAGGTTTCAGCTTTATTGATATTCTTCTCCAGCTCTTCAATTTGTTGTTTGAAAATAACAATCTATCGCAGCCACATAGAGATTTTATTGGCCCTCTTCTTGAAGTATTCTTTGGCTTTGTCAAGAGCTTTCTTTAGCGCTTCACTAGCATTTATAGAGGACTCCACAATGGCTAATTCAAGGTTACGTTCCTTCTCTTTTGGAAGACATTTTCCCAATATCTCTTTTCGTGTGGCGAAATCAACCAAAAACTAGTCAAGAAAAGCAGATACTTCACCCACAAGCGCGACAACATGAGGAGAGGCTGTGTGAACGTCAACTTTTTGCAATGCCTCTTTGACCTTAGCACCGTTAGCATGAAACACCTCCAGATGGGTGAACAGGTCGACATGGAATATTTGCATCTTCAGGCGACTGAGAATTTTGCCTTGGGTTCCAAGAGAAGAAATGCCCCTAAAGAAAGTTGAAGTTCTAGAGCCCCCATAAGTCGAGCAATTTCTAGCGGCCACCAAAAATTTCAAGTATTCAAAGGGGATACTTTGCTTTAAAGCAGAAATTGCTTGAGGCGACATGGTAGTAGTGATACGAGCCATGTTGGGAGGAGTCGAAACAGAGCCAAAGGGAGAATTTTTTGAGGAGGCTCTTCAGTTGTTTGAGAAGGCTGTTAGTTTATAGTCTTATCAATGTTAGCAGCATATTCAGGACCCTCCATTTCATCATTTCCAACATCCCCTTCTAAGATGTCTTTGTGGGCGTCGTCTTCCACTCCCTCGCTGATGGGAGAATACTCAGGGGCTCCCTGATCGATAGGAGAATTGAGATCATTATCAGTAGATTCACTATATAAAAAAATCACAGTTATTTTATTGTTTCCCTTTGAAGTCCTTAAGATAAGATTGGTGGGGCACTATTTAGATTTAGCGGTTGATTGCTGAAACAATGGAGACAAGTAAGAACAAAACTAAAGAGGATCAAGTAAGCTTGAAGAAAAAATGAGTTTTGGGAAAAGGAAGGATACCCGAGAGTCCCCTTCAGGGATGGAATTGTTGTTCTCTGGGAGAGTCGAAGCTGGCTGCATGACTCGTATTTTTGCTCCCATTGGAGCAGGCACATTGGTAGAAGTATTTTATTTTGGAATAGCCTCAGATCGAGTCTACCGAGACTTTTTGGATTTTATGGAGATAACAGGCGAAGGCGTGTCGTCCACTTCATTTTCTTCATGGGAAGAGTGTTTTCGCCTATTTGAAGAGCGTCCAGAAGGGACAACAACGTTGGCTTCAGCAACCTACAAATGGGTCGACATTATCAATGTGTTAGACAGGGGATGTGGTCAGTTAAAAAAAACACCAAAAGTAATAAATTACCCGAGAGGAAATTGCAGGAGCTTTTTCAGCAGAAGTAGAAATAATTGCACTACTAATAGCCTCTATGACACGCTTCTTGTGCTCAACTGTTGAATAAAACAAAAGCATAATAAAAAGTTTAAAGGTCAAAACATGAAGAAGCAAAAAATCAAACAAAGTGATAGAAAATTATAGTAGTAAGTCATACCTTTCTTAAATTACCGATTCATAGCTTCGAAAGCGCTTGCCAATCGATGCTTGAAATATTTGAGGTTCCCATTTTTCTTTATGAACCTCACGGTCCACCAATAAAAAAACTCCTTCGTTCTATAGAAAAGGGGTTCTAAGGAGACGAGGTTCAGATTGGGGGCGTCAGCAGCAAAGTGTTGAAAGCATTGAGCGCACTCTACTTCACTGTAGCTTTGGGACGAAAGGAACATTTCGTATGATGGCTTATAAAAGATGGTGGCAAAGGTTGGAACAAACCAAATTTCCTAGCCACCAGATTGGGTTGGTAACACAGAAGTGTTACCCTATCATTAGCGCCCACCCTAGACGCTATAAGCCTATGGGTTAGAAAGGCTTACCAAATGGTTGTGGATTCAGGGACCTGCGTTAGCTCAACAGGGGGAAATGGTTGATTAAACCATTCAGGACTAGATGGTCTTGAAGAAAATGGCACCATATTAGGTTCAAAAGAGGTAAACCTGAAGAAAAACTTCAAGTAAGTTTCAAGCGCCTCCTCTCAATTCAGGTCGTTGTTGGATGTTGACATTGCAGCAAGACGAGGATCTTCAATGGCACGATTGTCAAAGAACGTCTCATGTGCCTCTGAAATTTTCAATTAAGTTGATTCCCAAAGGAGGAATTTATCCACAATTGCAGCAGCCAAAATGGCCCAACAAGTAGATAGCTAGTAGTCGGTGCAAGAGAAGTCATTTGGTCGACCCCCACACTGATTGATTCATAAAGCGACCCTAGGATGAGTTTTCTCAAGCAAGTGTTTCGACCCATGTGAAGGTGATGTGCCAATGCAATAAAACGTTTGGCGACCTTTAGAGACCTAATGTAGAAAATATACTTAGAGAGCCACAAGTCCAGAAAGGCAATGTGCTCTTCCTCAGACACCATGTCGACATACTTAGCGTGAAAATGCTCCATATACTTGGTGAAACCTGCAAAGCCTTTATCAAAAGGAAAAATGTCTTCATCAACTTCAGTAGGGATAAAAGTTTCACCTATAGGGCGAAGGCCAGTGATAGTCGCAACGTCGAATAGAGTGGGAGTCAGCATACCAGTCGTGACAAAATTAAAGAGGAAACTGTTAAAAAAGGGGGAAACAGATAAAAATAATCTTTTGACAAAATTAAAAAAAATAAACAAGTTTTTTTCAATTCACATGCTTCGATTGGACTTTTGGCCTTCTTCGTTTCAAACTTGGCTTGCACCCTTCGATTGGGCGTTGGCCTCTGACACGCTGGCTTTGATTCACAAGGCAGGAGCTTCCTGCATGCAACCTTTAATTGTATCTTTGGCCTCACTTGGTTCACAATGCAATGGCTGCCTAGATGCCTGATTCGATTGGAAGTTTGATTCTTGCATGCCTATGTTGATTATACAAATAATTCCCTCCATGTTTGCTTTGATTCACAAAGTTGATGGCTAGCTGCATACAGCTTTCGATTGAGCCATAGTTTCCTTCTAGCACGCAAGAGGCGCCCACCAGGCCAACAGTCACAAGGAAAAAAGCCTCTTATTAGCCTCCTTCGATCACAAGGAAAAAAGCATCTTACATGCCTCTTTCATCTGGGCATCTTTGCTTCCTGCATGCCTCTTTCGTCTGGGCATTTTTGCTTCTTGCATGCCTCTTTCATTTGGGGAATGTGGCCCTCTTTTGATGCCTCTTTCGTTTGGGCAGTTAGGCTTCTTGCATGCCTCCTTCGCTTGGGCATGTGGCCTTCTTTTAATGCCTCTTTCGTTTGGGCATTTAGGCTTCTTGCATGCCTCTTTCACTTGGGCATATGGACCTCCTTTGATGCCTCTTTTGTCTTGGCATTTTTGCTTCCTGCATGCCTCTTTCGTTTGGGGCATGTGGCCCTCCTTTGATGCCTCTTTCGTCTAGGCATTTTTGCTTCATGCATGCCTCTTTCATTTGGGGCATGTGGCCCTCTTTTGATGCCTTTTTCATCTGGGCATTTTTTCTTCCTGCATGCATGTTTCGTTTGGGGCATGTGGCCCTCCTTTGATGCCTCTTTCGTCTGGGCATTTTTTCTTCCTGCATTCCTCTTTCATTTGGGGCATGTGGCCCTCTTTTGATGCCTCTTTCATTTGGGCATTTAGGCTTCTTGCATGTCTCCTTCGTTTGGGCATGTGGCCTTCTTTTAATGCCTCTATCGTTTGGGCATTTAGGCTTCTTGCACGCCTCCTCCGTTTGGGCATGTGGCCTTCCTTTGATGCCTATTTAGTTTAGGCATTTAGGCATCTTACATGCCTCCTTTGTTTGGGCATGTGGCCTTCCTTTGATGCCTTTTTCGTTTGGGCATTTATACCTTCCTGCATGCATCTTTCGTTTGGCCTTGTGGCCTCCTTCGAATGAAAGTTTGGGTTACGTCCTCCTTTTGGGCAGGAAATCTCCTTCGATGGAAGTTTAATCCATAAGCTTCGTTTGGTAGTTTTTCTCACTTCGAAGCAGTCTTCTTTGGTACATTTTTAGAACTCTTCGACACAAGTGGAAAGTAGAATTTTGAAGGAACACTGATCAAATCCATAGGCCATGCTACATGATCTTACTTTACAGACCTTAATGATTGTATTTCACTCCATAATTAATTGCTTACATTATGGATTAAGTTATTATTCATATAATTAAGCCTTTGTCCAAAAGATTTTTTCTTGAAAGTAAGCTTGCTAGTATAAATCTTGTCTTAAGCCCGTGCTTTGCCTAAATCTTGATTGTACTTCACCATAAGTTGGGGAAGTCAGTCCCTTTTAACCAACAACTTTAGTACTTCACCTTGGGATTTCGGGAAAAAACTGACATAGCTTAATATTCACATTTCAACCAATCCATATATTTGTTCAAACTCCCAAACCTTTTCTCTATAAATAGAGAAACCTTTGACAAAGAAAGGGGCCAGATTTTTGCTGAACAGAAAAATCATAAAATCCTTAAACACTCAAACTCTCCAACATTCTCAAACCTTCAAAACCATAAACCCTCAAACTCTCAAACATTCTCAAACCTTCAAAAAAATATCAGTAGTGTACCTTTTGATTCATTCCCCTAAACTGTAGTATAACACCACTTTCGATTCAATCCCCCAAACTGCAGTATAACAAAACTTCGATTTCCTCATAAATATTAACCTTTCGATTCAAGCAGAGAAGTGGTCCCAGTAGCTCAAGGAAGGTTCCAGCAAAGTTTGATCCACCATCAAGGAAGTCATATATAGCTCCTTCGATTGACCCTTCAAGAGGTAAGTTTCCTCTAAACTTGGAACTTTCCATTTAAATATCATTTGTACATATAAATAAAAGCAAAAATGTAGATATCACATCTAGAGACTTGACCATGCTTTAGCTTTCGATTATCACTGGCATGTATATTTAGTCCTTGGATTTTGGTGTCAAATAAATTTGTGTTAACCACTGGGCCTGTAGATTTTGGAAGTTACCTTTTTTAGGTTCATATCCAAACTTTAGGCAGGTTGTGAGTATCCTTCGATTGGATGAACATGGAAGCCTTTCGAATCTTAACTAGGGAAGATTTGCATCCCTACAATAGAAGGGGAGAACTGGGAACTTTAAACATTCAGAAACAAGTTTACCTTGTACCCATTTGAAGGTGTCTCATGAACGGATGAAACAGACCACCCTAGTGGTATAAACAACGCGCACATAAAGTATTTCATGTTGGGACCTGAGTTCAAACCTTTTCAGGGCCAAAAACAGTTTTTACCTTTTTGTTTATATTTTTTAACAAACTTCAAATATTTTTCAACCAATCAAAACAACTCCTTTTGATTTTATTTTTTACACACTATTTATTTATAAGTTTTATTTCATAAATATATAAAAATACTACAAAAATATTTTATTTCCATAATTACTTTAATTACTCAAAACCTTTCATATAAATAAAATTCAAAACAAAGTTCACCTTCTTTTCATTCCAATTTTGTACATTTATTCATATTCGATATGGTTGTCATAGATAATTAGAATTTTATTTCTTGCAACCCCCATTTGTACATTTGTATCCCCATCCCCAAGTGATGTAATAGCATAGTAAATTTACTTTCCGCAATTTATCGCTTTCATATAAATGCTAGTAATTAGGGTGTGCATGACAAGATTAAAACCAGTGCTTAGAAAACCCTAAATTCAAAACAAAAATGCATACAATCAAACACACTTGTAAACATGCACCTCTAGTGTTAACTCCACTTGTTTCCTTGAGAAAATGGTCATAATATGCATGTGAGACATTTTAGAAAAAACAATCAAAATATCATAATCCCTCGATGACACTTCGAATGTTGCCTTACAAATGATCTTAGTCCCTCAAGAGAAATGATAAGATATCTCACAACATTGCTATTCATGACTATACAAACGTCCCACGCCCGTCCCTTCACATCCAACGACGGGACTTCTTACCAAATAAATGGTAAGATAGCAACATCTAAAGGAGGAGGAAAATAACATTAGACCTTTTGAGCAGGTAGGACGCTCATAGTTGCTCACTTGCTCATAATAAAAACATTTTTACACCAACAATTTCAAATTTAAACATTTTCAAAAGACAAAGCTCTTTGTACGCATTCTTGTAGAGAAGAGAATCTTTACAAAGACACTTTTCAAAATCACTTTAAAAAATACATTCCACAAACACCTTTTTGAACTATTTTCAAAACCAACACTTTGTACGTGTTCTTATAGAAACGAGAATCATTACAAAGATGTTTTCAAAATACTTTCAAAACTCACACCACAAGCACATTTTCAAACAAAAGCAATTGATCTAGCAAGCAACTAAGATCCCGTAGTTAACTATAGATGGAAAGGGTTCTAATACCTTCCCTTTTCATAACCTACCCCACAAACTCAAGAAATAATATCAAAGGTCTTTCCTGTTCTTTTCAGCCTTTCCTTATTGGATAAAAGAAAAGTCGGTGGTAATTCTTGTTATCTGCAACAATTTCTATCAAACGTGAAACACCCAAGTCAGTTCTCCCACTGTATTATAGAACTGGATACTCTATTGGGGAGACTTCTTAAAAGCGGGGTTACCTTAGGGCTAGATCACCTTTACTTGCTTTCTTTGTTTGACTTGCTTGCTTTACATTATGGTTCCTTGCTTGGGTTTGTTTTGATCCTCCACCCGGATTTGGGAAACCTTTTAGGTAAGTAGCAATAGATTGTGGAAACTGTATGATGTAGACCGATATGGTTGAAATAGTGGCTACTTTAGTGTGACACATTTGTTGGTATCGGTATCCCTTGTGTTGAGTCGAGGAAAACACGGGGCCGCTGAGCAGTGTAATGAAGCACTAACTGACCTTAGAACCTTAATTGAACAACTTGGCCATTAGGAAGTAGTGAGATAGCTGACTTTGGTGTAAAGCTGAAGATTGGTTGATACTCGATACTACACTCATTGAGATCTGACTTTTGGGATATCTCGGCCGGAAGAAAAGATTTATTTTTTTGAGACAATGCCTAAAATAAAGGTCAGTGATATTGAGGCCCCCTAGAACCCGGTTACTTTCTAGGACAGGTTGAGCCAACTAAACTTCAAGAGGGTACTTACCTACAAACTCCATGCAAGCCTATACCTAAGGATTTGTCTACTTTGTGTGTATATGATTATTTGTACATAACAACTTGCTTACTTTGCATACTTGTACATAACATCATAAACATTATAACACCATAAGAATTCTCACTAACCATTTCAAGGATTTAGGAATTTATCTTTTCTTTGTTTTGTAGGCCATGAATCCCATTTGAAGGAATACCATCTGAGTCATCTTCGTGAAAGCGCATCCTCAACTCTAAGAGTTAGCGTCAAGGGTGCCTGTAGATTCTCCCTTCACCAAGAAATATGGTCGACTTGTCAACTTGGCTACCTCAAACTTCCAAGAAGAAATGATGTGTGTGCTCTTCCAATTCTTTAATCCCATACATCATTGCTTCACCTTTCCTGACTATCAGTTGGTGCCTACATTAGATGAATTCTCTCATCTGTTAGGAGTTCCCGTGCTTGATCAAATACCGTTCACCAGTTTAAAAGATACTCTAAAGCATGAAGTCATTGCCAAAGCCCTGCATTTGAAGAGAGTCGGCATTGTAACAAATTGGGAGACAGGAAGCAGATTTAAGGGTTTCCTAGCCAAGTTTCTGTTGGAGACGGCTCGTTTTTTATTGGAAGATATGGATTTTCAAGCTTTTCAAGATGTCTTGGCCATTCTAATATATGGTTTGGTTCTTTTTTCCAATCCGGACCAATTCATAGATGTGAATGCCATCAAGGTTTTCCTCCCCCGTAATCCTATACCTATATTGCTTGAACATTTTACATTGTTTCCACACTCGCACCATGAAAAAAATAGTTACTCTTTTGTATTGTATTCCTCTACTCGCTAATTGGTTTACTTTGCACCTACCTCGATCACATTGAAGAACAAGCAAGGTTTGACATGGTCTGAAAGGATGATGTCCCTCACACACTCTGACATTTATTGGTGTTCACGATCCTTGGAGGATACTACTATCATTGAGCATTATGGGTAATTCCCTAATGTCCCTCTCTTAGGAATTAGGGGAGGTATCACCTATAACCCTTCTCTTGCATTACGACAATTTGGGTATGCACGAAGAGATGGTCCTCATGATGCACTCATCCAAGGTTTGGTATTCGAATACGAGGACGACAACCAAGGCTAACGTCAAAGGTTCATACGGGCTTGGAGAATGATAAACAAAGTGGATAGAAAGACATTGGGGCATAAGAACTCCATTCCTTTGGAGCCTTACCTTAAGTGGGTATGAACTCGTGCTCAAAGACTCGGTATGACATACCCTGCCACTTTTCCTATCATCATGGAGCTATTAGTTGAGGGAGATGTTCCCTATGCTATCCTTCATCCTACCATGCCTACTTCTCTTGAAGACTTACAAAGAGCTTGGATCCAGCTGAAGGAAGAACTAGACACCTTCGAAGCCTAGTTCTACACGAGTGAAAAGAATGTTTTGGAACTTATGAGACATCTTCATGAAGAGCGGAGTTTGAACACCTACATTGGGCAAAAAAGGATGCACTCGACCTTTTTGTCTTAGGAGTTTATGTTTATTTCCTTCTTTGTAAGCCCCAAGAGGCATAATGTAATCAAACTTGGATTTATTAATACAATGCGTGTTTCCTGTTTTCTAAACAAATTTAAATCTCCTAGTTTCCTTGAAATCATTTTCATATGCCTTTTCATTCATCATAACACAAACAGGTTTTTACAACAGGTCTGCTTATCTTTATGTTGTTTATTTCAGTGAGATGGCTATTGAACACACAGTAAAATATCTTCAAGCACATATTAGTCAATTCCAACATATGTTCCTGGATCTGGCTAAGGGACAAGAGGATCTAAAGGCTCTCATGATCAAAGATAAGAAGAAGAAGGTGAAGAAACCAATCGACGTTTTGAATTTGGGAAGAAGATTCAGAGGACCAGCCAACCGAGCTCTAGATTTCGTAACCTTGTGGGTGAAGGAGATAATCAAGAAGGAAAGGACAGGGAAGGACAACCCAGAATCTGGGGAAGATGAAGATGAAGCTGACTACTCTGAAGAACAATATCCTCCTGCTGATGATAAATACAAACAGCTGGAGGATCGCCTTAATGCTATGGAGATCCAGAGAGTACCCGGCTGGATTTTGAAGAGTTGGGATTGGCCTCAGGGGTTGTCATCCCGCAAAAATTCAAGGTCCCCACATTTGCTAAATATGACAGTGTCTCTTGTCCTAAATTGCGTTTAAGGTCACACGTCAGGAAGATTCAACCCCATACTATTGATAGGAACCTATGGGTACATTTTTTCCAAGAAAGTTTGTCAGGAACGTCAATGGATTGGTTCTATCAGTTGGAGGGAACCAATATTCGCAATTGGGAAGATTTAGCTGCTACCTTTTACAAGAAATACCAGTATAATGTTGACCTATCTCCAACTCGAACACAATTTCAAAGTATGTCTATGGATTCTGGTGAGGGTTTCAAAAATTATGCCCAGAAATGGAGGGATCTCGCAGGAAGAGTCCAGCCCCCATTATCTAATAGAGAATTGGTGGATATGTTCTTGGGCACGTTGTCTGGTCCATTCTTCAACCATCTGATCGGAAGCTCTTCAGTTGGATTTACTGAGCTGAACATGATTGGTGAGCAGGTAGAAGCCGGTATTAAGAGTGGTAAGATTCAAAAGGATGCATCCTCAAGAACGATGAAGAAACCCTTCACTGGAAAGAAAGAGGTCAGTGTTGCTTATGGCCATAGGAATCAAAACAAAACTGAAGTCGTACGACGGTAGGGGCTATTATGATCTCCAATCTTGAATCAAATCAACAGGGAAACCACCAATGCATGCCAGAGGCGCCCATAAGATGATTCAACCGGATCAACATGACCATGTCCCAAGTTTTGCCAAATCTATTGAAGTCCAATCTGGTGACTCTTTGGGAAGCTCCCAAGAACCCATATACTGCTTCTCCCTGCTACAACCCGAATGCTCGATGTTCCTATCATTCTGAAAGTTTGGGGCATGATACAAATGATTGTTGGGCTTTGAAAAATAAAGTACAAGACCTTATCGAGGTGAAAGAGATTAATTTTGACACTTCAGAAACACCTAATGTAATAATGGAGCCAATGCCCAAACATGACCAAGGTGTCAATGTTGTTGATGATGACCGTTTTGTTTCCTTTGTGGATGAATTAACTACTCCCATTTTGAATATTAAACAAAATTTATTGCAAGCCGGTTTATTTACGGGTTGTGGTTAAAGTTGTCACTCATGTATCTCTTTACCAGATGGCTGTTTATTGCTAAAGATGGGTGTCCAGCGCCTGATGGTTAACAAAGAAATCTTGTTCGAGAAAGTTCCTCTTGCCAGAAATTCATGTGAAGATGTTTCAATAATCACCATTTCCGACAATCCTCTCAGGGTCTCCACCAAAAGACCCATCAGGATTACATTTGTTCCAACGTTTTCTCCCCTAATCATCACCATGCCGGAGCCCATACCATACTCTTCGAGTAAAGTTGTCCCCTGGAATTATGGGGCTGATGTCTATTATCATGGCGTCAAGCAAGACCTGTTGGCTATCAAAGATAAAGTTGCTGAAAGTACTGATCATGACATCGACAATATCGTTGGGACCAGTAAGATAACAAGAAGCATAAGTGTTTACTCCCCCGAGATCTCTCCAAAGACCATTGTCAGTCCTATAATCATTCCTGTTGTTGCTCCTGTCAGTATTCCCATGGTTATTCTGGCTGCTAGCCCTGTTGTTATCCCTGCTACCGAGTCGGTCAAGACACGGGGCAAAGAGGTTTTAGTTGAGCCATTCCAGATGAAGGCGTATCCAGAAATCATTCCTGAGGCTTCTAAGAAGGAGATGGACGAGATATTAAAGATAATCTAGAAAAGTGATTATAATTGTAGCGGTAGAAATGTTTAAGACTAAGCCATTGGATTGACTAGACTTATACATATCAAAAATAAAAATCGCCACCGTGCTTTATTGTTTCCAACGGAATGGGAAAAGAGCGAATAACCCAAAAAGAGGGGGAAAGATTCAAGGTAAGGGGGTTGGTTATACAAAGGGAAGGTATTAGCACCCTAAACATCTACGGTACTCCGTAGGAACCTCTTTGTAAAATCTGTATATTTTGGCTATAAAATGTTGTATGAAAATGGATGGTGGAGGTGAGAAAAGAAATATATATTTTTTTATGATTTTTGCACCCTCCGCGGTTGCGAACCTATAGTGCCTACGTACCACCTTTCGTGCAATAGGGGATCAGGGTACACGTAGTTCTTATTTTAAAATTTTTAAAACACAAGTGTTGGTTAATTTTATGAGATAAGACATCATCGTCATTTTCTGTGTGGAAAACATACTTACTACCCACAATCATGAGAAAGGAGAATTTGCATCATCTCAAAATGGAGGATATGGATTGTACTTTAAAATCACCAATGCCTTATTCAACACCCAAGTGGAAAATATCTCTCTTCACTATATATTATAGAAGTATAGTTGTTTGCATCACTACAAAGATTGACAAGAGTCTAATCTTTTGAGAAAATTTTAAAGTAAAAAGCCAAAGTGGAAAAATGGTTTGAAATGAGATTGATTGACTTTTAGTATTCTCATAAAAAATGTCAAGGCATTATTAAGTTGATTGAAGTTTATTTATGAAAATGTTTTGAAAATGCATGGACATAAGTCCAAGTTTATTATGAAAGTGGTTCAAGTTTAAAAACAATAAGATTTTTCAAAAGGAGGGAAAAGATTTTTGAAATTAAAGAAGATGGGAGGAGAAGAAGAGACTATCCTAAAGCATAAGGTAAAAGCTAGGGATAAGAACCATCTAACAAACAATTAGTCAATACCTGACATTATGAGTCAAGATAGAATTCTCATTCTTTGGATTGAAACCAAGCAAGCAAAAATACTAGACCCCTTGAGAGAACTAAACTTCAAATGTATTAAGTCTTCACAAAAATTGGGCAGAGTAACGGTTGTATATGGGTGAATTTGAGATTACAAACAAAGAGTGTAATCACAATAACCTGCACACATAACAAACAAACAACCCAATGTATTGAGGTAAACCTCAAGAACTCCAGACAAAATATCAATTAAGGTCACAAGGTCTCCAACATAGGCCAATGGTTTCTAATCCTAAGTCCAAGAAGTCCAATGCTCCGTAATGCTAAGGATAGTAACCAAATAGTCCAAGTATCATTAAAGCCTTTTTAGGGTTCATGTTAATTATTAGGTGTCTTGAAAAAGAAAAGAAAGACTCAAGTGATAAAAACAAAGATAACAAGGATATAAATGCTTAAGTGAGCAAAATACAAATACATGCAATGTAATACTTAATGTAAATGGTACATAAAGCATAAAAAAGATAAAAGCATAAAATGAAACAAATTAATAATTAGTGGTTAGTTGGATGACCATCTTGAAACTTGCATTTAGAACTCATTAGAGGATTGGTAGAACCAAAGCCTCCACACAACAAGTTGCATTTTATTTTTGTCAAGTATATCATCCATTTGGAATTCTCACAAGTACCATTTAATAAACAACGATGTTTAAGTGATCCGCGTTGACCAAAAGTGTTGTAGATCCATTAGAGGATTGGTAGAACCAAAGCCTCCACACAATGAATCTCAAAGTTATTGGATCAAAGGGATCAAATTAACATACTTGGGCTTGCAAACATAGGTTTAGGCCACGAATGATCATTTATTCGAATCGGGACAAAATTTAGCGCTAAGTTAAGCAATTGTAAGTGGGCTTATATAGAATTCGCACCTATTTTGAGGCCGGTCAATAGCAGTCTATGCACCATTTATTTTGAGACATGATATAGAGATCATGCTCCAATAACACTTAGTGTAATAAGAAAGGGATGAGATGAATAGGGGTGGGAAAGGATATAAAACACATTTGAATTAAAATTTAATCAAACTATTATTAAAATCATTCATCCATTTTTATGGAGTTAGACTCAACACCATGGATCCAATAATGTTAATAAAGTTCATGATAAAAAATTTAACCCAAGATCAGCCAGAAAATAATCACAAAATAATATTGCATTTAATATATATATATATATTAAAAAAGGTTTTTAAAATGTTTTAAAATAGAAATAAAAGAGAAAAATATCAATTGTATTCAAATTAATCAAGAAATAAAAAGTAGGACCATAGAAAAATCAGAAAAGGACTCATATATTTTTTATAAAAATTTTGGTAATTTTTTAAAGTCAGAAACTATTTTTAAAATTAAAAGAAATGAGTAAAATAAACCAAAAATGATAAAAAAAATAACAGTCAGAAATAAAAAATAAATGAGGTCACCAATATTTGTCAAAATATCATTGGATCATTCCATAATTTTTTAAGAATTTAAAAATGCTTAAAAGTATTTTTTTTAAACATTTAAAACAATTCAAATAAAGTGAAATTTAAAAAAAAAATATCAAAACACAAAATGAAATTGTGAAAAAATAAAAATCAGAAAGTGAAAAATCAAAAATATTTTTCATAATTTTTTCAGATTTTTTGGACTAAAAATGATTTTTCTATGATTTTTTGAAATATAAAAGAATTAAATATAAAAATCAGAAAAGAAAAATAAAGTCAAGAATATGTGGACCATTGGATGAGAATCAAAACGCGTTAGTATTCAAATCTAAGGGATCTGGCGCGCTGTGCATATTATGGTCATTAGTGAATAAATCACTGAATCATTAATTAAATCAAATTTTAAAAAATACAGATGGCGCGCCATCATTGGTTGGAAGATGACATGTTGGTCATCTTCAACCTCCAGCCAACGTGAATTGCAGGTCTCTCAAACTGTAAAATTAGAAGCTCAGACCTGTGCCATTCGCTTCGTCTCTTCAAGACGAAGACAACCACACCTTCACGACAAATTTATATAAACCGTAGCTCAAGCAATTTAGACGGAAAGTTTTAAAAGGGATTTGAAATTTCATGGTCAAAACATGTTTCCAGATAAAGGCAAGTGTTGAAACTAGAACCAGGGCAATGAGAGCATCACAAAGATATCAAAGTTTTAAAGAACTGATGGAGAAATCTACCTATTGAATTTGAGTTGCAGAGGTCTGAAACTGGACTTCTATGGAGCAATATAGGGCACGATTCTTGAAGGTAATTGTATGGTTAGCTTCAGAGATGATCAAGGAAGGTGAATTGATAGAAAAGTTGGATTGAAAAGTGATTGAACAATGATTTCTAAGTTACTGAAATTTTATTTATGGAACAAGTTTGGCAGGGTGATTCTGGCTATCCAAGCTTGAGGAAATGAATGGGGATGACCCTCTATTTATAGGAGAATGAATGGGATCCTCAAGCGTGTGAAATGATGAAGTTTGGAGGGAAATCGTGGAAGGTATGCAGCATGAACAAAGTGTGACTTGTTTAGCATCAAAACTCATCCAAATTGTGTGTTTCAGGATGCTAAACACCTTTGGAAAGTTTCTAAACATGATTATAAGCAAAGAAGCATGGAAACCTTTTTATTAGTAGCCAAAACAAAGATTTCAAAATCTGACTTGTGATGAAACATTAGTTTCAAGCTACCAATTTCAAAACAATGCCATTTTCAACTCAAGGGGTCTTTGGGCATGATTCTTCATGCTTTAGAAATATGAGGTTACAGTCTTTGAAATGGAAAAATAATGGAATCAAATGGATGCTTGAGCTGTGGGTTGCATTGAGTCAAAGTTAGAGAAAAAGGGTTGACTTTCCTTACTTAGAAATATTTCAAATTTTTCTTCAAAAGTGACCTATAATGTTTTGCATCCAAACATGGCCTTCCACTTGGAATTTGCTCTTGAACAAAAAATATGGAATGCAATAGACCTCTTGAATGAAATTTTTAAACTTGAACCATTCAAAATCTCAAAAAATTGTGAGAGTTATGAATTGTTGAAGTTGGAAAAAAATCATGAAATGACATATAATCTTTTGTATATTTAAGGCATATTCCATCCATTTTATCACTTTGCAAATAAAAGAAGGAATAAAGCTAACATCCTTAAGATCATTTTGAAAAAATAGTGGGCTCAAGGTAATAAAAATTGTCCAAGTTATGATCATTTGAAGTCACACATGAGAAAATGAGGGTTCATTTGGAGGACTTGTAATCTTTCTTTATCATCAAGTTTCTTCCACATGAAAACTCCTTGAAAATTTTGAAGTGATTTGTTAATAAACATTTGAAGAGATGGATGTATTTGGAATCACTCAAAAATACCCAAATATGAGAAAGATATACTTCTTTGAAGTTCAAAACCCTAGCTCATAGATCAAGAAAATGTTTTGAGGAACTTTGACAATTTTGAACAACCTTCTTGTAACAACACTCTTGCTTTGTAAATAAATGTTTTTGAGGATGATAATGAGGACTCATAATAACCAAAAACACTTCCATATATTTAGAATTTAGAGGAATATGCACTTCTGATCAATGGGATCAAGACCTTCTCCAATGACAACTTCTTCCATCAACCCTTTGTACCTTTGAATCAATTTGATAACTTTGAAATGTGATGAACCAAAATAAAATTTTCCATGCCATTCTTTCCAAAAAAACTTCAATGGTGAGGTTTGAACTTCTCAAGCTTTATTGACTAGGGCATGGAAATAAACTCATGAACCCATGGATCAACTTGCTAAGCCACATTGCCTTTACCTACATTATTAACAAGTAAGACAAACCAACATTGAATTTTATTAATTAGAAGGAAAATCAAGACAAAATATTCATGATCATAAAAGAAAACAAGTCAAAGTGTTTGGGGATTCCTCAAAGAGCAAGGCTAAAGATAGGGAGAAGAAACACAAGCCCTAATGTGATCTTGTTGTGATTGAATAAAAATGGTGTGATGAAGGGATCTTAGGGGGAAAAATTGGCGTACAACAGCTGCCCTTATTTAAGTTTCTTCTATCCGGAGATTTGAAGGTTAAAAATCTTCGTGTCGACGCGATCGAAGATACTTAAATATAAAACAAACCCTATTTTTGGCCCTAAGATGCCATGCAATGCTTATGAGTCTGAATGCAAATGAACAAAATCAAAGAGACGCAAAACACCACTAGGGATGTAACAAAGGAAATAAAGATCACAAAGGGAACCCAACCAGGAAAATAAAATATTGGTGGATCAAAAGACCCGACTCATAGAGGGTGGTAAAAAGTCAAAGGATACACCAACTATTACTGAAGGTGAAACTACCAATGTTCACTGAAGGTAGAAAGAGGAAAGAAAAAACAACACGGAAGTTTACTGAAAGTAGAGAGAGAAAAAAATCATCAACGTTCACTGATGATGAACTACCAACTTTCACTGAAGGTAGAGAGAACAAGAAATATCACAACACTTCCATTCATTGACAGTGAACTACCAACGTTCACTGAAGGTAGCAAAAAATATAACAATCACCAACTTTCACTGATGGTGACCTACCAACTTTAACTAAAGGTAGTAAGATAAAAAATATCATAGCACTGTCGTTCACTGACGATAAACTACCAACATTCACTGAGGGTAGCACAAAGATAACAACCACCAACTTTCACTGAAGGTGACCTACCAACTTTCATTGAAGGTAGAAAGAGAATATATCATAACATCATCATTCACTGACGATGAACTACCAACATTCACTGAGGGTATATAAAAGATAACAAACACCAACTTTCACTGAAGGTGACCTACCAACTTTCACTAAAGGTAGAAAGATAATATATCATGGCATCGCCGTTCACTAATGATGAACTACCAACATTCACTGATGGTAGCAAAAAGATAAAAAGCACTAAATTTCACTGAAGGTGACCTACCAACTTTCACTGAAGGTAGAAAGAGAATATATCATAGCATCTCCATTCACTGACGATGAACTACCAACGTTCATTGAGGGTAGCAAAAAGATAACAATCACCAACGTTCACTGAAGGTGTCCTACCAACATTCGTTGAAGGTAGAAAGAGAATATACCATATCATCTCCGTTCACTGACGATGAACTACCAACGTTCACTGAGGGTAGAAAAAATATAACAAACACCAACTTTCACTAAAGGTGACCTACCAACTTTCATTGAAGGTAGAAAGAGAATATATCATGGCATCGCCGTTC
The DNA here is from genome assembly GCA_948472305.1 of Vicia faba. Lineage (NCBI taxonomy): Eukaryota > Viridiplantae > Streptophyta > Magnoliopsida > Fabales > Fabaceae > Vicia > Vicia faba. Next base: position 725,150,737 of record OX451741.1, on the reverse strand, counting down.
ACTAACGATGAACTACCAACGTTTACTGAGGGTAGAAAAAAGATAACAAACACCAACTTTCACTGAAGATGACCTACCAACTTTCACTAAAGGTAGAAAGAGAATATATCATAGCATCGCCGTTCACTGATGATGAACTACCAACATTCACTGAGGGTAGAAAAAAGATAACAAACACCAACTTTCACTGAAGGTGACCTACCAACTTTCACCTAAGGTAGAAAGAGAATATATCATGGCATCGCCGTTCACTGACGATGAACTACCAACGTTCACTAAGGGTAGAAAAAAGATAACAAGCACCAACTTTCACTGAAGGTGACCTACCAACTTTCACTGAAGGTAGAAAGAGAATATATCATAGCATCACCATTCACTGACGATGAACTACCAACGTTCATTGAGGGTAGTAAAAAGATAACAAGTTTTCTCCAAAAGTTCTGGCATTTCACCTAGAATGGGTTTCAACTTCTTCTTTAACCAAGGCATTACGCCTTGAAAGGGTAATATATAAGTTGTCTTAAATTAAAAGACCTTCTACTTGCTGTTATGGAGAATTGTAAAATGACTTCTTTGGGAAAATGTCATGACTTCCTGGGGGAAATGTCATGAATTCCCGGGGAATGCAGTATAGCTTCATGGGGAAAATAAAATGGCTTCCTGGGGAAATGCCAACATATTCCTACTGAGGAGATAAAGTCTTCTCGTGCAAAATAAATGCACATTCTCAAACTTAAACTCAAAGCTTTTAGACATCCAAAGTAATAATATTGTTGGGAAACAAAGATTCAATCTAGAAATAAACTGGAGTATAATTTTCTACCAAAATATATTCTTTGAGAAATGAACTAAAGAGGGAAACTCAAATCATCCAGTCAAGGAGTTGTGTAGGAAGGCTAAAGCAAAAAAAAACTTCCACGAGGGATAACTCGGTAGGGAAATTGGAAGAATATGTTGGATTAAAATATGCAGCGTCAACCTTAGGGATTTGAAGGGCTTAACATCCCCCCATGGGCGCCTACACATGTGTGTTAGGTGGGCCAGATATGCCCCTTGTTAGATTCTCTATAAGGAAATAGAGTAGCACCTTGGCTACAAGCAATTGCTTTTAGCTTAGTGGTAAGCGCTTGATCCTACAAGTGGTATCAGAGCAAGGTCATGGGTTCGAATCCCCCTGGCTGACACTGGGGGGGAGATTGTTGGATTAAAATATCCAGTGTCAACCTTAGGGATTCGAAGGGCTTAACATCCCCCCATGGGCGCCTGCACAGGTGTCTTAGGTGGGCCAGGTAGGCCCCTTGTTAGATTCTCTATAAGGAAATAGAGTAGCACCTTGGCTACAAGAAATTGCTTTTAGCTCAGTGGTAAGCGCTTGATCCTACAGAATATACACTTTCTGCTTATGAATGACACTTATTGTAGAGAGGACAACACAACTCTACAAAATAGGGCAATATGTCTACAAAATATTAACGAGTGTGAATGAGAAATGATTTGCTAAATTTAACTATGTATGATTTAAGTATGAGTGTATGAGTGTTATTATGTATATGCTGACAAAACAAACATATAATACTGGGAATACAAAAACAAAACCAACTCCAGAGCACACAACACTTGGCCAAATCACATCCAAGTTGATCATCCCAAAAGAAAAAAAAGCACCAAATGAGGAAACAAAGTCCTACTGCATGGCTTAACTTTACAGGGAAGAAACATAACATAGTGAAAAAACAATACAAATACAAGGATATAACATCCTTCTCCAGGCTTCACCAGGGAATAGCACTCAGACTTCATCGGGGAAATAAATATTTTCAAATGTAATACTTCTACTGGAGATTTCAAAACTAATTTCAAATAAAGCAAATGGACACCAAATCATCAAATCATTCATTGGGGAATTCAGGCCCATTTTGAAGGAGGAAAAACATACAGGCTTCACAAAGGCATATAACGCCTCATCATCGAGACACCTATTGGGGACTTTGTGCTGACTCCATTGAGGAGATCAAACACCATATCATCAAAGGGGAAACCAATGTACATTTTTCACTGGGGAAACTGGAGATATGTGTTCTTCGATAGTAATAATTGTACCAACTTTTATGGGAAAAGAGGACTTCTATCCAATAAGCGAAACCTTCATTGGAGAAAACTTGAATTGAATCTTCATGCAAACCCAGAAAAGAAGAAAAATAAACCAAGACTTGACAGGGGACACTAGAGTCACAAACCCAATATAGCAAAAACATCCTGAGAAAAACTTCCCGGGGGAAACAAAACTTCTCAAAACCACTGGAGTTCATCCGTTCCTGGGATCACTACTTTTTTTCCTCTTGAATCACAAAATCTAAAGTAAAAGTAAATTGTAAGTTCTTTTTGAAAAACAGTTTTTGTTATTTAATCTTTTCGCTTTGAAAATTATTAACAATAATAAATGGAGTCTTTGCAAGCTAAATAAAATAAGAAATACAAAGGATTGGGCAAAATCTCAAATTTAATTGATAGAATGGTAGTCTACGAATGGCGAGACTCCGTAGATGATTACAAATTTCTGAAAATGGTAATATATAATTGAAAATATACATTGAGATACAATGACCACTATCCCCTCTAACAACTTTTGAAATCCCGAGCAGCAGCTTTCGTTGAAGTACGATGAGGATCTGAGAAGATTGTTGCTTCAATGATTAAGTCTTGTCTGATGTAGTTACTTGCCAAGAAAATCCCTAACTTTTGCCTAAGCTTCCCTTGCGGGTTTTCAACTTAGCGGGTAATTTATTCTATTTATGTCTCTAATTTTTCCCTAGACCTCCCTTTCGGGTTTTTGGTCTACCGAGACACTCCTTTTTGCCTAAGTCTCCCTTTCGGGTTTTCAACTTAGCGAGTTTTTCTTTTTATTTATTTAGGCGAAGTATTTCTTGACTGCATCAGAAATCACGGGACGTGGGAACTCCTCGCCATCCATAGTTTCAAGAATTAATGCGCCGCCAAAGAAGACTTTCTTGACAATATATGGGCCTTCAAAGTTGGGAGTCCACTTGCCCCTAGAATCAACGCTAAAAGACATGATCTTCCTGAGCACGAGGTCTCCTTCTCTGAATTCACGAGGTTTAACTTTCTTATCAAAAAATTTCTTCATTCTCTTATGATATAACTTCCCATGACACAAAGATGTCATTCTCTTCTCTTCGATCAAATTCAATTGGTCAAACCTGTTCTTGACCCATTCAGCCTCTGACAACTTTGTTAGAACATAGTTTGATTCTACAACCCTTGGTTAGAGTTTTGATGATAACAAATACAAGAATAAATAAATACAAAGAATAAATACATAGAACAAATATGCTCCTTAAAAATTATGTTTTATGTATGCAGAAGTTCTGATCAGATCATCATTAGAAGATAAGTCATAAAGTATTATACGTTGAAGATTGGTGACAAGAATTTGCGCTCAATTACAATAAACTCTGATTCTGAACAAGACATATCAACCAAGTCATCAATATTCTGAAGCGTCATCAGTAGTTAACGAAAGAAGACTCTGAAGCGTTACTGAACATTCAAGACATAATTAATGCTAACGGCTTTCTTCAGACAAGATCTTCTCCAAAAGGAAAGTGTGTTAATATCATTAAACTTTCTTTATGGACAACGTCATTATATTGTCTATATAAACAAGTCAGCTTGCAAAAATAAGCACGTACGTACATAGAACAATTTGCTAAGATCACCAACCACGCATACTCAAGCTCTAGCAAATTCATTCTTTATTCTAAGCTTAACTTGTGTAATTTATCACAGTTGTGATAAACTATTTTGTTAGAAAACAACAACATATTTTTGTTTAATCATATTGTAAAAGATTTCCTTGAGATTAACCGGATTGTGGTTGTACTCAAGAAGACTTAAACTATTGTTAAAGTAGCTGTTGTAATCTTTTGAGATTAGTGGATTAAGACCTCGTTGGAGAGAGGTGAAATCACCTTAACGGGTGGACTGGAGTAGTCTGAGATCAAACGAACCAGGATAAAACTACTGTGTCATTAAGCTATTTTTGATCCAACTTTTTAATTCAACCCCCCCCCCCCCTCTTGTGTTTTTCACATCTTCAATTGGTATCAGAGTGCCTGGTTTTGAGCTTAAACACTTAACCATGTCAGTACAAGATCCAAGCATCAGAAAAACACTATGGTGGGACCAAGCCAAAACATCAACAATGACAACAATGAAGACAGAGACAGATTCAGTGGTAAACCTCCAGTCTTTGATGGAGAAAACTTTGACTACTGGAAAGACAGAATTGAGAGTTTCTTTCTGGCACATGATGCTGATCTGTGGGACATGGTAACTGATGGATACACGCATCCAGTGGAAGGACGTAGTTAGAAGATAGACAGGAAAATGATGTTTGATCAGCAAAAGTGTGAATTCAGAAACCACCACAAGGCCATAACAATTCTCCTCAGCGCCATCTCATATTTAGAATATGAGAAAATATAAAACAGAGAAACTTCCAAGAATATGTTTGACTCTCTGAGAATGACGCGTGAAGGCAACATTCAAGTCAAAGAAACCAAAGCCTTTGCGCTCATTCAGAAGTATGAGGCATTCAAGATGGAAGATAGTGAATCTATAGAAACTATGTTTTCAAGATTCCAAATTCTTGTTGTTGGACTAAAAGTTCTTGACAAAGGGTATTCTACTGCTGATCACGTTAAGAAGGTCATCAGAAGCTTGCCAAAACAATGAAGGCCAATGGTCACAAATCTTAAGCTAGCCAAAGATCTCAACAAAATCTCTCTGGAGGAACTAGTTAGCTCCCTCAGAAGTCACGAGATAGAGCTAGAATAAGATGAACCTCAAAAGCAAGGTAAGCCATTAGCTTTAAAATCTAACAGAAAATTTGACTCCAAAGTTTTGCAGGCTGTGGAAGAAACCTTTGATGGATCCTCATTAGAGGAAGATGAACTGTCTCTCCTCTCTAGAAGGGTGAACCAATTGTGGAAGCAGAGGCAAAGGAAGTTCAGAAATCCCAGAAGATCAGAAAATCATAATGAATCCTCATCCAGAATAGAAGGTCAGAATCCTCCTCTGGAAAGAAGGGCACTACAAAAGTGACTGCCCAAAGCTTCAGAAGGAGAAGCCCAAAAATAAGTTTATCAAGGAAAAGAAGTAAAGCCTCATGGCTACATGGGATGATTCTAACACATCTGAAGCTGACTCAGAATCAGATGATGAAAGAGCAAACATAGCTCTCATGGCAAACGTATCAGAAGACAGTGAAGCTTCTGGTTCAGACTCAGAATCAGACACTGAAGAGGTATTCCCTGACTTTACCGTAAACTTTACTAAGGCTGAACTTGCTGAAAGCCTAAATGAAATTCTGGAAAGATATCAGCAGATCAGAGTCAAATTCAGAAACCTGAAAAGGAATCTTGCTTTTGACTCTGATAAGACTAAGAGTCTCAGATAGGAGAATTCTGAGTTAAGAGAAAATGTTTCAAAATTAGAAAACCAGTTACAAAACTCTCAGAAGGAAACAATCTATGAAACTCCCAGCAATGCTGATGAGATCATCAAACAGTATGATCACAACTTTTAGAAGTTTCTAGCTAAAAACATAGACAGAAGCAAGATGGCTTCAATGATCTATGGAGTTAGCAGAAATGGCAGAAAGGGAATAGGATATCAAGGTAAGGTACCTACACCAAAAAATGCCATGGACTTAGTTATAAAACACACTCCACTTGATTCACATTTTATATATGGGCTCACACATGACATAAAATACACGAGTAGTGATTATTCTGTCAAACCAAAATTCAATCAGAATTTAGGTAAAACTAACAAATCAGGACCCAAGAAAATGTGGGTACCTAAGAATAAAATCATACATGTGGCATATATCTTTAGCAGCAAAGCAAAGACACCAATCATGGTACCTGGACTCTGGCTGCTCACGACACATGACGAGAAGAAGGCATGTGTTCCAAAGCGTGGAACTTAAGCCTGGAGGCCACGTAGGCTTTGGAGGTAATCAGAGAGGAAAGATCATTGGCTATGGAACAGTAGGTAATGGAAATCTTCCCTCTATAAGTAATGTTTTATTAGTTGATGGATTAATGCATAACCTGTTATCCATAAGTCAATTAAGTGATAATGGTTATGATATAATCTTCAATCAAAATTCATGCAAAGTTGTTAGTCAGAAAGATGGGACTATCCTATTTAATGGAAAGAGGAAAAACAACATTTATAAAATAAAACTTTCTGAACTAAAAAGTCAGAATGTAAAATGTCTACTGTCTGTTAACAACGAGCAATGGATCTGGCACAGAAGATTGGGACATGTTAGTATGAGAAGAATATCTCAGATTAACAAACTTAATCTGGTCAGAGGACTGCCTAACTTGAAGTTCAATTCATATGCTTTGTGTGAAGCATGTCAGAAAGGCAAGCTTGCAAAACCTGCTTTCAAAATCAAAAATGTTGTTTCCACCTCTAAGCCATTAGAACTTCTGCACATTGACTTATTTGGACCAGTAAAAACTGCTTCAGTCAGTGGCAAGAAGTATGGGTTAGTAATCATAGATGACTATACCAGATGGACATGGGTAAAATTATTAAGACACAAGGACGAGTCACACTCTGTGTTTGTTACCTTCTGCAACAAAGTTCAGAATGAAAAGGATCTTAGAATTGTCAAAGTCAGAAGTGATCATGGTGGAGAATTTGAAAATAAAGATTTTGAATTATTATTTAATTAAAAAGGCATTCTGCATGATTTCTCTTGTCCTAGAACTCCCCAGCAAAATCGAGTTGTAGAACGAAAGAACAGAACATTACAAGAAATAGCCAGAACCATGATCAACGAGACTAACGTTGCTAAGATCTTCTGGGCAGAGGCAATAAACACAGCGTGTTACATTCAGAATAGAATTCCATAAGACCTATTCTGGAAAAGACTTCATATGAATTGTGGAAGAACAGAAAGCCCAACATTTCTTATTTTCACCCATTTGGATGCACATGTTTTATTCTGAATACAAAAAATTATTTGAACAAGTTTGACTCTAAAGCTCAAAAGTGTATTATGTTAGGATACTCTGAACGCTCAAAAGGGTACAAAGTATACAATACAGAAACACAGATTGTTGAAGAGTCAATCAGTGTTAGGTTTGATGATAAGGTTGACTCTCAAAAGTAAAAGCATAATGAATTCCTTGCAGGTATGGAAGTTGAACTCACAAGTACTGAAGACAACTCATCAGAGGCTCTCAACAGAGACACTAGCTCAACAGCTGAACGAGTCACTACGAGCAATCCAGCACCTTCTGTTGATCAACTCCAGAAAAGACTATCCAGAAGCAGCATTGATCACCCAGAAGATACAATTTTTGGAAGGAAGGAAGATCCAATCAAAACAAGATCAACTTTCAGAAACTCTGAAGAATCCCTCATGGGACTGGTTTCTATGATTGAACTAACAACAATTGATGAAGCACTTCTGGACAATGACTGGATTCTGGAAATGCAAGAGGAGCTAAATCAATTCACCAGAAATGACGTATGGGATCTGGTTCCCAAACCAAAAGGGTTCAACGTCATTGGTACAAAATGGATGTTCATAAACAAACTGAACGAACAAGGTAAAGTCATCAGAAATAAAGCACGACTGGTAGTACAAGGTTATAGTCAGCAAGAGGGGATAGACTATACAGAAAGCTTTGCTCCAGTTGCCAGGTTAGAATCTATCATACTTTTAATATCATTTGTTGTTAATAAAGGCATCACTCTGTATCAGATGGATGTCAAAAGTGCATTCTTAAATGGCTATATAGATGAAGAGGTATATGTGCACCAACCCCCTAGTTTTGAAATTTCTAAAAATCCAGAATATGTTTTCAAACTAAAGAAGTCACTCTATGGTTTGAAACAAGCTCCCAGAGCTTGGTATGAAAGACTAAGTAACTTCCTGTTAGAAAAGGAATTCACCAGAGGGTAAGTGGACACAACCTTGTTCTATAAGACAGTTAAGAATGATATGTTAGTATGTCAGATTTATGGTGATGACATCATATTTGGATCCACTAAACCATCTCTGGGAAGAGAGTTTGCTAAATGTATGCAGGCAGAGTTTGAGATGAGTCTAATGGGGGAACAAAAATTCTTTTTGGGCATTCAGATAAATCAAACTCCAGAAGGAACTTACATTCATCAGAGCAAATATGTTAGGGAACTTCTGAAGAAATTTGATCTCTCAGAATGTAACCCCTCAAGGATTCCAATGCATCCCACGTGCATTCTGGAAAAAGAAGAGGTAAGCAAAAAGGTAGAACAGAAGGTCTACAGAGGTATGATTGGTTCTCTTATCTATCTGACGGCTTCAAGGCCTGACATTCTATTCAGTGTTTGCATTTGTGCTAGATTCCAATCAGATCCTAGAGAATCTCACTTAACAGCAGTTAAGCGAATTTTCAAGTATCTAAAAGGTACTGCTAATCTGGGTTTGTTTTATAGAAAATCAAGTGATTACAGCTTAGTAGGATACTGTGATGCTGACTTTGCTGGAGACAGAGTAGAACGTAAAATCACTTCTGGAAGCTGTCAGTTTCTGGGAGAAAATCTGATATCATGGTCCAGCAAAAGACAATCCACAATAACACTATCAACAGCAAAAGCTGAATACATAGAAGCAGCTGGATGTAGTACGCAAATGCTCTGGATGAAAAGTCAACTTGAGGACTTCAATATATTTGAGAGTAACATCCTTATCCTCTGTGACAATACTTCTGCTATTTGTCTCAGTAAAAATCCTATTTTGCATTCTAGGGCTAAGCATATAGAAATAAAACATCATTTTATTAGGGACTATATTCAGAAAGGGATTATTAACTTAAAATTCATTGACACAGACCATCAATGGGCTAATGTCTTTACAAAACCTCTTTCTGAAGATAGGTTTAACTTCATTCTGAAACATCTCAGCATGAAGCTTTGCCCAGAATAAATTGTTTTATTTACATATCTTAACCTTCAGAATTTTAGTTATTTTCTGTGAACTACTGATCAACCTGCCTTCAGAATTTTAGAAGTACAAATTGTATCAGAACCTATCCATGAAGATCTGAGTGTTTCATTTCAAGGATAGAAGTGTGCTATTCATGTAAGCAAACAGTTGTCATCCACTCATCAGCTACCTTCTAAGGCTGAACACGCGTTCACTTTTCCGAAAGGTCAAAAGTGTTGATTGGGTGCATTGAGACACATGTCATGGGTAACCGTTCCAATATCTTTCTGAATCCCCTAAAATCAGCTGTCATTAATGCTTATAATCATTACTAATTGTTTCTCTCTCTTATAGTTTATGTTTTCAAAAATATATTTAAACTCAAGTTTCATTCTTTACACTCTTTCACTTTTACTCTCTCAATACCTTCTAATTGTTTTCTGTTCGTACATTCTCAAAAACCCTTTCATCATTCTCAAATTTCCTGTGTGAACATGGCTTCTTCAAGCGTACAAAACATCAGTGCTCAGAGAACTGATTCTATGGAACAGTACGAAGAATCATACAGAACTCTACTCACGCCCATTGACAGCCTGAAAGTTCTTTTAGAACTAATTGTGGATTTTGAAAGTCTTCAAGAAAATGGTTTCAATCTCTCTGAAGAGGTCAATGCTCAAGGATGGAACACATATTTTGACCGTCTTCTAGGGCCAACGTTTCCAATTATTGTAAAAGAATTCTAGATTCATGCTTCCTCCTCAAACCATCAAGTTACTTCGTATGTCAAGGGGAAGAAGATAGTCATTACTGAAGACCTAATTTCAAGACTGATAGGATACAATGGTGGTGGTGTAAGGTGTATAGACATGGCTGAAAGATGTTCTGATGTTGCTTCAATTGCAAGGGAAATATTCACTCTGGGTCTTCCCTCCAGCAAGATTAGGAATCTGAAGGATCATCACAGAATCTAGGCTAAAATAATTCTGGGATGCATCAACCACAGGAAGCCAACCAGCTCTCCTGATTACATAAACATTGATCAGCAATTTCTGATATACTTTATCTCCAAGAAGACCAAGGTAAATCTCCCTCACTTGCTATTTAATCATCTAAGGACCAGTGTAAAAGAGACAAGAGAAGATGAGCGTAGCAAAAGGGATTGGATACCCCTAGGAAGACTCATATCAGATATTCTGATAGAGAATATGATGATAGAGCATCTGACTGAAACACAGGAAATTAGCTCTCTAGAGGCAACTGCTGGGAAGCCTTTGAATGCAGAGAATCTGAAAAAGATGAAAATTATTAAGAACATCAAGAAGGAACCCAACGTCACTTCTTTTGCAACCATCACTTCCATAAGAATTCCTCTGGATGATTTTCCTCTTTTCTCTGAGATTGACTCCAAGCCTGAGATAATCGTCAGATATTTGGATGCGTGTAAGGCAGATGGCACTGCACCAGGGTTAAATATCCAGGACTTGCAACAGGCGGCACCAGAAGTTGTTTTGAAGAAGAACAAGAAAAGAAAGGCAGCAGTAGAAGGATCATCCCAAAGGACTCCAAAAGCTGCTAAAAAGAAAGGTAATCCTTCTTGTGTTATTGTTTTAGAATCAATATTTATATCAACATCTGAACCCTTAACTACCCAATCAGAAATTCCAACCCAACAAACTTTGGATGATTTTAACATAGGGTTTGATCCCTCAGAAACTCTTAGTCTAAGAGAAACTCACTTCCTTCCTATCAATCCAAATTCTGAATCAACTCAACCAGGACTTGCCAAAGTTCTGTCTGACATTGACTCTTTTGACCAAGATATTTCTGCTCCTACACCACATAATCCAAATCCTCTAATCCCTGATAATCCAAACTCCGAAACTACAAAAGAAGTTCCACAACCAGATATTCCACTCTCTCCACAACCAGATATTCCACTACCTCTCTCTCCACAACCAGATATTCCTCATCCACCATCTCCTCAACCTGAACAATCACAACCAGAAGTTCAAACTTCTGAGAACCAACCATCTGAGACCGATGAACCAGAATCTCACAATCTGTCAATCAACCAATCTGAGGAACGTACTTCAGATTCAGATACAATTCCCATTCCAGGAATCACTGAACCACTCGCCATCCGTATGCCCCTCACCATCCTGGACATTCCACAAATTCCTTCTTCTCTGGAATCAACATCACCAAATTCCCCAACTAGTCCAATCATTATACCCGATTCTCCCAATCCTTCAGCCAAGAGCAATTCAGATGACAACGTTAGACCTGTCATTGATCCATCTATACTGGAACGTTTAGCTGCTATATCTCATAAAACCAAAACTGCCATTCCAAAACCAAAACCATCTGAACCCACACCGGATGTTGGTACAAGTTTATTGATGTTTGAAACAGGAATGCAGAAGTGGATAACCTCCTTGAAGTAAGCTAGTATAGAGATGACTAATCCTGCTGCTTCTGATTATCTTTGGACAAGTTTCAGAAATTGGCTAAGTTCTGAAACATTGAAGCTAAAAGAACAGAGCTATGAACAGGTTCAACAGAATTTCAGTGAGATGCTTAAGGTTTTTGAAGACAAAGTTCTGAGCCATCTACTCAAAGAAGAGATTCTCCCTCTGGACAATGCTCCCTGGTAAGAACATCGTCTCTCAGATGAAGTTCAACCAGAGTCTGAAGGACTCACTCTGACTTCTGCTCCAGAAGAGATGATTTCCGCAGAGGATATGGTTCAATGTGATCAAGTTGCAGAATGCTCTGAGAAGCATCCAGTTACTGAAGAATCTCCAGCTCCTTCCTATGAAAGGCAAACTCTGGAAGAATTAAAGAGAGAAAATGCTGTTATCCAGGAAAGGTTGGATAATCAGGATGATACAAACAAAGAAATCAAGAGCATCCTGAGCAAACAAGAGGAAACTAACACCCAGATTAAAGGCTTGCTGGAAACTCTGCTCACACGCCTTCCTCCTCCATCTTAGATTTTCTTCTGTTTTAAATCTGTTTATCTGTAATATTTGTTTACATTGCTTCTGTTCTGAACTCCTTATCATTGCTTCTTGTTTATTAATATAAATCATTGTTTTTGCTCTGATTATATTTCTTTTTGATAACTGACAAAAAGGGGGAGAAAGTAAAGATATTTTCAATAACGGTTTACTGAGACAGAAGTCTCAAACATTATGAAATACTTAACCTCTGATAAAAGATACAGTTAAGCTCTGAAGCTCAAAGACTCAAGGAACATAAGGGAAGTAATCAACTCAGGGGGAGTTTTTCTTCTTTATTCTAAAACTTTTATTCTTTATTTTTTAATTGAAAAATCTGGTTTTTGTCATCAACAAAAAGGGGGAGATTGTTAGAACATAGTTTGATTCTACAACCCTTGGTTAGAGTTTTGATGATAACAAATACAAGAATAAATAAATACAAAGAATAAATACATAGAACAAATATGCTCCTTAAAAATGATGTTTTATGTATGCAGAAGTTCTTATCAGATCAGCATATGAAGATAAGTCATACAGTATTATACGTTGAAGATTGGTGACAGAATCTGCGCTCAATTACAATAAACTCTGATTCTGAACAAGACATATCAACCAAGTCATAAATATTCTGAAGCATCATCAGCAGTTAAGGAAAGAAGACTCTGAAGAATTACTAAACATTCAAGACAGAATTAAAGCTAACGGCTTTCTTCAGACAAGATCTTCTCCAAAAGGAAAGTGTGTTAATATCATTAAACTTGCTTTATGGACAACGTCATTATATTGTCTATATAAACAAGTCAGCTTGCAAAAAGAAGCACGTACGTACACACAACAATTTGCTAAGATCACCAACCACACATACTCAAGCTCTAGCAAATTCATTCTTTATTCTAAGCTTAACCAGTGTAATTTATCACAATTGTGATAAACTATTTTGTTAGAAAACAACAACACATTTTTGTTTAATCATATTGTAAAATATTTCCTTGAGATTAGGCGGATTATGGTTGTACTCAAGAAGACTTTAACAGTTGTTAAAGTAGCTGTTGTAATCTTTTGAGATTAGTGGACTAAGACCTTGTTGGAGAGAGGCGAAATCACCTTGACGGGTGGACTGTAGTCGTTTGAGATCAAACGAACCAGGATAAAAATACTGTGTCATTAAGTTTTTATTTATCCAAGTTTTCAATTCAACCCCCCCCCCCCCCTTCTTGTGTTTTTCAAATCTTCAAACTTTGTTTCCATTATCACATGCAAAGAGGGAATCTCAACCTCGATTGGGAGTACCGCTTCCATTCCATACACAAGGGAGAAAGGGGTTGCTCCTGTTGAAGTGCGGACAGGTGTTCGATATACATGCAAAGCAAAAGGGATCATTTCATTCCAATCTTTATAAGTAACAACCATCTTATGGATGATCTTCTTGATATTCTTATTAGCAGCTTCAACAGCCCCATTCATCTTTGGTCTGTATAGAGATGAGTTTTGATGGATAATCTTGAATTCCTCACAAAGTTCTATCATCATCTTGTTATTCAGATTCGAGCCATTGTCAGTGATAATTCTGCTCGGCACACCATACTGACATATGAGATTATTCTTAATGAAGCGCACAACCACCTGCTCAATAACATTAGCATATGAAGAAGCCTCCACCCATTTGGTGAAGTAAGCAATTGCTACCAAGATAAAATGGTGTCCATTCGAAGCTTTAGGTTCTATCATCCCAATCATGTCAATACCCTACTTAGATAAAGGCCATGGGGTGGAAATCACATTGAGGAGTGTCGGAGGCACATGGACCTTGTCTGCGTAAATCTGACATTTATGTCACTTCTTTGCAAATTTGTAACAGTCAGATTCCATTTTCAGCCAATAGTAACCTGCCCTTAGCATCTTTTTAGCCATTGAATGTCCATTGGCATGAGTGCCAAATGAACCTTCATGAACTTCATACATCAACATGTCTTCTTCGTGTCTATCCACGTATCTTAGCACGACCATGTCATAATTTCTCGTGTACTACACATTTTCACTGAGGAAGAAGTTACCAGCCAATCTTCTCAATGTCTTTCTATCTTTAACCGATGCACCAATCGGGTATTCCTGAGTTTGAAGAAAATGCTTGATATCATAATACCAAGGTTTCCCATCTTCTACCTCCTCTGTTGTAAACACATGAGCGGGCCTATCCAGTCGTCGAACCATAATTCGAGGTATATCATTCCAAGTATTTACTTGATACATAGAAGCCAGAGTTTCCAGAGAATCCACCATTTTATTTTCATCTCTGGGGATGTGATGGAATTCAACTTTATTAAATAAGGGTAACAATCTTCTTGCATTATCTTTGTAAGGGATCAAGCTGAGGTGACGAGTATCCCACTTTCCTTTAATATGATTTATTAACAAAGCTGAATCGCCATACACATCTAGATTTTTAATTCATAAATCAATAGCTTCCTTGAGACCCATGATGCAAGCCTCATATTTTGCCATATTATTAGTACAATAAAATGTCAACCTTGTAGTGAAAGGAATATGCGATCCATGTGGAGTGAAAATCACAACACCAATTCCTTTACCATAAGCATTCACAACTCCATCAAATATCATACTCCATCGAGATTCAGGATCAGGACCTTCCTCAAGCAATCGTTCATCACAATCTTTCACTTTCAGAAACATCACATCCTCATCAGGGAAATCATACTTCACAGACTGATAATCATCAACTGGTTGGTGAGCAAGATAATCTGCCAACATGCTGCTCTTAATAGCTTTTTGAGTCCCTTATTCGATATCATAAGTACTTGATTGGATCCATTTTGGAGATCAACCAAGTAGTGTGATTCAACATATACTATCACAAACGTTTTTCCGCCCAGGCCAGAGCACAACATGTCTTTTCCAACATGGAATACCGCGACTCAAAATAAGTAAAAAATTTACTAAGATAATAAATGGCATACTCTTCCTTCCATGTTTCATCTTGTTGTCCCAGAATACAACCCATGGAATTATCTAACATTGTCAGATACATAATCAATCATCTTCCTTTAACAGGAGGGAGCAAGATAGGAGGTTCAAGAAGATATTCTTTAATACTTTCAAATTCCCTTTAGCAGTCATCTGATCACACACAACCTTGATCTTTCTTTAACAACTTAAAGATCGGTTCACACATTGCAGTCATATGGGAAATGAATCTGGAAATATATTTCAAACGCCCGAGGAACCCCATGACTTGTTTTTCAGTTCTCGGTGCTGGAATTTCTTGAATTGCTTTGACTTTATCAAGTTCAACTTCAATCCCTTTCTGGCTAAAAATGAAACCCAAAAATTTCCCTGACCAAACACTGAAGGTACATTTATTTGGATTCAAGCGGAGACGATACTTCCTCAAATGCTAAAACAATTTCAACAAATCTTCTACATGCCCTTCTTTAGTCTAGGATTTAGCAATCATATCATCAACATATACCTTAATTTCCTTGTGTATCAGATCATAGAATAGGGTTGTCATAGCACTCTGGTACGTTGCACCAGCGTTCTTCAACCCGAAGGGCGTCACTTTATAACAGAATGTTCCCCAGGGTGTGAAAAACGTTGTTTTTTCCATGTCCTCAGGTGCCATTCTTATTTGATTATACACAAAAATTCCGTCCATAAACGAGAAAACTTTGAATTTTCTTGTGCTATCCACTAACATATCAATGTGTGGCAATGGAAAATCATCTTTTGGACTAGCTTTATTTAGATCTCTGTAATCTATGCACATGCGAACTTTTCCGTCTTTCTTCGGTACTGGGACAATATTGGCAATCCATTGAGGGTACACTAATGTCACAAGAAAACCGGTATTAATCTACTTTAAAACTTCCTCTTTGATTTTCACTACCATATTTGGGTGAGTTCTTCGCAACTTCTGTTTGATTGGAAGACGCTCTGGCTTCAACGGAAAATGGTGCTCTACAATATCTGTATCTATACCAGGAATATCTTGGTAAGACCAAGCAAAAATATCCACATACTCTCTCAACATCTCAGTCAACCTTCTATTCATATCAGGATGCAGTAATGCTCCAATCTTGACTTCTTTCGGATCTTCTTTTGAACTCAAATTGATTACTTCCAATGGCTCTTTATATGGCTGAATGGCATCCCCCTCGCGCTCAAGCAACCGCGAGACCTCTTCTGGGATCTCATCATAGTCTTCTTCTTCGTCCCCATACACAGGACATTCAAAGTTGGGAGAGGGTGCAGGGTCATTGTATCCAACAGGTTTTTTAATTAATCTGCACATATGATTGTTTTTAGAAACTGACACATAACAAGTGATCATGCAGATTGAATTCCATTATTATTTATTTTGAAAGGTTTTGTTTTGATTACCATTTTCCAAGAAAAAAGAAAAAAATAAAAACACAATTTAGGAAACAAAGACAACTTTTATTATTGATTTTAAAAGTCGCAGCAAATAGATAAGCCCATACAATATTAATACTTTCACCTTGGGAAGAGTGAAAGATTTTAAAAAAGATTAACAAAACAAATTACTTTGAAACATGTATGCAAGAGGTAACATCAATGGTGATCCAGTTATGAACCCTAACTTCGTCCATCACATAATTTGGCATTTCTGACTCAGCTTCATCTTCCACAATGGCATTAATCCCGGAAATAGTTGGATGAAGATAACCTCCAATATGGAACATGTCTTAATACTTGCTTACAGCAGACTTCAACTTCATGCTCTTACCTTTATAATTCTTCATAGAGAACCCCAAGCTCTATTCTTGTTTACAGGCGGATCCACAATTTGTCCCCAAACTTCACTATGGCCATTACATAAAACTTGTTGCGCATCCTTAAGCGAAACCATGGAATTCTCATTTCCCCTTATGTTGTCGATGGATAAACCTTGGAACTGAGTTCCAACAGTAGCTTCATTCGCTTCCACAATGCTGAAAGAGGACAAATGAGATATCAATAATGTATGTTCTCCATTTATGATCACCACTTTTCCTTCACTACAAACTTCACCTTTTGGTGTAAAGTCGAAGTGACAGCCCCTGCCTCATGTATCCACGACCGTCCCAGCAAGCAGTTATAAGAGGGTACAATATCCATGACCTGGAATGTAATCTGAAACAAGTGTGGGCCTATATGAATAGGCAAGTCCAATTCACCAATAATAGATTTCCTTGATCCATCAAACGCTTTCACAATAATGCCACTTGGGCACATGGGCGTTCCTTGATATTTCAACTTCATAAGCGTGCTCCTTGGTATAACGTTAAAAGAGGATCCATTATCAATAATCACATTGGACAATGAACCATTCTTGCAGTTCATAGAGATGTGGAGGGCCAGGTTGTGATTCCTTCCTTCATCTGGCAATTCATCATCGCAGAAACTCAGGTTATTACATGACGTAATGTTCCCCTCTACACTGCTGAATTGGTCTACAGGCAGAGGAATTCATTAGTAAAGCCAAGATAGATATTTTTAAAGGAGTCTGCAGTAGCTGATCTACAATTCTGTAGTCGCTCACCTTGATTATCTTCAAAATATCATTCACATCCTTATCTAGCGTAGCTTCACTAGATTCACCCACTTCCTTCTTAGGTTCAACATTTTCAACAATTTTCTTTCCAGCACTAACATTTCCACAAACAACTGGTGCAAATATACGACCGCCACCGGTCACTCTACTAGTCTCGGCAATACTTTCAACATTGGGCATTGGCTGGATGGGAACTTCCACACCATCCTCTAAGATTATAGAATTATATTTGTAGGGTACAGCCTTATCTGACTTGTAGGGGACAGGACCCGACAAACTAATCACCAATGGAGTAATAGACGGCTTGCTATGATACTCAACTTCAAAATGGGCGGGTGCACCAAAAGAAGGCACAGTTACGTTTACCCCTTCTTCAACATAATTAGTCATTATGGAGTTATCTCTAGAAAACAAATCCTCATCTGAGGAGAAATACTCATCTGCAGAGGCATACTCATCACCAGACTCTTCTTCAGCCAAACAAACCTCAATCACATAAACTTCATGGTAATCATCCCTTTGACCTATAACCTTGATTGTTCCATTATCCAACAACAACTGAACACCTTTCATCACAATTAAACATCCCCGAGGGTCCTGGCAGCAAAATCGACAAGATCCATATTAATGTTCTACCTGACCAGCCATGTGGTAGAAAGTAACATGCAATTGTACAATATCCTCATTCATATACTCCACATCAAAAATTTTGAACTCTCCAGGACATCCAGAAACCATGTTCACTTTATCTTCATACTCTACCCTAGGCTTGATTATGTTGATGAGGCCCTCATCCATCATCTCCTGTAAATCAACTTTTATCTTGTTGCAATCCTAGATGTCTGTACTACAAATAGCACAACCGGAATGGTCATGCGTATAGTAGCTAAATTCACAGAGGTTTGCATTCATTTTCATGAAATCTCCCCTAACCAGATTAACATCAAAAATCCGAAAGTCTCCTGGACAACCGGCCACCATATTCACAGCATTTGCTCCTCAATGTTTGGGCAGAGGATTGTCTCTCATATTAGGGCCCATATCTTTGAAAGATAGAATACTGGACTTCACCAATTTCTGTACCTCAGTCTTCAAAGGATAGCAATTCTCAACATTATGCCCTGGTGATCCCTGATCGAAAGCACATGCTTGGTATGCTTTGTAATATCAAGGCAACTGTGATGGTACAGCGGGAGGTGGTTGGGTCTGAACCAACTTCTTCTGAATTAACATCGAGAGTAACTCTGTATAACTCATAGGGATAGGATCATAACTCTCCCTTCTCTGATTATACCCTTGATTCCCATGTTGGGATGGTCTCTGATAAGCAACAGTGGTTGGAGCTACACCAACAACTGGAGTAATTGAGGCGACTTACTGATGACGTTGATAATTTCTTCTAGGAGGATTAACTCTCCTTTCTTGCATGACAACATTTGTATCTCCTTTCCTTCTTCTTGGTAAACCCATAAGATGGCTTCTTCGCATTTCCAGAACCTTCAGTCTTTGTTAAACGGCCCTCTCTTACAACCTCTTCTAACTGGATACCCATGCCTACCATTTCAGTAAAGTCACTTGGCGCACTCGCTACCAACCTCTCATAGTAGAAAGCACCCAGAGTCTTCAAGAAAATATTAGTCGTCTCCTTCTCTTCCATGGGAGGAATCACTTGGGCGGCTACCTCACACCATCTCTGTGCATATTCTTTGGATGATTCCATGTCTTTCTGAACCATGGCTCTGAGTTGATCACAGTCAGGCGCCACGTCCATGTTGTATTTGTATTGTCTGATAAATGCTTCTCCCAAGTCATTAAAAGTATGGATGTTGATGTTGTCCAAACTCATATACCACTTTAGCAGAGCACCGGTCAAACAATCCTGAAAAAAGTAAATTAACAGACGTTAATCATTAGTATGAGTAGACATTCTCATTACATACATCACCAAATTACCACGAGGGCAAGTGTTTCCCTTGTGCTTTTCAAACTTCGGGACCTTATACTTTGCAGGTATCTTAACATTCGGGACCAAGCATAATTCATTCACATTCTGCCCGAATAATTCCTTTCCCCTGAGGGCCTTCATCTCCCTCTGCATCTTGTCAAACTGTTCTTGAAAATCATCCATTTTGTCATAAATTCCCAAGTCTTCACTTGGTGTAGGAAAAGTACGACATATATCATCATTAGCAAATGGAACCATATTCACCGAAGGAGGTGCAGTAGGAGAAACATGCACCACAGGGGGTACAGAAGTAACAGTAGTCTGAACAACTGGAGCTTCTTGAGGATCAAGATTGAATCCTTCAAGCACAAAGTTCTCTGGAATTCCCCATGGATAACCTTGAGGCATGCGACTCTGAACAACAATTAGAGTAGCAGACACAAGAACAATCAGAGCTTCAGCAGTAACCCTTGTTGGTTGAGGTTGAACACTCGGTGGCTGATTCTGAGCAGCCACCAGAGATTCCATCAGAGTAGTAAGATTGGCCATGTCGGACTTCAAAGAAGAAACCTCCTCTCACAGCTCACGATTCTCTTATTCTAAGTTTTCCATCTTCCTTCTGAAATTAGCTCGAGTGTTGTAGTGGTGAGTCAGCTTCCGAAACGAAGTAAAGAAGCTTGGTAAAACACCTGGATATGCATAAAAAATGCAAGAAATATATGAAATATGATGCATGATATGCAATGAAGAAGATTAATTTTTATTATTAATATTTTAAGGGACTTAAAGATTTTTAGACATATTGCCAATATCAAAGTAACAACACATTCAAAATACTGAAAAGTTTATTATAATAACTTTTAAATGGATTACAAGTTTCAACAACCCCAAGTACAAGATGAAAATAAAGTCTAAAACCCTAAGAAGCAAAGTTGATGGAGATCACTCTATACGCTGGCGCTTCCCTGTAAGCCTGGTAAACTGAGCCTTCAACCTCTAGTTTTATTTAGCATATCTGGTGGCAACTTCCTTCCAATCACCTGAATTAGGAAGTGAGCAACTATCAACTGACTGAGGCTTAAGATAAAATAAATCCCCTTGCCTCTCCATCATCTCTACAGTCCGACTCTCAAGGATTTCAATCAAGTTGTCTTTCTCCTTCAAGCCTGCTCTATAGGAAATATCTAAAGTTTGGCACTTATTCTTCCAAGCATCCCTTTCTTGTTGCATCTTGACCAAAGCAAGATGTAGCTCTTCCACATCATCCAATAATGGAGGAGTGGTCTTCACAAACAAAGAAGACATATGTGCTTCTCGGGAATACAATATCTTCAACTGAATAGCTCTCGTTTGGACCCACTAAAGATAAGGTTCCAAAGAAATAGCCCCTCTTGGTCCCAAATTTTTCCTACTCTTCTTATGAATGTGACGCCAGGCCTTCGCAATATGCTCCCTAGCTTCCTTATTGTCTTGTCCCTCCTTCATAAAGAAACCACTCAAATGAATACTATTTTGTTTATCCCTCATCGGATAACCATGTTGTCATCGTGCAAGAACAGGGTTATAGTTAATTCCTTCCTTTGTACCAAGAAGAGGTACATTAGGGAAACTACCACAACTATCAACAATCTCTACATCCTGGTAAGATAGATGATACCAATCAATATCTGAGTGAGTAAGTGCCATGATCTTAGGAGCCCTACGGAGTTCCTTCTTGACATCCCAAAAAGCATCAGACTGAGGCATATGAGAGATAAACCACCGATACAACAAAGGCGTGCAACAGATAATCATCCCCCCATGATAAGAATTCTAAACATGAATAGAGTAATACGCATCACCCAACAATGTAGGAACTGGGTTTCCAATCATGAAGATACTGATAGCATTAACGTCAACAAACTTGTCCATATTAGGAAATAAGAATAACCCATAAGCAAGTAGAGCAAAGATGTCCTCAAAAGTGACTGTACTCTTCATCCTAGCAAAGTAATGAGCTTTCTCCAATAAGAACTGAGCTAGTAATCCTATAATCCCTCCTTTAGTAGTCATATGGGCTTCAACCTCAGACTTCCCTAGATGGATCAAAGCAGCAATCTCGTGTGATTTTGGCTCACCATCCAAACCAGTAAAAGGAACACAATCGGTAACAGCTAAATCTAACAGATAAGAATACTCCTCTAGTGTAGGCATCAACTAATAGTCAGGGAAAGTAAAGCAATGATACACCAGATCATAGAACTAGACCAAGGTCGAGAGGATACCCTCCTTCATCCTAAGCCTCATGATAGGAATTATGGATCCATACTTCTTCCGAAAATCTGCAGAACACTATGTGATACGGTGGCAGAACCGACTATTTAATACTGGTTTGCGTTTTGCATTTTTTGTTTGCAAAATCTCACGGTAAGCAAGAGTCGCCACCGACTTTTATTTCATCCAATCATGGAAAAGGTAAAAGAACATAAAAAACCTTTTTTTGAGATATTCTGAGTACGGGGGGTAGATTATAGAAGGGGAAGGTGTTAGCACCCTTTCTATCCATGGTTTTCCATGGGCTCTTAAGTACTTGCTCATTTTTCAAATTGATTGTGTGTGCTTGTCTTGAAAATGTTTTACTTCGTGATAACCCTTGTATCAGTCCTCAAGGATGTGATGAAGTTGTTTAGAAAATTTGTTTTGAAAGGTGTTTGTGTTAAAAGTTTTTATTGAGCAAGTACTTAAGATTCTACCTACTCGAAAAAAGATTGTTTATTCTCATTTCCCTTAGAAAGCGCTATCCTACCATTAAGGAGTAGGTAGCACCATCGCTGGAGTTGTAAGGGACATTCGAAAGGGACGTACGGTCAGAAAAGCAATGTTAGGACACCTTAGTAACCATCCTAGAGTCCTAAAGATCTTTTCCGAGGCAACAGTCGAAAGGGTCATTTTTTGATCTTTTGGGACATAGAGGATAGCCACTAAAACATCCTATGCTTCATGACCGTTTACCGAAGGCAACCGGAGTGAGAGTATACCCTAAGAGTGAGCATGTGCAAGTGTGCTTTTTCAGTTAATGTTATCTTTGCACGTTAGGGTTTTCTAACTGTTTTAATTTTTCATGCAAATTGTCTTTCGCATACAATCCTAGGCATACATCTAGACAGTTAAAGATTGCGAAAATTAAAAGTGCAAGGAAGTAAAACCTAGCTATTACAAGGCTTCGGGGAGGGGGATTAATTACATAACCAAAAATCCGGGATTTAAAGCAAGAAATAAAACCCTAATTTAACTATTACGAACCCTGAACAATTACAAAATAATGGAAAAAATAATTAACAAGCGCGCGGAAAATTAAATATGAGGACGGTAATTAATAACTTAAAACCCTAATTAAGAGAAAGAAATTTTTGTGGTTTTTTATTTGAGAAAACAATTAAATCAAAAATTAATTAAACCTAATTTATAATTGTTTTTAATTATGAAAGAAGTTAATTAACCTAATTCACTAATTAAATTAAAAATATATTTTATGAGAAAAATGATTTTTGTGTATTTTTTGAGAAAGATTAATTAAATTATGTACGAATAAAATCCTAAGTCTAATTATTTTTAAATTATGAAAGAAATTAAAGTTGCCCTAAATTAATTAAACTAATTAATTAAAAATAATACTTATTAAGAAAATAAGTCTTTTCGTGATTTTTTGGATTTGTTAATTTAATAAAATAAATTTTGTATTGATTAAAAAAACAAAATAATTAAAGAAAAGAAATTAAAGAAAAATAGAAATAACCAAATGGGCCTGCTATTAGCAAATCTGGGGGGTGTATGCTGAACTCCTGAAAACCAGAAGGATGGCCCAGAGTCTGGCGCCTGATCCACTAAGAACATCTTCTAGGGACTCATGGTGGACCTGCGTATGCTGGCGTTGGATCTGGCTGGAGATGGATCTAGAGAATGAGATCAGAGGCTGCATGATGATCCTCAAAAGGTGAGGTGTGCTGGATCTGGCTGGAGGTGGATCCAGAGGATGAGATCAGAGGGCGTGTGATGATCCTCAGAAGGTGAGGTATGCTGGATCTGGCTGGAGATGGATCTAGAGGATGAGATCAGAGAGCGTGTGATGATCCTTAGAAGGTGAGGTATGCTGGATCTGGTAATGTGGTGCACCTGATCATATGAGAAAAAATAATAGAAAGCAAATGTTGGGATCTGGGATCAAACCCAGGTCCTTATGCTCGCCTCCAGTGATGTTTTTCCAGTTGCGCTACCATGTTATTTGTTCATATAATAGAAACAAAGCATAATAAGAAAAACAAACAATGGATTCAGAAAATGCACGCAAAATTTAAATCAGCCGTTCATGGGGTGCCACGCATCACCTTCTTCACTGCGATCGTCATCTTAGGTGAAGAACTTTTACCTACGGACGTTTGTTGTCACTACAGCCCCTGCAAATTTAAAAAATTCCATACAAGCATAATAAATCAATTGTGATGATACCAATTAAATCGTGTTGTCCTCACGAGTATCATGGTATCATTTTCTTGGCCTAATTGTTCCTGTGTAACAAAGCCCTAAAAACATCTCAGAAGTCCTAGCAATGGCAACTATGGATTCCTGCATGATAAATGCAATTAAATGGTACAGGTAGCTTGCAAACAAGATGATAAACACAAATATATAGATAGCATGCGTTTAGGATGTGTGAAACATTGAAATCGATTTTGAGTTTTAGGACAAACCGTGTTGCTTTTAGGGACGATTTCTGGGTGCTTTGAGGCTTGCAAATAATGCTGTTAGCTTCCTGGGAGGTCCATGAATCGATTGTTAGGCTTGAAACTCCTTGAGGATGGCTCTAAGATGGATTTTGATCTCCCACTTTTATCCAAATTTTTGAGTTTCTTTCTTGCCATTACACACCTCCATTCCTCTTGTTTTTGATCTGGAATTATTATGCACTTATAGTAGACTGAATTAGGTCAACAAATTTGTATCAAATCTTTCAGAATTATGAAAAATGGATTTTATTTTATTCATGTATGATTTCTTTCCAAAACTTGCTTCAATCCAATATTTTTCAACCCTAATGAACCTGGCACGACTTGGCTGGCATACTAGCTGTACATGGACTCAAAATATGCATAAAAATCTCAAGATTTGATTTGTTTTCATTATTTTACAATTTAATTTGATTTATTTTGATTTAAATGAATAAAAAATCAAAATAAATGATAAAAATAATAAAATAAGAGGTGAATGAGCTCAGGGGTCATGGGTCCAATTAGAAACATGTTTCAAGCAAGAAAACATGGGGCCCTTTGGAAAAAATGCAAATTTGATCAATGTTGACTTTTGATAATTTTCCAAAATTTTCCAACTTTGACAATGGACAACTCTCTCAATTTTGACCCTAGGAGGATTTTCTTGGACTTTTTAGAAATCTGAGGATGTCCCCTAAGCAACCCTTTTGGTCTCATCTCAATTGAGTCTTCCATGTTCATGTATGAAGCTTTGACCCAAAAGGTGTTTTTGTTGACTTTTTAAAAGGACCTATAATGTCAAAATTTATGAGTGCATATTTTCAACTTGTGAGCTGAAGATGAATTGTAGGGAATTTTATCCTCTTCAATATGAGCTTTGGATGGAAATTTTTTGATAAAGTATGAAGAAGTTATGCCTGGTCAAAGTTGGGTTGACTTTTACTAAGAAACCCTAATTTAGCAACTTTTGGGTTTTGATAAATTTGGATCATTCCTTGAGGAATCATGATCAACCCTTGATCAAATGATGGATATAACTTCAAAATGTTGATGTTGACCAAAAATCTTGAGGTTTGACTGTATGTGGGCCACGGTTGACTTTTGACCCACTACAGTCGATTCTCAAGCATCTGAGCAGTTGACTGAGCAAACTTCTTGTGCAAGGCATAAAACTTGACATGTAGGGTCTTGAGAAAATATTAAAACCTTTGAAAGCATTTGAGCCCTTTGTGGTTCACACATCTTGATGAAGGTGGAAACCCTAATTTGAGGTATACTGCCTTAGGAGAGAGTTTGTCTGGTCAACTCTTGGACTTCCTTGAGAAACTTGGGGACTTCAATTGACATGTATTGAGTAAAATGAGAGGGCCAATTTTGGGGTACAACATCTGCCCCTGTTCAATCTTCTTAAACCCAAGGATGTAGATTGGTTATTCTGTCTTTCGTGATCTGAAGGTGGAAGATGATTGAACACTAGAGTGCCCAAAAATTTGCACTCGCATGAAGTGGCCCTTAATTTGTGATATCGAGAATGGGCTTACATATCAAGATGGCTCCTGAAGACATGGAGAAGACAACTTTTGTCACACAGTGGGACACCTTCTGCTACAAGGTGATGCCTTTTGGGTTGAAGAATGCTGGGGAAACATATCAGCGTGCTATGGTCGCTTTGTTCCACGACATGATTCACCATGAGATCAAAGTTTATGTCAATGATATGATAGCCAGGTCTCAGACTGAGGAATAGAATCTTGATCATCTCCAGAAATTGTTTGACAAGTTGAAGACGTATAAGCTGAGGTTGAATTCGAACAAGTGTACCTTCGGGGTAAGGTATGGTAAGCTTCTGGGTTTTATCATCAATGACAAGGGTATTCAGGTAGACCCTGTAAAGGTAAAATCCATACAAGAGATGCCGGTTCCCCGCACAGAGAAGGAATTTAGAGGTTTCCTGGGACGTCTGAATTATATCGCCAGATTCGTTTCACATTTGACTGCTACTTGTGAGCCAATCTTCAAGCTTCTGAAGAAAGATCAAGTGGTAAAGTGGAATGATGAATGCCAGACCGCTTTTGAAAGAATCAAAGAATACCTTCAAGAACCTCCAATTCTGATGCCTCCAGTTGAAGGAAGACCTTTGTTATTATACTTGACGGTGCTAGACAATTCAATGGGGTGTGTGCTGGGGCAGCATGACGAGTCTGGCCGAAAAGAGCACGCCATTTACTACCTTAGCAAAAAGTTTACCGACTGTGAGACCCGATACTCATTGCATGACAGGGTGAGGAAGGTCGTCACCATCCATGTTGGTTAGAATCATGGCTCCTCCCGAGAAAATTTTCTTAACCACAAATGGCCCTTCGTATGTGGGAGTCCATTTGCCCATGGGATCACCTTGCGGCAGTGTGATGCATTTGATCACCAGATCCACGACTTGATATTCTTGATGCTTGACTTTCTTGTTAAAAGCATTAATCACTCGCTTTTGATACGTCTGACCATGACAGATAGCAGTAAGTTTATTTTCATCGATTAGATTTAACTGATCAAGCCGGGTTTGGATCCAGTCGTCTTTGTTCAAACCTGCATCTTTCATAACCCTGAGAGAAGGTATCATGACTTCTATGGGTAGGACTGCCTCCATGTAATATACCAGAGATTAGGGGGTTGCACCTGTCGACGTCCGTGTTGAGGTACGGTACCCATGAAGAGTGAATGGTAACATCTCATGCCAGTCTTTATATGTCACCGTCATCTTCTGTACAATCTTCTTGATTTTCTTGTTAGCTGCTTCAACAGCGCCATTCATCTTCGGCCGGTAGCGAGAAGAATTATTATGATGTATTTTAAACTGTTTAAAGAGGTCGGTGATCATTGTGTTGTTGATATTTGTACCATTGTCAGTAATAATCCTCTCTGGTACACCATACCGACAGATCGTATTGTGCCGGATGAACCGTGCCACGACATTCTTGGTTACTGTAGCAAAAGAGGCTACCTCAACCTACTTTGTGAAATAATCAATGGCCACTAAGATGAAACGATTCCCGTTAGACGTTGTCGGTCTAATCTTGTCGATCATGTCGATGCCCCATATCACAAAAGGCCACGGAGCTATCAAAACATTCAAGGGAACCGGAGGTACATGCACCTTATCAGCATAGACTTGGAACTTATGACAAGTTCGAGAGTGCTGATAACAATCGGATTCCATGGTC
Organism: Vicia faba; assembly: GCA_948472305.1. NCBI lineage: Eukaryota > Viridiplantae > Streptophyta > Magnoliopsida > Fabales > Fabaceae > Vicia > Vicia faba. The sequence goes on along the minus strand of OX451741.1, from coordinate 725,123,239 downwards.
CACCAATAATATCCAGCCCGTAGGATCTTTTTAGCCATGGTATGTCCACTAGAATGGGTTCCGAAAGTTCCTTCATGTAGATCTGTCATGATCCTCTCTGCTTCGCTCTTGTCTACACACCGTAATAGTGTGGAGTCATGGTTGCATTTATAGAAAATCCCATTACTGAGGAAGAACTTTGCTGTGAACCTCCTCAGGAACTTCTTATCATTGACAGATGCCCCTTCGGGATATTCCTAAGCCTCGAGATACCTTTTGACTTCGTGAAACCAGGGTTTGTCTGCCACTTCTTCAGTATCGATCTCACAGCAGTGTGCTGGTTCATCCAACCTCTCAATGGTAATATGGGGAGCTTCATTGTCCCACCTAACCTTGAAAATAGAATACATGGTAGCTAGCGTGTCCGCCAACTGGTTCTCTTCTCGTGGGAAATGTCCGAAGGTTACATCCTCAAAGTGCGGGAGCAATGTCAGTACATACTCTCTGTAAGGAATGAGATTCGGGTGCTTCGTATCCCACTCGCCTTTGCTATGAATAATCACCAGGGTGAAATCCCCGAATACACTTAAAAACTTAATCCTCATGAATATCAGCTCGAAGTCCCATGATACACGCTTCATACTCCACAATGTTATTGGTGTAGTTGAAACATAATCGGGCGGTGAACGGAGTATGAAAGCCCTCAAGAGATATAATTACAACACCAATGTTGTTACCCAGTGCGTTTGAGGCTCCATTAAAACACATAGACCATCGGGATCCCTCTTCAGGTCCTTCATCCAGTCCAGGCTCTTCGTAGTCAGTCACCAACATGATATTCTCATATGGGAACTCAAAATTTATGGACTGGTAATCATCCGGCCTGATGAGCCAAATGATCAGCTAATACACTCCCCTTTATTGCTTTTTGGGTTGTATATTGTATGTCGTATTCAGTTAAGATCATTTGCCACCTTTCTATCCTTCCGGAGAGAGCGGGCTTCTTGAAAATCTACTTGATCGGATCCATCTTTGATATCAACAAAGTAGTCTGAGTCAGCATATACTGTCTCAGCCGGCGAGCAACCCATGCCAAAGCGCAACAAGTTTTCTCTAGCAATGAGTATCGGGTCTCACAGTCGGTAAACTTTTTGCTAAGGTAGTAAATGGAGTGCTCTTTTCGTCCAGACTCGTCATGCTGCCCCAGCACACACCCCATTGAATTGTCTAGCACCGTCAAGTATAATATCAATGGTCTTCCTTCAACTGGAGGCATCAGAATTGGCGGTTCTTGAAGGTATTCTTTGATTCTTTCAAAAGCGGTCTGGCATTCATCATTCCACTTTACCACTTGATCTTTCTTTAGAAGCTTAAAGATTGGCTCACAAGTAGCAGTCAGATGTGAAATGAACCTGGCGATATAATTCAGACGTCCCAGGAAACCTCTAACTTCCTTCTCTGTGCGGGGAACCGGCATCTCTTGTATGGATTTTACCTTTGCAGGGTCTACCTGAATACCCTTGCCACTGACGATAAAACCCAGAAGCTTACTATACCTTACCCCGAAGGTACACTTGTTCGAATTCAACCTCAGCTTATAGGTCTTCAACTTGTCAAACAATTTCTGGAGATGATCAAGATTCTATTCCTCAGTCTGAGACCTGGCTATCATATCATTGACATAAAATTTGATCTCATGGTGAATCATGTTGTGGAACAAAGTGACCATAGCACGTTGATATGTTTCCCCAGCATTCTTCAACCTAAAAGGCATCACCTTGTAGCAGAAGGTGCCCCACTGTGTGACGAAAGTTGTCTTATCCATGTCTTCAGGAGCCATCTTGATCTGGTTGTAGCCCGAGAAATCATCCATGAAGGAGAAGATTTTATGTTGCACGGTGTTGTCGGCCAGAACATCGATGTGAGGAAGTGGGAAGTCATCCTTGGGGCTTGCCCTGTTAAGATCTCTGTAATCAACACACATCCGTACCTTTCCATCTTTGTTAGGTACCGAAAAAACGTTGGCAACCCACTGTGGGTAAGAAGTGACAACTAAGAATCCTGCATCGAACTGTTTCATAACCTCTTCCTTGATCTTCTCTGACATTTCAGGGTGCATACGAAGAACCTTCTGTTTAAGCGGAGGACATTCTTCTTTAGTCGGCAGGAGGTATACCATAATCTCAGTGTCCAAACCAGGCATGTCTTCATAGGACCAGGCTAAGATTTCAACATAGTCATGTAGCATCTGTACCAACCTCTGTTTAACAATGAGCTCCAGATTTGCACCTATTTTAACCTCTTTTCTGTCTTCCTCAGTACCCAAGTTCACTGTCTCAACCGGCTCTTCATGAGGCTGTATGGACCTCTCTTCTTGCTGTAATAGTCTAGCAAGTTCTCCAGGCACCTCACAATCATCCTAACCTTTGTCGTCGGCTTGGTTGATCGGATTTTCAAAGTCATAACTGGAAATAGAAGAGTTGTTATTAATGGGATCCAGAGTGGATATGGGTCTGCATTATGATACGTGAGTGTGTGTAAGAGACTAGTTATTTTGATAAAGTGAAAAGCAGAAAGGAAGAACAAGGAGCGCAAAATTTGTATGCAAGAAACATCTAATGCTTTATTAATGATTATGAAATGACAAATAATAGCCCTCACAAGCAAAGCCAAGGTGCCTCGAGAAAGGCACTGGGCCGTAAAGTTTCAAATTGTTTATTATAAATCTTAAAACAAATAAGTCAATTACTGCGGAATAAAAGAAACAGGTATAAAGTCCCTAGCCGTCCAGTTACTCGGTCCACCGTTGATAGTTGGGTAGATCCAGTTTTCAATGTTTGATTCCTCATCATAAGCATCTTCTATGGCGGAGACAACCTCAATAACATTGATTCCCGAGCCATGCTTAGGCATGGGAGTAGTTATGACATTCGGCTTCTCCGTAGCACCAAAATCTATCTCCTTGGCTTCAATCAAGTCTTGTATTTTGTTTCTTAAAGCCCAGCAGTCGTTTGTATCATGGCCAGGACACTCAGAGTGATAGGCACACTGGGCATTCAAATTATATTGGGGAGATGTAGTATTTGGATTTTTTGGAGCCTCTCTCAAGGTTGCCAAGTTGGATTTCACTAGATGAGGTAGAACTTCGGCCAATGTCATGTTGATGCGGGTAAACTGCCGTTGCGGTCTCTCCACCCTTTATTGATTATTGCATTGTGGAGGAGCTATAGGTCTAGGTATCATCACGGCACTTATTGTCTGACGTTGTTCAGCCATGTTCTGGCCCCTCGGGCTATAGAAGGCAATGGCTTCCTTCTTACCAGCAAAAGGCTTTTTTACTGAACTTGACGAGGCATCCTTCTGTATTTTGCCACTTCAAATTCCAGCCTCTACACTCTCTCTAGTTAAAATCACCTTGGTGAAACCAGCTGACGAGCTGCCGATCAAATGATTGAAAAATGGACCAGATAGCGTCTCCATAAACATATCAACGAACTCCCTATCAGACAATGGGGGTTGAAATCTCCCAGCCAAGTCTCTCCATTTTTGAGCATAATCTTTAAAACCTTCACTTGCACCTATGGACATACTCTGGAGTTGAGTTCGAGTGGGAGCAAGGTCGGCATTGTACTAATACTACTTGTAGAAAGCAGCATCCAGATCTTCCCAGTTATGTACATTGGTTCCCTCTAGTTGGTAGAACCATTCAAGTTGAGTCCCTGACAGACTATCTTGAAAGAAGTGAACCCACAGATTTCTATCAGCTGTGTAGGGCTGGATCTTCCTGACGTAAGAACGGAGATGGAGTTTTGGGCAAGACACCCCATCATACTTGGCAAAAAATGGAGCTTTGAACTTCTGCGAGATGACCACTCCCGACACCAATCCCAATTCTTCAAAATCCAGTCAAGGTATCCTCTGAACTTCCATGGCACTCAGACGGTCTTCTAACTGCTTGTATCTATCCTCAGCAGGAGGATATTTCTTATCGTTATAATCAGTATCATTGTCAGAGACTGCAGGACTAGGGTCCTTCTCTTCTTCTTGATTCTCCCCTTCCTTAGATGAAGAGGTCAGATCGAATTGCCGCTTAAACCTCTCTCCAAACCTTCGGCCCATGTTCAGAATACCAGCAACCTTCTTCTTTTTCTTCCTCTTTTTCAAAATGAGGGCTTTCAGATCCTCCTGCCCCTTTGCCAGACCGATAAACATTTGTTGGAACTGGGCATTTTGTGCCTGCAGGTCCTTAATGCTTTGTTCGGAAGACATTTCTGCTGAAATAAACAGCGAAGGAGATGAGAAACCTGTAATGGTACCTGTAATGATGTGTATGATAATGGTATGCGCATACAAGGATTTCAAAGACCTCAGAAAATTTAAATTTGTGAACCAAAAATTTTATTAGCTGAAATTGAAGTTCAAATGCCTTTAAGGCATTACAATTAAAAATAAATCTAAAACTAGAAAGAAAAAATCAAAAGTCCCATGGATGCTTCCTCTTTGCGCCGAGATAATCATTCAGTCCTTTTTCCTCATGCAACTGCTTTGTGAGCTCTAATACTTTCCTCTCATGAGCATGGAACGGATCCCTGTAAGTATCCCGCTCTTTCATCAACTGAATCTAAGACCAATGTAATTCCCCTAGATCAGTGGGCATGTAAAGATAGAGAACCGTGTAAGGAATGCCTTCTTCAGTAGTGGGTTCCACAATCACTGGAAAAACAACCACGTAGGGCATCATAAGCTGCTGAGCACGAGCTCGTACCCATTGTAGATAAGGTTCCATTGGAATGGAAGTCTTTTGCCCAAAATCCCTGACGCTCGATCTATTTACCATGCCCCAAGCTCGTACGAACCTCTGGCGATACCCTTGAATATCCTCCTCATAGTTGAACATAATGCCTTTGATTAGTAACTCATGGGGACCATCCCTTCGAGCGTAACCAAATTGTTGCAGAGTTAAACAAGGATTGTAGGTTTTACCCCCTCTGATACCAAGTAATGGGACATTAGGGTACTTCCCACAGCGGTCAATGATAGCAATGTTTTCCATAGATCGAGAACACCAAAGAATATTCGTATGAGCAAGTGACATTATCCTTTGCGACCAAACCAGGCCTTCTTCATTCTTCAGTATGGACTTAGGGAGGTGAGAATTAAAACACCTCGACAACAATGGCGTGCAGCACATAAGAATCCCTCTTCTCCTCATGGTACGAGTATGGAGAGTGTGCAAAATATCTCCGAGCAAAGTAGGCATCAGGTTGCGAGAGAGAAAGATCTTGATAGAATTCACATCTATGAATGAGTCCGGATTAGGAAAGAGAACTAAACCATAGATAAGAAGAGCCAAGACCTCCTCAAAAGCCTGAAAATCCATATTATCCCAAAACAGTTGGGCTTTGTCTAACATAAACTTAGCTAGAAAACCCATGACTCCGCTTCTAGTTTCCCAATTGGATACCACGTCAGCCCATTTCAGATGTAAAGCTGAGGCAATGACTTCTGGCTTAGGAACTTCTTCTAGACCTGTGAAGGGTACCTGTTCAAGAATAGGTATATCCAATAGCTGAGAGAATTCTTCCAAGGTAGGCACCAACTGATAGTCTGGAAAGGTGAAGCAGTGGTGCTTGGGATCAAAGAACTGAAACAGTACACTCATCATCTTTTCATCAAAGTTTGAAATAACCAGGTTGATAAGTTTACCATGTCTCTTAGTGAACGTAGAAGTTTTAAAAACCCTTGATGCTAGCTCTTTGAGTTGGGATGGTATCTTCACAAAGCTGATTCAGATGGTATTTCTACGAACGGAAGCCATAATCTGCAAAACAGAACAAAGATAAATTCCCTTGGTCTTTGAAATGGTTAGTGCAATAAGCATGTATGCCATGTTATGATCCATGATGTCATGATAAACCACAGGTATAGCAAACACAGGCATAACAAACACAGTCAAGTCACACCAAGTCCTTAGGCTTAAGGCTTGCATGAGGTTAAAGGTAGTACCCTCTCGAAGTTTAGTTGGTTCAAACCTGTCCTAAAAAGTAACCGGGTTCTAGAGATTCTCAATGTCACTGACCATCCTTTATCGGGCATTGTTTCAGCTCCCAATCTTTTCTTGCGGCCAAAATATCCCGAAAGTCTGGTCTCAATGAGTGTAGCATCTAATATCAACCAGTTCTCAGTTCCACACCGAGGTCGGCAATCTCGCTACTTTCTAATGGCCAAGTTGTTCAACTAAGGTTCTAAGGTCCATTGGTGCTTCACGACACCACGCGGCGGCCCCGTATTCTCCTTGTTTCCCCATGAAGGATACTGGTACCAACCAAAGTGCCACACCAACACAACCATCGCTTAAACCATATCGGTCTATGCCGTACAGTCTCCATGATCTATTGTTTTTTACCTAATGAGTGCCCCCAGATCCGGGTGTAGGATCTATAGTAACTCTAAACAAACCCTCAAGAGTAAAATAATCAAGATAATCAAGAGAATCAATTTAAATGACCTATATCCTAACGTATACCCCACTTTATTATCCCCAACAGAGTCGCCAGTTCTGTGATACAGTGGCAGAACCGGCTGTTTAATACTAGTTTGCGTTTTGCATTTTTTGTTTGCAAAATGTCGCGGTAAGCAAGAGTCGCCACCGACTTTTATTTCATCCAATCATGGAAAATGGAAAAGAACAGAAAAAACCTTTTTTCGAGATATTTTGAGTACGGGGGGTAAATTATTGAAAGGGAAGGTGTTAGCACCCTTTCTATCCATGGTTTTCCATGGGCTCTTAAGTACTTGCTCATTTTTCAAATTGCTTGTGCGTGCTTGTCTTGAAAATGTTTTAATTCATGATAACCCTTGTAGCAGTCCTCAAGGATGTGACGAAGTTATTTTGAAAATATGTTTTGAAAGGTGTTTCTGTGAAAAGTTTTTATTGAGCAAGTACTTAAGATTCTAACTACTCAAAAAAATATTGTTTGTTCTCATTTCCTTTAGACATCGCTATCCTACCATTAAGGAGTATGTAGCACCATCGTTGGAGTTGTAATGGACATTCGAAAGGGACATACGGTCACAAAAGCAATGTTAGGACACCTTAGTAACCATCCTAGAGTCCTAAAGATCTTTTTCCGAGGTAACAGTTGAAAGAGTCATTTTTTGATCTTTTGGGACATAGAGGATAGCCACTAAAACATCCTATGCTTCATGACCATTTACCAAAGGCAACCGGAGTGAGAGTATACCCTAAGAGTGAGCATGTGCAAGTGTGCTTTTTAAGTTAATGTTATCTTTGCACATTATGGTTTTCTAATTGTTTTAATTTTTCATGCAAATTGTCTTTCACATACAATCCTAGGCATACATCTAGACAGTTAAAGATTGCGAAAATTAAAAGTGCGAGGAAGTAAAACCTAGCTATTACAAGGCTTCGGGGAGGGGGATTAATTACATAACCAAAAATCGGGGATTTAAAGCAAGAAATAAAACCCTAATTTAACTATTATAAACCCTGAACAGTTACAAAATAATGGAAAAATAATTAACAAGCATGCGTCAAATTAAATATGAGGACGGTAATTAATAACTTAAAACCCTAATTGAGAGAAAGAATTTTTTGTGGTTTTTTATTTGAGAAAACAATTAAATCACAAATTAATAAAACCTAATTTCTAATTGTTTTTAATTATGAAAGAAGTTAATTAACCTAATTCACTAATTAAATTAAAAAAATATTTTATAAGAAAAATGATTTTTGTGTATTTTTTGAGAAAGATTAATTAAATTATGTACAAATAAAATCCTAAGTCTAATTATTTTAAAATTATGAAAGAAATTAAAGTTGCCCTAAATTAATTAAACTAATTAATTAAAAATAATACTTATTAAGAAAATAAGTCTTTTTGTGATTTTTTTTATTTGTTAATTTAATAAAATAACTTTTGTATTGATTAAAAAAACAAAATAATTAAAGAAAATAAATTAAAGAAAAATAGAAATAACCAAATGGGCCTGCTGTTAGCAAATCTGGGGGGTGTATGTTGAACATCTGAAAACCAGAAGGATGGCCCAGAGTCTGGCGCCTGATCCACTGAGACCATCTTCTAGGGACTCATGGGGGACCTGTGTATGCTAGCGTTGGATCTGGCTGGAGATGGATCCAGAGGATGAGATCAGAGGGCGCGTGATGATCCTCAGAAGGTGAGGTGTGCTGGATCTGGATGGAGGTGGATCTAGAGGATAAGATCAGAGGGCGTGTGATGATCCTCAGAAGGTGAGGTGTGCTGGATCTGGTAATGTGGTACACCTGATTATATGAGAAAAAATAATAGAAAGCAAATGTTGGGATCTGGGATCGAACCCAGGTCCTTATGCTCGCCTCTAGTGATGCTTTGCCAGTTGCTCTACCATGTTATTTTTTCATATAATAGAAACAAAGCATAATAAGAAAAACAAACAATGGATTCAGAAAATGCGCGCAAAATTCAAATCAGCCATTCATGGGCTGCCACGCATTACCTTCTTCACTACAACCGTCGTCTTAGGTGAAGAACTTTTACCTACGGACGTTTACTATCACTACAGCCCCTGCAAATTTCAAAAATTCCATACAAGCATAATAAATCAATTCTGATGATACCGACCAACTCGTCTTGGCCTCACGAGTATAATGGTATCATTTTCTTGGCCTAATGGTTCCTGTATAACAAAGCCGTAAAAACATCTCAAAAACCCTAACAATGGCAACTATGGATTCTTGCACGATAAATGCAATTAAAGGGTACATGTAGCTTGCAAACAAGATGATAAACACAAATATATGGTTAGCATGCGTTTAGGATGTGTAAAACATTAAAATCGATTTGAGTTTTAGGGCAAACTGTGCTGCTTTTAGGGGAGATTTATGGGTTCTTTGAGGCTTGCAAATGATGTTGTTAGCTTCCTGGGAGGTCTAGGAATCTATTGCTAGGCTTGAAACTCCTTGAGGATGGCTCTAAGATGGATTTTGATCTCCCACTTTTATCCAAATTTTTGAGTTTCTTTCTTGCCATTTCACGCCTCCAATCCTCTTGTTTTTTATCTGGAATTAGTATGCACTTATAGTAGGTTGAATTAGGTCAACAAATTTGTATCAAATCTTTTAGAATTATGAAAATTGGATTTTATTTTCTTCATGTATGATTTCTTTCCAAAACTTTCTTCAATCCAATCTTTTTCAACACTAATGAACCTTGCACGACTTGGGTGGCATACTAGCTGTACATGGACTCAAAATATGCATAAAAATCTCAAGATTTGATTTGTTTTCATTATTTTACCATTTAATTTGATTTATTTTGATTTAAATGAATAAAAATCAAAATAAATGATAAAAATAATAAAATAAGAGGTGAATGAGCTCAGGGGTCGTGGGTCCTATTAGAAACATGTTTCAAGCAAGAAAACATGGGCCCCTTTGGAAAAAATGCAAATTTGATCAATGTTGACTTTTGACAATTTTCCAAAAATTTCCAACTTTGACAATGGACAACTCTCTCAATTTTGACCCTAAGAGGATTTTCTTGGATTTTTTAGAAATCTTAGGATTTCCCCTAAGAAACCCTTTTGGTCTCATCTCAATTGAGTCTTCCATGTTCATGTATGAAGCTTTGACCCAAAAGGTGTTTTTGTTGACTTTTTAAAAGGACCTATAATGTCAAAATTCATATCTTTTTATGAGTTCATATTTTGAATTGTGAGCTGAAGTTGATATGTAGGGAATTGTATCCTTTTCAATATGAGCTTTGGATGGAATATTTCTGATAAAGTATGAAGAAGTTATGCCTGGTCAAAGTTGGGTTGACTTTTACTAAGAAACCCTAATTTAGCAACTTTTGGGTTTTGATGAATTTGGAGCATTCCTTGAGGAATCATGATCAACCCTTGATAAAATGATGTATATAACTTAAAAATGTTGATTTTGACCAAAAATCTTGAGGTTTGACTGTATGTGGGCCACAATTGACTTTTGACCTAATACAATTGATTCTCAAGCATCTGAGCAGTTGACTGAGCAAAATTCTTGTGCAAGGCATGAAACTTGACATGTATGGTCTTGAGAACATATTAAAACCTTGGAAATCATTTGATCCCTTTGTGGTTCACACATCTTGATGAAAGTGGAAACCCTAATTTGAGGTATATTGCCTTAGGAGAGAGTTTGTCTGGTCAACTCTTGGACTTCCTTGAGCAACTTGGGGACCTCAATTGACATGTATTGAGTAAAATGAGAGGGAAAATTTTGGGGTAAAACACACTTAATCTCTGGAATTATACTGATCAACTCATCTATCTTGGGATCCTTGAAATTGTATTTTCCGGTCTTTCTTTTTCCAGAATCCATGGTCAAAAGGTACCTGAGATATTCACAAATGGTCAACTTTTAAGTCCCTTGAAATGAAATTCCTTCAAAATATGCTTATGAATGCATGGATGCATGATGCAACAATCACACACGAGATCACACATATAGGGTTCATAGGTTCAACATCATGAGCATGAGGTCGAAGGTACTACCTATAAGGTATGGTCTAAAAGTTATCACCTTCCGAACAAGGTTCTAGAGGTTCCCAGAGTCTACATCCTTCCTTCGGATATTATCAACTTCTTGATTGACTCGGTAATTAGTAATATTCTCAAGAAAAACTCGTCCGAGCATAATATCGCGTGACAACTATTTCCGGATTACTCCTTCATAGCTTCTGCGCTACACCTAATAGGCCAAGACGGGTTAGGTATTCTATGGTCCTCAGATTCAACAGGCTCCCAGGTCGAAAGAAGTACGTCTTCCCGATTACTCGGTAAATGACACTACAGTCAAAGGGGCCTCCACTGAGTGGGGGATCCCATGCTTCCTTTTTTGGGATTACTCCCTCAAAGTTAACATGAATATACTGCCCATCCTATTTTAAAGTTTTCCCAAGTTCGGGTATAGGACTTATGAGTAATCACCAAGCACCCTGGAAACCAGAAAAATCCAGACAAACAAGATATACAGCATATAATATATGAAAAACAATAGCACATATACAGATATAAACAAAGATAGGTTTAACCTACTTAGGGATGGACCAACAAGAGGTCAATCTTTCCCCAGTGAAGATGTCATTTTTCTATAGCGGTAGAAATGTTTAAGACTAAGCCATTGGATTGGCTAGACTTATATATATCAAAAATAAAAATCTCCACCGTGCAGTATTGTTTCCAAAGGAATGGGAAAAGAGCGAATAACCCAAAAAGTGGGGGAAAGATTCAAGGTAGGGGGTTAGTTATGCAAAGGGAAGGTATTAGCACCCTAAGCATTTATGGTACCCCGTAGGGACCTCTTTGTAAAATCTATATATTTTGGCTATAAAATGTTGTATGAAAATGGATGGTGGAGATGAAAAAGAAATATATTTTTTTTATGATTTTTGCACCCGTCGCGGTTGCGAACCTTAGTGTCTACATACCACCTTTCGTGCAATAGGGGATTAGGGTACACATAGTTCATCTTTTAAAAATTTTAAAACACAAGTGTGTTGATTAATTTTATGAGATAAGACAGCATCGTTATTTTCCGTGTTGAAAACATACTTACTACCCACAATCATGAGAAAGGATAATTTTCATCATCTCAAAGTGGAGGATATGGCTTGGATTTTAAAATCAACAATGCCTCACTCAACACCCAAGTGGAAAATATCTCTCTTCACTACATATTATAGAAGTATAGTTGTTTGCATCACTACAAGGATTGACAAAGTGGCAAAATGGTTTGAAATGATATTGATTGACTTTTAGTCTTCTCACAAAAAATTCCAAGGCATTATTAAGTTGATTGAAGTTTATTTATGAAAATGTTTTGAAAATGCATTGACATAAGTCCAAGTTTATTATGAAAGTGGTTCAAGTTTAAAAACAAGAAGAGTTTTCAAAAGGAGGGAGAAGATTTTTGAAATTAAAGAAGATTGGAGGAGAAGAAGAGACTATCCTAAAGCATAAGGTAAAAACTAGGGATAAGAACAATCTAACCAACAAGAAGCCAATAGTTTACATTATGAGTCAAGATAGAATTCTCATTCTTTGGATTGAAACCAAGAAAGCAAAAATACTAGACCCCTTGAGAGAACTAAACTTCAAGTGTATTAAGTCTTCACAAAAATTGGGCAGAGTAACGGTTGTATACGGGTGAGTTCTAGATTACAAAGAAAGATTGTAATCACAATAACCTGCACACAAAACAAACAAACAACCAAATGTCTTGAGGTAAACCTCGAGAACTCCAGACAAAATATCAATTAAGGTCACAAGGTTTCCAACATAGGCCAATGGTTTCTAATCCTAAGTCGAAGAAGTCCAATTATCCATAATGTCAAGGATATTAAACAAATTGTCCAAGTATCATTAAAGCCTTTTTTAGGGTTCATGTTGATTATTAGGTGTCTTGAAAAATAAAAGAAAGGCTCAAGTGATCAAAACAAAGATAACAAGGATATAAATGCTCAAGTGACCAAAATACAAATACTTGAAATGTAATGCTTAAAGTAAATGCTACATAAAGCGTAAAAAAGATAAAAGCATAAAATGAAATAAATTATTAATTAGTGGTTAGTTGGATGACCATATTGAAACTTGTATTTGGAACTCATTAGAGGATTGGTAGAACCAAAGCCTCTACACAACAAGTTGCATTTTCTTTTTGTCAAGTATATCATTCATTTGGAATCCTCACAAGTACCATTTAATGATCAACGATGTTTAAGTGATCCGCATTGACCAAAAGTTTTGTAGATCTATTAGAGGATTGGTAGAACCAAAGCCTCCACACAATGAATCTCAAATTTATTATATCAAAAGGATCAAATTAACATACTTGGGCTTGCAAACATAGGTTCGGGCCACGAATGATCATTTATTCGAATCAGAATAAAATTTAGCGTTATATTAAGCAATCGTAAGTGGACTTATATAGAAGTCACACCTATTTTGAGGTCGTTCAATAGCAATCTATGCACCATTTGTTTTGAGGCATGATATAGAGATCATGCTCCAATAACACTTAGTGCAATAAGAAAGGGATGAGATGAAGAGGGGTGGAAAAGGATATAAACCACATTTGAATTAAAATTTAATCAAACTATTATTAAAAGCATTCATCCATTTTTGTGGAGTTAGACTCAACACCATGGATTCAATGATGTTAATAAAGTTCATGATCAAAAATTTAACCCAAGATCAGCCAGAAAATAATCACAAAATAATATTGCATTAAATATATATATTAAAAAAAGGTTTTTAAAATGTTTTAAAATAGAAATAAAAGAGAAAAATATCAACTATATTCAAATTAATCAATAAATAAAAAGTAGGACCATAGAAAAATCAGAAAAGGACTCAAATATTTTTTACAAAATTATTGGTAATTTTTAAAGTCAGAAACTATTTTTAAAATTAAAAGAAATGAGTAAAATAAACCAAAAATGATTAAAAAAAACAAAGTCAAAAATAAAAAATAAATGAGGTCAACAATATTTGTTACAATATCATTGGATCATTCCATAATTTTTTCAAAATTTAAAAATGCACAAAAGTATTTTTTTAAACATTTAAAACAATTCAAATAATGTGAAAATTTTAAAAAATATCAAAACACAATAATATTGTGAAAAAATAAAAATCTGAAAGAGATAAATCAAAAATATTTTTCATAATTTTTTCAGATTATTTGCACTAAAAATGAATTTTCTATGATTTTTTGAAATATAAAATAATTAAATATAAAAATCAGAAAAGAAAAATAAAGTCAAAAATACGTGGACCATTAGATGAGAGTCAAAACACGTTAGTAATCAAATCAATGGGATCTGGCGCGCTGTGCATATCATGGTCATTAGTGAATAAAACACTAAATCATTAATCAAATCAGATTTCAAAAAAATAGATGGCGCGCCATCATTGGTTGGAAGATGACACATTGGTCATCTTCAACCTCCATCCAACGTGAATTGGAGGTCTCTCAAATTGTAAAATCAGAAGCTCAGACCTATGTCATTCGCTTTGTCTCTTCAAGATGAAGACAACCACACCTTCGCGACAAATTTATATAAACTGTAGCTCAAGCAATTTGGAAGGAATGTTTTGAAAAGGGATTTGTAATTTCATGGTCAAAATGTGTTTCCAGATAAAGGAAAGTGTTACGACTAGAACCAGGGTAATGAGAGAATCATAATGATATCAAAGTTTAAAGAATTGATGGAGAAATCTACCTATTGAAGTTGAGTTGCAGAGCTCTAAAACTGGACTTCTATGGAGCAATATAGGGCACAATTTTTGAAGGTAATTGTATGGTTAGCTTCAGGGAAGATCAAGGAAGGTGAATTGATAGAAAATTTGGATTGAAAAGGGATTGAACACTGATTTCAAAGTTACATAAATTTGAGTTATGGAACAAGTTTGGCAGGGTGATTCTGGCTATCCAAGCTTGAGGAAATGAATGGGGGATAACCCTCTATTTATAGGAGAATGAATGGGATCCTCAAGCATGTGAAATGATGAAGTTTGGAGGGAAATCGTGGAAGGTCTGCAGCATGAAAAAAGTATGATTTGTTTAGCATCAAAACTCAGCCAAATCGTGCGTTTCATGATGCTAAACACCTTTGGAAAGTTGCTAAACATGATTAGAAGCAAAAACGCATGGAAAACTTGTGATTAGAAGCCAAAACAAAGATTTTAAAATCTGACTTATGATGAAACTTCAGTTTTAAGCTACCAATTTCAAAAAAAATGGCATTTTCAACTCAAGGGGTCTTAGGGCATGATTCTTGATGCTTTAGAAAGATGAAGTTACAAGCTTTGCAATGGAAAAATAATGGAATCAAATGGATGCTTGAGCTGAGAGTTGCATTGTGTCAAATTTGGAGAAAAAGGGTTGACTTTCAATACTTAGAAATATTTCAAATTTTTCTTCAAAAGTGACCTATAATGTTTTGCATCTAAACATGGCCTTCCACTTGGAATTCTTTCTTGACCAAAAAATATGGCATGAAATAGACCTCTTGAATGACATTTTGAAACTTTAACCATTCAAAATCTCAAAAAATTGATAGAGTTATGATTTGTTGAAGTTGGAAAAAATCATGAAATTACCTATAATATTTTGTATCCTTGAGGCATCTTCCATCCATTTTCTCACTTTTCACATAAAAGAAGGAATAAAGTTAACATCCTCAAGATCAT
Source organism: Vicia faba (assembly GCA_948472305.1). Lineage (NCBI taxonomy): Eukaryota > Viridiplantae > Streptophyta > Magnoliopsida > Fabales > Fabaceae > Vicia > Vicia faba. Next base: position 725,108,005 of record OX451741.1, on the reverse strand, counting down.
TGTGGAAAAATATTGGGCTCAAGGTGATAAAAATGGACCAATTTATGATCATTTGAAGTCACACATGAGAAAATGAGGGTTCATCTGGAAGACTTGTAATCTTTCTTCATCATCAAGTTTCTCCATGTGAAAACTCCTTGAAACTTTTGAAGTGATTTGTTAATAACTATTTTAAGAGAGGGATGTATTTTGAATCATTCAAAAATACCAAAATATGATCAAGATATACTTCTTTGAAATTCAAAACCCTAGCTCCTAGATCAAGAAAATGCTTTGAGGAACTTTGACAATTTTGAACAACCTTCTTGTACCAACACTCTTGTTTGTAAATAGAAGTTGTTGAGGATGATTATGAGCACTCATAAAAACAAAAACCACTTCCATATCTTGAGAATTTAGAGAAATATGCACTTGTGATCAATGGGAACAAGACGTTGTCCAATGACAACTTCTTCCATCAACCCTTTGTACCTTTGAATCAGTTTGATAACTTTGAAATGTGATGAACCAAAATAAAATTTGCCATGCCATTCTTTCCAAAACAAATTCAATGGTGAGGTTTGAATTTCTCAAGCTTTATTAACTAGGGCATAAATAAACTCATGAACCCATGGATGAACTTGCTAAGCCACATTGCCTTTACCTACATTATTAACAAGTAAGACAAACCAACATTTCATTTTATTAATTAGAAGTGAAATTCTGGCAGCAGATACTCAATGTCACAGTTAATGTTATGACACCGTATCTGACTTTCTATAAGACAGTAAAATAAAAAAACAGTAAAGAACACAGTCAATTGTTTACCCAGTTCAGTGTGAAACAACACCTACTCTGGGGGCTACCAAGCCAGGGAGGAAATCCACTATAAGAGATATTAATTCAGGAATAAACCAACCAGTTTATCTCCTTCACTTAAGACCTACCCAATGCAACTTCAATCTAAGTTTAACTTAAACCTGAGTTCCTACTCACTCCCCCTCAATCACAGCAGTGATACTAAACAATTGACTAATGAAATAATGAAGACACTCTTCAGAACATACACTTGATTATGCTTCACAGCTTTTAATCAAGTAACACAAACACTCGTGCTTCAAAGCTTTGAGTGATACATAAACCTAACTTGACCTTGCTTCAAAGCTTTAGTCAAGAGACACAAACACTCTTGCTTCAAAGCTTTGAGTGATACACAACCCTTACAATCAAAACCTACTCCAAGTCACTTATCATAATGATACTTGCTTGGATTACAGTAGTTAAAACTATACAGCCCCTAGTTAATCTTCTGTCAAAGAGTTGATCTCCAATCAGCTTTCCTGTTGAATATATATGCAGTTGCTTCTTCAGTTAGGGCTTCCACGAAAAGCTAGGGTTAATTAGGGTTAACCTCAAGACTTGGTCACAAGACTTTATCAACCAGATTAGGGTTGAGCTAGGTTAACCTAAAGACCACGTGAGATTCTGTTCTGGAAGGAATGAACCAAATTCCTGAAAAATCTCAGAATTAACCAAACTGCATAACTGTTAGATCAGTACAGGATGTCTTAACATTGGTTATGACAACAGAAATCCTGTTTACTGATTTTGGTAGAAAGTGATAAATGTGATCATTGCAAAATGCTCAGATACACACTCATAAATAGCAGCTACTGTATGCCATTCTTTTTCTGCATAAAGTACCTAATAACCCAGAATGTTATGACATCAGTCATGACATTCACACACCTGGTTTTACCAAAAATACATGCCAATAACTAAACACTTACAAACTCCCCCTTTGGCAAATTTTTGGCTAAAACCCCTAAGCAATCAGAGAATAGAGAGCAGCAGAAATAATATGTCTGCAGAAAAAATAATGTCTACCAAGTAATTAACACAAAATCTTCTCCCCCTCTTTAGCCATAAATAGGCCAAAGATACATGTACTTATATGTTATACAGTCATCCAAAATGAGTAATAAAAACAACAAAGAAAATGAAATCACTTGCAGCAATAGGAATCAGTAGCAAGCTTGACACTCCACTGGTCTTCAAGCACTGTCATCTTCAGAGGAGGCACTTTCTTCAGCATTAAGCTGATCTTCAGCAGCATCCTCTTCCCTTCTGTGTCCTTCAGTCTCCTCTTGTTCTAATCTAGCAATTAGGTTCTCAAGAGTCCTTTTCCTTGTCTCCAGTTCTTTGCAGGTTTCCTTCAGCACAGCTATAACATCGGAATTTTTGGACTGAGTTTTGACAGTTGATGTCTCAGCTGATGTCATGACAATGTCAGGAACATGAGATCCCTGAAATAGCTTATAGTGCAACCCAAGAGCAGGATCTCTTTTGCAAACAGTGTCTCTTTCCACTATAATGTCAGGATACTGAGCAAGGACAATACCACATAGGAGGGAGGGAAAGGCAATAGGGCCTTTAACAGCATAGCTTCCAGCATGTTTTAAAGTTTGATCAAAGATATACCTGCCATAGTCAAATTCTGTCCTGGTTCCAACAGCATAAATGAATCTTCCCAATCCTGTGGAGATGGTTGATTTATGGTTGGTAGGAACCCAGTTGGCTGCACCAATCTTGTGCAGGATGGCAAATTTCATGCTTAGCTTGCTAGCATTCAGCTTGCCTTTTAAGGGCCAGCACTTGACTTGTCTTGCAGTGATGGTTTGGCATACTTGATTGTCAGTAACCTCTAGTTCAGGGCAAGCCTCATCTGGTCTTCCAAGGAATTTGTTAATTTCAGAGGGAGAGAAATTAACCTTTCTTCCTCTCACATAGACACATTTAAAGTCAGCTGACCTTCCATCAGCACATTCATCAGATAAATTCACTATGAATTCTTTGACAAGATTTTCATAGCAATTGGTAAACTTTACCACAGTATTCATTAGTCCAGCAGATTTGATTAGGTCCATGATTTCCCTACATTCCATGGCCCCATTATTTAGTTCTCTTTCCAAGGCTATTCTTTTCAAGCAAACATACTTCCATCTGTTGGCATTTTCAGGGTGGTGAAAAGAAATGTTGTCAGTGGGGACTTCAGGAACTTTAGCCATTTTGCTTGAAGGGACTTTCCTTCTGAGAGGAATGTCTTGAGCATCAATTTCAAAATCTGATTCCTCATCAGAATCAGAAGGTTCAGGCTCTTTCCTTTTCTTTGCTATTGGTTATCTCACAGCTTCTACACCAGTCTTGCCTTCAGACTTGGTTTTCTTTTGAGCAACATCAGCAGTCTTCTCTTTGGTCAGACATTTTGCAGCATCCTGCTTGCCTTTTCTGTCCATCATTCTCCTAGCTATGCTAGGGTTGATATTTGCAATTAGGTCATTGTCAGAGTAGTCTTCATCCACATCAATAACGAGGGGTTCAACCTCCTTTTCTGAAGGGTTCTGGAGATCATCAAGATTATCAGATGATTTCTGAATGTTGTCATTCGGTGTCTCAACATTCTCAGATACATCTGGATTTATTTCAGCATTTGGACTTGCTGATTCTTGATTTAATGGAACAGAAATGCCAGGTACCGAGTGGTTCTCACTCAGAATTCTTGTAACAAGCCTATCTATTGCTTGATGAACATAAGTTGAGTCTTCCCTATTTGGAACAGACGATGAAGGTTGAGAGGGATTACCGGATGAAGTAGCTTGAGACCTTCCTGCATGCCTTGTTCTCGGCTTTTTAACCTTAGAGGGGTTAGTTGCCATTTCTCTAAGAGGAGTAATCTCCAGGACTTCAGAATCCATGCATGATGTGATTGCCCTAGAATCTCGATCAGAGGATGAGGATGAAACAGTCGTCTTGGAAGAGGATGATGTTTGAGACATTTTGATAGTCTTAGAAAACCAGTAGCAACGAGAGAGAAAACTTTGATTGAGAGAATGGGGATTGTTGCAGAGCCGACAGAGGAATGAGGTAAATGAGTGTCTATTCAACTTCTTAACAATTTTGAAAGAATTAGTAAAACATATGATTAACCCAATCAAAATAGACTTAACACAAAAAACTCCTTCATCCCTTGTTTTAAGCAAAATTAATTGCTACATTTCCTCATGTTGACAAATACCCAACTTGCCCCTCAAATTTTCAAATTGATTTGCATCAAGTGCCTTGGTAAAAATGTCAGCCAGCTGTAGTTCAGTGGCAACATGTTCCAGTTTGATCGTCTTCTCCTCTACAAGGTCTCTGATAAAGTTATGTCTAATGTCAATATGCTTGGTCCTGCTATGCTGAATAGGATTCTTGGAAATGTTGATTGTACTCAGATTGTCACAGTACAATGTCATAACATCTTGTGTGACATTATACTCAGTAAGCATCTGTTTCATCCAGATCATTTGAGAACAGCTACTACCAGCTGCAATGTATTTAGCTTCAGCAGTAGAGAGAGACACACAGTTCTGTTTCTTGCTGAACTAGGAGACTAGATTATTTCCTAAGAAGAAACATCCTCCAGAGGTGCTTTTTCTATCATCAGTACTTCCAGCCCAATCAGCATCACAGTAACCAGTCAGAGTTGGTTCACAACCATGAGAGTACAGCAAGCCATAGTTGTAAGTTCCACTTACATACTTCAAAATTCTCTTCACTTGGTTGATATGACTGACTTTAGGATCAGCTTGGTATCTTGCACATACTCCAACTGCAAAAGCAATGTCAGGTCTGCTTGCTGTTAAGTACAGTAGACTTCCTGTCATGCTTCTGTAAAAGCTTTGGTCCACCTTAACCCCACTTGAATCTTTGGATAGCTTTAAATGAGTAGGTGCAGGAGTCCTTTTGTGACTGGCATTCTCCATACCAAACTTCTTGACAATGTTCTTTGCATACTTGCTTTGAGATAGAAAAATTGAGTCTTCCATCTGTGTGACTTGCAGTCTAAGAAAGTAGGTCAATTCTCCCATGAGGCTCATTTCGAATTCAGCCTGCATTTGGTCAGCAAAATGTTTAACCATTCTATCTGACATTCCCCCAAACACTATTTCATCAACATATATTTGAGCTACCATTAACTTCCCTCCTTCATTTTTGACAAAGAGGGTTTTATCCAAGCCTCCTTTTCTGTATCCTTTGTCAGAGTGAAATTTTGTCAACCTGTCATACCATGCTCTAGGAGCTTGTTTCAGACCATATAAAGCTTTTCTCAATTTGTAGACATGATCAGGGCAGTTTGGATCCACAAAACCTTTAGGTTGTTCCACAGAAACTTCCTCATTTAAGTACCCATTTAGGAAGGCACTTTTTACATCCATCTAAAATAACTTGAACTTCAGGAGACAAGTAATTCCCAATAGGAGTCTGATAGATTCCAGTATGGCTACAGGAGCAAAGGTCTCATCAAAATCAGCCCCTTCAACTTGAGTGTATCCTTGGGCAACAAGTCTTGCCTTATTCCTGGTGACAACTCCTTCAACATCTGATTTGTTCTTGTATATCCATTTTGTCCCAATGATGTTTGTTCCCTCTGGTCTAGGAACTAACTCCCATACTTCATGTTGCTTAAATTGGTTCAATTCATCTTGCATTGCACCAATCCAGTATTCATCAGTTAAAGCCTCCTTAACATTTCTAGGTTCAATTTTAGACATAAAGCAAGAGTTTGAGATGATTTCTCTAGATCTTGTAATGACTCCACTGTTAGGATCTCCTATGATGAGTTCTTTAGGATGATCTTTCTGAATTCTGATGGAAGGGATTTTGCTAGCTTCCTTGGATTCAGAGTCTGCTACAGTGGTGTTAGGTAGGTCATTTTGTTGAGTTGGAGTCTCAAAGAATGTCTCAACATTACAAGGGACATCTGTTTCCTAATGATAATCATCAACTATGACATTTATTGATTCCATCATGACTTTGGTCCTGGAATTGAATACCCTATAAGCTCTGTTGTTGGTATGCTGTTGGTGGAGTATCCTAGAAATATTCCTTCATCACTTTTAGGGTCCAGCTTTCTCCTTTGTTCACGATCTTCCAGAATATAGCATTTGCTACCAAATACATGGAAGTACTTCATTGTTGGCTTTCTTCCTTTCCAGAGTTCATAAATGGTGGATGAGGTTCCCTTTCTCAAAGTGACTCTGTTATGGACATAACAGGCTGTATTCATAGCTTTAGCCCAAAAATGAATAGGAAGTCTTTTGGCATGTATCATTGCTCTGGCAGATTCCTGTATGGTCCTATTTTTCCTTTCTACAACTCCATTTTGTTGAGGAGTTATAGGAGAAGAGAATTCATGACTAATTCCTTCTGAGGAACAGAACTCATTAAACTTACTGTTTTCAAATTCCTTGCCATGATCACTTCTGATTCTGATAATACACCCTTCTTTTTATCTTTGAATTCTTTTGCACAGTTCTTTAAAAACTTTAAATACATTAGATTTTTCCCTAATGAAGTTAATCCAGGTGAATCTGGAAAAATCATCCACAACAACATAGGCATATATTTTTCCACCAAGACTTTCCACCTGCATTGGTCCCATCAGATCCATATGTAGAAGTTCTAGAACCTTAGAGGTGGTCAGATGTCTTGACTTTGGATGTGACATCCTAGTCTGCTTACCAACCTGACATTCACCACAAACTCTCCCTTCATCAATTTTCAGTCTTGGAATCCCTCTGACTGCCTCCATGGATATAATACATTTCATTCCTCTTAGATGAAGATGGCCAAGTTTTTGGTGCCATAGTTTCACCTCTTTTTCTTCTTTGGAAATAGAACACACAGTGGAGTACTTAGTGTTCTCAGGCTCCCACAAGTAACAGTTGTCTTTAGATCTGACTCCTTTCATTACAACTTCTTGTTTCTCATTAGTTACAAGACATTTAGATTTTGAGAAGTTGACCTTGAATCCTAGATCGCATAATTGACTGATACTAATGAGATTAGCAGTCAGGCCTTTTACCAATAATACTTCATTTAGATTTGGAACTCCAGGGCAGTCCAAGTTACCAACTCCTTTGATTTCTCCTCTAGCACCATCTCCAAAGGTCACATAACTAGTGGTGTGAGGTTTAACATTATTGAGAAGGTTCTTGATTCCAGTCATGTGCTTAGAACACCCACTGTCAAAGTACCAGTCTTCCTTTGCAGAGACTCTAAGGGAAGTGTGGGCTATCAGGGCAGTAGCCTTTTTCTTCCACTGTGGAGTATGTGGTACCTTGTTAGACTTAGGTTTGACACCTGGGTTCTGATTAGGGTATCCATACAATCTGAAGCAGAATGGCTTTATGTTACCAAACTTCCCACAATGATGACATCTCCATCTTTGGTACTTTTTTTTCATATTTCTCTGTTCCCGATGTTGAGTGCTATGTTGTGACATCTGCTTTGACATTTGTTTATCAGGCCTGATCTTCTTGTCTGCACCAGATTTCTTTGCTGCCACAAATCCTAGACCAGACTTGTTTCCCACATTTTGTCCAACCTGAAGGATTTCTTCCAATTTGTCAGTTCCATTTGTCAGCATCTTCACAGATTTGGTCATCTGGTTCAGTTTTGAGTTCAGCATCTGAACTTCCCCTTCTAGATGACTTATGGTCTCAATGTCTGCCTTTTTCTCAGCCTCCAACTTTATTATGAGTTTTGTTTGTCTCTCATTTTGCTGACAGACTTCAGCACTTCTGATACATAATTTCTTGTAGGTATCAGCCAGTTCTTCAAATGTCACTTCCTCATCACTAGTGTCACTTTCAGAGGTACAAATACCAGTTAGGGCAGTAACTAGTTTGGCAGATTCTTCTTCAGAATTACTTTCTGAATCACAGTCAGACCAAGTAACAGACATTCCTTTCTTTTGTTTCTTAAGAAAGGTAGGACATTCAGCTCGAATGTGCCGATATCCTTCACATCCATGGCATTGGATTCCTCTGCTTTGATTTCCCTTCTCTTCAGACTTTGGTCTTCTGCTGGAGTCATAAGATCTGTTAATGTCAGAAGGAATGTTCTTAACATTTGACCTTGACTTTGGATCCATTCTCTTGATGAGTTTGTTGAATTGTCTTCCAAGCATGGCTATAGCTTCTGAGATATTTTCTTCTTCCTCCTCCTTGTTTTCATCTTCAATGTTGGATACAAGTGCTATGCTCTTGTTTTTCTTGTCAACATTGTCACTGATCCCCATCTCAAAGGTCTGAAGATACCCAATGAGTTCATCCACTTTCAACTTGCTGATATCCTGGGCTTCCTCTATAGCAGTTACCTTCATTGCAAATCTTTTAGGCAAGGATCTGAGAATCTTTCTCACCAGTTTTTCTTCTGACATCTTTTCTCCCAATGCTCCTGAGGTGTTGGCAATCTCCAAGATGTTCATGTGAAATTCATGAATGGTTTCATCTTCCATCATCCTTAGGTTCTCAAATTTGGTAGTCAGCATCTGAAGCCTTGACATTTTTACTTTGGATGTACCCTCACGAGTAGTTTTGAGAGTGTCCCAAACTTCCTTGGCCAGTTCACATTGATGTACTAGTCTGAATATGTTTCTATCAATTCCATTGAACAAGGCATTTAATGCTTTGGAATTTCTCGGGGCTAACTCATCTTCTTCTTTGCTCCATTCTTCCTCAGGTTTCAGACTGATTGTCCCATCTTTCTCAGTTATGGTGGGATGGTTCCATCCTTTGTCAGCAGCTCTCCAAGCCTTTTTGTCCAGTTATTTTAAGAAGGCAATCATGCGAGGTTTCCAGTAGTCATAATTTGATCCATCCAGAATGGGTGGTCTATTTCCAAAAACTCCTTCTTTGTCCATAGCGCCAGAAAGTGTTATCCCTATATCTCACCCAGTAAGACAGGCAGGGTGCCTGCTCTGATACCAATTGAAATTCTAGCAGCAGATACTCAATGTCACAGTTAATGTTATGACACTGTATCTGACTTTCTATAAGACAGTAAAATAAAAAAACAGTAAAGAACACAGTCAATTGTTTACCCAGTTCAGTGTGAAACAACACCTACTCTGGGGGCTACCAAGCCAGGGAGGAAATCCACTATAAGAGATATTAATTCAGGAATAAACCAACCAGTTTATCTCCTTCACTTAAGACCTACCCAATGCAACTTCAATCTAAGTTCAACTTAAACCTGAGTTCCTACTCACTCCCCCTCAATCACAGCAGTGATACTAAACAATTGACTAATGAAATAATGAAGACACTCTTCAGAACATACACTTGATTATGCTTTACAGCTTTTAATCAAGTAACACAAACACTCGTGCTTCAAAGCTTTGAGTGATACATAAACCTAACTTGACCTTGCTTTAAAGCTTTAGTCAAGAGACACAAACACTCTTGCTTCAAAGCTTTGAGTGATACACAACCCTTACAATCAAAACCTACTCCAAGTCACTTATCATAATGATACTTGCTTGGATTACAGTAGTTAAAACTATACAGCCCCTAGTTAATCTTCTGTCAAAGAGTTGATCTCCAATCAGCTTTCCTGTTGAATATATATGCAGTTTCTTCTTCAGTTAGGGCTTCCACGAAAAGCTAGGGTTAATTAGGGTTAACCTCAAGACTTGGTCACAAGACTTTATCAACCAGATTAGGGTTGAGCTAGGTTAACCTAAAGACCACGTGAGATTCTGTTCTGGAAGGAATGAACCAAATTCCTGAAAAATCTCAGAATTAACCAAACTGCATAATTGTTAGATCAGTACAGGATGTCTTAACATTGGTTATGACAACAGAAATCCTGTTTACTGATTTTGGTAGAAAGTGATAAATGTGATCATTGCAAAATGCTCAGATACACACTCATAAATAGCAGCTACTGTATGCCATTCTTTTTCTGCATAAAGTTCCTAATAACCCAGAATGTTATGACATCAGTCATGACATTCACACACCTGGTTTTACCAAAAATACATGCCAATAACTAAATACTTACAAGAAGGAAAATCAAGACAAAATATTCATGATCACAAAAGAAAACAAGTCAAAGTTCTTGGGGATTTCTCAAAGAGCAAGGCTAAAGATAGGGAGAAGAAACACAAGCCCTAGTGTGATCTTGTTGTGATTGAATCAAAATGGTATGATGAAGGGATCTTAAGGGAAAAAATTAGGGTACAATAATAACGTCAGAGAGCAGTTGGGGCAGACCCCCTCAAAAATATCAATGTTGGCCTTACTTTTATGCTCTGAGGCCCACCCTAAGGCTTTAGTAAATCTTCTGAAGACCGCCCACGTGCCCCAAGTGACCTTCGTTGATCAATTCAAGAATTGTGTGGCCAGTCCAACTGCTGATAATGGACTGGGTTTTTCTGATGCTGATTTAACTCCTAAGGGAAGGAAACACAATTATTCCCTGCATGTCTCCATTGAGTGCAGGGGCACTACATTATCCCACATTTTGGTGGATACAGGTTCATCACTGAATTTCTTACCCAAGATTGCTCTTGACCGGTTAGATTGCGAAGGAATCACGTTGAAGCCCAGCAACATTATGGTGAGGGCCTCCGATGGTTCTAAAAGAACGGTGCACGGGGAAGTGGACATCCCAATCAAAGTTGGAACTCAAAATTTTGATTCAACCTTCTATGTGACGGATATCCACCCATCTTATTCTTGTTTATTGGGTCGACCCTGGATCCATGGGGCTGGTGCTGTCACTTCTACCCTACATCAGATGTTGAAGTACCCAATCAAGGTAAAGATTATCACAGTCCATGGGGAGGAGGAGTACATGGTTAGCCACCTGAACTCTTTCAGGTATGTTGAAATGGACAGTGAGTTCATCGAGACACCCTGTCAGAATTTTGAGGAGGTTCCACAGACGGTTATTGTAACCAAGACTGCTACCAAGACTCTTTAGATTACCAGACCTCCTTTAAAAATGGCTTCTCTGAAGGATGCTAAAGCAGTAGTTAAGGAAGGGGGATGTACCATTTGGGGTCAACATTCAGATATTCCCTACAAATTCGACAAATTTCGTATGTGTTTCACATCGGAGGCCCAAAGAGTTGTTTGACGTACTCGCACTGGGGGACCACCGTTACGCATCGGAAATCATGGAGTCAATACGTTGGAAGACAATGATAGCAACTGTGACATGGACGAGTGGATTTTTCCAACCGTCAGCGGTGGACTCAATATTTGGGAGGCCAAAGATTTTGTTCCTATTACTTTTATTCAAGAGTAATTGTCTTTTAAATTTTTGGACTTGTAATATTTAAAATTTAAAACCTTGTGTCTTACCCGAGGCACAATGGTCCATCTGTAAGGGTTGTTACTTCATCTTCATATGTCATTAATAAATCATAAGACGTTTTTGCATACAAATTTTTACGCTCTTTGTTTTCTTCTTCTACTTTTTACTTTATCAAATAATGGCTATACTCTTACACATACACACATATCAAAATGCAGATCCACATCCACTCGGGATCCATCGGTAACAATTCTTCTATTGCTCATTATGACTTTGAAAATCCGATCTACCAAGTCGAGGATGAAGGTGAAGAATATTGCGAGGTACCAGGAGAGCTTGCATACTGTTACAATAGGAAAAAAGGGAAATACAGCCCCATGAAGAGCCAGTTGAGACAGTGAACTTGTGTACTGAAGAGGACAGAAAAGAAGTCAAGGTAGGTGCTAAATTAGAGCCCAGTATTAAACAGCGGTTAATACAGATGCTACATGACTATGTTGATGTTTTTTCCTGGTCATATGAAGACATGTCGGGACTTGACACCGATATTGTGTTTCATCATCTACCTACAAAAGATGACTTCCCTTCAGTGAAACAACAGGTTCGGCGTATGCGGCCGGATATGTCAGAAAAGATCAAAGCTGAAGTCATGAAACAGTTCAATGTCGGTTTCTTAGCTGTCACCTCTTATCTACAATTGGTTTCCAATGTTGTTCCAGTACCTAAGAAGGACGGCAAGGTACGTATGTGTGTGGATTATAGAGATCTGAACAGGGCAAGCCCCAAGGATGACTTCCCGTTTCCCCATATCGATGTTCTGGTTGACAACACGGCACAACATAAAGTATTCTCCTTCATGGATGGTTTCTCCAGTTTCAATCAGATCAAGATGGCACCTGAGGACATGGAGAAGACAACCTTTGTCACACAGTGGGGCACTTTCTGCTACAAAGTTATGCCATTTGGACTAAAGAACGTTGGTGTAACCTATCAGCGAACCATGGTAGCTTTGTTTCACAATATGATCCATCGCGAGATAGAGGTCTACATGGATGATATGATATCCAGATCTCAAACTTAAGAGGGACACCTTGAACACCTGCAGAAACTATTTGAAAGATTAATAAATAAAAATTAAGGTTGAACTCGAATAAATGCACTTTTGGACTAAGGTTCAGTAAGCTCTTAGGCTTCGTTGTCAGTGGCAAAGGTATTGAAGTAGACCCTGCAAAAGTAAAATCAATACAAAAAATGCCATCTCCTCGCACCGAGAAGGAAGTTATGGGATTCTTGGGACGTCTAAACTACATTTCCAGGTTCATTTCCCATCTGACCGCTACTTGTGAGCCAATCTTCAAGTTATTGAAGAAAGATCAAGCAGTGAGGTGGAATTACAATTGCCAAAATTCCTTTGACAAAATCAAGGAGTACCTTCAAGAGCCTCCCATTTTGATTTAGCCAGTTGAGGGAATTCCTCTGATCATGTACCTAACAGTTTTGGAAAGTTTGATGGGGTGTGTGCTTGGGCAGCATGACGAGTCTGGCCAAAGAGAGGATGCAGTATACTACCTGAGCAAAAAGTTTATCGACTGTGAAACCAGATATTCACTGCTTGAGAAAACTTGTTGCGTTCTGGCATGGGCTGCTCGCCGACTAAGACAGTATATGCTAGCTCACACTACCTTATTGATATCAAAGATAGATCCTATTAAATACATATTTGAGAAACCCGCCCTCTCTGGAAGTATAGCAAGATGGCAAATGGTCCTGACAAAATACGACATTCAGTACACTACCCAAAAAGCAATAAAAAAATGTACTAGCTGATCATTTGGCTCATCAGGCTGTGGATGACTATCAATCCATGAACTTCGAATTTTCAGACGAGGACATCATGTTGGTGAATCATTGTGAAGAGCTCAGACCGTATGACGAACCTGAAAAAGGATCCCGTTGGACCATGTTTTTTGACGGAGCTTCAAACGCACTCGGAAATGGAATCGGCGTTGTGATCATATCTCCTGAAGGTTGTCATACTCCTTTCACTTCCAAGACGTGCTTCATTTGTACCAATAATATGGTTGAATATGAAGCGTGCATTATGGGTCTCAAAGTTGCAATAGATTTGGGAATCAAAACATTAAGTGTATTTGGAGACTTAGCCTTAGTAATTAGTGAGATCAAAGGATAATGGGACACGAAGCATCCTAATATAATCCCTTACAAAGAGCATGCGTTTACACTGATCCCAAATTTTGAGGAAATTACCTTTGAGCATTTCCCACGATAGGAAAATCATCTAGCATGCACGCTAGCTACTATGTCATCCATGTTCAAAATTAGGTGGGATAATGAAGCTCCTCAAATCACCATTAAGAGGATGGATGAGCCAGTATACTGTCACGAGATTAGTATTTAAGAAATAATGGATAAGCCTTGGTTCCATGAAGTCAAAAGATATCTCGAAGCCCAAGAGTATCCTGAGGGAGCTTCAGTCAATGATAAGAAGTTCCTAAGAAAATTCTCTGCCAAATTCTTTCTCAGTAACGGGATCCTTTACAAGCGCAATCATGATTCTATCTTGCTTCGGTGTATGGACAAGAGTGAGGTAGAAAAGATTATGGCTGATTTACACGAAGGTACCTTCGACACCCACTCTAGTAGGCACTCAATGGATAAAAATATCCTACGGTCTGATTGACGAGAAAAGGCTTACGGCGGTCTGCAATGGTTAGATGTAGAAAAAATGTATGATTAAAGCTTTTAACAAGAAGGTCAGACGTCAGGTATATCAGGTTGGTGACCTGGTAGTCAAGCGTATCATACTGCCACAAGGTGATCCCAGGGGAAAATAAACTCCTATATACGAAGGACCATTTGTGATCAAAAACATATTTTCAGGTGGGGCCATGTTCTTAACCACTATGGATGATGACAACCTTCCGCACCCTATAAACGCAGACATAGTTAAAATATACTACGCATGAAGAAGACCCGCTAGGTTGACTGGCCTAGGCAAAAATTAGGGATATAAAAAAATTTATACCCCCGGCAAGTCGAAAACCAGAAAAGGCGGCTTGGGAAAAACAGCAAAGAGATGAGATGCTCAAAGACATAAAGGCAATAGCAGAATAAGAACCCGATGGGATTATTTCACATAGCTATTTTTCTTTGTACACTATTTTGTATTCGTTTCATTCTTACGACGCATTCTCTTACTAGGATGTTCGTCTCCTTGTACAAAAACTCCTATTATAGGCATAAATCCTCCAAATCAATACAAAAGCAATCCCTTTGAAATTGTAAAGTTGTTTTTTTTATATTGCTATTTTGTTTACAAAAACGACCAGTGATCATATTTGAGCATATGCATTTGAATGTGATTACCATTTGCAAATAATCGCATAAGAAAACAAAAAAATAAAGTTACTAATAGCTTTAATAAACGGGACAATATCCAAGGGCCATCCACAAAATCCATGCAAATATTTCCTCCAGCTTGTTCCTTCTCCAACAAGTACAGAGGCAGAGATATCATGCTACAAGATCACTTCCATATTCTCAGTATGTAGCCTAATGGTGTCAGGATTCCCCAGCAGGATTTCACAAAATCTCCAAACAATGCACAGAGTTTCCCTTCCCCAACAGAGTTTCTTTCTCTAAAAGTGGGAAACCATCTATCGACACTTCAACTTCAACAAAATATGAAGACTTACACTCCTCATTTCCAACAGCAGTCAGGGATTTATTTTCCCCAGTCCAGCAACACTGCAGCAGAACAACTAATATGTTCATACATTGCATTCATACATCATAGCATCAACAACACAAATGCATATATCACAATCTCATTTATTCTGAGAAACATCTTTACGCCATGCATTTCATACATTATGGTATTGCATACAAATAACTTTTTACCTTTTCAGGAAAGATCAATCAACAGAAAATTATCATCAAACAATTTTTGACAAGACAAGACAACTAACTGTGGATAAATTACTTGTAGATCAATTCCTGAAACAAGACAGGGTGACTATCTGCATGACAAACACTTCCTCCAGACTTTTGCTGGTTCAATTTAAATCTATCAATGGTTTATCATGATTCCTTTCTGGTAGACACTTTCTCTTGTTCAGATAAATCGCTCCAATGATTTATCCTAATTCCTTCCAGTTAAAGTTTATTCCAGACCTTTGTTGGTTCAGTTTAAATCTATAAATGGTTTATCCTGATTCCTTTCTGGTAGACACTTTCTCTGGTTCAGATAAATCCCTCCAAAGATTTATTCTGATTCTTTCCAGTTAAAGAATATTCAAGTCTTCTACTGGTTCAGTTTTAAATCGATCAATGGTTTATCCTGATTCTATCCTGGTAGACACTTTCTCTGGTTCAGATAAATCGCTTCAAAGATTTATACTGATTCCTTCTAGTTAAAGTTTATTCCAGACCTCTGTTGTTTCAGTTTAAATCGATCAATGTTTTATTCTAATTCTTTCCCGGTAGACACTTTCTCTGGTTCAGATAAATTGCTCCAATGATTTATTTTGATTCTTTCCAGTTAAAGAATACTCAAGACCTCTACGGGTTCAGTTTAAATCGATCAATGGTTTATCCTGAATCCTTTCCGGTAGACACTTTCTCTGGTTCTGATAAATCGCTCTAAATATTTTTCTTGATTCCTTCCAATTAAAGTTTATTCCAGACCTCTGCTGGTTCAGTTTAAATCGATCAATGGTTTATCCTGTTTCCTTTCCAGTAGACACTTTCTCTGTTTCACATAAATCGCTCCAAAGGTTTATTCTGATTCTTTCCAGTTAAAGAATATTTAAGACCTCTGTTGGTTCATTTAAATCGATCAATGGTTTATCCTGATTCCTTTCCGGTAGACACTTTATCTGATTCAGATAAATCACTCCAAAGATATATTCTAAATCTTTTCCAGTTGAAGTTAAAGCTTAGACTTAGTCTAATTCCTGTCAACAATCACCTTTGGATGGCATCTATAAGCCTACCTCCGACAACTCTCCATCATCTCTCCAAATGGAATCTTTAAGCCCATTCCCTACACAATCAACCACTACGTCATCAAGTGCAAATTTCTGGGCACTCTATTGTTCAATTATCTTCCACCTTCAAGTCACGAATGGCAGACTCACCAATCTAACTCTTTAGGTTTAAGAAGATTGAACAGGGGTAGCTGTTGTACCCCAAAATTTGCCCTCTCACATCTCAAGGCATTTCTCACAAGGATTCTCAAAATTCAAGCTTACACAAGTACAATTGGATTTTCCAGCATCAAGTTAAAGAGGAAATTGTTAAAAAAGGGGAAAACAGATAAAAAATAATCTTTTGACAAAATTAAAAAAAAAAAGTTTTCTTTGATTCGCATCCTTCGATTGGACTTTTGGGCTTCTTTGTTGCAAACTTAGCTTGCACCCTTCGATTGGGCGTTGACCTCTGACACGTTAGCTTTGATTCACAAGGCATGAGCTTCCTGCATGCAACCTTCGATTGTAGCTTTGGCCTCAATTGGTTCATAATGCAATGGCTGCCTATATGTCTACTTCGATTGGACGTTTGATACTTACATGCCTATGTTGATTAGACAAATAATTCCCTCCACACTTGCTTTGATGAGCAAAGTTAATGGCTAGCTGCATACAACTTTCAATTGAGCCATAGTTTCCTTCTTGCACGCAAGAGGCGCCTACCAGCCTAGAGTCAGAAGGCAAAAAGCCTCATGTAAGCCTCCTTCGATCACAAGGTAAAAAGCCTCATGCATGCCTCTTTTGTTTGGGCATCTTTGCTTCCTGCATGCCTCTTTCGTCTAGGATTTTTGCTTCCTGCATGCCTTTTTCGTTTGGGGCATATGGCCCTCTTTTGATGCCTCTTTCATTTGGGCATTTAGGCTTCTTGCATGCCTCCTTTGTTTGGGAATGTGGCCTTCTTTTAATGCCTCTTTCGTTTGGGCATTTAGGTTTCTTGCATGCCTCTTTCGTTTGGGCATATGACCCTCCTTTGATGCCTCTTTCGTCTGGGCATTTTTTCTTTCTGCATGCGTCTTTCGTTTGGAGCATGTGGCCCTCCTTTGATGCCTATTTCGTTTGAGCATTTTTTCTTCCTGCATGCCTCTTTCGTTTGACGCATGTGGCCCTCTTTTGATGCCTATTTGGTCTGGGAATTTTTGCTTCTTGCATGCCTCTTTCGTTTGGGGCATGTGGCCCTCCTTTGATGCCTCTTTTGTCTGGGAATTTTTGCTTCCTGCATGCCTCTTTCATTTGGGAATTTAGACTTCTTGCATGCCTCCTTCGTTTGGGCATGTGGCCTTCTTTTAATGCCTCTTTCGTTTGGGAATTTAGGCTTCTTGCATGCCTCCTTCATTTAGGCATGTGGCCTTCCTTTGATGCCACTTTCCTTTGGGCATTTAGACTTCTTGAATGCCTCCTTCGTTTGGGAATGTGGCCTTTCTTTGATGCCTCTTTCGTTTGGGCATTTAGAGCTTCCTGCATGCATCTTTTTTTTGGCCTTGTGGCCTCCTTCATATGAAAGTTCGGGTTACTTCCTCCTTTTGGGCAGGAAATCTACTTCGATTCAAGTTTTATCCATAAGCTTCGTTTGGGTATTTTGCTCCCTTTGAAGCAGTCTTCCTTGGTACATTTCTAGAACTCTTTGACACAAGTGGAAAATATAATTTTGAAGGAACACTTATCAAATCCATAGGCCATTCTACATTATCTTACTTTACAGGCCTTAATTCTTGTATTTCACTCCATAATTAATTGCTTACATTATGGATTAAGTTATTATCCAGATAATTAAGCCTTTGTCCAAAATATTTTTTCGTGAAAGTAAGCTTGCTAGTACAAATCTTGTCTTAAGCCCATGCTTTGCTTAAATCCTGATTGTACTTCACCATATGCCAGGGAAATCAGCCCCTTTTAACCAAAAACTTTAGTACTTCACCTTGGGATTTTGGAAAAAATATGACATAGCTTAATATTCATGTTTCAACCAAGCCATATCTTTGTTCAAACTCCCAAACATTTTCTCTATAAATAGAGAAACCTTTGACAAAGAAAGGGGCCAGATTTTTGCTGAAGAGAAAAATCATAAAATCCTCAAACACTCAAACTCTCCAACATTCTCAAACATTCAAAACTCTAAAACTTTTTCACAAAAAAATCTCAATAGTGTACCTTTCAATTCATTCCCCTAAACTGTAGTATAACACCACTTTCGATTCACTCCCCTAAACTGCAGTATAACAAAACCTTCGATTTCCTCATAAATACCAACCTTTCGATTCAAGCAGAGAAGTGGTTTCATTAGCTCAAGGAAAGTTCCAGCAAAGTTTGATCCACCATCAAGGAAGTCATATATAGCTCCTTCGATTGACACTTCAGGAGGTATGTTTCCTCTAAACTTGGAACTTTCCATTTCATTATCACGTGTACATATAAATAAAAGAAAAAATGTAGATATCACATATAGGGACTTAACCATGCTTTATCTTTTGATTACCACTGCCATGTATATTTAGTCCTTGGATTTTGGTGTCAAATAAATTTGTGTTAACCAATGGGTCTGTAGATTTCGAAAGTTACCTTAGTTAGGTTCATATCCAAACTTTAGGCAGGTTGTGTGTATCCTTTGATTGGCTGAACAGGGAAGCCTTTCGAATCTCAACTAGGGAAGAGTTGCATTCCTGCAATCGAAGGGGAGAACTGGGAACTTTAAACACTCAGAAACAAGTTTAACTTGTACCCATTTGAAGTTGTCTCATGTACGAATGAACCAGACCACCCCAATGGTATAAACAATGCACGCGGAAAGTTTTTATGTGTAGGGACCCCAGTTCAAACCTTGGCAGGACCAAAAACAGTTTTTACCTTTTTGATTGTGTTCTTTGTATTTTTAACAAACTTCAAATATTTTTCAACCAATCAAAACAACTCCTTTTGATTTTATTTATTACACACTATTTATTTCCAAGTTTTATTTCATGAATATATAAAAATATTACAAAAAATATTTTATTTTCATAATTACTTTAATTAATCAAAACCTTTCATATAAATAAAAGTCAAAACAAAGTTTACCTTCTTTTCATTCCAATTTTGTACATTTATTCATATTTGATATGGTTGTAATAGATAATTAGAATTTTATTTCTTGCAACCCCCATTTGTACATTTGTATCCATATCCCAAGTGATGTAATAGCGTAGTAAACTTACTTTCCACAATTTATCGCTTTCATATAAATGCTAGTAATTAGGGTGTGCATGACATGATTAAAACCAATGCTTAGAAAACCCTAAATTCAAGACAAAAATGCATACAATCAAACACACTTGTACACATGCACCTCTAGGGTTAACTCCACTTGTTGCCTTGAGAAAATGGTCATAATATGCATGTGAGACATTTTAGAAAAAACAATCAAAATATCATAGTCCCTCGATGACGCTTTGAATGTTGCCTTACAAATGATCTTAGTCCCTCAAGAGAAATGCTAAGATATCTCAAAACATTGCTATGCATGACTATACAAATGTCCCACACTCGTCCATTCACATCCAACAATTGGGCTTCTTAAAAAATCAATGGTAAGATAACAACATCTAAAGGAGGAGGAAAAGAACATTAGACCTTTTGAGTAGGTAGGGCGCTTATAGTTGCTTGCTTGCTCACAACAAAAACATTTTTACACCAACACTTTCAAATTGAAACATTTTCAAAAGACAAAGCTCTTTGTACGCATTCTTATAGAGACGAGAATCATTACAAAGACACTTTTCAAAATCAATTTCAAAAACACCTTCCACAAACACCTCTTTGAACTGTTTTCAAAACCAACACTCTGTACATGTTCTTATAGAAACGATAATCATTACAAATACGGTTTCAAAATATTTTCAAAACTCACACCACAAGCACATTTTCAAAAAAAAAGCAAGTGATCTAGCAAGAAACTAAGAGCCCATAGATAACTACCGATTGAAAGGATGCTAATACCTTCCCTTTTCATAACCTACCCCCCTAACACAAGCAATAATCTTGAAGGTCTTTCCTGTTCTTTTCATCCTTTCCTTATTGAATAAATGAAAATTTGGTGGCGACTCTTGTTATCCGCAACAATTGCGATCAAATGCAAAACACCCAAGTCAGTTCTCCCAACATATTACAGAAAGTGTTCGTTGAACTCTCCCAGAAGTAGAGGGAAGAAATCATCATATAGTTGTTGTTGTACCCAAAAATTTGCCCTCCCATATTCTTCAAAGTTTGTCAAGAATCATCTTCAATTGGTTCAAAACTACTCAAGGGATTGCCCAGTCTAAACATCCTCCTAAGCCAGTCAAATTAGGGTTTTGGTTCTCTCAAGAAGTTGGAGGTTTTCAAGGGTCCAGTCAAGTTCCATAAGCCCATATACATTGCCAAGCATCTACATGTTAAGTTTCAAGACTCACATTGCCAGTTTGCACAGTCAAAAAGTCCCATTTGCTTCACAATCAACTGCAGGGGCAAAATGGTCATTTGGCAGTCAAAAGTCAAAAAATTTGGTCAACATCTTATTTTGAAGCCACAATCATCATTTTATCAAGTCTTGATCATGATTCCACAAGCATGGCTCAAAAATCATCAAGATGCAAAAGTTTCCATTTTGGGACAGTTGAAAAGTCAACTGTAACTTGACCAGGGCATAACTTTTTCATGGTTCATCAGAAAAATCCCATCCAATGCTCATTTTTAAGAGGATGACATTTCCTACAACTCATATTCACATTCCAAGTCCAAGAAATGCTCTCACAAAAAGTTATCAATTTCTACATTATAGGTCAATTTCAAAAGTCTACAAAAAGGCACTTTAAGTCAAAGACCATAACTTGATATTGGTAAATAAAAATGACATGGGACCAAAGGAATTGGTTAGAGGACTTCAAGACCAATGTCTTTGAGTCCTCTAACCAATGTCTTTGGTCCCATGTCATTTTGTTTTACCAATCTCAAGTTATGGCCTTTGACTTAAAGTCCCTTTTTGTTGACTTTTGAAAATGACTTATAATGTTGAAATTGATAACTTTTTGTGAGAGCATTTCTTGGACTTGAAGTATGAAGATGAGTTGTAGGAAATGTCTTTCTCTTCAAAATGAGCTTTGGATGGAATTTTTCTGATAATCCATGTGAAAGTTATGCCCTGGTCAATTTACAGTTGACTTTTTCAACTGTCCAAATAAGGAAACTTTTGCATCTTGATGATTTTTGAGCCAAGCTTTGAGAATCATGATCAAGCATTGATAAAATGATGTTTGTGGCTTCAAAATTATATGTTGACCAAAAATTTGAACTTTTGACTGTCAAATGACCATTTTGCCCCTACAGTTGACTGTAGTGCAATTAGGGTTTTTGACTGTGCAATTTTGTGCTGAAAGTCTTGAAACTTTGTATGAGGATGCTTGACCATATTTGTAGGCATGTGGGACTTGATTGGACCTTTGAAAACTTCATTTTCTTGATCAGAACAAAAACCCTAATTTTGACTGTTCAGGAGGCTCTTGCACTGTGCAACCCTTGGGGAATTTTGAAGCTTGACTTGGCAATTTCTTGAAGAATATGGGAGGGAAAATTTTTGGGTACAACAGTTGCCCCTGTTCAATCTTCTTAGACCGGAGGACGCAGATTGGCTGATATGCCTTTCGTAATCCGAGGGTGGAAGATGATTGAACACTAGAGTGCCCAGAAATTTGCGCTCACATAGTAGCAGTGTGATGGAAATGGGCTTATAGATGCCATTTAGAGATTGATGAATAGGATGATGGGCTTATAGATGCCATCCGGATGTTGATCGCGTAAGAGATTCCTTAGCGAGAACCTGCGTACCTGCAAAAAGAAAAAATGAGTACCTGACATGTTGCAGGAGCTGGTTTTTAGATGCTTTGTGTAGGTATGTCCTGGCTGGTTACAGGAATTGGATCTTTGAATTCTTCAGACGTGCCCTGGCGGGATACAGGAATCGAGTCTGGTAATGTTAGTCTTCAACAGATACACCCTGGCATGATTCAGGTATCGGATCCTCGAACTCTTCAGACACACCCTGGCAAGATACAGGAATCGGATCTGGTAATGCTAGTCTTCAACGGATACACCCTGGCAAGATTCAGGTATCGGATCCTCGAACTCTTCAGACACACCCTGGCAAGATACAGGAATCGGATCTGGTAATGCTAGTCTTCAACGGATACACCCTGGCAATATTCAGGTATCGGATCCTCGAACTCTTCAGACACACCCTGGCAAGATACAGGAATCAGATCTAGTAATGCTAGTCTTCAACGGATACACCCTGGCAAGATTCAGGTATCGGATCCTCGAACTCTTCAGACACACCCTGGCAAGATACAGGAATCGGATCTGGTAATGCTAGTCTTCAACGGATACACCCTGGCAAGATTCAGGCATCGGATCCTCGAACTCTTCAGACACACCCTGGCAAGATACAGGAATCGGATCTGGTAATGCTAGTCTTCAATGGATACACCCTGGCAAGATTCAGGCATCGGATCCTCGAACTCTTTAGACACACCCTGGCAAGATACAGGAATCGAATCTGGTAATGTTAGTCTTCAACGGATACACCCTGGCAAGATTCAGGCATCGGATCCTCGAACTCTTCAGACACACCCTGGCAAGATACAGGAATCGGATCTGGTAATGTTAGTCTTCAACGGATACACCCTGGCAAGATTCAGGCATCGGATCCTCGAACTCTTCAGACACACCCTGGAAAGATACAGGAATCGGATCTGGTAATGCCAGTCTTCAACGGATACACCCTGGCATGATTCAGGCATCGGATCTTCGAACTCTTCAGACACACCCTGGCAAGATACAGGAATCGAATCTGGTAATGTTAGTCTTCAACGGATACACCCTGGCAAGATTCAGGCATCGGATCCTCGAACTCTTCAGACACACCCTGGCAAGATACAGGAATCGGATCTGGTAATGTTAGTCTTCAACGGATACACCCTGGCAAGATTCAGGCATCGGATCCTCGAACTCTTCAGACACACCCTGGCAAGATACAGGAATCGGATCTAGTAATGCCAGTCTTCAACGGATACACCCTGGCATGATTCAGGTATCGGATCCTCGAACTCTTCAGACACACCCTGGCAAGATACAGGAATCGGATCTGGTAATGCTAGTCTTCAACGGATACACCCTGGCATGATTCAGGTATCGGATCCTCGAACTCTTCAGACACACCCTGGCAAGATACAGGAATCGGATCTGGTAATGCTAGTTTTCAACGGATACACCCTGGCAAGATACAGGTATCGGACCCTCGAACTCTTCAGACACACCCTGGCAAGATACAGGAATCGGATCTGGTAATTGGTCATCAACAGATACACCCTGGCAAGATTTAGGAATCGGATCTTTGGTTGTGACCATTGATGGGAATCATTTTTGTACTTTTGTCCTGAAAAGACAAGCGTTAGTTGTATGCGATGTCATGTGGTATGACATGCGAGATACTTTCTGAATACGTGAGATTGTATGTTCATGATGCGTATATGCATGCTATAATGTATGAAGATGTTTATGAATATTATGTTTTCGTTTAGGAAAGTAAATCCTTGACGGGTGCCGGGAAGTCACTCCTGGGCTGATGTTGGAGAATAGATTTTGCTTCCACTGGGGATGATAATTGCAAGGATACCGGTTGGGAGAAGATAACTCCGTTGGGAAATAAACTTGGCGAATGGAATAACTCTGCGGGGAGGAAAGTACTCTGACGATCTTGCTGGGAAGCAATACTCTGTGGGGAGGGAGACTTTGTTGAGTGTTGAAAATAACTTGCTGGAGATACCTTTGTTGGGGATAAGAAGACTGCGTTGACGGCGACCTTTCCGTGGCTTTTGGCTGAGGATAACCCAGTTATATCCTGGTAAGGAAATAACTCTTTGAATAAAGCCGGACGACGCGTTCGTGCTCTGCGAGGGATAAGCTTCCAGAATCTACTGGGGATAAGCTTATTGCTTGGGGAGATGGATTCCAATTTTCCTGGGGAACTAGATTGGACTCTCCTGGGGAAGTTTTGAACTGCGGGGGAAGTGATTCCTTTGAAAGTCGGATATACCTCCGGGGAACAATCTTTAGACCAAGATTACCGGGGATGCTTGTTAAGAATATGTATGCTGTCGGGGAATGTTGAGATCTGCTGGTGGATACCCAACTTCCTTAAGGTCTGATAACTTTGCTTGAGGAAGAGTGCCCTGACTTGCTGGCTCACTCTCTGGGGAATTAAGGTGTCTGGTTATGTTCTTCGGCTGAACCTACCTTGGTACCTTAGTGGATGGAATAATTAGATTGCTTAGACAACTCTTTATTGCCCCTGTTTCTAATGTTACCTGTAATTAATCCTTTGTTTCGTATGCAAATATTCATGAGTTAGCAAATTATTGTCAATGCATATATCACAAATTGAACCTTGGACGTTCTTCGCAAAACAAAACAGAAAAAGAAAAACAATTGGCACTTTTAATTGAAAAGTATATTTGTATTGATCTTTGAATGGCCTGAAAATAGGCGTTTTGTGTACAAGAGGCTGACGTCCTAGTAAGAGGACGCCGCCGAACAAAAGAGTTTATACAAATTTTGTACAAGAGAATAAAACGGCTGTGTGAAATATGAATGATCCCACTGGGTTTCAACTCTGCTATTGCCTTTATAACTCTGAGCGTCTCATCACTTGATGACCTTGGTTGAAGGTGAAGCTGACTGATCGATGCCGTCTGAACTTGGTGTAGATACCGGATTCTGGATGCAAAGTGATCAATGAGACATAGTATTACGCTTTTATCCCTAATTTTTGCCTGGACCGCCCTTTCGGGTTTTCAGTCCAACGGGATACCCATTTTTGCCCAGGCCGCCTTTTCAGGTTTTCGACTTGCCGGGTGTACAGATTTTTCATTTCATCCCTTCATTTTTCCCGAACCCTTTTGGTTCGCCGGGAAGCCCTAATTTTTGCCTAGGCATGTCAGCCTAGCGGGTCTTTTTCATGCGTAGTATCTTTTTACTATGTCTGCATTAGCGGGGTGAGGAAGGTCGTCACCGTCCATGTTGGTCAATATCATTGCTCCTCCTGAGAACACATGCTTAACCACAAATGGCCCTTCGTACGTAGGGGTCCATTTGCCCCTTGGATCACTCTGAGGAAGGATGATTCTCTTGATTACCAGATCCCCAACTTGATATTCCTGTGGTCTGACCTTTTTGTTAAATGCCCTGATCATTCGTTTCTGATACGTCTGACCATGACAGATAGCAGCAAGTCTCTTTTCATCAATGAGGTTTAGCTGATCAAGTCGTGTCTGGATCCAATCATCTTCGTTCAGATTTGCATCCTTCATTATCCGGAGAGAGGGTATTTGCACTTCGATCGGTAAGACTGCCTCCATACCATAAACCAAAGAGAAAGGAGTTGCCCTGGTTGACGTCCTAGCTGAGGTACGGTACCCATGTAGAGCGAACGGTAACATCTCGTGCCAATCTTTATAAGTCACTGTCATCTTCTGCACGATTTTCTTGATATTTTTATTTGCTGCTTCTACAGCCCCATTCATCTTCGGTCTGTAAGGAGAAGAATTGTGGTGCTGTATCTTGAACTGTTCGCAGAGCTCAGTGATCATCTTGTTATTCAGATTGGTACCGTTGTCTGTAATAATTCTCTCAGGGACGCCATATCGACAGATCAGGTTATGTCGAATGAACCGTGCCACAACAGTCTTGGTTACCGTAGCGTAGGATGCTGCTTCAACCCACTTTGTAAAATAATCAATTGCCACCAGGATGAAGCGATGCCCATTAGATGCCGTAGGTTTAATCTCGCCGATCATGTCTATGCCCCACATTGCAAACGGCCAAGGCGCAGTTAGAACATTCAGGGGAACTGGAGGAACATGCACCTTGTCTGCATAAATCTGGCACTTATGGCATGTCCTAGAATGTTGGTAGCAGTCAGCTTCCATTGTGGACCAGAAATACCCTGCCCGAAGGATCTTCTTTGCCATTGTATGTCCACTGGAATGTGTACCGAAGGTCCCTTCATGTAGCTCTTCCATGATCCTTTCTGCTTCAGTCTTATCCACACAGCGCAGTAAGGTTGAGTCATGGTTTCGCTTGTACAAGATGCCGTTGCTAAGGAAGAACTTTGCCGCGAACCTCCTCAGGAACTTCTTATCGTTGACAGATGCACCTTCAGGGTATTCCTGAGCTTCCAGATATTTCTTCACCTCATGGTACCAAGGCTTCTCAGTCACCAATTCAGTCTCGAGATTGCAACAGTATGCCGGTTCGTCCAGTTTCCAGATGATGATCCGGGGAGCCTCATTATCCCATTTGACCTTGAACATAGAAGACATTGTAGCTAACGCGTCCGCCAGCTGATTCTCTTCTCTTGGAAAGTGTTCAAAGGTTATCTCTGTAAAGTGGGGGATCAAAGTCAACACACATTCTCTGTAAGGAATAAGGTTTGGATGTTTCGTATCCCACTCTCCTTTGATCTAATTGATCACAAGAGCGGAATCTCCGAAGACACTCAGAAACTTGATCCTTAGATCGATCGCAGCTTGAAGACCCATGATGCACGCCTCATACTCTGCCATGTTGTTGGTACAATTGAAACACAGCCGGGCAGTGAGTGGAGTATGAGTACCTTGAGGTGATATGATTATGGCGCCGATACCGTTACCCAAAGCATTGGAGGCTCCGTCAAAGTGCATAGACCATCGGGATCCTTCCTCAGGTCCTTCATCCGGTCCAGGTACTTCACAATCAGTTACTATCATGATGCTTTCATCCGGAAACTCCAAATTCATTGACTGATAGTCGTCTACGGCCTGATGTGCCAAGTGGTCTGCCAATACACTTCCCTTGATGGCTTTCTGGGTCGTGTACTGAATGTCGTATTCCGTCAAGATCATCTGCCATCTTGCAATTCTCCCAGACAGAGCAGGTTTTTCAAATATGTACTTTATAGGATCCATCTTTGAGATCAACAAG
Organism: Vicia faba; assembly: GCA_948472305.1. Taxonomy (NCBI): domain Eukaryota; kingdom Viridiplantae; phylum Streptophyta; class Magnoliopsida; order Fabales; family Fabaceae; genus Vicia; species Vicia faba. The sequence goes on along the minus strand of OX451741.1, from coordinate 725,080,802 downwards.
GTGGTGTGAGTCAGCATATACTGTCTCAGCCGGCGAGCAGCCCATACCAAAGCGCAGCAAGTTTTCTCAAGCAGTGAGTATCGGGTCTCACAGTCGGTAAACTTTTTGCTAGGTAATAAATGGCATGCTCTTTTCGGCCAGACTCGTCATGCTGCCCCAGCACACACCCCATTGAGTTGTCAAGCACTGTTAGATATAGTATCAGAGGTCTCCCTTCAACCGGTGGCATAAGGATGGGTGGTTCTTGGAGATACTCTTTGATTCTGTCAAAGGCAGCCTGACATTCATCATTCCAACGTACTACCTGATCTTTCTTTAGCAGCTTGAAGATTGGCTCACAGGTAGCAGTTAGGTGTGAGATGAATCGAGCAATATAATTCAGGCGTCCTAAAAAGCCTCTGACTTCCTTCTCTGTCTTAGGAACTGGCATTTCTTGAATAGCTTTGACCTTAGCAGGTCCACTTGAATACCCTTATCACTTACAACGAAGCCTAGCAACTTCCCAGATCTTACCCCGAAGGTGCACTTGTTCGGGTTCAACCTCAGCTTGTACAGTTTCAACCGGTCAAACAATTTCTGCAGATGATCTAGATGCTCTTCCTCAGTTTGGGACCTTGTGATCATGTCGTCGACGTACACTTCTATCTCGTGATGGATCATGTCATGAAATAAAGCAACCATGGCACGTTGGTAGGTTGCCCCAGCGTTCTTTAATCCAAAAGGCATGACCTTGTAACAGAAGGTGCCCCACTGAGTAACGAATGTAGTCTTTTCCATGTCTTCAGGTGCCATCTTGATCTGATTGTAACCTGAAAAGCCATCCATGAAAGAGAATACCTTGTGCTGAGCTGTATTATCAACAAGGACATCAATGTGAGGTAAAGGGAAGTCATCCTTGGGACTAGCCCTGTTCAGATCCCTGTAATCGACACACATTCTGACCTTACCGTCCTTCTTAGGTACCGGCACCACATTAGCAACCCACTGAGGGTAAGAAGTTACTGCAAGAAACCCGGCATCAAACTGCTTCATAACCTCGGCTTTGATCTTCTCAGACATCTCTGGACGCATACGGCGGACCTTTTGCTTAACTGGAGGGCAATCTTCCTTAGTAGGCAAGTGATGTACCACAATATCGGTATCCAACCCGGGCATGTCTTCGTAGGACCAGGCAAAGATCTCCCTATAATCATGTAACATCTTGGTTAACCGTTGCTTCACGCTGAGCTCTAGGTTGGCACCAATCTTTACCTCTTTCCTGTCTTCTTCAGTACCCAGGTTTATTGTTTCCACTGGCTCTTCATGGGGTTGAATTGCCCTCTCTTCCTAAAGCAACAGTCTTGCAAGCTCGCCAGGCACTTCGCAATCATCTTCACCTTCGTCTTCGGCTAAGTTGATTGGATTTTCGAAGTCATAATTGGCAGCAGCAGAGTTGTTATCAGTGAGATCCAGAGTGGATTGAAACCTGTATGAGTGAGTGTGTGTGTAAATACAGTTGCTTTGAAATATATGTAAAGGAAGAAAAGACAGAAAAGGAGCATAAGATTTGCAATGCGAGAAAACGTCCAAGATTTTCATTCATGATATATGAAATGACAATTTATATGCCCTCACAGATGAAACCACGGTGCCTCGGGTAAGACACCGGGCCATAGAGTTTATTTATTATTTATTACAAATAGCAAAACAAAGAAATTTATTACTGTGTCACAAAGGTAACAGGAGTATGGTCTTTGGCAATCCAATTGGTCAATCCGCCTTCGATTGTCGGGTAGATCCAGCTATTGAATTCCGCTTCATCCACTTTGTTGTCTTCCCCAACAGCATTCACTCCTGGATTTGTAATGAACACAGGAGGTCTTTCGGTCTTCGCTTTCCGCATAGCTTTCTGACCCTCTGCAGTAAAACCCAACCCAAATTTGTCAGTCTTCTGTGTAAAGTCTGGAAGCCTGCCCCAGTTAGCATATTCACCTTTTTGAACCACAGCCCGGGCATCTTTCAGGGAAGCCATCTTCAAAGGAACATTCTCTTCTACCGCTGTTTCTGTTGCTGTTGAAATTGGAAGCACCTCCTCGAAATGCTGAAAGAGGGTTTCAATAAACTCCCCGTCCATCTCAATGTATCTGAAAGAATTCAGATGGCTTACCATGTACTCCTCCTCTCCTTGCACAGTGACGATCTTCCCTCTGACAGGGTACTTCAGCTTCTGGTGCAAGGTAGAGGTCACTGCCCCAGCCTTATGTATCCAAGGTCGACCCAGTAGACAAGAGTATGATGGACGGATATCCATCACATAAAAAGTAGAGTCAAACACCTGAGAGCCCACACGAATAGGAATGTCGACCTCTCCATGAACCATTCTTTTTGAACAGTCAAAGGCCCTGACGATGATATTGCTGGGTTTCAATTCCAGGCCTTCACAATCTAAACGGTCCAAAGACTTCTTGGGTAGCACATTCAAGGACAAACCAGTATCCACCAATACATGTGCCAAGGTAGTGCCCCTGCATTCGATAGAGACATGCAGAGCATCATTGTGGTCTCTTCCCTTCACATTCAGGTCGGCATCTGAGAAACCCAAGCCATTATCCGCCGTCAGATTTGCTACGCAGACAGTGAAATGGACTGCAGATGTCTCCTGTGGCACATGGGCCGTCTTGAAGAATGAGATCAAGGCCTTAGCATGGGCCTCGGAGCACAGCAATAAAGAGAGCATGGAGATTTTGGAGGGCGTGTGCCCCAGCTGTTCCACAACATTAAAGTCACTCTTCTTTATAATTTTCAAGATTTCCTCCATCTCTTGTTGGGAGGCCTCAGCAGTTATAGGTATAGGGGCCTCCATCTGGGCAGGCTCAACTTCAATTCCTTTGCCCCGAGCATTGGATGACTCGGCAGCAGGAGAAACAACTTGATCGGCAGTAGGAACAGGTACATTTGTAGGAGTTATAAGAAGTGGTCTTCGAGCAGCAGGCGGTGCAATGTCAGGCGAGAAGAGCCTGCCACTGCGGGTGACTTTGGCTGGGCCAGTGATATCACAGATGCTGGCGCCAGTGTTGAATTCTTGTTTGATCCCATTCACATATACGTCTGCCCCGTAGTGCCAGGGGACAGCTTTATCAGATACATAGGGAAGAGGCCCCGGAACATTGATAACCACAGGTGCAACAGTCATAATTTGAACAGGCTTCTTCGGGAGAACCTGGATTGGATTATTGAAGATGGTAACCACAGAAACTTCTTCTACCGGAACCAACTGAACAGCAGACTTTTTAAACAGAATCTCCTTGCTATCCATTAGGCTTTGGATGCCTAACTTCAGCAAGGGACAACCAGATAGGGAAACAGCACAGAACAGACAACCCTCACTGCAACCCGGAAATAAACCGGCCAGCAGTAGGTTCTTCTTGATAGTCATTAAGGGAGTGTCCAGATCATCCACAGAAACAGCGTAAACATCTTCATCAATAGCATTTACCCCATGCTGAGGCATAGGAGCAGTAACCACATTCGGCCTCTCAGGCGCTTCAAACTGTATCTCCTTTGCGTCGATAAGGTCTTGCACCTTATTCCTTAATGCCCAACAGTCATCAGTGGCATGCCCCGGGATATCGGAATGGTAAGCACAGCGAGCATTTGGATTGTACTTAGGATAGGAAGTATTTGCAAACTTCGGAGCCTCCCTGACGGTTACTAAGTTGGTTGAGAGCAACTGTGGTAAGATCTGCGACAAGGTCATACTCAAACGGGTGAATTCCCTTCTGGGTCTCTCAGCCCTTGGTTGGTTAGCTTGCTGAGGAGCGGCTGCAGGCTTGGCAATCATTAATGCACTGACAGATTGACGGTGCTCTGGTTTATCCTGCCTTCTAGGCCCATACACCGCACTGGCCTCCTTCTTGAAGGGTTTCTTCTCAGAGGTAGACGATGCACCCTTCGGAATCTTTCCAGACTTCAACCCAGCCTCGATTCTCTCTCCAGTCAGAATCAGATCAGTGAACCCGGCAGACGAATTCCCGATGAGATGGTTGAAAAATGGCCCAGATAGGGTCCCCAAGAACATGTCTACCAACTCCCGATCAGTCAACGGAGGCTGCACCCTGCCAGCCAGGTCTCTCCACTTCTGAGCGTACTCCTTAAAACCTTCACTTGAACCTAACGACATACCCTGGAGTTGGGTACGTGTAGGGGCGAGGTCGGCATTATATTGATACTGCTTGTAGAAAGCAGTAGCCAACTCCTCCCAGTTACGAACCTTGGTCCCATCCAGCTGATAGAACCATTCGAGATGAGTCCCTGAAAGACTCTCCTGGAAGAAGTGGATCCACAAATTTTTATCCGCTGAGTACGGTTGAATCTTCCGAACATAGGACCTGAGATGTAGCTTGGGGCAAGACGCCCCGTCGTACTTAGTGAAAGATGGTGCTTTGAACTTATGGGGAATAATCACACCAGTAGACAAACCCAGATCTCCGAAATCCAGCCCAGGCACCTGTTGTATCTCCATAGCACTCAACCTATCCTCCAGTTGCTTGTATCTGTCTTCTGCAGGAGGGTACTGCTCTTCATCAAAATCCGTCTCGTTATCGGAGACTACCGGACTAGGAACCCTTGCCTCTTGAGGAGTACCCTTGCCAACGGAAGAACCAGCCTCTTCATTCTGCAAAGTATTGCCAAACCTTCGGCCCGAGTTGAACAGAACAGTTCTTTTCTTCTTCTTCTTCTCCTTTTTCAGAAGCAGAGCCTTCAGCTCTTCTTGGCCCTGAGCCAAACCCTTGATTAATTCCTGGAATTGCACATTCTGTGCCTGAAGAGCCTTGATGGATGTCTCAGTTGATGACGAGTCAGGATTCATGATGCTGAAATAAACAGCGAAGAACTGTAAGCAACCTGAAAAGAGGAAAAACCTGCTATGCACATGATGAATGATATGTGTTTATGCAATGCATTCAAGGGTTCGAAAGTTCAAATTTGTTGTAGACAAAAAGGGACACACGTTATCATTAAGGAAATAATTGTTCAATACATCAAAACCTCATGGGCAAAATAAAAGCAAATCAATCTCAAAATACACTGCGCATCCTCTTTGGAGCTATGTAAGTGTTGAGATTCCTCTCCTCATGCAACAGGCGGGTGAGCTCCAAGACCTTCTTTTCACTGGCATGTAGACTGGTCTCAAGAGAATTCCGTTCTTCCTTAAGCTGGATCCAGCTCTTCTGCATCTCTTCCCAGGATGTGGGCATATCAGGGTGCTGAATAGTGTAGGACACTTCTCCTTCCAAGACTGGCTCTTTGATCACAGGGAGCATATGAGGATAAGGCATCACCAACTTCTGGGAGCGGGCTCGTACCCACTTGAGATAAGGTTCCAATGGGATGGAATTCCTGTGCCCCAGTGTCTTGCTGTTTACCCTACTTGGCATCCTCCAGGCTCTGATGAATCTCTGGCGATGTCCTTGAGTATCATTGTCGAAGTCAAAAACTATGTCAAGAATTAACATGTCATGAGGACCATCTCTCCGAGCATAACCAAACTGTCTCCAAGCCAGGCATGGGCTGTAAGTAATACCTCCTCTGATTCCAAGTAAAGGAACATTAGGGTACTCCCCGCAACGATCAGTGATAGTGACATCTTCTCTAGACCTAGGGCACCAATGTATATCCGCATGTGTAAGAGTCATCAACCGTTGTGACCATCTCAAACCCCGCTCATTCTTCAAAACTTATTGTGGAAGGTGCGAAATAAACCACCTTCCCAGGAGATGAGTGCAGCACATAAGGACACCTTTTTTTCTCATGGTTCGAGTGTAACATGAGTGAAGGATGTCCCCCAGTAACGTAGGTATAGGATTCCTGGACATAAAGATCTGGACAGCACTGATATCAATAAGCTGATCTGGATTAGGGAACAACACCAAACCATAGACAAGGAGGGCCACAACCTCTTCAAAAGCTTGCAAGTCAAGGGAGTTCCAACATTCATGGGCCTTTTCAAACAGAAACCTGGCTAAGAACCCTTTGATACCACTTCTAACTTCCCAGTGTCCCTTGAGGTCAGATGACTGTAGGTGCAAGGCTTTAGCAATCTCTTCAAGCTTAGGTTCTTTTTCCGTACCGTTGAAGGGTAGCTGATCAAGGATAGGGATCTTCAGGAGCCGGGAGAACTCCTCCAATGTAGGTACCAGCTGATAATCCAAGAAGGTGAAACAGTGATGCAGAGGGTCAAAGAACTGGAACAGGACCTTTATCATATCTTCCTCAATGTTGGTATTGACCAAGATGATGAGACTTCCATGTCTTTCACTGAATGAAGAGTTCTCGAGAATCCTGGATATAAGCTCCTTAAGCTGAGGAGGGATCCTTACAAGACTGATTTGAATTGTCTTTCTACGAACAGTTTCCATGTCCTACAAAACAAAGAACAAAGATGAAGATTCGAACCCCTGAAATGGTTAGTCAATGCATATGATGCTGGATGATGTCATGATGCTATGATTAAACACACCACAGATATTTACAAAGACAAACATGTAAGGCACACAAGGCACACAAGACAAGCCCTTAGGGTTTAAGGCCAGCATGGGGTCTGGGTAGTACCCTCTTGAAGTTGGTGGGTTCAACCTGTCCTATCAAAGTAACCGGGTTCTAAGGGTCCCAATATCACGGGATTGCTTTCATTGTTCATCGTTTCGATTTAGCCACTGAACTGGCGACCGAAATATTCCAGGAAAGCAACCCTCAATTGAGTGTAGTATCGAGTATCAACCAACCTCGGACTGCACCAAAGTCAGTTATCTCACTACCCTAAAGAGGCCAAGATAGTTCAATTAAGGTTCCTAAAGTCTGTTGATGCTTCACGACACCACGCGGAGGCCCTGTACTCTCCTTGACTGAACTCAAGGGTTACCGGTACACACCAAAGTGCCACATCAACGTAGCAGACTGTTTCAACCATGTCGGTATACCCCGCACAGTTCCCTCACAGCCTTGTTGCTACTTTCTAAGAAGGTATCCCCCAGATCCAGGTTAGGATCTATAGAACTCCCAAGCAACCCACAATTTAAAGCACACAAGGAAAACAATTGAAAACACAGTTATGAACTAGCCCTAAGGTACACCTCACTTTAAATTTAATCATCCCCAGCAGAGTCGCCAGTTCTGTGATCAGTGGATCTGGAACTGACTGTTTAAAGCTGGTTCGCGAAATGTCGCGGAAGCAAGAGTCACCACCGTCTTTTATTTTCTCCAAATGGAAAGGACAAAAGCACAGAAAAATTCCTTTATAGAGATTGCTCTCGGTTCGGGAGGTAGGTTATAGAAAGGGAAGGTGTTAGCACCCTTTCTATCCATGGTTATCCATGGGCTCTTAGAGACTTGCTCACTTGTGTTTTCAAAAATGGTTTGTTTGCTTTTCAACTGTGGGTTTAAAAAGTTTCTTTGAAAATTCCAGTTCGACTCTTGTATCGGTCCTCAAGAGTGTTTGAAAAATGCTTTCGAAAGCTTTTTGAAAATGTGTCGGTGTGAAAAGTATTTTGAATTTGTTTTGAAATTTGAGCAAGTATCCATGAGAATCTACCTACCCTAAGGAATTCGTCTGTGTAAATGTCCTTTAAAGTAGTGCCATCCCACCATTGAGAGGTAGGTAGCACCACCGTTGGAGGTGTTCGGGTCAATTTGAGGTTCGGGACATGGTGATCACCAGAGCAATGGGAAGACACCTTAGAAGCTACCCTCATGCCAGGTTCTCAGATCATGAGGACTTACTAAGACATCCTCTACTCGACGATCACCTTTCGAGGCAAGGCAACAGTGAGGCGTACCCTAGGGGTGGTGTGTGCGATTCGTGTGTCGTTTTCGTTTTATTTTTGTCTCTTGTCATGTTATTGGTGATCTAACGTTTGTTTTTTATTTTTGTCCATACAGTCTTTCATGCCTTGATTAACAGTTAAAAATTGCGGGAAAAGTAAAAGTCTAAAGCTATTACAAAAGGCGCGGGTCCACATCGCCAAAATTTCTTGGACCCGATTTGACAGAAAAATAAAGAATTAAAAGTGCGACAGATTAATTACATGGCTTCGGGAGAGCTACATAAATATTAAAAGAAATAAGATAAATGCGCGAATTAAATGAGAATTAAACGAGGGCGTTGGACCCTTTTTGCAAAATTAAATTAAACGATGAATTAATTAAAACTAAAAGGAAAAGAAATTGTCTTTTTGATATTTTTTGGTATTTTGTGATTTTAATGAAAAAGAATTAAATAAAATAAATGCTAACCCTAATTCTATAATTTTTATTTTATTATGAAAACATATTAAAGTTTAAACCTAATATTAACCCTAATTAATTTACATGCAATTTAATTATAAAAATAAATATTTAATATTTAATTATTATGAAAGAAAAATAAAAAGGAATAAAAAATATCATAAACCCTAATTCTATATTTTTTATATTTTTATTAAAAGAGTTAAAATTAAAACCTAATTTAAAACTAGTTAATTTATGAATTTATTTACAAAAAAATACTATTAAATAAATATATTTAAATTTTTTATCTTTTCTGATTTTTTTATGTGTTTTTTATATTTATGAAAATAATAAATTAATTAAGAAGACAATAATTAAAAGAGAATAGAAAAAAGAAAAAAATAATAAAATGGCAAACCTAGGGGGGTATCAGTCCCCAAAGTGGAGATATGTTCAATAATTCTGGCCCATTACAGCATGGCCTCGTTGACTTTGACCCTAGCGTGCATCAGCGTTGACCAGGGCTTACCATGGTCTCCAAATCTGTGCCTTTGAATTGATGAGGTTGGACGCGTGGATGGTTGGATTGTGAGGGTACATCATGGACCACAACGTTGATCCTGCACATGAATATCAATTGGAAAAAAATATATGGAAAGGGTGGGGACCTGGGATCGAACCCAGGTCCTGAACATTACCACTCAAGCGCTTCACCAACCAGGCTATTTGTTTTCTTTGTATATATAATAACAAATAATGAATATATAATAAACCAACGCGTTAGTGGATTCTTGGCGCGCGATTTTGAACGGACCAACCAGAACCGGCCACCGAGTCATCTTTTCCATTGTTCATTTTTTTCCTGAAACATAAACATAATAAGCAACGGTTTTGAACCGTTCTGTAACCTAGCATTAGAGAAAATAGCGAATAGGCCATAAGGCCTCATAAATTAGGCGCGAGGGCTTATTTCTGTTCGTCCAGACATGCTCGATTCAATGGTGTAAGTCTTGAAGGCCAATTTTTCCTTAATTGAAAAACCCTAATCCAAGGTCCTGGAAACCCTAATATTCAACAATGGTTAAATCGCATATGGGTGACAAAAAGACAATTAAACCACATGGTTAGTATCAGAATCTTGCAATGAACATAAATCAAGTATTAAAAGTTACAAAAGATGCATGAATTAAGATGCACGAATGAGAAAAATTTTTGGTACAGGTGAGATCGTTCTCACGTTTCTGGGCACGAGAGCTTGTGGTTTTTGATCCAAAAATCTTCTATGAAGCCTTAGCAAGCTAATGAGATCAAAATCTCGCCTTGAATCGCCCTAGAACTAGGTTTTCAGTTTTGAGTTTTTGGCAAAAAATTTCAAGTTCAATGTATGCTTTTCTGCGCAGCTTTTTGTCAATTAGCATGAGGGTTGTGATCAGGCTTATGTATAGAATGAATTAGGTCAACTAAAATTGGTCCACAATCCATGAATTGATGAATGCAATATTTGATTATTTAACCATGATTTTCAAATCTTTTTCACATGCTTTTTGATACAAATCACATCCAATTGCATTGGTTCTTTCCATATTTAGCTAGGCACGAAATCTTGAGGATATAATGTGCACAAAAAGATTGAAAAACTAGGTTTAGCATTTTTCATGTATTTATTTTAATTTAAATGAATTATTATTAATAAAAATCCAAATAAATAAATAAAAAATGAATAAAAACTTCCCTTTGGGCCAAGTGGTCGTGCACAAGCCTTGGATGATGAATTGTGGAAGAAAAATAGGCCCATTAGCAATTTTAGGTCATTTGAATCAATGTTGACTTTTCAAAATATCCAAAAATTTCCCAACTTCCACAAGGCATAACTTGCTCAATTTTTAGGCTTTGCTCATGTTCTTGGACATTTTGGAAAGGCCTTTGAGTCCTCTAACCAATGTCTTTGGTCCCATGTCATTTTGTTTTACCAATCTCAAGTTATGGCCTTTGACTTAAAGTCCCTTTTTGTTGACTTTTGAAAATGACTTATAATGTTGAAATTGATAACTTTTTGTGAGAGCATTTCTTGGACTTGAAGTATGAAGATGAGTTGTAGGAAATGTCTTTATCTTCAAAATGAGCTTTGGATGGAATTTTTCTGATAATCCATGTGAAAGTTATGCCCTGGTCAATTTACAGTTGACTTTTTCAGCTGTCCAAATAAGGAAACTTTTGCATCTTGATGATTTTTGAGCCAAGCTTTGAGAATCATGATCAAGCATTGATCAAATGATGTTTGTGGCTTCAAAATGATATGTTGACCAAAAATTTGAACTTTTGACTGTCAAATGACCATTTTGCCCCTACAGTTGACTGTAGTGCAATTAGGGTTTTTGACTGTGCAATTTTGTGCTAAAGTCTTGAAACTTTGTATGAGGATGCTTGACCATATTTGTAGGCATGTGGGACTTGATTGGACCTTTGAAAACTTCATTTTCTTGATCAGAACAAAAACCCTAATTTTGACTGTTTAGGAGGCTCTTGCACTGTGCAACCCTTGGGGAATTTTGAAGCTTGACTTGGCAATTTCTTGAAGAATATGGGAGGGAAAATTTTGGGGTACAACAAGTACCCTCCAGCTGAGGACAGGTATAAGCAATTAGAGGACCGTCTGAGTGCCATGGAGATTCAACAGGTGCCTGGGTTGGATTTTGGAGATCTAGGTTTATCTTCTGGGGTGGTGATCCCACACAAGTTCAAGGCACCTTCTTTTGCGAAGTACGACGTGGCTTCCTGCCCTAAGCTGCATCTTAGATCTTATGTGAGGAAGATCCAACCTTACACTGCAGACAAGAACTTATGGATCCATTTCTTCTAGGATAGCCTTTCAGGGGCTCAACTCGAGTGGTTCTATCAGTTGGATGGAGCCAGTATTCGAAACTGGGAGGACTTAGCTACTGCATTTTATAAGCAGTATCAGTACAATGCCGACCTCGCTCCTACACGTACCCAACTCCAGGGTATGTCGCTTGGGACGGGTGAAGGTTTTAAGGAGTACGCGCAGAAGTGGAGAGACCTGGCTAGCAGGGTGCAGCCACCATTGACTGATCGTGAACTCGTGGACATGTTCTTGGGGACCCTGTCTGGTCCATTCTCAAACCACCTGATTGGTAATTATTCTACTGGGTTCACAGACCTCATTCTGACTGGTGAAAGGATAGAAGCTGGTATCAAGTCGGGGAAGATACAAAAAGGTGCATCCTCAAGTTCTGAAAAGAAACCCTTCAAGAAGGAAGCTAGTGCTGTTTATGGGTCAAGGAAATAGAATAAATCGGAACGCCGCCAAGCTGTCAACGCGGTGGTAATTTCTAAGCCCGCTGCCGCTCCTCGGAAATATAACCAACCAAGGGGTGAGAGACCCAGAAGGGAGTACACTCGGCTTAGTATGACCTTGTCTCATATATTGCCGCAACTACTGTCAACCAATTTGGTTACCATCAAAGAAGCTCCGAAGGTAGTGAACACCACATCTCCGAAGTACAACCCCAAAACTCGTTGCGCTTATCACTCTGATAGCCGGGGGCATACTACTGATGATTGTTGGGCCCTGAGGAATAAGGTTCAGGACCTTATTGATGCTAAGGAAATACAGTTCGAGGCGCCCGAAAGGCCCAATGTTGTGACAGCTCCCATTCCCAATCACGGAGTAAATGCTATCAGGGATGAAGACGACATGGAGGAATCCGAATTTGACAGCTGGATCTACCCAACGACCAACGGTAGACTGAACAACTGGACTGCCAAAGATTTCATACCTATTACTTTTGTCACTCAGTAATGAACTCCTTTGTTTTGAATTTGTAACAGACAATAATTTGAAACTTTATGGCTCGGTGTCTTACCCGGGGCACCGTGGCTTCATTTGTGAGGGCTTATTATTTGTCATTTTCATATATCATGAATAAAAGCATTGGACGTTTTTCGCATTTCAAATCTTGCGCTCCCTTTCTTTCTTTATATATTGCAAAACAGCTATATTTACACACACACTCACTTATACAGGTTCCAATCCACTCTGGATCTCACTGGTAACGACTCTGCTACTGCCAGTTATGACTTCGAAAATCCGATCAACTTAGCCGAAGACGAAGGTGAAGATGATTGTGAAGTGCCTGGTGAGCTTGCAAGACTGTTACTCCAGGAAGAGAGGGCCATTCAGCCACATGAAGAGCCAGTGGAAACGGTAAATCTGGGTACTGAGACAGACAGAAAGGAAGTCAAGATTGGTGCCAATATGGAGCTCAGCGTGAAACAACAATTGATTCAGATGTTGCATGATTATGTGGAAATCTTTTCCTGGTCTTACGAAGACATGCCTGGGTTGGATACTGACATTGTGGTCCATCACTTGCCTACCAAGGAAGAATGCCCTCCGGTTAAACAGAAGGTCCGCCGTATGCGTCCAGAAATGTCTGAGAAAATCAAGGCTGAGGTTATGAAACAATTTGATGCCGGGTTTCTAGCAGAGACGTCTTACCCTCAGTGGGTTGCCAACGTGGTTCCAGTGCCGAAGAAAGATGGTAAGGTCCGAATGTGTGTTGATTACAGGGATTTGAACAGGGCCAGCCCCAAGGATGATTTCCCCCTGCCTCACATCGACGTTCTGGTTGACAACACCGCTCAGCATAAGGTATTCTCCTTCAGGGACGGCTTCTCCGGTTACAATCAGATCAAGATGGCTCCTGAAGACATGGAGAAGACCACTTTTGTTACTCAGTGGGGCACCTTTTGCTACAAGGTCATGCCTTTTGGGTTGAAAAATGCTGGGGCAACCTACCAACGTGCCATGGTTGCTTTATTTCATGACATGATCCATCACGAGATTGAAGTATATGTCGACGAAATGATTGCAAGGTCCCAAACTGAGGAGGAACACCTTGACCATCTACAGAAGCTGTTTGACCGTCTGAAGTTGTACAAGCTGAGGTTGAACCCGAACAAGTGCACCTTTGGGGTGAGATCTGGAAAATTGCTAGGCTTCATCGTGAGCGACAAAGGTATTCAAGTGGACCCTGCCAAGGTGAAAGCCATACAAGAGATGCCAGTTCCCAAGACAGAGAAAGAAGTCAGAGGCTTTCTAGGATGGCTGAACTACATTGCTCGATTCATCTCACATCTAACTGCTGCCTGTGAACCAATCTTCAAGCTACTGAAGAAAGATCAAGTAGTATGTTGGAATGATGAATGTCAGGCCGCTTTCGATAGAATCAAAGAGTATCTCCAAGAACCACCCATCCTTATGCCACTGGTTGAAGGGAGACCTCTAATCTTATACTTGACAATACTTGACAGCTCAATGGGGTGTGTGCTGGGGAAGCATGACGAGTCTGGCCGAAAATAGCATGCTATTTATTACCTTAGCAAAAAGTTTACCGACTGTGAGACCCGATACTCATTGCTCGAGAAAACTTGCTGCGCTTTGGTATGGGCTGCTCGCCGGCTGAGACAGTATATGTTGACTCACACTACTCTGTTGATCTCAAAAATGGATCCGATCAAGTACATATTCGAAAAGCCCGCCTTGTCCGGAAGAATAGCAAGATGGCAGATGATCTTGACAGAATACGACATCCATTACACGACTCAGAAATCAATCAAGGGAAGTGTATTGGCAGACCATTTGGCACACCAGGCATTGGACGACTACCAATCTATGAACTTTGAATTTCCAGACGAGAACATCATGGTAGTGACTGATTGTGAAGTACCTGGACCGGATGAAGGACCTGAGGAAGGATCCCGATGGTCCATGCACTTTGACGGAGCCTCGAACGTTTTGGGTAACGGTATTGGCGTTGTGATCATATCCCCTAAAGGCACTCATACTCCACTCACTTCCCGGCTATGTTTCAACTGCACCAACAACATGGCGGAGTATGAAGCGTGCATCATGGGTCTTCAAGATGCAATTGACTTAAGGATCAAGTTTCTGAGTGTCTTCGGAGATTCCGCTCTCGTGATCAATCAGATCAAAGGCGAGTGGGATACGAAACACCCAAATATTATTCCTTACAAAGAGTGTGTGTTGACGTTGATCCCCCATTTCACGGAGATAACCTTTGAACACTTCCCAAGGGAGGAGAATCAGTTGGCGGACGCGCTGGCTACGATGGCTTCTATGTTCAAATTCAAATGGGACAACGAGGCTCCCCAGATCATTATCTGGAAGTTGGACGAACCTGCATATTGTTGTGATCTTGAGGCTGAAGAGGTAACTGAAAAACCTTGGTATCATGAAGTGAAGAGGTACTTGGAAGCTCAAGAATACCCCGAGGGTGCATCTGTTAACGACAAGAAGTTTCTGAGAAGGTTCGCGGTAAAGTTCTTCCTCAGCAACGGCATTCTGTACAAACAAAACCATGATTCAACCTTACTGCATTGTGTGGATAAGACTGAAGCAGAAAGGATCATGGCAGAGCTGCATGAAGGTACCTTCAGAACACATTCCAGTGGACATACCATGGCAAAGAAAATCCTTCGGGCAGGATATTTCTGGTCCACAATGGAAGCCGACTGTTACCAACACTCTCGGACGTGTCACAAATGCCAGATCTATGCAAATAAGGTGCACATTCCTCCAGTTTCTCTGAACGTCTTGACAGCACCTTGGCCTTTTGCAATGTGGGGCATTGATATGATCGGCGAGATCAGACCTACGGCATCCAACGGGAATCGCTTCATCCTGGTAGCAATTGACTACTTCACAAAGTGGGTTGAAGCAGCTTCCTATGCTACCGTAACCAAGAACGTCGTAGCACGGTTCGTTCGGCATAACCTGATCTGTCGCTACGGTGTCCCGGAAAGGATCATTACGGACAATGGTACCAATCTTAACAACAAGATGATCACTGAGCTCTGCGAGCAATTCAAGATACATCACCACAACTCTTCTCCTTACCGGCCGAAGATGAATGGGGTTGTAGAAGCAGCTAACAAGAATATCAAGAAGATTGTGCAGAAGATGACAGTGACGTACAAAGATTGGCACGAGATGTTACCATTTTCTCTTCATGGGTACCGTACCTCAGCAAAGACGTCAAAAGGGGCAACACCCTTTTCCTTGGTCTACGGCATGGAGGCAGTCTTGCCTATTGAAGTCCAGATACCCTCTCTCCAGATAATGAAGGATGCAGGTTTGAGCGAAGATGACTGGATCCAGACTCGGCTTGATCAATTAAACTTAATCGATGAAAAGAGACTCACCGCTATTTGTCATGGTCAAACGTACCAAAAACGGATGATTAGGGCATTTAACAAGAAAGTCAGATGCCAGGAGTATCAAGTCGGAGACCTGGTAATCAAGCGCATCATTCTTCCTCAAAGTGACCCCAGGGGCAAATGGACCCCTACGTACGAAGGGCCATTTGTGGTTAAACATATCTTCTCAGGAGGAGCTATGATTCTAACCACCATGGATGGTGACGACCTTCCTCACCCCGCCAATGCAGACATAGTAAAAAGATACTACGCATGAATAAAAGACCTGCTAGGTTAACACACCTAGGCAAAAATAAGGGCTTCTCGGCGAACCAAAAGGGTTCAGGCAAAAATAAGGGATGAAATGAAAAAATTTGTACACCCGGTAAGTCGAAAACCTGAAAAGGCGGCTTGGGCAAAAATGGGTATCCCGGTGGACCGAAAACCCGAAAGGGCGGTCCAGGCAAAAATTAGGGATTAAAGCGTAATACTATGTCTCATTGGATCACCTTGCATCCAGAATTCGGCATCAACTATCAGGCTCAGACGGCATCGATCAATCGGCTTCATCTTCAACTAAGCAGCCAAGTGATGAGACGCTTGAAGACATAAAGGCGATAGCAGAGTTGAAACCCAGTGGGATTATTTTTCACATAGCTGTTTTGTTTTCCTTTTCAAAAAATGTATAAACTCTGTTGTTCGACGGCGTTCTCTTACTAGGACGTCAACCTCTTGTTCACAAAACGCCTATTTACAGGCAAATCCAAAAATCAATACAAATTCACTTTTCCAGACAAATTGCCAATTATTTTTCCTTTTTCTGTTTTGTCTTGCGAAGAACGTCCAATGTTCATTTTTGATATATGCATTTGACACTAATTGCTGACTCATAAATACTTGCATGCGAAACAAAGGATTAATTACAGGTGACATTAGAAACAGGGGCAATAATGAGTTGTCTAAGCGATCTAGTTGCTCTGTCCACCAAGGTACCAAGGTAAGTTTGGCTGAAGAATGTAACCCAGATACCTCCACTCCCCGCAGAGTAAGATAAGACTCAGCAATACTCTCTCAAGCAGAGTTGGTCTCCCATCAACCCTAACAAGGCACAGTATCTCCAGCAAGTCAGCAACACTCCCCCGAGCAGAGTTAGCCTACTGTCAGCCTTAAGGAAGTTGGGAACCCCCAAAAGATCTCAATATTCCCCAGCGGAGTATACAGATGATTCCTAACAAGCATCCCCGGCAGTCTTAATATTCCTCGACAAAAATATAAGATTGTTCCCCGGCGGAATACCAGACACCCTAGTGGAGCCACTCCCCAGTACAGTCCAAAAGTTTCCCTAGGAAAGTTGAATCAATCTCCCCAGTAGATTTCTGGAAGCTTATCCCTAGTAGATTCTGGAAGCTTATCACCCGCAGAGTACATATGTCTTCTCCTCGTCTCTATTCAAAGGTTATTCCCCACCAGAGCTTATAACTGGGTTATCCTCAGCTAATTACCACGGAAAGATCGTCCTCGGCGAAGTTCTTCCTACCCCCCAGCGGAGTTCATCAATTCCCCAACATAGCTTATCAACAGGAATCCCCAGCGGAGTTCTCATCAAAACCTCAGCGAAGTATCTCTTCCCACAGAGTAATTCCCCGCAGAGTAATATCTTCAACAAATTTATTCCCTAACGAAGTCATCTTCTCCTACCGGTTTATTCTTGCAACCAGCATCCCCAGCAGAAGTGAAGAACTCTACTCTTCAACATCAGCCCAGGATTCAACTTCCCGGCATTCGTCAAGGATTTATTTTCCTAGACGAAAATACATTCATAAAACATCACATCTTCGTACATTATAGCATGCATCCGCATCATACGACACAATCTCATCTATTTTTGAAAACATCATGACATCTGGCATTTCATACATCATAGCATTGCATACAACTGATGATTTGCCTTTTCAGGAAAAAGGTCGATACAAAGATGATTACTATCAACTGTCGCAATTCCGAATTCGATACCTGTATCTAGCCAGGGCATATCTGTGAGTGACTGATTGTAGATTCGATACCTGTATCTAGCCAGGGCATATCTGCATGAAGAGTTTAGAGATTTGATTCCTGTATCCAGCCAGGGTATATCTGTAGATGAACAATTCCAGATTTGATTCCTGTATCTAGCCAGGGCATATCTGTGAGTGACTGATTGTAGATTCGATACCTGTATCCAGCCAGGGCATATCTGCATGAAGAGTTTAGAGATTCGATTCCTGATCACAGCCAGGGCATATCTGTAGACGACCAATTCCAGATTCGATTCCTGTATCTAGCCAGGGCATATCTGTGAGTAACTGATTGTAGATTCGATACCTGTATCCAGCCAGGGCATATCTGCATGAAGAGTTTATAGATTCGATTCTTGTATCCAGCCAGGGCACGTCAGTAAGCAACCTTTTGAAGTTCCGGATTCGATTCCTGTATCCAGCCAGGGCACATCTGTGAGCGATTGTTTGTAGATTCGATACCTGTATCCAGCCAGGGCACGTCTATAAGCAACCTTTTGAAGTTCAAGATTTGATACCTGTATCTATCCAGGGCATATCTGTGAGCGATTAATTGTAGATTCGATACCCGTATCTAGCCAGGGCATATCTGCATGAAGAATTTGAAGATCAACACCTGTAATAGGCCAGGAAATTATCTTCCTTTCTCAAGTACGCAAGTTCTCGCTAAGGAATCTCTTACGCGATCGACACCCCCGATGGCATCTATAAGCCCATCTCCACAACTGTCCATCACATTTCCAAATGGCATCTATAAGCCCATTCCCGACAAGGTTCTGTCACATCTCCATATGGCATCTACAAGCCCATCCTCCCATCCATCATATCTCCAAATGGCATCTGTAAGCCCATTCCCGACATCACATTGCTGATATTCTACTATGTGAGTGCAAATTTCTGGGCACCCTAGTGTTCAATCATCTTCCACCTTCGGATCACGAAAGGCACACAAGCCAATCTACATCCTCAGGTCTAAGAAGATTGAACAGGGGCAACTGTTGTACCCCAAAATTTTCCCTCCCATATTCTTCAAAGTTTGTCAAGAATTATCTTCAATTGGTTCAAAACTACTCAAGGGATTGCCCAGTCTAAACATCCTCCTAAGCCAATCAAATTAGGGTTTTGGTTCTCTCAAGAAGTTGGAGGTTTTCAAGGGTCCAGTCAAGTCCCATAAGCCCATATACATTGCCAAGCATCTACATGTTAAGTTTCAAGATTCACATTGCCATTTTGCACAGTCAAAAAGTCCCATTTGCTTCACAATCAACTGCAGGGGCAAAATGGTCATTTGGCAGTCAAAAGTCAAAAATTTTGGTCAACATCTTATTTTTAAGCCACAATCATCATTTGATCAAGTCTTGATCATGATTCCACAAGCATGGCTCAAAAATCATCAAGATGCAAAAGTTTCCATTTTAGGACAGCTGAAAAGTCAACTGTAACTTGACCAGGGCATAACTTTTTCATGGTTCATCAGAAAAATCCCATCCAATTCTCATTTTTAAGAGAATGACATTTCCTACAACTCATCTTCACATTCCAAGTCCAAGACATTCTCTCACAAAAAGTTATCAATTTCTACATTATAGGTCAATTTCAAAAGTCAACAAAAAGGCACTTTAAGTCAAAGACCATAACTTGAGATTGGTAAATCAAAATGACATGGGACCAAAGGCATTGGTTAGAGGACTTCAATACCTTTCCAAAATGTCCAAGAACATGTTCATATGATCAAAATTGAGCAAGATGTGCATTGGAGAAGTTGGGAAATTTTTGGGAATTTGCAAAAGTCAACTTTGCCTAAAACACCTTGTTTTTGCTAATGGGCCTCAAATTCCTTCTTGAAACTTTGTCCAAGGCCTATGCACGACCCATTGAGATTAAATTGATTTATTTTCTTATTTTTAATTAATTATTTGGATTTTTAATTGATTATTAATTCATTTAATTGATTTAATTATAGGAAAATGTCAAGATATGTTTTTCAAATCTTTTGTGGAGCAAATAAACTCAACACATGCTGGAGATTTCGTTTGCCAATCAAAGAGACAAGAATATCCAAAATTGGAAAGTTTTATCAATCAAAAAGATGCAAAAATATTTGATTGGAAATCAAAGATGCAAAACATTATTACATGGATCTTTGACCTAGTTTGCACCCTAATTCCATTCTAATACAAATACTGAAGCAAACCCTAAAGCCTTGGACGTGCAAACTGTTACAAAAAACCATATGCCATATTGAAAAAATCAAGAACAAAGTCAAAACTGTTCTCTCACTTCCAGGCCCTCTCAAGGCGATTTAAGGATTCAAACACGTTGCTAGCATACTCAGAAACAATTTGCAATCAAAACCAAGTGTTTAACCTCAAGAAATTGCCTCTAACAGATTCACGGTTTTCCTAACTTTGTCAAAATCGAAACTCATAATTCATGCATCTTTACTGTGATTTTTTGTATGTTTTGAGTTGCTTTCATCCACAGGAATCTTTTGGCATAAATTAATTGCATTGAAACTCCTTGAATCAGAATCTACCATTGATGAAATTTAGGGTTTTGAAGCTTTCAAAATAGGGCTTTGCTATACAAGAAAAATTAGACCTCAAGATGCCCATGGTTGAAACCGTCTGAATGAGACAAAGACATTGCTACCCTCGCGCTCAATTTATATTACATGTAGACCTAATCGCTATTAACTGTGCTTCCATGTTGTGGGGGTTAAAAACCCCCGCTATTTGACATGTTTTCTGCAGGTTTTATGAAGAAGACGGTGAGTTGGCAATACCTCACTGGATCATTCAAACACGCGCGCCTCTTTTTTTTGTTTCAGCATGTGACTTGTTTTTTCTTATAATATATTTGTTTGTTATTATATTAACAAATGCAATGCAGTGGCTTAGTGGAAGGTGACGTGATGGGTAACCACTGGGACCTGGGTTCGATTCTCAGGTCCCCCAAAACTCAATATTATTTTTTCTAAGGTGTTCCTTTGCAGGCTTCCAAACAGCGTCCATCATGCACCTTGCTCATCCAATGTGCCAAGTGTCTTCAACAGCCATCCAAAGGCCATGGGAGGAGGGATACCATGTTCTTCAGTCAAAGCACGCACAGGCAATTCCCAGAAGTCAACAAAGGCTTAAGCAAATGGGCCAAAAATTCTAACAACACCTCCATTGGGTCCATCAAACCCCCCTGGTTATTTATTTTTTTATTTTCTTTTACTCATAATTTCTTTCTATTAATTATTAGTATTATTATTACCTAATTAATAAATTAATATTTTTCATAATAAATGCAGAGAATAAAAAATGTAAATATTTTTATTAATTATTTTTTTTTTATTTATTAACTTATTTTGTAAATAAATTCTAATTAATCAACTTAGTTTAATTTAAGTTTAATTTTAATCTTTTTGCAATAAATAAAACGAACTTAGAATTAGGGTTTTCTTTTGACTTTTATTTTTTTATTTTATTTTTATTAAAGACCTAAAAACACAAAAAAAAAAATTTCTCTTTAATTAATTATTTAGTTATTAGGGTTAATTTCTTAATTTAATTACAAAAAAAAAGACAAAATACAATTTCTTTATTTCTCAAAAAGGGTCAAGACCCTAAGGACGTCCCGATTAGATTTCCATTCGCGCATTATTCTTATTTTGATTATTTATGTATCTGTTTCAAAGGACGTAATAGTTAATTAGGGTTTACCGCTTTCTTTTACTTTCCGCATTTATTTTCCAAAACGAGTTTTTGTTTTTGGCGATGTATAGACTCGCGCCTTGTAATAGCGTAGATTCATATTTCCGCAGTTTATTTTCCGCACTCTTAACTGTTAAAAATGCATGAAAGATTTGTATGACAAATTAAAAAAACAACTCGTAGATCACCATGATGCATGTACAAGATAAAATTAACTGAAAAACAATACACATGCACATGCCACTCCTAGGGTACGCCTCGCTCGGTTGCCTCGAACGTGGTCGTCAAGTATAGGGTGTTTTAGAGGTCGCCCTCCTGTCTAAAGATCCTGTTGCCTCGAAACGGTTGCCTCGGATAAAAAAGGGATCTAGGACATTAGGGTTACTTCTAAGGTGTCCTACTATTGCTTCGGTGACCACACTGTCCCTAATAATCGAATTGACCCGAACACCTCCCAACGATGGTGCTACCTACTTCTCAATGGTGGGATAACACTATCTAAAGGACTCTTACACAGCCTAATTCTTTAGAGTAGGTAGATCTCATGGATACTTGCTCTTTTCAAAAACAAACAAAAATACTTTTCACACTGACACTTTCTAAAATTTTTCAAACAAATTTTTCATACACTCTTGAGGACAGATACAAGAGTTACTTAGAAATTTTTCAAACGAAACTTTTTTAAAAACCCACACACCTTTGAAAAGCAAACATCTTTTGAAAACATAAGAGCAAGTACCTAAGAGCCCATGGATAACCACAGATAGAAAGGGTGCTAACACCTTCCCTTTCTATAAATCTACCTCCCGAACTGAGAGACATCTCAAAGAAGGAATTTTGATGTGCTTTTGTCCTTTCCATGTTGGAGAACATAAAAGACGGTGGCGACTCTTGCTTACCGCGACATTTCACGAACCAGCTTAAAAAACAGTCAGTTCTATTTCCACCGATCACAGTTGCAATAACTAGGGTCAACCCTAGAAAGTTGAATCAAGTCAAAAATGTCTTGGGATTTCCAGACATTACATTTAACTTTCTCTACCTTATTTAACCATGCATTGTAATCCTGGTTGATAGCAGGAGCGGAGCGAAAAACTTTTGAGGTCTTATAGATGTGGGAGAAATCTAAAGAACACTTTCGGGCGATATGGGGCCTTGTGCTTCTATGAACAGGGAAGAATTTTTTCAGATATTTTGATGCCCTAATCTCATTAGGGGTAGGTCCCATGAGAGCATACACATTTCTGTTGCAGATAAATGGAAGCAACAGGTTAGAACGAAAAGTAGCAATGTTGCATGTTGGGTTTGGCTCCAACACCAAAGTTTATGCATCAATAGCAAGGAAATCAGACATGGTGGAAACTAGCTCAATTGTGTGAGGGGTGTTAATATGTTCAACAACTTGGCTTGGAGACGCCATAGAAGATGAATAAAAGCTTTGAATGAAAATGAAGGTGGGGTGTTTTTTGCTGAGTTTGGAAGATAAGATTTTAAGGATGCAAAGAAAGCGTAAAGAGGAAATGAAGGAATGAAAGGGGTATTTATACCACCAAAGAAACCAAAAGTTTGGGAAGAAAGTGGGGAAAAACTATGTCTATACGACCGGTACGTGTCAAACATATGGCAACTGAGGTGAGGAAGTTGGTAAGTTGGAGGCCACGATTATCCTAGGAAGTTGAAGCTAGAAAGTAGGGAAGTGGTTGTGTGATCGTTGATGTAATGTTTGAAGAACAAGGTCATGATTACAATGACGTCACTTCACACTAAGAGAATATGATTAAAATTTTCGTTTCTGCTCTTTCAGTCGAAAAGGACATTTTGGGGGGCAATTTCTTGGCTAGGATTTTTTCGTAAAGAGAGAAATCCAAACCAAAGGTTCTTTTAAGAGTATTAAATTATGAGGAGTCGACTACATAAGTGTGTCGACCATGGATGATCTCACATGTAGCCAACCAAGGTTTCATAAGTGTCGTCAATCAGAGAAGGGTTCATGGTGAAAGGATTGGGCCCAAGAGAGGTAAGAAGCCCAAAAGGGTTAAAAGGCCCATAAGTGCCTAAACTGCAAAGTCGAAGCGTTATGGAGGAAAAATGTGGTTTTGATATCATGAGTGATGAACGTGGATTCATAAAGAGAAGTTACAATAGAGAACGTGGGTTTGACAACGAGAATGGAGAACATGGTTTCGTGAGGGAAAGTTACAAGGGACACGTGGCTCATAAGAGAACGAAGCCCACTTAAAAAGTAGTTATTTCTATGTATTATAAATAAAGCACTTAGTGCACTTTGTAAGGGGTCAAACTTTCACATTTCTGAACGCTAGTCACTCAGAATAATCAAGCGAACGAGCGAAATGAGTCAGACAAAGGAAATGTATGTTTGAACCAACCTATTTTCAAACTTTCTTCAATGTTATATCAATACCTTTTATAATTTAAAACGCTTTGTTGTCTTATTTACTTTGTCTTTTATCAAGCCTTTTGGCTCTCAATCGAACACACCTTTTTAAAAATGCTTTAACTACGCACACAAACATGAACTGAAGCATTGTACTGAGATTCCCTGGTCGATCTCGCCAGTAAACTTGTTTTAATGAGATCAACGTTGTTTACCAAATCCAGAGGTAAACAGTTATCTTCAAGTTAATCACCATCATCAAAGAATTGATAAGATATCAACAACAACTTCAACAAACATTAGTGTTATCGTCATCAAAACATCAAAATACTCAAAAATATAAAAATCATTAGCTTCATAATTGCTATTACTTCTCGTTAAATTTTCTAATTTTTCCTGCATAATATAATTATATTTTGTGAGTTAATTATTCATATCTAAATTTCCATAATTTTAAATGAAATTGAAATATCAAATAATCATTGAAAATGGCCCAATTACCGTTATTTTAAAATGTCAATTTTTATACCTTAATATTCTAATTCTATTAACTGCAATTAATCTTTGGTTCTTAATTAGACACAAATATCCTTAATCCTTTATAACTAAGTTTCTAATTATTTATATGTTAATATCATTGTTAATTAATAGAGAAATAATGTGAGATGCTATACATAATACCTAATAAATTACTAAAGAAACTCTTCTAACAAAACCAAGTATGATTTCATAATTTTATAAATTCAACTATTGTAATGACAGATAATAAACTACCATAACTTGAAAACACATAATATGAAAAGTCGAACACCACTCCATTGATTAAACAAAAAAATAGAGAAAAACTAATCCTTTAAAAGAGAGAAGAAAAAGATTTGTTTATTAATTCTTCATCACATCAATTCTTTTTTCATTTTTCCCATAAAAGAGTAATATACAAAATCACAAGGGATTTGTTGTAGTCTGACAGATAGAGAATGTGATTCTTTTTATGAATGCACATTATTTTATTGTAATTTAAAAAGAAAAACAAATACATAAATTCACACTATTCCAACATGTAATCATAGAACAAATGACCTTGCTTATGGATTTTCATTTCACGTTCGATCACGTGTAATAACTCCAACATCCTATTCTTTTCTTTTCAGCCCAAGAATGAAGCATTGAGTGATTCTAGCCATTTTATTCCACCAACTACAAAGAAAGTTGTTAAAGATGATATAATTCAAATAATTTACTATCCTCCCGAATTAAGAACTATTTCATAATACTTTAATGTTATTTAAAAATTTCTAAAGACAAACCAAATAAAAAATATCCAAATTAGATTGAATATCTTTTAAAGAGAGTTTTAGTTCATATAATTAACACGAGAAAAAGGCAGGCTTATGAACAACGCCAAACCTTTTGGTTCTAATAATATTTATAAAAAAAAGAAGAGATTCAATATATCAAATAATAAAACATAATCAACCTAAACAATCATAAAATGAGTATTCACACCATCTATTATTATGAAAACAACACGTATGAATTGAGTATTAATATAAATTCAAACAAGTAAACAATGGATAATGAACTTACTTTAATAAAATTGAAATTAAGCTTTCAACATAATCCTGGGCCATGGTCAAGCATAAAGAGTTATGAGTTTCATCATCAATAATAGTTTTATGCACTTTAATTTCTATTCGCTGCATACTCTTATCTCTCTGATTATAAAGAATTGCTTCCTCATTATGCACTACTAAAAAAATGACATTTGAGAAAACGTCCTAACATCAGATATAAAAATAACTGATGTAAAAAATAGAATTTAAAAGTTATTACATCAGGTATTAGTTTCCAATGAAATAAAAAATATTCTTTTTTATTAGAAAATAAAACACGGTGGCATTTATGTAATTATGGAGGAAAAATTTTCGCTGGCCTATTACATCGGTTCTGGAGAATAACCGATGTAAAGGAATTTTCGTTGGCTTATTACTTCGGATATTCTATCAACTGATGTAATAAAGTGATTAAATTTAATAAAATAAATGGAATTTATTACATCGGGCCACGTCATACCCGATGTAAAAACCCTGCCACGTCAATACCTTTGCATCGGTCCACGTCATACCCGATGTAAAAACCCCTCCACGTTCGTAGCTTTGCATCGGTCCACGTCATACCCGATGTAAAAGATACCATATAGATTTTTAAAATCCCTGACACTGTTCATTTCCCTTTTCTCAGAAAAACCCTAAACACGCTCTAAACCACAAAACGGCTCCCTCCCTTCGCCATCACTGTTCTCCGCCCACGAACCCGCCGTCTCTCCACACCATCTCCGCCGTCTCTCCACAAACCGCTTCCTCCCTTCGCCGTCCAAAAACCCGCGTCACTGTTCAGCCCACAAACCTGTCGTCTCCGTCGTCTTCTCCACACCTCCGCCGGTTCGTCTTCCTCCGTCGGTTCGTCTACCTTCGTTGGATCGTCTTCCTCCGCCGGTGCGTCTTCCTCCTCCGATTCGTCTTCCTCCGCCGGTTCGTCTTCCTCCTTCCGGTAAATCGCCTTCTTTTTCAACTTTTATCATTTTTTTTTCCCGGTATTTTCTTTCTTTGTTCTTGAAAATTTGATAGTTTATGAAAATTTTACAGTAAAATTCAAATAAAAACTTATCCTAAATAACTCATTGATTAATATATTCCCAAGAATTTAGAGTAATTAAGTTTTTGCATATTCGACCTGTTAATTAAGAAACAAAAGCGTTTCTCTATTATATTATCTTGTTTAAAAAGTACCTGTGGTATATCGACTGAATATGTCTTGTATCAAAGGTGAGGAAAAATCATTCCAATCTTCCTGTTATATTTACTATCCATTATAGATTGCTTCTTCCTGTTATATTTACTATCCATTAGAGTAATAGTTATGTGATTTTTCATTGGCAAATAAATTTAATTATGTGATGTTTGTAATAGTTCTTTTGTGGTTCATCAAATGACAAATGGAAATAGAAAAAAGGCTACATGGCTTCATCCCAATGTAAGTGTGATATAAATTGTAATTTTATAGTTAAATTTATGATAAATATTCACTAATCGTGTCATTCAATTGTAGACAAGACAATAACATAACTCTAATGATTGTGGGTATTATGTGATGAAAAATATGTTGGATATTGTCTCTGCCAATATAACCGAGAATTGGATGCAGGTAATAACAATAACTTTACTTTGTTATTTACTTTGTGTTTTGCAACTTATTTATATTAAATTTTAAAGAATAACTCTATTGTTATATTTATGTATTATAGGTATTTGATGACCCAACAGAATTAACACAAGATGATTTGTATGATTTACGACTTCGTTGGTCAAAATGTTTCTTTGAGTTATATAAAGATTAACCTTTATCTGGTGAGTTTTATAGAAAGATTAACCTTTATATGGTTTTTGCAAATGCATTGAGTTTCTTGATAATTTTTGCTGATGTTAATTATTATTATTTATTGTCAGGCAATGTGATTTTGGTGTTGTCTACAGAAGCTACAACTCATCTACTTATGAATTTTATATTGGTAATTCAAGTTTGTAAAAAGACTTGTAAAAGGTTGAATATTTTTGTATGTTTTGTGGTATTTGTAAAATTGATGTGAGTTTCTTTGTTGTGATACAATTCAAGTTTGTAGTATAATTGTTCATTTTGTAAATTTTGTTGTGAAAATATCGAACTAGATATGGTCTATTTTATGTTGGAAAGCTATGATATATATAGCGACCTAAATGGTCTGTGTGATATTGGAAAAATATGAAAAAATTGGTACCAATTTTTTCTTACAGGGAATCATCCAGAAAATAAATGTTTATTCAAATTTTTTTTTTACTTTTTACATCGGTCATTCTGTCAACCGATGTAAAAACCTTCAACGTGTGTTTTCTACATCGGGCACAGTGTAACAACCGATGTAAAAACCTCATCTATTACATCGGTCATGACTTCCACCGATGTAATATGTTGCGTCAGGTTTCAAAAAAAAAATTGTATTTATTTTTCACATCAGGTATATATTATAACCGATGTAAAAGGTGTCCTTTTCACATCGGACCCAGAACCGATGTAAAAGGTCTCTTGTTTACTACTTCGCCTGACTTTACATCAGACCAAGAATCGATGTAAAAGGTCAATTTCGCCCGATGTAAAAAGTCATTTCTGCACTAGTGATGAGAACTGCACAATACCATTGTATCACCATCCTTAGAAATATACAATGGCAAGAATGAAAAATGATAGTCTATTTGAAGATTATGATAACTTATTTTAAGAAATTTAATCCAATACTTTTCAATCCTAAATTTCTTCATTTTCCATATAATAATATTAGTTCCCTTATAAGAATAACACAAGCAAAGGCATTCTTCTAAAACACCAATAGTTGGCTCTTCAGGTGGCAGCTCTATGGAAGGCAACTGATAGCAATTGTATGTCTCCATCCCTAGATCAAGGGAAATAATAACAAGGTCCTCAACAGTTATGTCCTTTACATAATAACTCCAATTGAACGATATGTCCTTGTGAGTAGCCAACCATCTGTAAGGGTTGTTACTTCATCTTCATATGTCATTAATAAATCATAAGACGTTTTTGCATACAAATTTTTACTCTCTTTGTTTTCTTCTTCTACTTTTTACTTTATCAAAAAATGGCTATACTCTTACACACACTTGTATCAAAATGCAGATCCACATCCATTCGAGATCCATCGGTAACAATTCTTCTATTGCTCATTATGACTTTGAAAATCCGATCTACCAAGTCGAGGATGAAGGTGAGGAATATTGCGAGGTACCAGGAGAGCTTGCATACTGTTACAAAAGGAAAAAAAGGGCAATACAGCCTCATGAAGAGCCAGTTGAGAAAGTGAACTTGTGTACTGAAGAGGACAAAAAAGAAGTCAAGATAGATGCTAAATTAGAGCCCATTATTAAACAGCGGTTAATATAGATGCTACATGACTATGTTGATGTTTTTTCCTGGTCATATGAAGACATGTCGGGACTTGACACCGATATTGTGTTTCATCATCTACCTACAAAAGAGGACTGCCCTTCAGTGAAATAACAGGTTCAGCGTATGCGGCCGGATATGTCAGAAAAGATCAAAGCTGAAGTCATGAAACAGTTCAATGCCGGTTTCTTAGCTGTCGCCTCTTATCTACAATGGGTTTCCAATGTTGTTCCAGTACCTAAGAAGGACGGCAAGGTACGTATGTGTGTGGATTATAGAGACTTGAACAGGGCAAGCCCCAAGGATGACTTCCCGTTTCCCCATATCGATGTTCTGGTTGACAACACCATACAACATAAAGTATTCTCCTTCATGGATGGTTTCTCCAGATTCAATCAGATCAAGATGGCACCTGAGGACATGGAGAAGACAAGCTTTGTCACAAAGTGGGGCACTTTCTGCTACAAAGTTATGCCATTTGGACTAAAGAACGATGGGGTAACCTATCAGCGTGCCATGGTAGCTTTGTTTCACAATATGATCCATCGCGAGATAAAGGTCTACGTGGATGATATGATATCCAGATATCAAACTGAAGAGGGACACCTTGACCACCTGCAGAAACTATTTGAAAGATTAATAAATAAAAATTAAGGTTGAACTCGAATAAATGCACTTTTGGACTAAGGTTCGGTAAGCTCTTAGGCTTCGTTGTCAGCAGAAAAGGTATTGAAGTAGACCCTGCAAAAGTAAAATCAATACAAGAAATTCCCTCTCCTCGCACCGAGAAGGAAGTTAGGGGATTCTTAGGACGTCTAAACTACATTTCCATGTTCATTTCCCATCTGACCGCTACTTGTGAGCCAATCTTCAAGTTACTGAAGAAAGATCAAGTAGTGAGGTGGAATGACGATTGCCAAAACTCCTTTGACAAAATCAAGGAGTACCTTCAAGAGCCTCCCATTTTGATTTAGCCAGTTGAGGGAAGTCCTCTGATCATGTACCTAACAGTTTTGGAAAGTTCGATGGGTATGTGCTTGGGCAGCATGACGAGTCTGGCCGAAAAGAGCATGCAGTATACTACCTAAGCAAAAAGTTTATCGACCGTGAAACCAGATATTCACTGCTTGAGAAAACTTGTTGCGCTCTGGCTTGGGCTGCTCACCGGAAAAGACAGTATATGCTAGCTCACACTACCTTATTGATATCAAAGATAGATCATATTAAATACATATTCGAGAAACCCGCCCTCTCTGGAAGAATAGCAAGATGGAAAATAGTCCTGACAAAATACGACATTCAGTACACTACCCAAAAAGCAATAAAAAAAATGTACTAGCTGATCATTTGGCTCATCAGGCTGTGGATGACTATCAATCCATGAACTTCGAATTCTCAGACGAGGACATCATGTTGGTGAATCATTGTGAAGAGCTCAGACCGTATGATGAACCTGAAAAAGGATCCCGTTGGACCATGTTTTTTGACGGAGCTTCAAACCCACTCGACAATGGCATCGGCGTTGTGATCATATATCCTGAAGGTTGTCATACTCCTTTCACTTCCAAGACGTGCTTCATTTGTACCAATAATATGGCTGAATATGAAGCGTGCATTATGGGTCTCAAAGTTGCCATAGATTTGGGAATCAAAACATTAAGTGTATTTGGAGACTTATCCTTAGTAATCAGTCTGATCAAAGGAGAATGGGACACGAAGCATCCTAATATCATCCCTTACAAAGAGAATGTGTTTACACTGATCCCAAATTTTGAGGAAATTACCTTTGAGCATTTCCCACGATAGGAAAATCATCTAGCATGCATGCTAGCTACTATGTCATCCATGTTCAAAATTAGGTGGAATAATGAAGCTCCTCAAATCACCATTAAGAGGATGGATGAGCCAGTATACTATCACGAGATTGGTATTGAAGAAATAATGGATAAGCCTTGGTTCCATGAAGACAAAAGATATCTCGAAGCCCAAGAGTATCCTGAGGGAGCTTCAGTCAATGATAAGAAGTTCCTAAGAAAATTCTCTGCCAAATTCTTTCTCAGTAACGGGATCCTTTACAAGCGCAATCATGATTCTACCTTGCTTAGGTGTATGGACAAGAGTGAGGTAGAAAATATTATGGCTGATTTACACGAAGGTACCTTCGACACCCACTCTAGTAGGCACTCAATGGATAAAAATATCCTACGGTATGATTGACGAGAAAAGGCTTACGGTGGTCTGCCATGGTTAGATGTAGAAAAAATGTATGATTAAAGCTTTTAACAAGAAGGTCAGACGTCGGGTATATCAGGTTGGTGACCTGGTAGTCAAGTGTATCATACTGCCACAAGGTGATCCCAGGGGAAAATAGACTCCTACGTACGAAGGACCATTTATGATCAAAAACATATTTTCAGGTGGGGCCATGTTCTTAACCACTATGGATGATGACAACCTTCCGCATCCTATAAATGCAAACATAGTTAAAAGATACTACGCATGAAGAAGACCTGCTAGGTTGACTGGCCTAGGCAAAAATTAGGGATATAAAAAAATTTATACCCCCGGCAAGTCGAAAACCAGAAAAGGCGGCTTGGGACAAACAACAAAGAGATGAGATGCTCAAAGACATAAAGGCAATAGCAGAATAAGAACCCGATGGGATTATTTCACATAGCTATTTTTATTTGTACACTATTTTGTATTCGTTTCATTCTTACGACGCATTCTCTTACTAGGATATTCGTCTCCTTGTACAAAAACTCCTATTATAGGCATAAATCCCCCAAATCAATACAAAAGCAATCCCTTTGAAATTGCAAAGTTGTTTTTTTTATATTTCTGTTTTGTTTACAAAAACGTCCAGTGATTATATTTGAGCATATACATTTGAATGTGATTACCATTTGCAAATAATCGCATAAGAAAACAAAAAAAGAAAGTTACTAATAGCTTTAATAAACGGGACAATATCCAAGGGCCATCCACAAAATCCATGCAAATATTTCCTCCAGCTTGTACCTTCTCCAACAAGTACAGAGGCAGAGATATCGTGCTACAAGATCACTTCCATATTCTCAGGATTCCCCAGCGGGATTTCACAAAATCCCCAAACAATGCACAGATTATCCCTTCCCCAACAGAGCTTCTTTCTCTAAAAGTGGGAAACCATCTATCGACACTTCAACTTCAACAAAATATGAAGACTTACACTCCTCATTTCCAACAGCAGTCAGGGATTTATTTTCCCCAGTCCAGCAACACTGCAGCAGAACAACTAATATGTTCACACATTGCATTCATACATCATAGCATCAACAACACAAATGCATATATCACAATCTCATTTATTCTGAGAAACATCTTTATGCCATGCATTTCATACATTATGGTATTGCATACAAATAACTTTTTACCTTTTCAGGAAAGATCAATCAACAAAAAATTATCATCAAACAATTTTTGACAAGACAGGACAACTAACTGTGAATAAATTACTTGTAGATCAATTCCTGAAACAAGACAGGGTGACTATCTGCATGAAAAACACTTCCTCCAGACTTCTGCTGGTTCCGTTTAAATCTATCAATGGTTTATCATGATTCCTTTCTGGTTGACACTTTCTCTTGTTCAGATAAATCACTCCAACGATTTATCCTAATTCCTTCCAGTTAAAGTTTATTCCAGATCTTTGTTGGTTCAGTTTAAATCTATCAATGGTTTATCCTGATTGCTTTCCGGTAGACACTTTCTCTGGTTCAGATAAATCCCTCCAAAGATTTATTCTGATTCTTTCCAGTTAAAGAATATTCAAGTCTTCTGCTGGTTCAGTTTTAAATCGATCAATGGTTTATCCTGATTCTATCCCGGTAGACACTTTCTCAGGTTCAAATAAATCGCTTCAAAGATTTATCCTGATTCCTTCTAGTTAAAGTTTATTCCAGACCTCTGTTGTTTCAGTTTAAATCGATCAATGTTTTATTCTAATTCTTTCCCGGTAGACACTTTCTCTGGTTCAGATAAATTGCTCCAATGATTTATTTTGATTCTTTCCAGTTAAAGAATACTCAAGACCTCTACGGGTTCAGTTTAAATCGATCAATGGTTTATCCTGAATCCTTTCCGGTAGACACTTTCTCTGGTTCAGATAAATCGCTCTAAAGATTTTTCTTGATTCCTTCCAGTTAAAGTTTATTCCAGACTTATGTTGGTTCAGTTTAAATCAATCAATGGTTTATCCTGTTTCCTTTCCAGTAGACACTTTCTCTGTTTCACATAAATCGCTCCAAAGGTTTATTCTGATTCTTTCCAGTTAAAGAATATTTAAGACCTCTGCTGGTTCATTTAAATCGATCAATGGTTAATCCTGATTCCTTTCCGGTAGACACTTTATCTGATTCAGATAAATCACTGCAAAGATATATTCTAAATCTTTTCCAATTGAAGTCAAAGCTTAGAATTAGTCTAATTCCTGTCAACAATCACCTTTGGATGGCATCTATAAGCCTACCTCCGACAACTCTCCATCATCTCTCCAAATGGCATCTTTAAGCCCATTCCCTACACAATCAACCACTACGTCATCAAGTGCAAATTTCTGGGCACTCTAGTGTTCAATCATCTTCCACCTTCAAGTCACGAATGACAGACTCACCAATCTAACTCTTCAGGTTTAAGAAGATTGAACAGGGGTAGCTGTTGTACCCTAAAATTTGCCCTCTCAAATCTCAAGGCATTTCTCACAAGGATTCTAAAAATTCAAGCTTACACAAGTACAATTGGATTTTCCAGCATCAAGTTAAAGAGGAAACTGTTAAAAAAGGGGAAAACAGATAAAAAATAATCTTTTGACAAAATTAAAAAAAAACAAGTTTTCTTCGATTCGCATCCTTCGATTGGACTTTTGGGCTTCTTCGTTGCAAACTTAGCTTGCACCCTTCGATTGGGCGTTGACCTCTGACACGCTAGCTTTGATTCACAAGGCATGAGCTTCCTGCATGCAACCTTCGATTGTATCTTTGGCCTCAATTGGTTCATAATGCAATGGCTGCCTATATGTCTACTTCGATTGGACGTTTGATACTTACATGCCTATGTTGATTAGACAAATAATTCCCTCCACACTTTCTTTGATCAACAAAGTTAATGGCTAGCTGCATACAACTTTCAATTGAGACATAGTTTCCTTCTTGCACGCAAGAGGTGCCCACCAGCCTACAATCAGAAGACAAAAAGCCTCCTGTAAGCCTCCTTAGATCACAAGGAAAAAAGCCTCATGCATGCCTCTTTCGTCTGGGCATCTTTGCTTCCTGCATGCCTCTTTCGTCTAGGAATTTTTGCTTCCTGCATGCCTTTTTTGTTTGGGGCATATGGCCCTGTTTTGATGCCTCTTTCATTTGGGCATTTAGGCTTCTTTCATGCCTCCTTTGTTTGGGCATGTGGCCTCTTTTAATGCCTCTTTCGTTTGGGCATTTAGGTTTCTTTCATGCCTCTTTCGTTTGGGCATATGACCCTCCTTTGATGCCTCTTTCGTCTGGGCATTTTTTCTTTCTGCATGCGTCTTTCGTTTGGAGCATGTGGCCCTCCTTTGATGCCTCTTTCGTCTGAGCATTTTTTCTTCCTGCATGCCTCTTTCGTTTGAGGCATGTGGCCCTCTTTTGATGCCTATTTGGTCTGGGAATTTTTGCTTCCTGCATGCCTCTTTCGTTTGGGGCATGTGGCCCTCCTTTGATGCCTCTTTTATCTGGGAATTTTTTCTTCCTGCATGCCTCTTTCGTTTGGGCATTTAGGCTTCTTGCATGCCTCCTTCTTTTGGGCATGTGGCCTTCTTTTAATTCCTCTTTCGTTTGGGAATTTAGGCTTCTTGCATGCCTCCTTCGTTTAGGCATGTGGCCTTCCTTTGATGCCACTTTTGTTTGGCCATTTAGACTTCTTGAATGCCTCCTTCGTTTGGGAATGTGGCCTTTCTTTGATGCCTCTTTCGTTTGGGCATTTAGAGCTTCCTGCATGCATCTTTTTTTTGGCCTTGTGGCCTCCTTCATATGAAAGTTTGGGTTACTTCCTCCTTTTGGGCAGGAAATCTCCTTCGATTCAAGTTTTATCCATAAGCTTCGTTTGGGTATTTTGCTCCCTTTGAAGCTGTCTTCTTTGGTACATTTCTAGAACTCTTTGACACAAGTGGAAAATATAATTTTGAAGGAACACTGATCAAATCCATAGGTCATTCTACATGATCTTACTTTACAGGCCTTAATTCTTGTATTTCACTCCATAATTAATTGCTTACATTATGGATTAAGTTATTATCTAGATAATTAAGCCTTTGTCCAAAATATTTTTTCGTGAAAGTAAGCTTGCTAGTACAAATCATCTCTTAAGCCCATGCTTTGCTTAAATCCTGATTGTACTTCACCATATACCAGGGAAGTCATCCCCTTTTAACCAACAACTTTAGTACTTCACCTTGGGATTTTGGAAAAAATATGACATAACTTAATATTCACGTTTCAACCAAGCCATATCTTTGTTCAAAATCCCAAACATTTTCTCTATAAATAGAGAAACCTTTGACAAAGAAAGGGGCCAGATTTTTGCTGAAGAGAAAAATCATAAAATCCTCAAACATTCAAACTCTCCAACATTCTCAAACATTCAAAACTCTAAAACTTTTTCACAAAAAAATCTCAATAGTGTACCTTTCAATTCATTCCTCTAAACTGTAGTATAACACCACTTTCGATTCACTCCCCTAAACTGCAGTATAACAAAACCTTCGATTTCCTCATAAATACCAACCTTTCGATTCAAGCAGAGAAGTGGTTTCATTAGCTCAAGGAAGGTTCCAGCAAATTTTGATCCACCATCAAGGAAGTCATATATAGCTCCTTCGATTGACACTTCAAGAGGTATGTTTCCTCTAAACTTGGAACTTTCCATTTAATTATCATGTGTACATATAAATAAAAGAAAAAATGTAGATATCACATATAGGGACTTAACCATGCTTTATCTTTTGATTACCACTGCCATGTATATTTAGTCATTGGATTTTGGTGTCAAATAAATTTGTGTTAACCATTGGGTCTGTAGCTTTCGAAAGTTACCTTTGTTAGGTTCATATCCAAACTTTAGGCAGGTTGTGTGTATCCTTTGATTGGCTGAACAGGGAAGCCTTTCGAATCTCAACTAGGGAAGATTTGCATTCCTGCAATCGAAGGGGAGAACTGGGAACTTTAAACACTCAGAAACAAGTTTACCTTGTAGCCATTTGAAGTTGTCTCATGTACGGATGAACCATACCACCCCAATGGTATAAACAACGCACGCATAAAGTTTTTATGTGTAGGGACCCCAGTTCAAACCTTGGCAGGACGAAAAACAGTTTTTACCTTTTTGATTGTGTTCTTTGTATTTTTTAACAAACTTCAAATATTTTTCAACCAATCAAAACAACTCCTTTTGATTTTATTTATTACACACTATTTATTTCCAAGTTTTATTTCATGAATATATAAAAATATTACAAAAAATATTTTATTTTCATAATTACTTTAATTAATGAAAACCTTTCATATAAATAAAAGTCAAAACAAAGTTTACCTTCTTTTCATTCCAATTTTGTACATTTATTCATATTCGATATGGTTGTAATAGATAATTAGAATTTTATTTCTTGCAACCCCCATTTGTACATTTGTATCCATATCCCCAAGTGATGTAATAGCGTAGTAAATTTACTTTCCACAATTTATCGCTTTCATATAAATGCTAGTAATTAGGGTGTGCATGACAAGATTAAAACCAATGCTTAGAAAACCCTAAATTCAAGACAAAAATGCATACAATCAAACACACTTGTACACATGCACCTCTAGGGTTAAATCCACTTGTTGCCTTGAGAAAATGGTCATAATATGCATGTGAGACATTTTAGCAAAAACAATCAAAAGATCATAGTCCCTCGACGACGCTTTGAATGTTGCCTTACAAATGATCTTAGTCCCTCAAGAGAAATGCTAAGGTATCTCAAAACATTGATATGCATGACTATACAAACGTCCCACACCCGTCCATTCACATCCAACAATTGGGCTTCTTAAAAAATCAATGTTAAGATAACAACATCTAAAGGAGGAGGAAAAGAACATTAGACCTTTTGAGTAGGTAGGGCACTTATAGTTGCTTGCTTGCTCACAACAAAAACATTTTTACACCAACACTTTCAAATTGAAACATTTTCAAAAGACAAAGCTCCTTGTACGCATTCTTATAGAGACGAGAATCATTACAAAGACACTTTTCAAAATCACTTTCAAAAACACCTTCCATAAACACCTCTTTGAACTACTTTCAAAACCAACACTTTATACATGTTCTTATAGAAACGATAATCATTACAAATACGTTTTCAAAATACTTTCAAAACTCACACCACAAGCACATTTTCAAAAAAAAAAAGCAAGTGATTTAGCAAGAAACTAAGAGCCCACAGATAACTACCGATTGAAAGGGTGATAATACCTTCCCTTTTCATAACCTACCCCCCGAACACAAGCAATAATCTCGAAGGTCTTTCCTGTTCTTTTCATCCTTTCCTTATTGGATAAATGAAAAGTCGGTTGTGACTCTTGCTATCCGCAACAACTGTGATCAAATGCAAAACACCCAAGTCAGTTCTCCCAACGTATTACAGAAAGTGTTCGCTGAACTCTCCCAGAAGTAGAGGGCAGAAATCATCATATAGTTGCAATAACTAGGGTCAACCCTAGAAAGTTGAATCAAGTCAAAAATGTCTTCGGATTTCCAGACATTACATTTAACTTTCTCTACCTTATTTAACCATGCATTGTAATCCTGGTTGATATCAGGAGCGGAGTGAAAAACTTTTGAGGTCTTATAGATGTGGGAGATATCTAAAGAACACTTCTGGGCGATATGAGGCCTTGTGCTTCTATGAACAGGGAAGAACTTTTTCAGATATTTTGATGCCCTAATCTCATTAGGGGTAGGTCCCATGAGAGCATACGCGTTTCTGTTGCAGATAAATGGAAGCAACAGGTTAGAACGAAAAGTAGCAATGTTGCATGTTGGGTTTGGCTCCAACACCAAAGTTTGTGCATCAATAGAAAGGAAATCAGACATGGTGGAAACTATCTCAATTGTGTGAGGGGTGTAATGTGTTCAACAACTTGGCTTGGAGACGCCATAGAAGATGAATAAAAGCTTTGAATGAAAATGAAGGTGGGGTGTTTTTTGCTGAGTTTGGAAAATAAGATTTTAAGGATGCATAGAAAGCGTAATGAGGAAATGAAGGAATGAAAGGGGTATTTATACCACCAAAGAAACCAAACGTTTGGGAAGAAAGTGGGAAAAAACTATGTCTATACGACCGGTACGTGTCAAACATATGGAAACTGAGGTGAGGAAGTTGGTAAGTTGGAGGCCACGATTATCCTAGGAAGTTGGAGCTAGAAAGTAGGGAAGTGGTTGTGTGATCGTTGATGTAATGTTTGAAGAACAAGGTCATGATTACAATTACGTCACTTCACACTAAGAGAATATGATTAAAATGTTCGTTTCTGCTCTTTCAGTCGAAAAGGACATTTTGGGGGGCAATTTCTTGGCTAGGATTTTTTCGTAAAGAGAGAAATCCAAACCAAAGGTTCTTTTAAGAGTATTAAATTATGAGGAGTCGACTACATAAGCGTGTCGACCATGGATGATCTCACATGTAGCCAACCAAGGTTTCATAAGTGTCGTCAATCAGAGAAGGGTTTATGGTGAAAGGATTGGGCCCAAGAGAGGTAAGAAGCCCAAAAGGGTTAAAAGGCCCATAAGTGCCTAAACTGCAAAGTCGAAGCGTTATGGAGGAAAAACGTGGTTTTGATATCATGAGTGATGAACGTGGATTCATAAAGAGAAGTTACAATAGAGAACGTGGGTTCGACAACGAGAATGGAGAACATGGTTTCTTTGTTCTTGAAAATTTGATAGTTTATGAAAATTTTACAGTAAAATTCAAATGAAAACTTATCCCAAATAACTCATTGATTAATATATTCCCAAGAATTTAGAGTAATTAAGTTTTCGCATATTCAACCTATTAATTAAGAAATAAAAGCATTTCTCTATTATATTATCTTGTTTAAAATGTACCCGTGGTCTATCGACTGAATATGTCTTGTATCAAAGGTGAGGAAAAATCATTCCAATCTTCCTGTTTTATTTACTATCCATTACAGATTGCTTCTTCCTGTTATATTTACTATTCATTAGAGTAATAGTTATGTGATTTTTCATTGGCAAATAAATTTAATTATGTGATGTTTGTATTAGTTCTTTTGGGTATCATCAAATGGCAAATGGAAATAGAAAAAAGGCTACATGGCTTCATCCCAATGTAAGTGTGATGTAAATTTTAATTTTATAGTTAAATTTATGATAAATATTCACTAATCGTGTCATTCAATTGTAGACAAGACAACAACATAACTCTAATGATTGTGGGTATTATGTGATGAAAAATATGTTGGATATTGTCTCTGCCAATATAACCGAGAATTGGATGCAGGTAATAACAATAACTTTACTTTGTTATTTACTTTGTGTTTTGCAACTTATTTATATTAAATTTTAAAGAATAACTCTATTGTTATATTTATGTATTATAGGTATTTGATGACCCAACATAATTAACACAAGATGATTTGTATGATTTACGACTTCGTTGGTCAAAATGTTTCTTTGAGTTATATAAATATTAACCTTTATCTGGTGAGTTTTATAGAAAGATTAACCTTTATATGGTTTTTGCAAATGCATTGAGTTTCTTGATAATTTTTGCTGATGTTAATTATTATTATTTATTGTCAGGCAATGTGATTTTGGTGTTGTCTACAGAAGCTACAACTCATCTACTTATGAATTTTATATTGGTAATTCAAGTTTGTAAAAAGACTTGTAAAAGGTTGAATATTTTTGTATGTTTTGTGGTATTTGTAAAATTGATGTGAGTTTCTTTGTTGTGATACAATTCAAGTTTGCAATATAATTGTTCATTTTGTAAATTTTGTTGTGAAAATATCGACCTAGATATGGTCTATTTTATGTTGGAAAGCTATGATATATATAGCGACCTAAATGGTCTGTGTGATATTGGAAAAATATGAAAAAATTGGTAACAATTTTTTCTTACAGGGAATCATCCAGAAAATAAATGTTTTGTTCAAATTTTTTTTTTTACTTTTTACATCGGTCATTCTGTCAACCGATGTAAAAACCTTCAACGTGTGTTTTCTACATCGGGCACAGTGTAACAACCGATGTAAAAACCTCATCTATTACATCAGTCATGACTTCCACTGATGTAATATGTTGCGTCAGTTTTCAAAAAAAAATATTGTATTTATTTTTCACATCAGGTATATATTATAACCGATGTAAAAGGTGTCCTTTTCACATCGGACCCAGAACCGATGTAAAAGGTCTCTTATTTACTACTTCACCTGACTTTACATCGGACCAAGAATCGATGTAAAAGTTCAATTTTGCCCGATGTAAAAAGTCATTTCTGCACTAGTGATGAGAACTGCACAATACCATTGTATCACCATCCTTAGAAATATACAATGGCAAGAATGAAAAATGATAGTCTATTTGAAGATTATGATAACTTATTTTAAGAAATTTAATCCAAGACTTTTCAATCCCAAATTTCTTCATCTGCCATATAATAATATTAGTTCCCTTATAAGAATAACACAAGCAAAGGCATTCTTCTAAAACACCAATAGTTGGCTCTTCAGGTGGCAGCTCTATGGAAGGCAACTGATAGCAATTGTATGTCTCCATCCCTAGATCAAGGGAAATAATAACAAGGTCCTCAACAGTTATGTCCTTTACATAATAACTCCAATTGAACGAGATGTCCTTGTGAGTATCCAACTAGTCAAAAGTGGTACTTGAAACAACACAACCATATTCATATCCTTTATCTATGCGTCTTTCACGTAACTCCAAGCCAAGGGGAACAACAGGGAAATTTTCAATCTTTCTTCAAACATTATCACCAATAGTGAAAAATCTCACCTCGCTTGTATGTACATCACGAATGTAGTGTAACGCAACTACTTTAAATGTGCCCGCAGAATCATCCCATCCAAAATTGAAGACGAAACTATGTAACTCATGAAAATACCCAATTTTTTGAGATATTATTCTACTGGTTGGGTTCCATAATCGTAACCAGTACTCTTGATATTCACTAAACGTATTAGTGAAACTATGACCAACGAGACAAATCAATCCATTATAGGAACCAGCAATAGAGAATTCTTTATTGTCCAAAAGATAGTAAGAATCAACAACAAAAGTAGCTGACAGGTTTTCTAGTAAATGACTTATAGGATATGGAATCATACTCCAATCACTTCTAAAACTATAATCTCCCTCTAAAGGTTTTAGGTGATTAATGATTAATGTGAATTTTGGATTTGGTGATGTTGTTGATTTCTTGAGATGGAATTTCATAAAAGTAAGATCAGAAATGAGAATATTCCAAGAATTACTTACACACTTTAATCGAAGAAGAGGTTTAACAGGAAGTAATGTAATGATCTCAATGATGAGATCGTCAAGGAAGAACATCGCCATTAGATTCCTTGACATGGCTGATTTTGTATTCATAGGATCATAATTGATTCAGTACAAGAGTGACTTCTTCTTTGTAGTTCAAGTCATTATATATAACTTTAAAAGTCTTACACCAATTTTAATCGTTAACTGGATTGAATTAAACAGTCATATTAATTGAAATAAAAATATAAAACATATGACCATTTAATTAATTCCAATTAATGATTGAGATTTGGGGTAACACTTTTAGACTTACACCTGCTGTCAACAAATTTAGACTCTCTCTCTCTCTCACACTAGGCGTAAGTCTAAAAGTCTTAAACAAAATCTTCATCGTTAATAAGAATAAATTAAACGATCATATAAGTAACCTAAAATGGTCAACTATTTTTTATTTATTTTTCATTTCATTTAATATGACTGTTTGATTCCATGTTATGAACGATTGAGATTAGACGTAAATCTTGTAGACTTAAATCTGGTGTCAACGGACCTAGAGTCATGACCCCAAGGTGTCATGACACTAAATCCTATCCCTTTATTTTTATTAATCCAAAGATTAAAATAAATCCCCTTAAAAAATTCATTTGTTAGTTTTTAAGTGAATTGATCTCAACCTTTAGATTAA
Source organism: Vicia faba (assembly GCA_948472305.1). Lineage (NCBI taxonomy): Eukaryota > Viridiplantae > Streptophyta > Magnoliopsida > Fabales > Fabaceae > Vicia > Vicia faba. The sequence goes on along the minus strand of OX451741.1, from coordinate 725,038,913 downwards.
CAATAGTAAACAGATAAAATTTGATGTCACAACACCATAGTGTCAATTGATCTTTTATATATATATATATATATATATATATATATATATATATATATATATATATATATATATATATATATATATATATATATATATATATATATATATATATATATATATATATATATACCGTGTGCTTTATGTTATTTAATTGTAAAATATGATTTTTATGTTTTTTTTCTACAATTAGGTCCTACATGTTAATTAATGTTTTCATCATTGCTCTTTTTCATAAACTCCGTTTTAAAATAGCTGATGTGTCACAAATGGTGTTGAAGTGTCATTTAAAAATATTGAATAAGTATTTCTTTTATTATTTCATTTATTTCTGGAGAAAAATAAGAGGTTAAATATAAATCCCCTACTCGGAACCCTAAATTTGATTTGGCCAATTAAGAGGAAAAATAGTATTGATCACAAACCAATTATATTTTCTTAAGCTAAACTTTGAGTTTAAATTTAAATTATGAACTCAAAATTAAATCAAATTTGATTTGGCAACATATGTGATGAATTATGGTAAATGAATGTGAAGTATTAACAGGATTCAAATTATTTTTTACTCAAATTATCTTGAAAATGAAATTGATGACAAAATGGAAATATAACAAAGTGAATTTTATTAAATCAATCAAAACTCAACTCACACTTAAGTTGATGATAAAAATCTAATGAAAAAAATAACTTAGTTGAAATAAAAAATATCTTTCCTTTCTTTCACCCTATATCTAATGTATCGCCATGATGATGAGTGTATCAATGAAAGGAAGCAATAAAATGTAAAATGTAAATGTAAAATATTTATATGAATAAAACAAATTGTTCACTTATCATCCTTATATTAACTTTATTTTAACTGGTGAATACATATGAGACCTAATGAAATGATCCTAATTTCATGATCGAAATGATTTCAATAAGTGTAGATGAATGCTAAAAAGATGAAATCTAAACCACCAGACCTAATGACATGAATAAAACAAAGAGAGGCGAAATTGAGGTATGACAGAAGGGTCCAGCGCCACATATCCTTGAGACATAACATGACCAAGGAACTTGACTGTCGACATCTAGAATTAATATTAACTAAGTTATGGGAAAAGTCGTCTTTCTTGCAAAACCGACAACAAAATCCTAAAATGACCGTCGTGCTCTTGTGGAGTACGGGAGTAAATCAGGATATCACATATGAAGATTACAAAGAACTTGTACGTGTATGGTTGGAACATCCGGTTCATGTAATCCATAAATATAGTAGGAGCTTTGGTTAATCTGAAAGGAATTACATGAAATTTGTAATTACCATGTCGAGTCCTAAATGCGGTCTTTAGTGTATCATAACTCTTCACTCAAATTTGATGGTACGTTGATCGTAAATCAATCTTCAGGAACACACAAGCTCCTTTCAATTGATCTAGGAGGTCATAAATCTGAGGCAAAGAATATTTATTCTTGATAGTTACTTTATTCAATTGATGGTAATCTTTTCACAAACACATCCCACCATCTTTCTTTTTCACTAACAAGATGAGAGCACCACAAAGAGATACACGGGAAAATTAAATCCTTATCTAGAAATTCTTCCAATTGAATCTTCAATTAACTTAACTCAACCAAGGATATTCGGTATGGTGTGATTGAAACAGGGAAAGTTCCCAAAACTAGACAAATGGAGAATTCCACTTCTATTTCAAGAGGTAAAGAAGTTATATCCTCTGGGAATACTTTAGGAAATTTACATACTACCGGAATCAAGTGCCTGGATTTCCACTTAGTGCATGCTTGTTATTGAACTGGATGTAAAAAGTCTATGTAGCTTGAGCTAATGTTTTTCAGTTTGTGAATGGATGTCCAGTGGGTAACATGATAATGGCATGAGCCTTAATTCCTTATTGTGAATTGATGTATGTATTAGGAACTGATGGTGAACCTGGTTGTTATGATAAATATTGATGCTTTGTGTGTTTTCTATGTCTGGCAGCTTGTATTCTAATGTGTGTCTTGCAAGATGGAAATTTCGTGAATTGATGTATTGATTTCAGCATGATACATTAGTCTCGTATTCTGATATGGTGTCTAGTGTTTATTTTTAACAGGTTTGGACATGATTTTTTTTAAATCAAATATATATAAGGGATTCTTGGCATGTTCTTTTGCATTGCTTCTTATTCTTATGTTCTGTAGTTTTTTTATTTATTTAAATGCTTGAAATGGTCTCTTTTGAGTTAAAAGTTACAATTTGCTCCATAAAGTCAAAGTTTAACTTTAGAGCCTCAGATTAAGTGGCACCCATCCACAATTGTTGCTTGGGTACCAACTTGATGTTTTATTTCTACTGTCAAATTGTAGTTGGTATTTTCAATTGAACTTAGATTGTATTTTCAATTGACCTCAAATGCATGGTATTTTATGTTGTGTATGGTTTCTTCTGTTATCCCTTACATTTTGGTAATTCATAATATGCAATTTGGTTACATTTTTTTGACCACTTCTGCTGGAATTATGGATCACGAAGAGGCTAGGAGAAAGAATGTTAGTGGTAAGGTCCTTGGTTTCTTCTACAGAGAATTTTGTGGTTTCAACCGGATTAATGGATGATCGTTGTTCCATAGTAATTCCAAGAGCTGTTTTTGTGTTGTGATTTTATTTGGGGAAACCTTGTTATTGAGTATAATTTATCTAATTTCTTCTATATATTTTTGATTGTACCATAATGTACTGTTATACTTGTTTTGATTGGCAAAGACATTTATTAAAAGTTTTGAGCATTAGAGTTGTTTGAATTAGTATGGTCCAATTAGTTGTTAATATTGTGTTGAGTATCAACTAGTTCTGAAATTAGATTACACTCAGAAAAGTTTCTTGTTTAAAATTCCACAATTTGAGTTAGCCTTGATTCCAATCGTCTAAATATAAAAATGCATTTAGAAGTTATCAAACATCTTTTACTGAGTAATGCGAAACATGTTTGGATGAATTGGAGGAATTAGTAGATGGATTACATGTAAAACAATAACCAAGTATTATCCCACTATGAGATGTCTGTTACATATAACTTTTGAAATAATTTTCTCTTCCATAGAAATTGTAAGGAGACAGGTAAATTTCGAGAAACATCTGTTTATTACAAGTTAGAAGCTTTACAATGAACAACTTGTGTTCCAATTTAAAATTTGTTACTAGTAAAACATCCTTGCAATTAAAATGAACAACTTGTGTTCTAGTTTAAAATTTGTTACTAGTAAAACATCTTCGCAATTGTAAGATTTTTCTATGACACATCAATCAATATTTTCAGAAATGGGTCTTATAAAACTATGTTGGCATTTCTGATCTATGTTTAGATTTTGTTTGGTATTGTCCTAACTAGTTTAAAAGTGTAGATTGATGGGGGCTAGAAAGGAGACATTCCCTTCTTATTTATTTCTTGAATGAAAAATGTGATTGAAACCACACGTGATACGTTGTTGTTTGTCCATTTGAAGTTGCGATAATTTTCTACACAAATCTTATAATCACAACTCAAATATGCTGGGATACATCACTTGGGGATTTTGTATTATTGGCACGTGAGATTCCATGGTGAACAAATTCTTGAAAGCAAAATTATTAGAATGTCACATGATTTTATGGGCAGAAATAATATCAATCTTCTCACACCGAAAGGTCAATTTGTTAGTTGCCATGATGTTAGGCTCATTGAATTGAAAGTATTTTGATATTCTCGGAAGTTGGAATTGATTTTGCTTTCTTTTTAAAAGGGATAGAAGGATTAAACTACATGGAAAAGATAATGCTCAAGCTCTTCTTGATTCTAGTGAGCCTCTACCTAGCAAGTTTTTACAGGTCACTTATCACTTTGTCTCTCATGATCAAATCTCGTTTGTTCTTTTTTTCATTTATCGTTTAATTTTCAAAATGAGATAGTTCTCCCACTTGCTGTTGTGAACAATGCTCCTTTGTTTAGGAATTTCAAAGTGTGTTTATATACTCATAATACTATGTTGTTTTATGCATGCAGTTCATCCAGAACAAAGACATCCTTTTAAATTTCACTTCCAATAATTATATTATTGTCCTAAAAAATTGTATATTTAGGTCTGGGACATAGAGAAGAAACTGTTGTCTTACATATATGTTGCTAAAGAAGAAATCACTAGTTTTACAATCATTAAACATAGCCTCTATATGTAAGTAATAACTCTAATTTGGAACAAGTTAATAAGAAACTAGGTTTTGAAAGACCTCCTAACGATATGAATATGTGTTGATAGGTATGTTGGAAATTTTAATGGTAATATCAGTTGTGAATTTCGACCACGATCCATGGCATGTGAATTACTTTTATGATTCCAATGGTGAGAGTGTCATACATCTTTTACTCTTAAGACTCACTTTTAGATGTAAAAAAAATTAATTGTGATTATACATTATGTTGATATTTAATATGACTAGTACCTTATCATTTTGATTTTCATTAAAATCATTATTTAGGAATTTCTTGTGTTTTAAGTGATTGAATTTATTTAACTAGTTAATTTTGCATATCTTTTTTCTTGTCTCAAGCAACATTCTATGTACTTGTAAGGCCCCTCATATTAAAATATTTGTTTTAGATTTTGATCTATATAAGTTACCTCAAACATAACTTTTTTTTATCCTAATAAACAATTACATAAATATACTATTTTTATAATTGAGTAAAAAAACCTGCAGGATTTGAAACAAAAAAATGTTTTTTTTCTAATACCATTTTTACCTAGGGTCAAGTTTTGTAGCTAAAAAAAACTTTTTGAGAGAAATAGTCACAAACAATTGGAACTATATGTAAAGGTATATGTTTGTCGTTAAACATTAACCAAAACACAAAAATTTGTTGTTGGTCTCATAGTAAAGTGCACGAACAATATGGTCATCGATGATTTATAATTCAACTTTTATCGATGGCAGAATGACATATAGTGACGGATTTTGTCCGTCACTACAAGGAAATTTTCTAGTAGTGGTTATAGATACTTTTGTAACCTTTAGAATATTGGTAGCCTACCTCGTATTTATTGTATATGGAGGTATTGGAGCACCATTGTTCATATATGAGTTTACAAGAAAAAGGAAAATGGTTCATATATGAGCACCATTGTTCATATATGAGTAATGGCGCATTTTGCATTAGTATTGATTGACGTAAACATGTTGAGATATTGCATGAACATATTTTGGTTGATAGATGGAGTATGAAAGTTTTCCTTCGTTATTTGAGAATTGATTTTATGTTTGACATGGTAGAGAGAAATATGAAACTTTAAAGGGAAAATCAGGGTATAAGCCAATTAATAAACTTACTCAAAGATACATTTCTATGAAATAAGCCATGGTGGCTCTACTACGTATAAGCCATTTCACCATGGATAGAAAAGGGATATCATCGCGCTTGATCAATCATGGTGAGGTAATGTGAGGTTGTAAGTATAATTCTTTCTACCATGGTTGTGTGACCATAATTATAAACTAGGTAGCGCTCTACCTATCACAGTGATTACATTAAACAACCATAGTGAAATTCTTAACGCATAACATTTACCAATGATTGTTCTTTGTAACCATTGTGATATATAAACTTGAGTTTATTATAATTTATGTGGAATTACTATTTAAACAATGCTCACTAAACATATAATTTATGTGGAAAAAAATATTCGATCGTCTAAGTTGATTTTCAAGAATAATTTAATTTTGTAAATTATCATCTTAAAAATCTTTTTAAATGAATGAAAGTTCAATGAGGGGTTAGTGAAACAAGCAATCTCATATTATATAACAAACTCACTAGCAACATTTATCAACAAAGACATCAAATTAATTTACATAGATTGGGAGAACTGAACAACTAACCATTTCTTTAAGCATTAAGTGATAAGTAAAGAACCATAAACACTTGCTAGTTGAACATGAAAAACCATTTATCAACTTATACTATACACTTTCTACTACCATCATCATCACCATATGAGTTTCATCTAGTTTGTGAAGGTATGAAGAAAAAAATATAAGGTGGATGAAGTTAACACAATAGATTCACACTTGTTATGTTTCTTTTCATACCTTCTAAAAATAGATGAAGTTTGATGTTGTTGTTGTTTCTTCATTCACTTTTCTTGAGTTCTACAAACATCGTAAAAATTATTAACATGTGATACCACAAATATATTTGTCAACAACACAACATGCAACAAAAACATCGAACAACCTACAACAATAAAAGAGCCATAAATTATCTAACAAGAAGAAATTCATAGGAAAACCAAGTGAAACATAACAACAACATACACGAAAATGAGAGAATAAGTAATAATAAGAATACCTTTATATGAGAAGAACAAGATTGAGGGATATATTATAGAATAGGAATGCTAATGATGAAGAAGAAGAGAAAAAATGGGTTCTAGAGTTTTGTTGTGATAAATACGATGATATTGTTAAAGAGTGAGAGTTAATTCACTTGTATATAAATATACTCACAATGGTTGAAGTTTCCAACCGTGGTCTTATCCCTTTATTTTATATATAAAAATAAATAAAATAGAAAAGATGCACCTTCGTGTTAAAGGAATAATATATTTGAGGGAACTGAGTTTCGAATCCAAGAAAGCCTGAATTATATAACTACGGTTATGGCTGGAACCATTATTATATATTAATAATTTTTAATAAAAAATAAAATAAAATGTTAGCACCATGGGTTAAGAGATGTCACCATGATGTTGGTAGAACCGTCGTGAATTGGGCATTGTTGTTTGCGCATTTTGTAATAGTTACAACACCATGAGGTGAAGGAAAAGCAACCTACAATGTAAAAATCCACTAGGGAGTATGCAGCAAAGAAATAAACATTGAACTTTACTAGAGAATAAACCTTGCATTGTCAATTGGAAAATAGAACAACCACCAACTCATAGACAAAGGAGATGACAAGATCTGGACATACTACCAACTCATAGTTAAAGGTAGTAAATAGGATAAAACCGAGTCATAGATGAAGGTAAAGAAATATGTCATATAGTGTCATAGATGATGGTATACTTGTTATACCCCAATTTCCCCCCTAAGATTTCTCATCATTTCACTTTTATCAATACAACAAGATCACACATTATGGTTGGTTCTCCCTATCTTCGTCCTATCTTTAAATTTGATCTTGAGGGATTACCAAGAAACTTGATGTGTGTATCTTATACATGTTTTCATTAAAATAACATCAAAATATGTATATATGTTTCTTTAAATGTTCATATTGTAGTGTGTGATACAATTGCATTCATGTCACCATCTAACCTAGGGTTGAGGGTTGGCAAATGACTCTTCAATGAATTGCAAGAGCTCAAGTTTCAAGACTATGTCTATGATGTCAAATATTTGTGGCGCAAATAATTCCCTCACCTTATTTAGGTCTGAAGAATGGAAAAACACAAGAAATGGGGGTTTGAATCGTGGTTTTTAAAATTAAGCAATAGAGATGTTGGTTATCCTAGTTCGTTTGAACTCAAACTACTCCAGTCCACCCACCAAGGTGATTTCGCCCTCTCTAAAATGAGGTCTTAATCCACTAATAAAACTTGATTACACAGATACAATAACAACTGTCAAAGTCTTCTTGAGATTAAACCAAAACTCAACTTTCTCAAGGTATTACACAATAATATAATTGAAAGTGTGTACAAAGATATTTTCTTGATAAAACAATATCACTACAGTGATGTATTACATAATTGAAAAGCACAAGATAAAAGCTAATGATATTTCTCGTTTTCAGTCCGTAGTAATGTTGTGTCTGATTTCTGCTTCACGTCTTCTTTATATAGGCGATGCATGGGAGACATGAGAAGATGCTTTTGGAAGGTTGATAAATAGTATTTAATGTTCTTTCCAAACATGGAGATTCTTTTCTTGATTCAATTATTAATTTTGATTTGCAATGAATAAAATGTAATGCTTCAGAATGTTCCTTCTTTGAATTATATCAGCAGATGGATGTTACTGTTGAGACTTCTTTAGTTCTTTCTAGAACTTTACTTTATTAGAATATCATAGTTTGTTTAATTGTTCTCAGGATTGGTGCATTTAGAGGTTGTAACGTTAGAACTTCTTCGTTTACGCGTGTCATATGAATATGCTTCTAAGTGTTGAACCAGAGCTTCAGAAATGTAACTCTCTCATCTTCTATGCCTCTTTCATCAGAGTTTCCCTGCATATTAAAATACTTTATTAGAGAGCATATTTATTCTTTAAAAATAATATGTGTTTGTTTTTATCAAAACTCTAATAAGAATGTAGAACCAAACTATGTTCTAACAATCTCCCCCTTTTTGATGATGACAAAAACTTGTATATTTTGATAAAATACTTAAGAGTATAAAGAATTAAATTCTCCCCCTAAGTTGGATACTCAGATAATGAAAAACTACTTCCCTGAAGATGTTCTGATCAGAGCTTTGAGAAGGAGGCTTTTGATGCGTCCGCAATATATGTTAATTTCAATAGATTTTTGTTGTTCGCTTTCAGTTGATTAAAAATAGAAGTTATGATATTAAAAATGTTTGAGACTGAGTCTCGATATTGTTGTATTCAAAATATCTTACGTTCTCCCATTTTTTTGTCAAGAATCAAAAAGCAATAAAAACACGTAAATAGTAAAGTGAATTTTGTATTCAAAAGAGGATTAAGATAAACAGAATGAGGTGGATAACCATAAGACTGAAATAAGAAACAAAAATAGGAACAATTTTTTAGAACTAAGGTTAAGGAGGTGGAAGTCGTGTGAAAAAGTCTTCCAATAAAATCTTGATTTGACTGTTTGATTCCTCTTATTTTCCAAGCATCCCCTTAATTTCCTTGCTAGTTTCATCCTGCTTGCCTAACATTTCCATAAATACAACATTTTCTTTCTTCAACTCCTCCGGAGTCTTTAGCACAAGAGAAGATGATGCTGTTTCAGCAAAAGAGACCACATTCTCAAAACTTACTGCAGTTGATTCTTGCTCAGGAGGTTCTTCAACTTCCTTGCCTTTGTCTTGAAACATGATCTGAGGAAGAGGTTCAAGATACAGTTCATTAAACTCTGATGTCTTAGGGGATTCCCAAGGGGTGTTATTTAGAAGAAGGATGGATTTCCTTTCCCAATGTCTTAGAACTTGATCCTTGAAAATATTCAGGCGATCGCAGAAGTTCTGTTAAACTATTTCATAGCTAAGCTCCTTTAGCTTTAGAAATTTAGAGTTAAACCATTTTTTGAACTAATTCCAGTGAGAATCAAAAGAAGCTAGATTGTTATTCTCCATGCAAGCTAGCTTTAGAGAGTTAACCCATTCATGTATTTCTGTTTCAAAAATCAACAAAGATTTACCAACATCTGCTTTGGAGATTATTGGTTTTGGTTTGGGAATGACAATTTTCTGAGAGCTTATGATGAAATTGTCCCAAGCTTCTAAATCAATGATTATTCTAAGGGGATCTTCTGGGTAGTTATTTATAGAGGGAGAGTCATAAAGGATTATAGGTGAAGTTTAGTGGTGTTGAAAGATAAGGAGATGGAAGATCTGGAATGTAGAAGGTTAGTGATGAAGTTGAGGGGATTGTTGGTGGGTTAGAAACCGTGAGAGGACAAGTGAGAAACCATAGAGGTATTGAAGTGTCAATATCTAGGTCAAAAACATCTAAGGTTTAAGGATATGGATCTTCTATTGGCTTTGGAGATGAGGGGTTTTCAGATGTTGATAAAAATATTGATTCAGTGACAGAAACAAAAGATGAATTACCTTTCTTTTTGGCAGATTTGGGGGTCTTATGAGAAGTTCCTTCTCCAACTGCTTTCCTTTTTCTTGATTTTCTGGGAGAAACTTCCAAAAGTTATTTCTTATATCAAGAATGTTCACATCTGGAATGGTACTGTCACTCTTGCAGGCTTCCAGATACCTCAGAATAATTTCTGGAGAAGAATCTGCTTTAGTGAAGAGAGGAAAATCCTTTAGAGGCACTCTTCGGGCTGTGATGACTTCCTTGGTGGTGATTGTTAGGTCCTTATTAATAGTTTTAATAATAGTCATCTTCTTTATATTCTTGGCGTTTAGAGGTTTCCCAACACAAGCTTCCAGAGCGCTAGCTTGTTAATCCTCTGTCAGATGTTCTATCAGTCTGTTTTCTGTTAGAATATCTGAAATGAGTCTACCCAGAGGGATCCAATCTCTCTTTGTTCTTTCTTATTCTCTTGTTTCTTTTAGACTAGTCATCAAATGGTTGAAAAAATATGTGGAAGATGAACCTTTGCTTTGGTGGTGATGAAGTATAGAAGGTACTGCTGATCAATGTTGATGTAGTCCGGAGAACTGGTGAGCTTCCTCTAATTGATGCATCCCAAAATTATTTTGAACCAAATTATGAGGTAATCCTTCAGATCTTTGATTTTGTTGGATGGTTGGCCAGAAGTAAAAATTTCCTTTGAGGACTTAGTTAGGTCATAACATTTCTCTTCCATATCACTACATCGAATACCGCCTTCGTCGTGACCTATGAGTTTCCCATCAAGATCTTTAGCGATGATGATTTTATTTCCCATAACGTAGCATATTACGTGATGGTTTAAAGTTGTGGCATGAATCCAGAATTCTTTCACAAGTTTTGGAAACACTGGACCTATGAGGCGATCAAAATACTTCGTCCAACCTTGGAACTTAACACCAGTGATTAAATCAAACCCATTTTCCTTCATTCTTAGGAAATCAACAATAAGCTCACAAAGAACTTCCATAGAATTAATGGGTTTGAGGAGAGTTCTTGAGGGTTCGATGTACCTTTCTTCATTTGAGGAGGAAGAACCAGGAATGGTTTGAGAAAATTGAGGAATATTATGAGATGAAGCCATTTGTTCACAAAAACTGTTTTAGGGTTTTTGAAAGATGAATAGTTTGAAGAGAGAAAAGTGAGTGAGAGTGGAAGTGTTATAGTGTTTGTGAAAAGAGTGAAGTATATATACGCAAAGGGAAGAAAATAGCATTTTTAATTAAAAAGGAATTAAAAGAAAATTATTACGAGAGTTTAATGATTCCTAAAAAGAGGGATATCATGAAGATATGGAACAATTATCGATTTGACTTGAGCCTCAAAGCATCAACTCAACCGTTTCAGTCCCTTTAGAATTTGAACACGTGTTCAACCTTAGAAGGTGACCTTGCATTTATAGTTGATAGATGTTGATGTTGTGAACTGTTCGCTTCTATCTTAGAAATGAGTCATTTTTGGAGAACGTTCAAATCTTCTGGATATATTCTGATATAACTTTCCTTCTTACTTTTGAAGAACTATTGATCAGATGTTCACACAAAAAAAATTAAAGCATAAAGTTTTTGAGGGTTTAAATATACAGAAACAATATTATCATTTTGGGAAAAATTTCATACTGAGATGATTCATAATGAAATTAAATCTATCTTCAGAAAGAGGTTTAGTGAAGACATCAACCCATTGGTGGTCCGTGTCTATAAATTTTAAAGAGAGAATTCCTTTCGGAATATACTCCCTAATAAAATGATGTTTAATTTCTATATGTTTAGCCATAGAATGTAATATAGGATTTTTTGAAAGACAAATAGCAGAAGTCTTATCATAGAGGATAGGAATGTTACTCTCATATATGTTAAAGTCTTAAAGCAGACTCTTCATCAAGAGCATATGTGTGCTGCATCCAGTTGCTGCTATATATTCAGCTTCAACAATTGGCAATGCAATGGTGGATTATCTTTTGCTAGACCACGATTATCTCCCAAAAATTGGCCGATTTAAGAAGTAATTTTTCTTTCTATTCTGTCTCTAGCAAAGTCAATGTCATAGTACCCTACTAATTTATATTCTCTTGATTTTCTATAACAGAGACCAAGATTATTAGTACCTTTCAAATACTTGAAAATTTGCTTAACTACTGTTAAGTGAGATTCTCTAGGATCTTATTGGAATTTATCACAGAGACACACACTATACAAAATATTAGGTCTTGAAGCTATTAAATATAGGATAGAACCAATCATACCTCTGTAGAGCTTCTGTTCTACTTTCTTGCTTACCTCTTCCCTTTATAGAATGCATGTGAGATGCATAGAAGTTTTGGATGGCTTACATTCTGACAAGTCAAATTTCTTCAGAAGTTCTTTGACATACTTTCTTTGATGAAGGTAGGTTCCTTCTAGAGTTTGGTTGATTCAGATACCCAGAAAGAACACGAGTTCACCCATCAAGCTCATTTCAAACTCTGCCTGCATAGACTTAGCAAATTTTCTTCCCAAAGAGGTTTTAGTAGATCCAAAAATTATATCGTCTACATAAATTTGACATACCAAAATGTAATTTTTAAATAGTTTACAAAATAAGGCTGTGTCCACCTTCCCTCTGGTAAAATTATTTTCTAGCAAAAAATTACTTAGTCTTTCATACCAAGCTCTGAGAGCTTGTTTCAGACCATATAGTGATTTCTTAAGTTTATAAACATATTCTCGATGTTTTATATTTTCAAAGCCAGGGGGTTGGTGCACATAAACTTCTTCATCAATGTAAGCGTTTATAAAAGCACTTTTGATATCCATCTGATAAAGAGTGATGCCATTATTTACAGCAAAAGAAATTAAAAGTCTGATAGATTCTAACCTGACTATAACCTTGTTCCACCAATCGTGATTTGTTTCTTACGAATTCTCCTTATTCACTTAGTTTGTTTCTGAAGACCCATTTGGTTCCAATGATGTTAAAGCCTTTTGGTTTAGGAACTAGATCCCACACATCATTTCTAGTATATTGATTTAGTTCTTCCTGCATTGCAAGGATCTAGTCATTGTCCAAAAGAGCTTAGTGATGGAAGTTGGTTCAATTAGAGACACTAGTCCCATGAGCGATTCTTCATAATTTCTGAATGTGGATCTTGTTCTGATTGGGTCATCCTTATTTCCCAAAATCGAGTTTTCTGGATGTGCTAAGCTGCTTCTGGATTGTCTTTTCTGGATGGGGTCTTCAGAGGTTGTTGTAATTTTTGAGACATCTTCTTTAGTATTTGAATGTGATTTTTTATCAAGACCTTCTGACGCTCTTTCTTCAGTACCTTTAAATTGAACTTCTATATCTGCAAAAAGTTTACCAGGCTTTGACTTTTGAGATCCAAGCTTATCATCAAATCTGACACTGATAGAATCTTCAACAATTCGTGTTTCTGTGTTATATACTATGTAACCTTTTGAGAATTCAGAGTATCCTAACATGAGACACTTTTGTGCTTTAGAATCAAACTTTTTCAGATGTTCTTTAGTGTTTATAATAAAACAAGTACATCCAAATGGATGGAAATAGGAGATGTTGGGCTTTCTGTTCTTCCATAATTCGTATTGAGTTTTATCCAGAACATGTCTTATGGAGATTCTATTCTGAATATAACATGTTGTGTTAATTGCTTCTTCCTAGAAGTTCTTAGCAATGTTAGTCTCGTTGATCATGGTTCTGACCATTTCTTGTAAAGTTATATTCTTTCGTTCTACGACTCCATTTTGTTGAGGAGTTCTAGGACAAGAAAAATCATGATAGATGCCATTCTCATTAAAAAAAATTCAAATTTTTTGTTTTCAAATTCCCCACCAAGATCACTTCTGACTTTAACAATTCAAAATTGTTTTTCGTTTTGAACTTGGTTACAGAAGGTAATAAACAAAGTGTGACTCATCCTTGTTTCTTAATAACTTTACCCATGTCCATATGCTATAGTCATCTATGATAAATAATCCATACTTCTTGCCTCTGATGGATCCAATTTTCACTGGTCCAAACAGATCTATATGCAGAAGTTCTAATGGTCTAGAGCTAGAAACGACATTTTTTGCTTTGAAGGAAGCTTGTGAAAACTTTCCTTTTTGACATGCTTCACACAGAGAATCTGAGTTGAACTTCAGGTTAGGAAGTCCTTTGTCCAGATTGAGTTTGTTAATTTGAGATATTCTTCTCATTGTAACATGCTCAAATCTTCTATGCCATACCCATTTCTCGTCGTTAACAGACATTAGGCATTTGGCGTTCTGACTATTTAGTTTAGAAAGTTTTATTTTGTAAATGTTGTTCTTTCTCTTTCCATTAAAAATGATAAATCCATCTTTCTGACTAATTGCGCTACAGGACTTTTGATTAAAGATTATATCATAACCATTATCACTTAATTGACTTATGGATAACAGGTTATGCATTAGTCCATCTACTAACAGAAAATTAGTTATAAGAGGAAATGTTCCATTACCAATAGTTCTAGAGCCAATAATCTTTCCTTTCAGATTTCCTAAGAAACCTACAGAGCCTCCAGATTTAAGCTCCAGACTTTAGAACATATGATTTCTTCCCGTCATGTGTCAAGAGCATCCAGAGTCCAGGTACCAAGACTGGTGTTTCAACTTTGATGTTAAAGACATCTGCAACATAGAAAATTTTGTCCTTAGGTAACCATATCTTTTTAGGTCTTGGTTTGTTAAAGTTACCAAAATTCTGTTTGAATTTTGGTTTAGCAAAAAAAGCATTACTAGTATACTTTATGTCAAGTGTATGTCCATATGTGAAGTGAGAATAAAGAGGTGTGTGTTTTATGACTATATCATTAACATTCTTTGATTGAGATTCTTTTCCCTTATATCCTATACCTTTGCTTCCATTTCAGCTAACTCCATAGATCATTGAAGCCATCTTACTCCTATCTATGTTTTTAGGTAGAAATATTTTTAAGCTATGATCATATTCTTTTATGATTCTATCAGAACTATTAAAGAATTCTGAAACAGTTTCTTTATAAGCTTTTGGAATTCATTTTTAATGACATAATTTTTATTTTCGAGTTTAGAAATGGTTTCTTTTAGTACAAAGTTTTCAGTTTTTAGTTTCTTAGTTTCTTCAGAGTCAGATAGTAGATCCTTTTTCAGGTTCTTGTTTTTGACTCGAAGTTGTTGATATCTTTCAAGTATTTATGATAGGCTTTCTTCTAATTAAGATCTAGAAAAGTTAGAGAATACCTCTTCTTCCTTTGAATCTGACTCTGATTCAAAAGATCCAGTGTCATATACGTTGGCCATAAAGGCTATGTTGGCTCGTTCATCTTCTGATCCTGTTTCAGCTTCAGAAGATTCTGAGTCATCCCATATTGCCATAAGACTTTTCTTTTTTCTTTGAAGAATCTCTTTTTAGGTTTTTATTTTTGAAGATTTGGACAATCACTTTTGTAATGACCTTGTTCATTGCATTCATAGCAAACAATATCTCTCTTACTAGATTTTTTGTATCCAGAAGGTGATTCAGAATGATTCCATGTTCTTCTGGGAGTTCTAAACTTCCTCTGCCTTTTCTTCCATAGCTAATTGACTCTTTTGAAGAGAAGGGATAGTTTGTCTTCTTCTGACGAGTATCCACCAGAGTTTTCTTCTTTTCTCTGAAAAACTTTAGGTTCATATTTTTTATTAGATTTGAGAGCGAGAGACTTACCTTGCTTATAGGGATCATCTTCTTCTAGTTTTATGTCATGACTTCTCAAGGAGCTGATCAGCTCACCAAGAGATATTTTGTTCAGATCTTTGGCTAGTTTTAGGGTTTTGACCATGCGTCTCCATTTCATGGGTAAGCTTTTGATGATTTTCTTTACATGATCTGTTTTTAAGTATGCTTTGTCCAGAACTTTTAGCCCAACAACTAGAATTTGAAACCTTGAGAACATTGTTTCCACTTTTTCATCTTCTTCCATTTTAAAAGCCTCATACTTCTGAATGAGAGAAAGAGCTTTGGTTTCTTTGACTTGCGTGTTTCCTTCATGCGTCATTCTCAAGGAGTTAAACATGTTTTTGGTTGATTCTCTGTTTGTGATCTTCTCATACTCGGTGTACGAGATAACACTCAAAATGATTGTTCTGGATTTGTGATGATTTCTGAATTCTTTCTTTTGTTGGTCTATCATTCTCTTTCTGTCAATCTTCTGACCGCTTTTATCAACTGAATGTATGTATCCATCAGTCACCATATCCCAGAGATCAGCGTCATGAGCTAGAAAGAAACTTTTGATTCTGTCTTTCTAGTAATCAAAGATCTCATTGTAATACGATGGGAGAACTTACTTTTCGTTTTGTGTTTTATTGCAAATGTTGCGGATAGCAAGATTCTCCGTAGACTTTTATTTTATCTAATAAAGGAAAGGGTGAAAAAAAACAGGAAAGACCTTTTGAGAATTTTTTGAGTAGGGGGGGGTAGGTTATGAAAAGGGAAGGTGTTAGCACCCTTTTCATCTGTAGTTATCTACGGGCTCTTAATCTCTAGCTCACTTTTGAAAATGATTTATGAATGTGTAAGTTTGAAAATGCTTTAAGAACTTATACAAACTGTTTGTTTTGAAAATATTTCAGAAGAGAAGTGTATTATGTGAAAAATGTTATTGTTTGTGAGCAAGTGATTCAGAACTGTCTACCTACTCAAAAGTCTTTGTTCTTTTCCTCCTCCTTTAGATAGTGCTATCCTACCATTAGTTAGTAGGAAGCCCTATCGTTGGATGTTTGAGGGACATGCGCGGGTCACCATACAGTCATAAAGGCAACTCGTAGGGATACTGTTGTACCCCAAAATTTTACCTCCCATTTTTCATACAAGATACAACCCTAGGGTTTCTTGGATATTTAAGTTGGCTCAGAAATCGACCAGACAGATTCTCTTCTGGGGCAGTAAATCAACAATTAGGGTTTTTTGCAGTTCTCAAAAAAAAAAAGAAAATGAGTTTTCAAAGATCCAATTGGCCTTCATAGGTCTTCATGCTTCCTCAAGGTTGTATTTATGATTTCTTCAAGCTACAAGGTTTTGAGATGATTATGTCTGTTCATGGTCACATGTGATGTTGCTCACGGGTTTATCTTCAAAGAATCAGAAGAAATTTGAGCTTGGAAAACTTTAAAATTATCAAATCATCGCAAGGCATTTGATTGATTTTGAATTTTCTTAAACACAATTTACTGAAAGGATAATGTTTGTTCTCAGAGCATGATTTGTTTGGGACAAGTGATGGAGGTTAAGACTGTCATTTAGGACAATCATGATTTTAGGATCCAGGTTGACCAGATGATTTACGTCCTTAAAACATCTATTTTGTTTAGGAAATGGAGTACAAAATGCGTGTTTGTTTGAAATGCAGTTACAAAGTATTTGGATTATTTGGAATTCAAGTTACTAGACTGGAGCATTTTATTTCAAATATCCTGATTGGGAATTTCAAGAAAAAATCAATTGGGGTACGAAGAGAAGTTACAAATTGTTGTTGATAAAGGATTTCAAGTTATAAAATGACACAAGAATACTTTATGCTACAATTCAAGATTTTCTCCAATTTCAAACACACCGTCCAAGATCGTTATAAAACAATTTATTCTTTTAATACTTTATGTTTTACAACTTATTGTATTTAAAGATAAATTGGTACAACTATTGGATACAATACATCAAAATACAAGAATGATCTTTCTAAGTTACAAAGAAAATCAAAATGAATGTTTAGCCTAAGAGAACTAATCTATGTTTAAGTTGTTTGAAGACTGAAGTCATAACAGATTCCTTTGCTTATCTCCAAGACTTCCATGTTTGCCACGAATTTCTTACGTTCTTTGCCTTGTCATCTCCAATTTTGCTCACATTAAAACAAGAGAAAGAAAGCATGATTAATACAAAATTATATGGGCATGAACAAGGAATTTTCCAAAAGTTATTTCATAATTTCAACATTAAGGTTTGCAACGTGGAATCAGAATGATATTTATTTCATCACAACCTATTTCCCCCAGTTGAAAATCACAAGAAGGTTGCCCTTATTGGTTCACAAAAAGAAAGAATAAGAGAAATTCGCGAACATGATAGCCTAAGGCTGCACACAATAACAAAATGATACAACAGTCCAAACAAATAGCAACATCACAAATTAAACAAACAACAGCATCACAAACTAAACAAACAGCAGCATCACAAACTGGACAAACAACAGCATTACAACAATCCAAACAAACAACATCATCATAAGCTAAAACTAGGCAGCAGTGTGGCAAATAAAAAAAATAGCTAGATTAATCAAACAAAATAGCAAGTCAACTTGCTCAAGAAACAAAGTATCATCATTTTCCAAGTGCTACAAACCTTTCAGAATGGTAAAATAAGCAAAAGAGAAAATTTCTTTTTATTGTCATTGAGAGATAAGAGAGGAAAGAGGTTACCTAGGCTACAGAATTTCCCAAAATACATCCTGCAAAAGCTCTGCTACAAAAAGAAGAGCTGCTGTAAAATACAAAAATAGTCCAAACAGCCTTGCTGCCCTGTCCACAATCTGTCCACAATTTGCATAGAAAATGAAAAAAAACAAAACTGCAACCAAAAGGCCATTACAACAGCATACCAAAATGTTAAAATACATTTTGGTTTCCCACCATTTTCTCACTGATATGACATAAGCGTTTGGGAGAAGAAAGAATCGATCCAACAAACCAGCAAAAACAGAGAAGCAAAAAGAGAACAATTATTCACAACAAAAACACAGTAACAGAGCAAGGACTAATCGAATATTCAACAAGAACTCAGAACCAAAAAACCATCACCAAAAATCCCAAAGCCTGATAACCATCATCAAAACTCAGAACCAAAGAGCCATCGTCCAAAACCCAGAAAAACAAAGAAAACAGAATGATTCATTCATTCATAGAAAAAGATCAACCAAGAATCATTTCACAAAAATCACCAGGAACTTTCTTCACACTCTCTTTGAATTTTCTCTGTTTCTTCGATCTGATTCATCTTTCTGCATCAAAGTTGTAACAACCCTCTTCAACATCAATATCAAATCCGCATCAGCTTTTATGCCTCAAACTTCACAATGTGAACATCAACTCACCGCTCCATCAACTACATCCTTGTATTTTAATTCCTTAACAACAGAAACGCTATACCCACAATTCAAAAAAAACGCATAGATTTAAAAAGATCAAAGGAGATAAAGCATTTCAACTTACCGAAAAAGTCGTCGGAGGTATCTCTTCTTTCGCGTTTGCATATCACCATCAGAGACCTTTGCTTCTGCACCAACTGTTTACGCCATCAGAGAAACAGTCCGACTCGGTATCCCCTTTCTCTGTACTTTTAAGTTCAAATGTTTTATTTTTGTTGTTGTTGCTTACGAACATGAGCGATGGAAACGAAGAATCAGACATGTCGTTGCGGTTTTCATAAGCGTATGAACAGAAAGGCGTGCGAATGTTTGGGAGGCTAGGGTTATACAACCCGTCTATTTTGGAGGGAGGGAGGCTGGGTCCGGACCCGACCCGGTCCGGCCCAGCATATACTTTTTATTATTATTATTTTAGTTTTGTTTCCAGCCTCAATCCTAATTTTCTATTTCATACCCTTTTACTTGTAATTATTATGTTTAGTTTTAGTTTAGTTTAAATAGTAATTCTAGCAAATCTTAATTCTAATTAAGTTTATGTTTAACCCTTTTTTAAAAAAATTTCTATTATTACTATTATTATTTACTTAATTACTATTTATTTAATTTTAGAATTAGTCTAAATATCTAGATTTTTAGATTTAACTTAGAATTTTGTTTAGGTTTATTTCTAATTCAATTAAAATGTACATTTTCAAAACTAATTTATTTTCTCATTTTTAGTAAAAAATCCTGCATTATTTTTATTATCTAATTTTTGTATTTTTATTTGTTTCTTTAATTTCTTATTAACAAAAAAAAAACTAAAAGACAAAATATATACATTTGGATTTAAATTTCTTTAGTTAAACATTTTCTTTAAATAATATCTTTTTTTTTTCCTTTTTTCCTTTCAAGTAAATACTTAAAATTTTATTTCCATATTTCATTGGTTAATTTTATTTTCATAGATTATTGTAGCTTTAATTAATCGCGCAAAATTCGATTTGGTTGTATTGTTTTCTATTTGGATCTTTCTATCGCATTTGACTCATCCCCATTTGTAAGAAGTGTACCCCCATTCCCGAACACTTTGTAATAGCGTAGAATTTCAATTCCCGCAATTTACTGTTTTCCTTATACTGTATAGTAATTAGGCGTGTATGGCAAGATTAAAAAAAAATCAATCGCTAGATGACCTAATCAAAGAATAAAGTAACTTGAAACCAACACACTTTTTCACACGCGCACCTCTAGGGTAACCTCGCTCGTTGCTTCGGAAATACAATCATGTCCCTCGAATATGGGAAGATTTAGCAATGACCCTTCGATAAAATAGATCATAGTCCCTCGATGACCCTCAACGTTGCCTTCGATTAAAACGATCTTGTCCCTTACGAAAATTGCTAAAGCGTCTCATAAGTTGCCTTTGATGACTGTAAAAATTGACCCGCGCCTGTCCCTTCACATCCAACGATGGGGCTTCTTACCAAATTAATGGTAAGATAACACCATTAAAAGGAGGAAGAAAAGAACAATTTAAGACCTTTCGAGTAGATAGATTCTCTCCTAGTTACTCGCTTGCTCACGATAAAAACATTTTTACACCTACACTTTCATTTCAAAACATTTTCAAAAAGATAAAACTTTTTGTATACATTCTTATAGAGACGAGAACGATTGCAAAACATCCTTTCAAAACACTTTCCGAAACACAATTCACAAACACATCTTTGAACCACTTTTCGAAACAAAACTTTGTACATGTTCTTATAGAAACGAGAACCATTACAAAGAGATTTTTCAAAATACTTTCAAAGCCCATATCACAAGCACACTGTAATATGAAAGCAAGTGATCTAAACGAGTAACTAAGAGCCCATGGAAAACCATGGATGAAAAGGGTGTTAATACCTTCCCTTTTCATAATCTACCCCCCGAACCCGAGAAATAATCTCGAAAGGTCTTTCCTGTGCTTTTTCACCTTTCCTTTGGATAAAAGAAAAGTCGGTGGCGACTCTTGCTATCCGCACAAATGCGATCGAAACGCAAAACATCAAGTCAGTTATCCCACCGTATCACAGATACCATTAGCAATTTTAAAGGACTATCATCATATATTTGTAGGCAACATCGAGGGTCAAGATCATTTACCGAAGGCAGCGTCGAAGGGTCATAAAGGGACTATGATCTTTATGATGATTTTTTAACCGAGGGTTATTGCTAATGGTATCCCTACGTTCGAGGGACATGACTATTTTCCGAAGGCAACAAGTGGAGTCACCCTAGAGGTGTTTAACACCCCGATATTTAATTATTTATTTAATTAAATATTATTTTAAATATTTTATATTAATTAGAATTTTTATCATCGAAGTCAGAATTATTTTATTTAGTGGCATGATAAATAATCGGATTTAATTTGGTTGAATTAAGTTGAGGCATTATTTTTTTATTATTTAGCTTAATTATGATATTGGGCTTAAATTGTAGTTTTGTGAAGTAATAAGGGGGTATGTCACTTAGACCCATTTAGATTTATTATGAGATAAGTAAAATAATACTATTATATTAGAAATAGAATTAGAGGAGAAAGAGAAGATAGTGTTATCAAGAAATGAGAAAAATAAGAGAAAGAGGAATAAGGTTTTGAGAGGAGGAGAAGAACAAGAGGAAGTTGCTACTAGTGCAAAATTTCCAGAAATTCCATTGAAGTTTCTTAGAGCTGCATTCAATCCAAGGTAAGGGTGGGATTCTTTCTCTATAATTGGGTATATGATAAATGATATATGGGATTGGTTATATGAAATTGACTATAATCGATAAATTGATGCTTTGAATTGTGGGGTAATTGATGTACGTTGATACTACAAACACTTGCTACTAGGGGCATTGACAAGTTTCCCATGAAGTCCTTTTCGTAGGATGACCCCCAGTCAAATCCCCACAAAGTAGGATCCAGATAACTCCCAACCAGAGTTTTCAATCCTTGAAAACCTCTCCCCAACTGAGTTGATCTCAAGAATCCTCGAAAGTTTCTGCCAAAAGAAGACACATCTCCAATAGATTGGCAACATTGTTTCATTCCCCAACAAACTACAGATTCCCCAGTTTGAGTTTGCCTCTCTGACTACTAAAAATCAAGAGACCACAACTCCTCTTCCCCAGTAGACTTTTCTACAATCCCCAGTAAGTTACTACAAAGCTTGGACCCGACCAGATATCAGTTCAACTTCATCCTTTTAGCAAGTTACTGCAAAGCCTGAACCCGACCAGATAATAGTTTAGCTTCACTCTCCCAAGTGATTTTCTGCAAAGCCTGGAATACGAACAAATAACCGTTAATTCACTTTTCCCTAGTAAGTCGCGGCAAACCTGGAATACGACCAAATAATAATCAACTTCATTATCCTCAACAATTTGCTGCCAAACCTGGATTTCGACCAGATAACAACAAACTTTCCTTTCTCTTCCAACAAGAGATAACTTCCCAGTAGAGCAGAAGACAACTAAGACTCCTGAACTCTTTTCCCCAAGCGGAAATCAACACCTTCCACAAAGTTTTCTTCTCAAGAAAAGTCAACATCCCCAACATATGTCTCCTTAAAATAGGAATCCCCAGCGGAAACATCCTAAAAACAAGGTCTGAAGAGGAGCATACTCTTCATCCACGGCTGTGGTCCGAGAATTCATTTCCCAAGGCTCACTAGCATTTGTCAAGGATTTATTTTCCCAGACAAAGATGCACTTCAATAACATTTTACACGTCCTATTTACATACATGATAAATGCATACAGAATAATCTCATTTATTTTGAGAAAACCAAGCATTTAATACATCATGACATTGCATACAGGTAACACTTTACCTTTTCAGGAAAAGATCAATCCACAGATTTTTATCATCAACTATTTTCAAGAAGTTCAAGACTAATTCCTGAAACAAGACAGAGAAACTATCTACACGACCAGATGAAGCAACCCTACCCAGGTTCCTTCTCAGAAAATTCCAGATGAAGTTTTACACGGACTCATCATGAAACAACCTTACCCAGGATCCTTCTCTTAAATGTTGGATAAAGCTTCACATGGATTCATTTTTGAAACAATCCTACACAGGCCCATCATAAATCGAAAAAGACCTCCTCTATGTATGTTTATTTCTTCCAGTTAATGATAGGCGACCAAAGACCTCCTATGGTTAGATTTATTTCTTCCAGTTAATGACAAGAGACCAAAGACCTCCTCTGGTTAGATTTATTTCTTCCAGTTAATGACAGGCGACAAAAGACCTCCTCTGGTTATATTTATTTCTTCCAGTTAATGACAGGAGACCATAGACCTCCTCTGGTTAGATTTATTTCTTCCAGTAAATGACAGGCCACCAAAGACCTCCTCTGGTTAGATTTATTTATTCCAGTTAATGACAGGCGACCAAAGACCTCCTTTGGTTAGATTTATTTCTTCCAGTTAATGACAGGTGATAAAAGACCTCCTCTGGTTAGATTTATTTCTTCCAGTTAATGACAGGCGACCAAAGACCTCATGTGGTTAGATTTATTTCTTCTAGTTAATGAAAGGCGACCAAATACCTCCTCTGGTTAGATTTATTTTTCCCAGTTAATGACAGGAAACCAAAGACCTCCTCTGGTTAGATTTATTTCTTCCAGTTAATGACAGGAGGCCAAAGACCTCTTCTGGTTAGATTCATTTCTTCCAGATTAAAAACAGGAAAAAGACATCTACTACTTCAGTATAAATCAACCAAAAGATTTATCCTGATACCTTCCACAGTCACTCTGGATGGCATCTATAAGCCCATCTCCAACAACTTTCCATCATTTATCCAAATGGCATCTTTAAGCCCATTCCCTACACAGTAAACTAACACATCATCGAGTGCAAATTTTTTGGCACTTTAGTGTTTAATCATCTCCATCCTTCAAATCACGAATGGAGGGCTCGCCAATCGAACTCTTCAGGTTTAAAAAGATTGAACATGGGCAGCTGTTGTACCCAAAAATTTGACCTCTAATTTCTCAAGAATTTTCTCACAAGATCTTCTATGGCTCAAGTTTGCAGCACTAGTACATCAATTTAGGCTTGGAATTGGCACAAGGACAAAATGGTCAAAATGCATACTGAAAAGTCAAACTTTGACTTTTAGATCAAAATAAAGTTTCAAGAATCACATTTCTATGCGAACTATTATACTTCTATGATATGTCAGATATTTTCCACTTGGGTGTTGAGTGAGGCTTTGTTGATTTTAAAATCCAAGCCATATCCTCCACTTCGAGATGACGCAAATTCTCCTTTCTCATAATCGTGGGTAGTAAGTATATTTTCCACTCAGATAAGACGATGATGTCTCGTCTCTTAAAATTAACCAACACACTTGTGTTTTGTTTTAAAAATTTTAAAAGGTGAACTATGAGTACCATGATCCCCTATTATACAGAAGGTGGTACGTAGGCATTAAGGGTTCGCAACCACGACAGGTGCAAAAATCATAAAAAAAAATACTTTTTTTCTCATCCCCACAATCTATTTTTGTATTCAACTTTTATAGCCAAAATACACCAATTTATAAAGAGGTTCCTGAAAAGTACCTTAGATGTTTAGCGTGCTAATACCTTCCCTTTGCATAACCAATTCCTAAACTTAGATTCTCTCCCCCTCTTTTTGGGTTATTCGCTTTTTCCCATTCCTTTGGAAACAATAAAGCGCAGTGGTGATTTTTATTTTGATCCATGCGAGTCAAGTTAATCCAATGGCTTAGTCTTAACATTTCTAACGCTATACTATCCTCACCCAACTTCATACTCGTATCACAACAAAATAACTATACACAACAAATACCACAAAATTTTCTGCTCAATACACAAAAACCAAAAATTTCATGCCCATTTATTCCAATCACACTATCACAACCTGCAAAATCATTCAAAACGTATCTTCCTTTTAATATCCCAAAATTCACGGTTATTGCCAACACAACTTCATAACCTCAACTTAGTCCTCACGCATCATCCTCACCATAATCAACATGTTCATTCAACGAACACCAACTCTCTGCAAACGCACAAAATCCCCATAAACTCTCCATAATCGTACAACTCAAAACCGTTATCAGCTTCACTCACGTTGCTTACCAAACAACACTGACGAAGCTCACTAAACAACAACTATGACACACACCTAACAAAACAACAATACAAAATACAAATACACAGAATCGAGGAAGAGGAAGAGTCGACAACACGTACCTAAAAGTGATATTGATTTTATTAGTCTGGTAGCGTATCTGCTCACTCTTGCTTTTAGATTTTTGGTGCTATCATTATTGAATTTATCTTCATTTTGTTATTCACTAAGAACAAAGGCGAAGTGTTTCGTTGTTGTTGCTTCATTTTTGAAAATGAGTGAAATGTTTGAAATCAGTGAGAGATAGAGGAAAGAATGAGTGAGAGCCTGCGTGAGACACGCTGGTGATGAATCGATTGAAATAGGAAGGAACCATTGTTGTTGGTTGGATAATCGAGAAATATGAACAGAGGAAGTATTACCAAAGGATTTGAGTCGAGTATTGTTGCTGTTATTTGGTTGAGGGAAGATTTGAAAAACAAATTTTGTTGTAGCGTTGTAATAGAAGGGTGAAACATGGAAATTAGAAACAGAAGCATGGAAGAGGAAATTGAGAGATATAGTGCGGCTGAAGTTTTAGGGTTCTTTTGAACCTCTTGTTTTTATTTTTAAGAGGGTTGGGCCTGGGTCTGACCCGACCCTGTACATTTTAAGCCCAACCCGTTTGTTTTATTACTTTTAGTTTATTCAAAAAGTATTTTTAACATAAAAGAAACAATGGTTTAATGGAAATGAAGACTAGTTGCAACCTAGGGAACTTGAGTTTGATCCCTGGCCCTTATCTTTTTTAGCTTTAGGTTTATTTAGTCTTATTTCACAGAAAAATTCATAAAAATATAGTACAAATACTAGATTAGGTTTTATAAATTCTTTCTTACCTACCTTATAAAAATACCATATATATATATATATTTAATCTCTTTATTTTACATGAAAGATTATAAAAGAAGACAGTCTAACCGGTGCTGCATTAAAATTGTACATGAGCTTGGATAGCGCCAAAATTCATACCTTCAACGAGTTAGGTGAAGCGTTTGTTAGGAAGTACAAGTATAATGTGGACATGGCACCTGACCAGGACCAATTGAGAGTGATGGCTCAGAAGGATAAGGAGTCGTTCAAAGAGTATGTGCAAAGATGGCGTGAAGCAGCCGCTCAAGTGATCCCTTCAACGGAAGATAAAGAAATTGTTAGACGATGTGATCGATCTAGAAGGGGAGTTGAATAGATCATTTAAAATAATTTGCACTTTTTAAAATTATTTTTCAGAAAAATATGCGAAAGCTTCCCGGAATCTCCAATCGTCTAAATGATCCTCTATTGAAAAGATCGGATATGCGTAACCGTATGGGATATAATGACATAGTAAGAATCAATGCGTTTTACTCAATTGATCAATCACTTATACATCCTGAATAAATATTAATTACTTCCAATGAGTTGAATGAGATAAAGCTAAACACAATGAATAATTTGTGGATTAGTCAATTTGTCAAACACCTTATGGGTAAAGCACCTTAGGTTTGATTTTACTAAATTATAATGTTGAGTTTTCTTATGTATCAATCAAAAGGATTATTACCAATGTTTTGAAATGAACTCAACACACCACAATTACAGTATATGCAGATTTGACAAATTAATTTTCACACTATAAAGTAATCAAGTATAGAGATAAAGAAAAAGCAGAAGAGCACACGATTTATTAAGGTAGTTCCCCTTATCGTCCTTGTGTAGGCTACGTCTGCTCCCAATTATAGAATCTAGAATTGCGATACTTGATATTAAGTTGAGAATGTTACAAGAGAAGAGATAGTTCACAATACAAACAAATCAATGTTGTTGATGTAACAGTCTTCTTCCCTTTCCATGGTTTGAGCAAAACCAAGTGCCAAATTCTTTGAACAAATCTCAGATTACCGCTACTTGATTAAGAAAACCCACTATTTTTTAATCCTTTCAATCGGCTGATTTTGATCTCAAGCAATTTGACCCTAAATCAATCTTCACAATCCTCTGATTACCGCTACTTGATTAAGCAAACCCAATGTTTATTAATCCTTTCACTTGGCTGAATTCAATGAAGCAAAGACTTGTGCAAAACCCCCCATACCAATAGGAATCTTGGAGGAGAAAATCCAAATGATTTTATTCAAGAACAACCCACAATTGCTCAACCCAAATCTGAACTTAATCTGTGATTTAAACATTATCACCATAGCAATTTTCTTGAATCAACAACCATGATTATGTGTAGATGTTGATTTTTGAGAAGATAGGATGAAGATGATGAGAACTATGTGTATCTTTCACTAGTCCTTGTTAACGTCTCAAAAGAAATTTGAACTCTATCTATATGTGTTAGTGAAAAACCAATAATATCTGAGAAAGAAAAGAAAATGAGACAAACAGAGTTTTGAGAATTTTAAGTGAGTCGTCGACCGCTTCACGGCTTGGGTTGGTGCAAAATAACCCGTGCCAAGGAGATGAGCCAAAAATGTTGAATGCATTGACCGCACCAGAGTATTGGGTCGGTGCAACACATCCTGCGTCAAGAACATGAGCCAAACAGATTGAACGCGTCAACCGCACCAGGGGGTTGCATCTACGCAAACTTCAATTTTCTTTGATAAACACGTTGAGACGACCAAGGGGTCGGCGCAACATATCCAGGGAGAAACACATAGATTTAGGTCTACCACCAGAGCCAGTTTTATGTTGATGCAGTCTTTGTTTTTCCTACCAAAAAGAGTATTTTCATCTAGGCTTGCATTTCACTCTTTGTCCCAAGTATCTTTTAGGAACCAAACATGTCATTGAGGGTAGGAGTGGTTTTGATATCATGAAAACATGAATCTTTCCCTCACATACTTCCCCTTTTTGATGATTGCAAAACCTACACAATATTGTTGAGTCAAGACTTACAGAAACTTGACATAATAAGAGAGAACTCCCCCTGAGTTAGTTCACATTTTCAGAACTCATAAATTGTAGGTCTATTTCACACTCATAGCACTTCTCCCCCTTTGACAACATCAAAAAGAGTAAAGATAAAAAATTTGCATCTTAACGCACTACAATCCATTCACATAAAATGAGAAATAGTGCAAATGAGATAAATAGTCAGACAACACAAAGTACTATACATATAAATTAAATGATAAAAGTACTTAAACACACACACATAGTAGTTTTTAGGAAAGAAAATAGAGTTAGGCAGGACATTACAAAAATGTAGCAAAGTGAAATTTAAGTGAAAAGACACAAGATACAAAGCAAAGTCAATTACTATTATCTTGGTTTTGGTCTTTGTTTTGGGTTGAATAGCCTTGTTGAGAGGGACGTTGAAGGTATTTCATAAAGGTGGATTGGAATGAGGAAAAGTTGTCAGCCTATGTTTGAATCATTCCATGCAAGGTTGAATACCTTTGATCTTGGACATCTGAATAGGAAGCAAAGTTTTCACTTTATACCTTGATGATATCGTATAGGTTTGAGATCGTTCATTTTGGAGGGAAGCATATTCATTTTGCTGAATTTGCATCCTTTCCAATTGGGCTAACACACTAGTATTGTTACTTTGAGCAGTAGGAGTATCCGCTTTCATATCTTCATCATTCTCATTACTTATTTCTTCTTCACTTTCAATATCAATTTCCTCATCCTCTTCATCATCGATATTCTGGAGTTGTGCATGGTGACTTCTTATGACATGTCTATATTTTTATCTTTGGGGATCCCACATAAAACCCATTAAGGTAAGAGATTTACTGGAAAATTCTTGGTTCATCCCTAATATTATGTAGGAGAAATTGGGCACCCGAATACACTCTTTGTTGAGATCTCAATGGATAAATGATGGATAGCATAGTGCAGTTCCTCTCTCAGACTTGTGTAGATCGAAAATTCTGCTAGTAAAGTAGTATGGCCAATGAATTTTGATTTTGTTCTTGAGTACATACATGAGTTGAACCTATGGCTTGTCTACACAAGAGTACCCACCCTTTTTGGGTCGAATGATGTGGCAGACAATCCAAAGAAATATCCTATCAATAGGTGCTATAGCACCCGTGGTCACGGATTTGGGAGATAGGTCACTTTCACAATCCGCTCAGTCTAGGGTTTCTTTAGCATAGAGTTTAAAGCAGTTTTAAATTCATACCCAAGAGCAATAGTAGAGTCAGAAATCTTAATAGAATCGGAGTCAACAGGGCACATATGAACCAAATATTTCTAAACATGAGAACTGATCACGTAATTTTTGTTATTAATTCTATATCTAAACTCAAAATCCATAAAACTTCCTTGAACACTCCCAAAAAATATCCTAACCAAATATTCATTATATTTATCCTTACACTCAAGAATGTTGTGAAGATTTTGGAATCTAATAAGATCAATGATCTCTGGAAGGTGTAAATGACCCAAGGTTGTCATTTCCAAAAAGAATTGCTTAACAACTTTTCTTTTTCCAAACTTGGCTTCATAAGATTCAACAATGTCATCAGAGATAAGAGAAAGAGCATTTACCGGAGATTCTGAAGGAGCATTGGAGGAGCTACCTCTAATGTTTCTCTTCTTTCCAACCCTAGATGTGGCCATGATGAAGTTTTCTTGAGATGTTTAAAGTAGAGGAAATGTCATTTTTGATATAGAGGAGTTTAGGGTTTTTGGGTTTTTGGAAAAGTTAGGGATAAGTGAATCAATATAAACCATAAAACAAATTTGAAAATTCGAGAGGTGCGCCAACCAAATCACTTTGTGCATCGATGTAATGTTAAAAAGAATAATACTGAAGAGTTTATATAAGAGTGCGTCGACGCACTTTGGTTTGGAGTCGACTCATCCTGCGAAATTTTGAAATTGACTACATTTTTAAAGGAATGTCATGAAATAGGCAAAAATAACAATAAATCACACATGCATATCAACAGTATAATGAATATAGAGTAAGAAGATGAACTAAATGAGCACATATATATATATATATATATATATATATATATATAGATATATATATATATATATATATATATATATGATCAAGAAAGGGAGAGAGATAGGATGCATATTATCTTTATGAAGATTGATAAGATTTTCACTAAACTATTAATAAGTGCATTGAACATAAAGGAAATATTTGTAATAAAATAAGAAGCATGCAACTGAATTAAGTTACAACCTATATGAGATATCGAGAATACCAAGTTCCCTACGGATGTGAAAGAAGGGTTATGTAGCGAGAGGTTTAGTAAAAATGTCAGCAAGTTGATTTTTGATGTCAACATGCTCGAAAATGACGTCACCCTTTTCCACATGATCCCTTAGGAAATGATG